>JAJHSJ010000001.1:114187707-114355852 GCA_021015155.1 Magnolia officinalis
AAACAACAACATGGTGGGTCAACGGAGCTTTGACCAGTACCAACCTAGGTATTGGAGGGGTCACGGAAGAATCCAGAATCTCTTTCAAATTGGGGTGCGGTTTGGGTGGATCCCCGGATCCACCGAGGTCGATGGATCCCTAATTGTGGGGCCCACTTTGATTTATGTGCCTTGCATCCATGCCATCCATCCATTTTTACAGCTCATTTTAGGGCACTATCCTAAAAATGAAGCAAATCCAAATCTTAGGTGGACTATACCACAAGAAACCATCATGATCGAATCTCCACCATTAAAAAATTCATGGGGCCCACCAGAATGTTTTTTTGCCATCCAACTTGTTGATAAAGTCACAAAGATCTGGATGAAGAAGCCACACAAATATCAGCTTGATCCAAAGCTTTTGTGGCTCACGAGAAGTTTTTAATGGTCAATTATCACTATTTCTTGTATTATGGTCAACCTGAGATTTGGATCTGCTTTATTTTTTTGATCGTGCTTAAAATGAGTTTTCAAAACGGATGTACGGCATGGATATAAGGAAAATACATCAATGTGGCCCCCACGATCAAGGATCCCACCCATGGTGGATCTGGGGATCCCTTCAAATCGGATGCCCACTATGTAACACGACACCTAACTACCATGTTGACATGGCAAAGTTCTGTGTGCCTCACCATGATGTATGTGTTCTATCAATACCGTCAATCCATTTGGTTAGGTCATTTTAGGGCATGAGCCCAAAAATGAGGCAGATTCAAAGCTCAAGTGGACCACTCCATAAAAAACAGTGGAGATTGAACAACTACAATTGAAAACTTCTTGGGGCCACGTAAGTTTTTGATCAAGCTAATATTTGTGTTTTCCCTTCATACAGGTCTGTGACCTTATGAACAACTTGGATGGAAAAAACATCATGGTGGCCCCTAGGAAGGTTTCAACGATGGACATTATTGTCCTCGCTGCTTTTCGTGGTGTGGTTCACTCGAGCTTTGGATTTGCCTCAGTTTTGTGCTTATGCCCTAAAATGATCTTGCAAAATGGATGGACAATGTGGATACAACACATACATTATGATGAGTCTCATGGAACTTTGCCAAGAGGGGTTGCAATCTGAGTCTTTCAAAGCTCACGGAAATCACTTACAAAAGGGTTAAGTTGTCATTTATAATTTTTTTAAAAGGATATTATGGCAAAAAGTAAGCAAAGATTTTAAACAAAACTAGTTACCGCATTCCGTGTTAAGTTTCAAGTCAGGAGAGGAAAGCTTTAAAAAAAAAAATCAAACTTTTCAGTGAAAATCCAAATTAAGACTTAATTTTTTAGATTTGCCAAACAGTTTGAATGAGAGAAAATCATTGAAAATTGCCTATTTCAGTGATAAGTGGTAAAAATAAGTTTTACCAAACAGGCCCTAAGCTGGAAGAATTCTAATGCAAGAAAGTAATTCTGCATTTCCAATTTCTTGGTGAGAGTTTTAGATGCTTTCTTCACGTGAAGGTCTTCTTTAAGATACCTCCATTATCACGTTGGTCTATATATATGGGATGGTATATCACTGTTTGTTAACCCTGGTGCTTCTATGTATATCATCTTGGATTGTGAACTACTACATTTTTTTGTGGTATGTCTAGTCATCTGGTCAAACAACAGTGACCTTAGTTTTCTTGATATTATCATGATTCTGATTTTCTTTTTGTATTCATCTAATTGAGATCTACATTTATTATGTGTTTAGGTTTGATATTTTGTTTGTGCTAGTCTGGGCCCAATCTAATTATTCCTTGGTCGAAGTCGTGGACCCAATCTTCTTGACTTTTTAAGGAATTTATTTTTTGCACTTCTCCTCATTTGTATCCTGTTTCAACTTAAAGATTGTATCTTATGGGTCTAAATTTTTTATGCCATTTTCTTCGTGTCTTTCTTAAAACCCATGGTTTCTTGAGTACAAAGAAGTTTATATAACGGGATCACATACTGCTGCGGGACAGAATGATCTAACCTAATATGATATCATGAAATTAAAAAAAAAACAGATTAACTAGAACAATGGAACGACAAAATAAAGCTAATTTATCATAAATTCAGAAATTTCAGATTCATGACATGTCCGAATTCAAGCCTATGACAGTCCTGCAATGTGAATCTTATAAATTACTAATTAACAAGGACCTATGGGAGATAGAACCCCCATCCTAGCATAGGGTTAAATCTGAATTCGATGAAAATCATGTGTCTTGTGCGAGTTTTGACATATTAGGGCTGTTTAAAGGCCAGGGAATGTGGGAAATGAGTTTTGGGTATCTAGGTTTGGAGGAATTAAGGTTGGAACATTAAGGTTGATGTTTTGGGAGGTTTCGGGTTGGGATTTCAGATTTTGGGTTAAGGGTTTTAGGACTTAAGGTTTTTAGAAATGAGAATATGGGTTTTAGGTTGTGGGAATTAGGGATTTATGATTTGGACAAAAATTTTTGGAATTTGGGAATTTTAGGGTTAGGATTTTGGGGAGATCAGGATTAGGGTTTTAGAGATTTAGGGTTTTGAGAACTAGGTTTGGATGGATTAGGGGTTGTAGAAAGAAGAGGAATGAAGGTCTAAAAGAAGAAGAAAAAGAAAGAAAGAAGATATGAAGAGGAAGAAAGATTAAATGAGAAAGAGATATGAGAAAGATAACTAGGGAATTTCTCTTCGTGGTTTCGCACCACTAATCCAATTAGAAGATGAAATTTTGCTCAATTTCAAAGTAAAAGGAGATAAATCTCTTTCAGTCGTAACATGCATATTGGTTAGGGTGGGGACGTCTAACCCTTTATAGTCTCAGATAATGTTGTCAAATCACATATGCGATCATGTGTGATTGCCTATGCGCATATGCGATCACACAATCGCATATGCGACCACACACACACACACACACACACACACACACACAGATATATATATATATATAGGGAAAAATTAAAAAAAATATAAGAAACTATGGGGAACTTTTCTAAGTTAATAGATAACTAATTTTACATATTTAAAATATATTCGAGAGAGATAAAATCAATTAAACAATGAATTAAACATCACGTCATCGTCATTCAACAATATAGTTAGCAAGAAGTAACAACAAAATCAATATGCTATTTATTTATTATTGTATAAAATCAACAAGCTATCTTCCTTGAAACTTGAAAGTGCTTGAATCTTGATCTTCCAACTTCCCAGAGAGAGGGAATGTAGGAGAGAGAGAGATTAAGATCACTTGGAAGTAGGAAATACGAGAGAGAGAGAGAGAGAGAGAGAGAGAGAGAGAGAGAGAGAGAGAGATAAGACCACTTCTAATTAGGAAATGTACGAGAAGAAGAGACTAAGAGACTTTTGGAGTGAGAATATTGCAAATGGAGGAGATTTGAAAGTCTTTTTATAGGTAAAATGTTGTTTTTTTTGTAAAAATAAAAATAAAAAAAATCAATGTGCCATGGCCAATATGTCATCGCATACATATGCTGTATGCGATCACATATTTTTGCATATGCCACATATGCGATCGCATGTGCCATGATCGCATATGCGATTTGCATATGGATATGCGTATATGCGGTCGCACATGACAACATTGGTCTCAGAAAAGACCACCTACAAAAAGGCGCTCTAAGATAAGATTTTTAACATAAAGACGCTTAATGAATTAAAGGTTGTTCCTAAAATTAGGTTTGGATGGATTAGGGGTTGTAGAAAAAAGAAGAATGAAGCTTTAAAAGAAGAAGATAGAAAAAAAAAAAAAAGAAGAGATGAAGAAGGAAGAAAAGAAGAAGATGAGAAAAGATGATACTTTGTTGAGAACAGAGAAAAGTAGAAAAGATAACTAGGGAATTGCTCCTCGTGGTTTCGCACCATCAATCCAATTATAGGACGAAATTTTGCTCAATCTCAAAGCAAAAGGAGAGAAATCTCTTTCATTCATAACATGCATATTGGCTAGGGTGGGGACATCTAACCTTTTATAGTCTTAGAAAAGACCTTTTACAAAAAGGCACTCTAAGATAAGATTCTCAACATAAAGATGCTCAATGAATTAAAAGTTCTTCCTAACTTGCTACTCTTAACACAAATATTAGTTATATAAAAAATAACGAAACATATAAGCAAACTAAGTAACTAAACTATTTCGTGGCCCATGGGGGTCCACAATCAAGATGTTCAATGATGATGATTCAACGGTTTGATTATCGTGTTCACTTGATCCAATGGTCCGATGTCTCCATCATGTTCCTATATGCAGCTCATGTGTATCTTTCCAGTGTGGGGTCTTCAAAGATGCACAAACATGCACATGAGGTCTTTAACGTGGTTAGGAATGTGAATTGGGTCAAGTGGGCCCCATGTAATGTTCGTCTAGACATAAGGAGTATGGCTCAACTCTCTTCCTTTGGTATGGTGCTCGGATGTCCTCATCGATTCCCCTCGACTGAGGAGATTTCGCCTCTGGAGAAATAAAGCTTCACTGACACTTGAGGAGATCTAGGTTTTGTCGTTGGAACTCTACCTCTATGATTCATATATCGTCTGACTTTAGTCTGCCCTTCCACTTGTCGAGGTACTCCTGGTAACCTCTATATCGTGTGGAAACCATTCACTCATCCCAGATATCCTCAATCTTTTCTCTATTGGTAGAGGTGTGTATGGCAAAAAGATGTAGATGCTGGGAAGAATAGTCGGGTATAGGCCAAGGGTCATATGACAGGTCAGGAGGGATATCATTAGGAGCAAGGTGATGATCTGAATAAATGCTAGTAGGTGTAGATGCTGGACCCTTAAAAGATACAAGATCTTCAATATTGAATGTTGATTTAATACCCATGTTAGGTGGAAGATCTATAACATATGCATTGTGTTCCAAATTACTCAGTATCTTATAGGGTTCTACATTATGGGCTTGTAGTTTCTTAATGGTCTCTTGCAGAAACTGTTTAGGCCTTATATGAACCATCAAATAATAACCTACCTGAAACTTTCTAAACCTTTGACGAGAGTCGGCAAATATCTTGTACGTTTCATTGTTCATGCTAATTTGTTTTCCAATATTAACATGTGAATCATGGATTTAACGTGTAAATACATTTGTGACTCTGACAACCTATGTGAGACTAACACGGGAATAAGATCTATAAGCTTCCTAGGCTAATCTACTTGCCTTTCTAAATCCACTTCCTCCGTAGGAGCCATTTGTTTGTGAGGAAGGTTTGGTAGAGTCAACTCGGGAACAAGATCTAGGGCATGTTGAATGTCCTGCACGGGTGTTAGCTCATCTGTTATGTCCTCTGGGAACATCACTAGACTCCTCCAATTCCGGACTCACCTCAGGTGGTAACTTTACACTATCATCGGGTGTAACCTCAGGTGGCATCTCCATACTAACCTTAGGTGTTATCTCACTTGCCACGTAGGCATACACCGTGAAACCAGCTTGAGTCTCCCTTTCAAACTCTTTGGCATTTATTATAGGGAGAGACTCAAGTTGGAATTTCCTCACACCTTTAGGATCGCGTTTCTTGACGTCCTCCTTTTTCGGGGTGCTTTTGGGTGGGAGAGGATTCGACTTTATCCTCTTACCCTCGTGCATAAATGAAGACGTATTCGAGCGACCGAATAGTGTTACATCGTGATTGTACAACCAGGGTCTGTCCAAAATAATGTGGCCTACATTCATGGGTGAAATATCACACCACGACGTGTTCGTATAGGAACCAAATTAGATGGGAATGAGAAAAAGCTGAGAAACCGGAATCGAAGATACATCAACCTATGAGACTTGATAGGGCTAAAGGTGAGGAACGACTATCAAACCTTATCGATCCACTGTGCTAACAGGGACCGCATTGGTGCAACTGCCACTATCAATGATCACCTTGCAGTTTTTTGTCACCACACTTGGCATCGGTGTGGAAAATTGAAGTGTGCACTCAGTTTCAATGTTCCATCAAAACCCTCCATTCTAATGGAGGGAATACATGTCCACTACTTTTGTGTCCTTCTTGCAGGAGCATAGTATTTTGTCTCGAATGTCGTGTTCTTACACACCTCAACAAAATGGTATCACAGAATGAAAGAACCATTATCTTCTTGAAGTTGGTTGCACCCTTCTCCTTGGTATGCACCTAGCTAAACATTTTTGGGGTGATGCTCTTCTAACTTCTACCGGTCTTATTAATTGTATACCCTCACATATATTGTTTTATAAATCTTCATTTACTATGTTGTATCCTTATGACAATCCCTTTCCTCTACCACCTAAAGTTTTTAGTTGCACATGCTGGGTTCAAAATTTTGGATGAAAGGAATGATAAACTTAGTCCTAAGGTAATTAAATGTGTCTTCTTAGGGTACACTTGGAGTCAGAAAGAGTATAAATGTTTTGACCTCTCGACTCACAAGAAATATGTCTTTGCCAATGTAACCTTCTTTGATGATTTTTTTTTTTTTTTTTAATAGCTCCAGGTCGATCCCTCTGTGATTCTCTTGTGAGTTAGGGGGAGCATGACTCTTATCCTCTTTCTATTTCTACGAGTGATCACAGGGAAACTCCTCTCCCCTCCATTCAACATTCTGCTGGTGATTTGGATGACCTTAAGCCTTTGCGGGTGTATTATCGTCAAGATAAATCTTTACACACTCAGCCATCCAGCCTTCTACTCACTTTGGATGTTCGCTCAGGTGACTCTCCTACATTGAGTGTGGTTTTTCCCATTGCCTTGCACAAAGGGTCACGATCTTGTACTCAATACCTCATTAGTAATTTCATTTCATATGATAATCTTTCATTGTCCTTTCAGTCGTTTGAGCTTCCCTTTCATCATAGATTATTCCTTGGTCTCTCTCACATGCTCTTCAAAGTCCTGACTAGACGAAGGCAAGGATAGAAGACTGCCTGCCCTTGAGAGTAATCATACTTGGGAGCTTGTGCCACTTCCTTCAGGGCATAAACCCGTTGGATGTCGATGGGTTTACATGATCAAGTTCCTTCTGGATGGCTCCATTGATCGCTATAAAGCCTATTTTATTGCTAGGGGCTTCATGCAGATTCATGGTGAGGATTAGTTTGAGACACTCTCTAGTGGCTAAACTTAATTCTATTCATGTTGTGATCTCCTTGGCCGTCAATTTATCCTGGCCCTTGTTTTCACTTGATGTTAAGAAATCATTTTTCCATGGGGACCTTGCAGAGGAAGTCTACATGCATCAACCTTTTGGCTTTGTTGCTTCCCATAACCTTGCGCTTATATGTTGGTTGAAGAAGGCTCTTTATAGACTCAAACAATCCCCACGTGCATGGTTCAAAAAATTTAGTCAGGCTCTCATGGAGTTCGGAGTTCGGCTTTGTTCGTAGTCATGCTGATCATTCCCTCTTTATATGTCGTTGATCGACGGGTATCATGGTGATGAGGACATCGTGCACACGCACGGCCGCACACCACCACCCCTACGCACGTATGTACGCAAAAGGAGGATCCCATCATCGATCTGGCTCGATGACGACGTCTAGGGAGGGGCCCCTAGCTAAAAGACAAGTTTTGGTTCAGAAAAGTGGGCCCGATAGTCAAGAAAAACCCATCATGGGATCTCATGATCGTGGCCCACTCGTCGGATTGATTTCGTTTTTTAGGTTTTGCTTATTGTTATTATTTAGAACATCGTGAACGCTTTAGATTTATGTGTTTGGTTTTTATTTTAGTTTACTTCATCACCAAGTAATAGGTGTCGCACATGATGCGAGTTTTTGGGTATAGGGTTCTCCCTATAAATAGGCACCCCTTGTAGTTCTTTTGATTCATTGAAGTTTAATAAAAAATTCCTGCTTTATTTTTCTGCTCTCTTCGTGAGTTGTGGAAGAATTCAAAAGTGGGTGCGAAGCCCTCCCTTTTCGAAGGGCTAACTACCGTGGTACGAAGCCACATCGACCCCGATTCATCTCCATCCCCCATCATTTTTTTTTCCATCTTCTCCCACCATCCATACTTCGAATTCGTCCTTCTGTTGCATCAGAGTTCTTCATTACAGCAGGTTTCCAGATTTCGGCCCGTAGGCAAGCTGACACTTCGACGGAGCACCACACACAAACAGTAGCTCGGATCGACCCGAAACTTCGGGGTTTTGGAGCCTCCCCCTGGCCGACCAGGGCCAAGGAGAGTTTTTCTGCAAACAACGCCCACGCCCTAGGCCCGCTGTCCATACGCGGGATCGTCTTTTGGCTCAGGTTTTTATCCTCTTTTATCCTCTCATAGCCCTTTTTTTTTTCATAAAACCTAGCCTTAGATTACGTTTTCCTTAACTTATATGCCCATTTTCTTTCCCTAGGGTTCTTTGATTTTGAAACTGGTGAATCCCTTGGATTAGGGACTGATTACTATGTATGTGTGAAGGATTATTTCTTATCTTTGAGTATCGTTTGCTTCATAATTTTTATTGATCCAGCCCTATCATGTGTAGGCCTGGACCCGCATAAATTCCCCTTTAATTGAACGTTTGAATTTTCATGTGGGATGTGGAATTTGCGTAATTGTGAATTGGTATGATCTAAGCCTGAAATCTTGCATATCATATTTACATTTCATGTCCTGCATCACATGGTTCTTATTGTGTATGTGGATGATATTGTTCTGTACAGTAGTGATTCGGTTGGACTGTCGGAGGTCGAAGAATTTTTGAAGACCAAGTTTGATATCAAGGATCTTAGTCCTCTTCGCTACTCCTTGGGAATTGAAGTTAGTTGCTCCTCATCTGGGGTGGTCTCGTCATAACGAAAATATGCGCCTGGTCTTCTCATGGAGATCGGCATGTTAGGATGCAAGCCTGTTACTACCCCCATAATCTCATTGATACTCTGCAGAAGCTTCGGCCAAATGATGGTGCTTTCCTTTCTGATCTCGGGATGTATTGACGACTTGTAGGCCGACTCATTTACTTGACTCTTACTCGCCTAGATCTCTCCTTTGCAGTGGGCGTTATCAGCCACTTTATGCAAGCTCCTTGTTCTTCACTTCTCACGACTATATACTGCATACTTAAGTATCTAAAATCAGCTCCAGGTCTTGGCCTTCACTTTCAGTCGCATGGTCATCTTCATCTTTCTGGCTATTCTAATGTCGATTGTGCAGGTAGTACTTACGATCGCTACTTTATATCTGACTTTTGTACCTTCCTAGGTGGCAATTTTATTATATGGAAGAACAAAAAGCAACCGGTTGTTGCTCAGTCCTCTGCTGAAGCAGAATATCATGCTATGGCTCATACGACGTGTGAGCTTGTGTGGCTTCACACCATTCTTAAAGAACTTGGCTATCCTCCTTCGACTTCTATTTCTCTTCATTGCGACAGGCAAGCGGCCATCCATATTGCTAGTAACCCGGTTTTCCACAAGCGCACCAAGCATATTGAGGTCGATTATCACTTTATTTGAGAGAAAGTTGCCTCTAAGGAAATCATCACCCCTTTTGTTTGATTCGGGGATTAGCTTGCTGATGTTCTTATTAAGTCTTTGAGTCGAGATGCTCTCATCGTGTTCGTGACAAGTTGGGCATGATCAACATCTATGCTCCAACTTGAGGGGGAGTGTAGAGAGTGTTAGTGTATAGTGTGTGGTTAGTGGCTCCTTTAATGTAAGTGCATATGCACTCTTTACTCTTCTCTTGCAGTGTACTATATGCTCTATTCTAATAAAACATTGTGTGTTAGGGCATGTTGTCCTACACAACATTTCCCCAAACTCTCTTCCTTTCTTTTCTTCTCTCTCACTTTTCTCATCTTTTCTCCACACCATAATTATCAAATCACCTTCTACTTCACAGGCATTGATCGCTGACGAAGGGATTGCCATTGATCTAGGAGCCTCTGGCGGAACGAGAGGGGGAGATACTTTTCTCTTAAAATCTCTTTCATCTCAGCCCACAATGTGACTGGGCCATCTCTAGACCTCTCCATCTTCTGCTCAACATTTGTCTAGAACAATTTGGCTTGGCCCACCAACTTCATCTTGGCGAACTTCACTTGATGTCTATCAGACATGTCATATCACTCAAAATAGTGATTCATTTCCGCTAGCCAATCGAGAAAGGCCTTGGGGTCCAAGTGACTATTATAGTTCAGGGCCCCAACCTTTACACTTTTCATAAGGATCATGGTGGTCCTGATACTCTTCACGAGTTGGCTGGGTACACACTCCACCACGGCTAATACCCCAACCATGATTTCTGTCACGTCCTCCAACTTGACCTCCAGCTTGAGATTGGCCATCTTCCGCGTTGTCGGGGTTTGCCTAGAGGAAAGTCTCCAATTGAGTTATGCGATTTTTGGTCTCATTTCTAAGGACTGTCAGTTGGTTACTAGTGGTCTTAACTTAGGCCTCAATGGTTGCAAGACGGACGTTGATGGCATTGATGGCCTCAACAAGCTGTTCCGAGTTCATTATGGGGTGTAGACCAAAGTCATGCCTAGCACGAGTGGGTATAAACTTAGGAACCTAAAATTTAAAAACTCAGATGCAATGTGATGGGAGTGGAAAGACTTCTAACTCTAGACTTCTAACTCTAAACTCTAAATGTGGTACGGAAATCCTATGCTAGATCTAGGCTTTGATACCAAAATTTGATGCAAGCAGAATGATCTAACCTAATATGATGTCATGAAATTAAAAGACAGATTAACTAGAGCAATGGAACGGCAAAATAAAGCTAATTTATCATAAATTTAGAAAATTCAGATTCATGACATGCCCAAATTCATGCCTATTACAGTCCCACAATGCGAATATCATAAATTATTGATTAACTAGGACCTGTGGGAGATAGAACCCCTATCTAGCATAGGGTTAAATCTGAATTCAATGGAAATCATGTGTCTTGTGCCAATTTTAACATGTTAGGGCGGTTTAAAGGCTAGGGAATGTGGGAAATGGGTTTGGGGTATCTAGGCTTAAGAGGAATTAATGTTGGAACATTAAGGTTGAGGTTTTGGAAGGTTTCGGTTTGCGATTTTAGATTTTGGGTTAAGGGTTTTAGGACTTAGGTTTTTTAAAATTGGGAATATAGGTTTTAGGTTGTGGGAATTAGGGATTTATGATTTAAGACAAAGTATTTTGGAATTTGAAAATTTTAGGGTTAGAATTTTAGGGAGATTGGGATTAGGGTTTTTAGAGATTTAGGGTTTTGAGAACCAGGTTTTTGAAAACTAGGTTTGGATGGATTAGGGGTTGTAGAAAGAAGAAGAATGATTGTTTAAAAGAAGAAGAAACAAGAAGATGAAGTGAAAGAAAAATAAAGAAGAGATGAAGAAGGAAGAGAAGAAAATGAGAAAAGATGATACCTCGTTGAGAAGTGAGAAAGTTAGAAAAGATAACTAGGGAATCACTCCTCATGATTTCACACCACCAATCCATAGGATGAAATTTTGCGCAATCTCAAAGCAAAAGGAGAGAAATCTCTTTCATTCATAATATGCATATTGGCCAGGGTGGGGATGTCGAACCCTTTATAGTCTTAGAAAAGACCTTTTACAAAAATGCGCTCTCAGATAAGATTCTCAATATGAATGTGCTTAACGAATTAAAAGTTGTTCCTAACTCCCTACTATCAACACAAATATGAGTTATACAAAAAATAAAGAAACATGTACCCAAAATAAACAACTAAACTATTTCGTGGCCCATGGGGTTCATGATCAAGATGTCCGATGATGAAGATCCAACGGTCCGATCATCGTGTCCACTCGATCCAACGGTCCGATGTGTCCATCAAGATCCTATATGCAGCCCACGTGCATCTTCATAGTGTGGGCTCTTCGAAGATGCACGAACATGCACGTGGGTCTTCAACATGGCTAGTAGTGTGAATTGGGCGAAGTGGGCCCCATGTAATGGTCATCTAGCTATAAGGAGACTTAATCAGCCTTCCTCCTCTGGTATGGTGCTCTGATGTCCTCATCACATACATAAAAAAAAATAAAATTAGTAAGGGAAATGATATTTACCGTCCCATTTTCAACACACACACACCCCCTTTAACGTGGTAAATGCAGTAGGAACTAGGAAAGGAAGATGGAAAAGGGGTGTATTCATCATAAATCCAAATGTCCTCCCTATCAGTTCAAGTTTTGTAATGAAAGTGATTTATCATGAGATGCTGATGTTGAATCTAGATGCATACACATTGGCTGTGCTTTCATTTGCTTTCAGGTTGCATTCTTTTCCTACACATCCTTCACAGATGGATATAGTAAAGCGCAATCCAGGGAAAGAAGAGTGGTGGACTGGAACAGCTCCTTCAGGTCCTTTTATTTACACACCTTTCAGCAAAGGAGACCCAGCTGATAGTAGCAAACAGGAGCTAATTTGGATTGTTGGGGAACCGGTACAAGTGCTGGTAGAACTGGCAAATCCTTGTGGCTTTGACTTAATTGTCGACAGCATTTATCTCTCCATTCATTCTGGAAACTTCGATGCTTTTCCAATAAGTGTGAGTCTCCCGCCTAATTCTGCGAAGGTGATCTCCTTATCAGGGATTCCAACTTCAGTGGGCCCTGTGAAAATTCCTGGATGCACCGTTCACTGTTTTGGTGTTATTACTGAACACCTTTTTAAGGATGTTGACAGCTTACTCCTTGGAGCAGCACAAGGTCTTGTACTTTCTGATCCTTTCCGATGCTGTGGCTCAGCCAAGCATAGAAGTGTGTCCATTCCAAGCATTTCTGTTGTACCCCCTCTACCTCTTTTAGTCTCACATGTAGTGGGAGGTGATGGTGCTGCCGTATTATATGAAGGTGAAATTCGTGACTTGTGGATAAGTCTTGCAAATGCTGGATCTGTTCCAGTTGAGCAGGCACATATTTCTCTATTGGGCAAAAATCAAGATTCTGTTATTTCAGTTGCATATGAAACTTTAAAATCAGCCCTTCCGTTAAAACCGGGTGCAGAAGTGACACTTCCAGCGACTTTGAAAGCCTGGCAGCTCAGCTTGGCAGATGCTGATCATACTGTTAGCAAGAGTATTCCTGGAAGTATGGGCAGGGTATCCAAGGATGGAAGCAGCCCAATGTTGGTTATTCATTATGCAGGTAGATGTCCCACCATTCCCTTGTCTTTTGTATTCTGTTTTGATCATTTTGGTCTCATTTAAGGCTTCTTTATCACCTCTTATGCAACACAAGAATTTATTTGAATTGATATTGAGTATCTGAATTTAGTAAGAAACCTCTGAATTGTCATTTCTGAAGGCCCAACTTCCATGAATTTTCCTTAATGGCCAGGATTCTTTTCTTCTATTGCAACCATGTCCCTGACATTCTGCAATCTTATATTATTTGAGATGTCGAATGCATATTGGTTTCCAAGAATTTGGAGTCTTGGACTCACTGACAATTTTTAACTTGTCTCACCATGTATGAAATTACCCCATGTACCAAACTGTGGCTGTCAATGGGATGGGCCTGGCTGAGAAAAATCAAAATTATGAATAGGCCATGCTCAACATGAACAGACAACCAGTTCAAATCTGGGCCCTTCAACATAGGCTCGGCCCATTTTCAGCCAATATCAACCTGCTTGGAACTGATGGTTGCCCTATGAGTTACGACTTATGATATAATCCTTATGTTGAGTATGTAAGTAAAAATGTTTCCTGACATTTTAATCGTGTGGCCTCTCTGTTTTGCTTGCCAGGGCCATTGGTACATCCTGGAGGAACTCAAACAAATGATCCCCCTGTGCCCCCAGGCAGACGCCTTGTTATTCCTTTGCATGTCTGCGTTTTACAAGGCCTGTCCCTTGTTAAGGCTCGTCTTCTCTCAATGGAAATCCCTGCACATGTTAGCGAAACCCTTCCAAAACCAGTTTATGCTGATGGAAGTTTCACCGAAGAAGTCCCTTCTAGTGGAAATGAGACTGATAGCTTGGTGAAGATTGATCCATACAGAGGGAGCTGGGGCTTACGTCTTCTTGAGCTTGAGTTGTCTAATCCAACAGATGTTGTGTTTGAGATTAGTGTGTCTGTGCAGCTGGAAAGTAAAAAGAATGAGAACGGCTTGAAACTGAGTGATCGTGATGCTGCCGACTTTGGCTATCGGAAAACTAGAATAGACAGGGACTATTCTGCAAGGGTACTGATACCCATGGAACATTTTAAGTTACCTATTCTTGATGGGTCCTTTTTTGCCAAGGATGCTCAGATAGATGAAGGTTTTGGTAGTAAAAATTTGAACTCAGCTGAAAAGAATACCAAGGCTGAGCTGAATGCTTCTATCAAGAACTTGATTTCTAGAATAAAGGTAAGATGGCAATCCGGGCGGAGCAGTTCCGGAGAATTGAACATTAAGGATGCAATTCAAGCAGCCTTGCAAACATCAATAATGGACATACTACTGCCAGACCCTTTAACCTTTGGCTTCAGGCTTGCTAAGAATGGAATTGAATCTGTAAATATTGCTTCCTCTGAAGAACCCAATATGCGGACCGGTTCGTCTGATGAATCATCTGCTGGGTGTAATTATGAGATCAATCCAAGGTCTAAAGGTTCTATATTATCTCATGAAATGACTCCAATGGAAGTTCTCGTTCGTAATAACACTAACGAGTTGATCAGGATGACCCTTAGTATTACTTGCAGAGATGTTGCTGGGGAGAATTGTGTTGAGGGTATCAAAGCAACTGTACTATGGGCTGGTATGATTCTAGTGCATTTGTGTTGTTTGCTATATTCTAGGTTTTCCTATTGTTTTTCAATTGGGCTGGCACATTTTTCATTGTCGAAATGGTTACTCCATTGTTTATGTTTTATTTGGTTCACCTAGATTGTCCTCATACTCGACACGGCTCTTCTTTTGTAGAATACAAAATTTTCAAGCAGCATTTCGTGTTGGATGTCTTGAATAAATAAAAACAAGCCATGACTGTAACTTCATTCATCATCATTATCATCATCACATTGTTGTCCCAGCTGTCAGTTCTTTATGTTTTTCTTGGTAAATGTTTGGCAAACAGCTTGCCACCTGACATCCTTCCTCATTTATCCAGGCTTGGGACCAGCTGGTATGTCGCGACTAGGTGTAGTTCTTAAACAGATATACTGTACAAGATAGTGGAACACACATACATACATAACATATATACTACAAGTTTACAACTCTATGAAAGAATGGAAAAAAGAAAAAGAAGAAAAAATAAAATTCCTGCCCCCTTTCTATAAGATAAAAAATATACAACAAAGGAAAAAGGAAAAATATACTCTCTAATAAGTATTGTCATAGCAAATCTGTTTTTGTTGGTTTCTATCAGCCTAATTTTGTGTATGACTGATTCTCATCAAAATACTGTATTGTTATCCACTATAGCCATGTGTTTTGTTTGATACACCATGTATTTGCCACTAATTTGAACCATGGGTTTGGAAACCATGATCTTTGTTTCTTTATTGGCCCATAATTCGAATCATTGGTTCAAACCATAACCATGATCTTTGTTTTTGTTTTTATTTTTATTTTTTGAGAGATAACAAAGAATTTAATGAGAAAAACAAAGCCAAAACAACAACAAAACAGCAGCAACAACAAAACAAGACAGCAAAACAAGAAAGGGGACGCTGAGAAGGTGACCCAATTACATCCCAAGAAAAAGAAGATTACAGTCCTTAGCTTTGGAACACAAGAAGCCCATTCGAGAACAAGCAACCTTCCCTCAGGGAAGTTCCCTCCACCGACTTTGATTTCTGAAACACCTTGTGTTTCTTTCCTCCCAAACGCCCCCCCAAATGGCCCCCCAAATGGCAAGCAAGGCAGTTCTCAATTGCAGCTTCTTCGCCTTCCCAATGCCATGCCATGCCAAGCAATCAAAAGGTTGTGATGTAGGACAGATAGTCTAACCTAGAATGATGCAATGAAATTAATCAATGGATTAATTAGAGAAATCAAAACACAAAATAAAGCTAATCTATCACAAGGTTAAAGAGTTCAAGCATTAAAGGATGCTCTAGTTCAAGATTACCCACAATTCTGCAGTATAGGTCTTAAAGGATATTGATTGATTAGGACCCATGGAAGGTAGAACTTCCATTTAGCATAGGGATAAATCTTAATTCAAAGGAAATCACTTGATTTTATTAGGGTTTGGGTAAGTTAGGGTTAAGGTTTTAGGATTTGGGAATTGGGTTTTTTGGAATTGGGGCTTTTGAGAATTAAGGTTAAAAAAATAAGGGTTTGGGAATCTATAGGGAATTAGGGTTTGAAGATGGGAAATAAAGAAGCAAGAAGAGGAAGTAGGGCTGCCCGTACGGACGACCATATGGTGTGTCCCTACAGTCATATAGACTGGGTTGTCCGTACAGTTGGGTGGAGTAACTGTTTGGGAGTGGTCTAGACAGCTAGGGTGATGGTTTGGGTTAGATTTAGATTCAAAAGGGTTGGGGTGATGGTCTTTGGTTGGAAACAAAAAAAAAATGGGAAAAAAAAGATGAGGAGAGAAGAAGAAAAAAAAAAGATTACCTAGAAAGAGAATAAAAGAAAGAAGATAATTAGAAGCACTTCATGGCTTCACACTATACTCCAATCACAGGAGGAAATTTGTTCCAAAACAAAGCAAGAAGAAAATTTCATTCAATAGCTAATAATGCCCTACGCTTTACACGTCCATGCCTTATATACTCTGTTTGGGGTGTTTTGACAAAAAAAACACCAAAAACACCCTTACTATAAACTGTCCAAAACACCCCCTAACATCAATTAAATCATAAAATAAACTAAAATAATCAATCTAATTAAACAAAATAATTAAAACTAGTGTCCAATATGAATCAATGATCAAGACGACCTAACCATTAAAATGGTCCAACTGTCAAGATGGCCCATCGTGCGAAATCCAATAGTCTGATGTAAAATTCAACGATCCGATAGATGTATGCAATCGATCCAACGGTCCAATATTCTCAACTAGGAAACCCATATGCATCTTCCTAGTGTGGGGTCTTCAAAGATGCACGATTATGCATGTTGGGTCTTTAATGTGGCTAAGAACTTGAATTGGGCCCACTGGGGTCCATGTAATGATCACATAACCATAAAGAAACTGGGAAAACTCTCCTATGTAAACTCTGAAAGGTGTTCGGATGTCATCATCAACTCCCCTCAGTTGAGAAGAGTTCGCCTCTGGCAAAATAAAACTGTGATAACGCTCTAGGAGATCTGGGTCTAGTCTCTGAAGCTCGGTCATTGTAGTCCACGTACTGTCTGACTCTGGCCTGTTCTTCCACTTGACGAGATATTTCTGGAAACCTTCGTGTCTTGTAGAAACCACTTGTTCATCTAAGATACCTTCTATCTCTTCTCTTTTGGTAGGTATGGATGGTAAATGAGGCAAAGGCTGGGAAGGCTAGTCTGAAAAGAGCCACGAGTCATGGGACAGGTTAGAAGCACCACCATTAGGGCCAATGTGAGGGTCGAGAGAAAGGCTATTGGGGTGCAGTTGCTGGTCCCTAAAAAGACACATGCTACATTAAATGTAGAACTAATTCCCATGTTAAGTGGAAGATCTACAACATATGCATTGAAACCTAATCTTTTCAATATTTTATAAGGTCCTGCACTATGGGCTTGTAATTTCTTCATGACCCCTTGTAGATACCGTTATGGCCTTATCCGATCCATCACATAATTTCCTACTTGAAATTCTTTAAACCTGCGATGAGAGTTGGCAAGTATTTTGTACTTTTCATTGCTCACATTAATCTGTTTCTTAATTTCAACATGCAAGTCATGAATACGTTGTGCAAATGCGTCTGCGGACTCTGAAGGTCTGTGAGAGAATGACATGGGAATGAGATCTATAGGCTTTCCAAGCTTGTAACCATGCACTACCTCAAAAAGACTCATGCCTATCGGCCCATTGACTGAACTATTATATGTAAACTTTGTGACTGGTAAAACTGAATCCTAGTCCTAATATGGTCACGCACAAGACATTGTAACAGTTTACCTAAGCTTCAATTGACCACTTCCATTTGACCGTCAGTTTGAGGGTGATATGTCGATGAGAACTGAAGTCTCGTACCCATCATGTGCCAAAGCGTCTTTCAAAAATAACTCATGAATCTCACATCTCTATTAGACAATGGTTTTGGCAAACTATGCAAGCGAACCACCTCTCTAAAGAAAAGCTTGGCAACATTGGTGGCGTCATACGTTTTGGAACATGGTAGAAATGTGCCAATTTCGAGAAAAGGTCTACCACCACAGATGAAATCGTGTTTTCTGATCGTCTTTGGTAGTCCAAGCACAAAATCTATACTAATATCTTGCCAAAAAGCATGTGGCACTGGCAATGACGTATATAATCCAGTGTTCCGCCTTTTCTGCTTTGCCAGTTGACAAGTCCTACATTGCCCGATGATTTTGGCCACGTCTCGCTTGAGGCTGGGCCAATAAAACATATCATTGACAAGGGCAATAGTCTTGTTTCTACTGAAATGACCAACTAGTCCTCCGGCATGAAGCTCTCAAACTAGAAAATCCTAATGGGAGGTGCGGGGAATGCAGAGTCTGTCACATTTAAATAAAAACTCTTCAATCAGGACAAGCTCACTATCACTCCTCAACTGGTCATTCAAAAGTGACGTGTACACTTTTCCAAAATCTGGGCACGCAAAGTACTCTCCTTTCAATTGTTTGAACCCAGCGATTTTCACACTCATGGATTGGAGTAATGTCATTCTATGGCTAAGGGCATCGGTAGGTTTATTCTCGACCCTGGCCTTGTGTTTCAAAACAAAAGTATACTCCTGGAGAAACTCAACCCACTTGGCATGCCTTGGGTTTAATTTCTTTTGGAAGTTGAGGTATTGCAAGGCCTCATGGTCAGAAAATAAGATGAACTCTTGCAGTAGTAGATAATGTCGCTAATGTTGCAACGATTGGACTACCACGTAGAATTCCTTGTCATAGGTAGAATATCGTTGCTTCGCCTCATTCAACTTCTCACTAAAATAGGCAACATGGTTCCCTTCCTGGCTAAGTACTCCACCTATTTCTACACCAGACGCGTCATATGCAACCTCGAAGACTTTAGAAAAGTCAGGAAGGCGCATGAAAGGAGCCTCAATTATTTTTCCCTAAATCTCTTAGAACACCTTGGAGGCAGTATTAGTCCATTTGAACTCCCCATTTTTTATGCAGTCCGTGATGAGTGCCATAATAGAATTAAAGCCTTGAATGAATTACTTATAAAAAGTGGCCAAACCGTGGAAGCTACGTACCTCATGAATGTTTTGTGGTTTGAGCCAACTTACTGTAGCCTTGACTTTCTCAGGATTCGCAAATATGCTCTCAAATGAAACAATGAACCCTAAGAAAATTTTGCCAAACATAAAAGAAACACTGCTTTAGGTTGTCATATAACTTCTCTGGTGGAGGTGTTGTTCCTTGGAGGTACTATAAATAACGATGTCGTCAAAATATTCCATCGGAAACTTACTCATAAAGGGCCTCAACACCTAAGTTTTCCCTTATGAATGTACTTGGAGTGTTGGTCAAGCCAAAAGACTTCATTTCTATCATCTTAATTTTATAAGATGACATCATGAATTGTTTCGGTGATTGTGGTTGGATATAAATGTGTATACACCTCGAAGTATAATATAAATGGATCTATTGCTAGACACAGAGCTTGTTTGGTGGGAGAAGGGTTCACCCAAACATTTGGGTTGGACTATTAGTCTATGTTCTCCTCTTCAGTGCTATTTGTCGTGGCTGGCCTCTTCACTTGTTAGATATTAAGAAATGCATTTATGGACGGAGATCTTCATAAAGAGGTCTGTTCTGTTCTCTGAGACCAAAAGGGAGGTTAAATTAAAGAAGGCCTTATGGTCTTAAGTAGTTTCCTTTGGTGTGGTCTGAACTTCAGTAATCTCTCATATTGGGTTTCATCTCAGCTTGTGTGATCATTTACCGTATCCGTCCAGGGTTTGGGAGAATGGCTAGCGTCGTGGGTTCTCCACATAGACTTGAGTTCAATTCTCCTTCTCATTCTTTACTCGATGCACATGGTTTGCGGGTGATTGTGTCCATCCGCAGGGAATAGTGTCGCCTTAAAAAACGGTGGGGACACCATATCGTCGTAAAAAGAAAAAAAAACCATTTATCGTTCATTAAATAAGCCTTCTGCACAACGGTTGTTTCTTTTGCTTTTTCTATTTTAATAAATTGTTTTTACCCTTTTAAAAAAGGGAAAAAAGAAAAAGCAAAAGAGAAAAAATGCTTCTCTACAATGTGTAAACAAAGTAAGCATGTTTGTATATTATGAAATTGCATGGAATAGGATACCACGATTGTGTGCGAAAGCTTAATGGAGTTAAGGAATGATGGCGCTGTCCTAGGGGAGGGTGGTGATTAGGACCAAATAAAACTTATACCTTTTAAAACACAATTGTTTATTTAAACTAATGTGCAAATTAAACTAAGTAAAGAAATTTAACACTAAGACTTTCAAGCCATTAGTAGGTCTAATCACATAAACTACAAAGGATGTGGCAACTAAGCAACTAGTCTATAAACATGATAGTGTAGATGTGTGTGTGAGATGTACCTATCAACTCCTAACATTAATTAAATCATGCATATATATAATTAAGCATTCACCACATAAGCATAATTAAACAAGTGCTTAAATACAATCCCAAACACAAGCATGTATAGTGGTTCTGTTTTCCTACACTCCCAGCGGACCCAGTAAACCCATAAGTGTACCAAATTTTACTATCGAAGGTTTTAAATCAGGTTCACCTCTAACCTTTACAATCATACACAAGGATCGACTCATTCGGAGATTTACGTGGTTTTCTGTAGGCTCACCACGAACATCGATCTTAAGCCAATGATCTACGTTTACTCTTGCTGGAGGCTCCCACAAATACTAACACGTACACACCCGTGTTCGGTGGATTCGACCCTACACAAGATCCTAGGTCCTACACAAGAATCTATTCGAGTTCGCATCACAAACTCTTACCCTCAATCCTACACAAGGAAAGAGAGTATGGATTCACTTAATGACACTTGTCAAATTAAGCCCCGTTGATGCGCTGTCTTGGGTTGCTTGATTGATGCTCTTCTGTGCTTCAATCAGCTCCCCGTTTACTCCCCCGATCATGATGTCGATGCTTTGCCAATGTTTCAACTTTAAGATCAACCACCTTGCATGTAGTGCTTCTTTGAGGTCACTAAGGTGATGGGAGGTTAGGTAGAATCTCCTACAACTAAAGGGAAGTTGTAAGGCCTAGGGGATTCACCTAGATGGACACCCTAGAGGTTGATAGACACTGGGATTTACCAATCGAAATGGTGTCTAAACTCTAGAGAAGGCTTGAGATCATGCTCTTCTTATAGAGGAGCTTGGAATGCTCATTAGATTGAAGAAATACTAAGAAGAGAGCATGAATCTCATTGGGACAGAGCTTAGGATGTTTGGTAGAGCTTTGGATAAACTAAGGTCTCTTAAAATGCCAAAATTCATTGTTTTCATAAAGATCTGATTGCTAGATTTATAGGAAAAAGGTTCCAATGGATCTATAATGGCTAATCTTCAGTCTGACTGAAGACCAAATTAGCCTGTGGAAAAACCACAAATGTTACTGGACAATTTTTTGTGCCTTCGGTCGAACCGAACCTGACCTTCGGTCGCACTGAATCCAGTCGAAGGTTTGTCTGGCTGGAACCGAATTATGCTATTTTTCAAGGAGGTTTGCTAACTAATTTTGGTCATTTTTGGTTGGATCGAATTCACAGTTCAGTGGCACCGAGTCTAGCCGAAGTTCTGTCCGGCTGCAGCCGAATTAGGATGCAATTCAAGGCTGAGCTTGCTGTCTTGTGTGGTTAATTTCGATGGGACCGAAGGAGTGTTCGGTGGGATTGAATGTTGCTGAATTTGTGCAGTTATTTCAGCAACTTGGGACCTCTAAAGCCAATCTAAGGGTGGTCAATTTAGGCTCCTATGGCTTAAGAGATGATCAATAAATGTTTTACCTATTAGGTTTAAGATCATCAAGAAGTTTAGGTTATTTTTGGGTCAAGGGTTAGGGTCACCAAGACACCTCATCCATTTGTTCTTTTGCTCCTTGATGCTCTAACTTCACATGTGTCTTCGGTCTTTAGTTTCCAAGGGCTCAACCGATCACATGCCAAATGGACTCACATGATTGACAAATAAGGTACAGTGCACTAACATATTAGACTTGCATAATTAATTTATTCTGTTCTACAGTATTTATCACATCTGGCTGACCCCAAAATATAGCCTTGACAATGCTGTGATAATGATGATTCGTCTCCTTCTGTTTTTTTTTTTCTTTTTTTTTTGAAATCTGGTTTATTCTTCAATCAATGTGACAGTTCTACAAAACTCGAATGTAAAGACCTATCTAATTACATGTGAGTCGACCATGTTTGATCAGTAGCAGATGAACACTGTACTATCTAAGCTAGCTACTTCTAGTGTGGAGGCACTGTGTACGATATGCTGGTCAAATATCAAGCACAAATACTAACTTGGGCCATGTTTTGATGCCCTAACGAAATAAACTGCAATAATTAATTTAGTGTCAGTGATACATCCAAATTGCAGTTGCCCTAAAATTCATATTGAGACTACACTCCAAATTGTAGCTATGTTACTTTCCAGTTGGACTGGAAACAAGCCAAATGCAACCCGATCCCTAGATATATTACAATGTGGTCATTTTGGGCCCGTTCGGATACACCAAATAAGTTACTTTTTCTGCTTACAACAGTGGATAAGGAACTTATTTGAGATAAGTAAGTTTGGTTTATGATCAATTCTTAGTAGCTTTTTTTATTTAAAGTTACTTAATCACTTCAGTTTAATAAGTAGAAATCAAGATAAGCTACTTAAGGCATGAGTAGCTTGTCTTAAGTAACTTATGATCCAAATGCCTTTTTTTCCTTTCTATCCAAACTTAGCCTAATGATTTCATATGCAATTGATTAAGTACTTGCATGATTTGTCCCTTGAAAAAGCTAAAATAATAAAATTACCTCCACTTCTCCATGCTAATTGCCTTTGGAGAAGACGTGTCCTGGCTTGGTCCGGTCTATCCCACATCCTCATTGCCTGTATGGATCACTTGTAAGCAAGGTATGCCGTAATGGTAACGGTGGCTGTAACGGCCACCACCGTTACTTTTACGATACAGGGCATAACGGTTGTTACGGCCCCGTAACGCCCGTAACGGCCCCGTAACGGCCATTACGGTCTCTCTTTTTTAATTTTTTATTTATTGAAAAAACCCTAAAAAAATATGTATCTGCCCTGTAATGTTGATTAAAAAGTATGAAAAACCTATATATGTCCCATAATAGACCATTATGAGGCTATTATGGCCTTTATAGGGGATGTAATGTGCTGTTAACGACAATCACAGGTCATTTTTTTTTTTTTTTTCCATAATAGCTGTTACACCCGTTACGAACCTGTAACGTGTAACCGTTGCCACCGTTACCTTTACGTAACGGCCTTTACGGCACACCATGCTTGTAAGTCTTTGTTTTTGCAAATTCACTAGCTGCAAATGTCCAATTCATTTCTTCAAATCCATGGACAGTTCAGACACTTCTTTCATGAGCAAATAGGTTTGTGAGATTTATGTGCTGCTTGTAGTTCAACCAAATCATGGATTGCTCATGTTTTTGTAGAAACCCATGATCTCAGTTTATTGTTGCTGGTTTCATACATCTGCAATTCTTGATGGAATTGATTAATCTGGTTTATGTCTTTATATATATATATATATATATATATATATATATATATATATTTTAGTATTGTTTCTGTTTGCCTTTGTAATGATGTAATCGGTGCAGGTGTTTTGAATGGAATTCATTTGGAGGTTCCCCCGCTCCAGGAGATCACACATTCCTTCTCACTGTATTTTCTTGTTCCGGGTGAGTACACGCTGCTCGGTGCTGCTGTCATTGATGATGCCAACGATATCCTCAGGGCCCGTGCAAGAACAGACTCACCTGATGAGCCTATCTTCTGCCGGGGTCCGCCTTTCCATGTCCGTGTCATTGGGACTCCCTGAACTGTTTTTCAGCCTCATTGATTTCCCCATTGGAGAAATCCAGCCAAGGAGACAAAAACCTTTGATGCTGGGTCAGGGGCCCTAAGGTGCCCTGAATTAGGGCCCCCAGAATCATACATGTCAAACCCATTTGAGTTGCAGATCAGCGGATGAATTCTGTCAAGATCATGAGCTTCTAGGTGTTTGTGGATGTAAATATTACTACAAGAGTGAGCTGATCTTCTCTTTTCATTTTTTTTTCCCTAGCTGTTGCAGTTCATATTCTGTATATTGAATATTAGACGTGGTGGCAAATGAGGTTGCAATTAGGCTGGGCTGGCTAGCGGACTACAGTTCCCACAGGTTTTGTTTGGATGGAGTTTTCCGTCCCAGTGGATAATCTGGGTGGGCTATTTTTGAACGTCACCATCATTGCCCAGTTTATTTTTTGATGCTTTTATTTTTTAAAATTTAATTTTAACACACGCACACACACCCCACACACTCACGCTGTAGTGGAATTTCATCACCTATGGATACTTCGGCCAGGCCCAGTTTCTTTTTTGATGCTATTGTGCTAGGCAATGGCGGGTGTCTGAGCTGAAGCAGGGTATCTTGCAGGCCGCCCTGAGCTTTGGACAGTGTCTGTAGCCGATGGTTAGATATGGATACTTCGGCCAGGCCCAGTTGCATCGCACTCTCCCCCCTGCCTCTCCCTCCCTCTCTCCCTGCCAGCCACACAACGTTTGTATAGTGGGCCTCGCTAAAAAGGACTGGCCATGTTTCAGAAAGCCGCACTCATGAGACAAATTCTCCCTCACTCCCTCAAACTGCCATGGAACGTTGCTCTTACTCTATCTACTGCCTTGTTAAAAGGACTGGCCATGTTGCAGAAAGCTGCACTCATCAGAGAGATTCTCCCTCCCTCCCTCCCTCCCTCAAAATGTCATGGAACGTCTGTCTGGTGGGCCTCGCTAAAAAGGACGGGCTATGTTGCAGAAAGCTGCACTCATCAGACAAAATCTCCCTCCCTTCCTCAAACTATCATGGAACGTCTCTCTGGTGGGCGTCGCTAAAAGGACCGGCCATGTTGCAGAAAGTTACACTTATCATCAGACAAATTCAATCTGTCGATAGTCCTGCAGAATGTCGTTGCACAAAGGGGGAGAAGTCACGTATACCACCAGTCCTTTATTGGATGGGCCATCATGCACGTGCACACGCTGCTTAGGGCTGTCAACGGTAACTGTAATGGCCAATACCTGAGGGCCCGAACGGATCCGGATCCATTTTTTGGGTCCTCCGTTTCAGATCCGATTTGAGATCGGGTCTAGTTGGGATTGGGCTGGGTCATGGGGTCAGGTCATCCACCCAGTCCATCCATTCTGACAGCTCATTTTATGGCATGATCCCAACAATGAAGCAGATCCAAATCTCATGTGGATTCCACCACAGGAAACAGTGGCGATTGACCATTGAAAACTTCTTGTGGGCCACAAAAGTTTTGTATAAGTTGATATTTGTTTGGTTCCTTCATCCAGGTCTTTGTGACCTTATCAACAGGTTGGATGGTAAATAAACATTCCTGTGGCGCTTAAGAGGTTTTAGGTATTCAATCGCCACTGTTTCCTGTGTAGTCCACTTAGGATTTGGATCTGCTTCATTTTGGGACCATGCCCTAAAACGAGTTGTCAAAACAGATGGACGGCATTGCTGTAAGGCACATACATCAGGGTGGGTCCTACAGGTATCCATCGAAGCCGCGCCCTGCTTAGACTGTCAAATGATATTGGTCCAGATTGTATATTTGGTGCAAACCGCATTTCACGGGCAACCATGCAAGTATCTGACACTTTTCTGACAATCTCAGTCATATGATCAATACCCTCTAATATGGATGACCGAGACAGTTTATATAAGCATGGTTTTATCGATATTTCAATTCTTTTATTTGTTGCGTCCGTCGTTGATTGATGATTTTAAAGAACTTTTTTTAGGCAATCCTAACCATCTACAGCCCCTGCCTCTACATGGCCGAAAGGCCGTGAAGGCCGTCTATGCAATTGAGAAAAAGATGGCTACAAAAATAAGTAGAAATTAGTGAGATTTTTGCAAGTGATCTAATGCAACTAGTAGCCCTATGACTTATGTACTCTTACATATCATTTCTGCATTATATATAGGGAATTTTACAAAATACTATCTCATTGATATGATATTTATATCCTGATACATATTTTAAAAAGATTTTGAATAAGTTATTCTATTAGCATATTATATGTAAGGCATTTTACGAAATACTACCTTATTATATATAGGGAATTTCAAAAAGGTTTTCAATAAGCTACATGATTAATTTAAATAATTATCACTAGAGTACCTTCTTAGAAGTTGGGTTGGCCGAGCAAGGGTAGGTGGCTTTGGTAGGCCCATCATTATGTTTATGTGAAATCCACCCTAGCCTAGCCACTGGGTGAGTCACCCCGTGTTAGGCCCAGCCCCAAAATCCAGTGCCATCCATACTTCAGGTGGGCCATATAATTGGAAATGGCATACAAGGCAACACTTATTCTCCAAGTTTGTCTTTTTTTTTTTTTTTTTTTTTTTTTTGCCTTGGTATGCCTACTTGAATCACATATAGGTCTAACTTTTGATCCATATGCCTAAATTTTCTTGTGGCATTTAATGGTTGGAGTGGATTTCATGTAATCATTACCATGGACCCCTTAAAATTTAAGGGTGGATGTCTCTCTTCAAACTGTTTTCTTCTTTGGTATAGGTCATTTGAATCATAGGGCCAACCTTTCTTTTTTCCCTGGGGTTGATGTAGGATTACACATTTAATGGAAGGAGTGAACTTCACACACACACACACACACACACACACACACACACACACACACACACACACACACACACACACACACACACACACACACACACACAGAGGAATGCTTACCTACTCACTGCTTCGCTCGTCATTACGTACGAACCTTGATGTGGGCTGTAAGATCTGGTGTATATGGTTTAGATGATCTGCGAGTTTGAAAGTAAATTTCGATCATGCCGCACCTCGCGGAGAGACTCTCCCACTCCCACGCTTGCGGGTTTCCTACATAAGCCTTTAACAGGAAGTTAGTATGCTAGGATGCTAGATGGAGCCCACTATGATGTTTGTAAGAAATTCACCCTGTCCATCTGTTTTGCGAAATCATTTTAGTATATTAGACAAAAACTAGAGTTGATATAAAACTCTAGTGTGATGCATGAGAGGAAACAGTGGAGATTGAGTGACTACCATTGTTTCCTCTCGTGCATCACACTAGAGTTTTAGATTCACTCCAGTTTTGGTTTAATGTACTAAAATGATCTCACAAAAAGAATAAATGGGGTGGATTTCTCACAAATATCATGATAGGCCCCACCTAACATTCCAGTGTAGTAACTTCCTGCAAAAGGCTTTTGTAGGAAACCCGCAGGCATGGGAGTGGGAGTCTTTCTGTGAGTTGCGGCATGATCAAAATTTACTCTTAAACTCGTAGGTCATTTAAATCATACACCAAATCTTACGGCTGACATCAAGATTAACACATAATGACGTGAGAATTGGTGCACTTGTAAGCATTATATATTATTATTATTATTATAATGGCAGGCCCCTAAAATATCAGTGGTTGCATGCTTCTCCATAAAAGGAATTTTACCTTACCCTTAATTTTTTATTTTTATTTTTATGGGCCCACTGTGATTTGTACGTGAGATCCACACCAAGTATTAGGCGGGCTATCGATGCTATGTGTAGGCAAAAGAATAAGAAGGTTAACATATGATTTAGGTGGGCTATACCAAAGGAAACAGTTAGGAAAGAGATATCCACCCTTGACTTTTACAAAGCCTATCATAATGATTATATAAAATCCACACCAAACATGAGATGTAACACCAAAAATTTGGGCGTGGGCAAGATCAGGTCCATTCATGATTCTAGTGGGCCATACCGAAGGAAGCAATTTGAATGGTGAGAGTTGCCTCATACACTGTTTTCAATCTTGTGAACTATTTGAATTGTAGATGGATCTGATTTTTGGGGTACGAGCCTAATATAAGATGATGCATCCACTGTTTGGAGTGGACTTCACGTAAACATTATGGTGGGGCTCACCCCAGCTGACAACCTCTCGCTTGCTGGGCCGACCCCACTTCCGTTAAGAAATTTAACCAAAGATATTCCAACGATAGTTACGTAAATTGATAGGGTAACTTATTGAAAACATTTTAGAAAAAGGTGCTTAGGATGTAATAGCGTATTAATGAGGTAGTAATTTGTTAAATTTACTTATATATTAAGATTATTTAAATACCGCGATAATGTTTGCTAAGCTACACCAACCAGGCGGATGGTCTAGATCGACCATAGTGGGGCCCACACGTCTGTCCCATCAAAATCTTGTATGCATCATCATCATCATATATATATATATATATATAAAACTATGAAAACATTTCGAAGTGTGTAGAGTAGGGACCGTAGAATAAGAACATCAAATTTCGTAATTGTCCACCCATGACATTTGAAGTTTCCTGATGTGGCTACTCCGTACAAATGGGCCCGTGGTTCAGAGACCCATAGCGTTGACCTGATGAGTCTCGCTGTGGATGGGGGGATGCCCAAGAAATCTTTTCCAGATGGGAAGATCCTAGCCATCCAAACCTTGGCCTTTTTGCTGGACGGTTGGATTGCTCTATCAACCATCAATCTGTACGCCTCTGATAGAAGGCCGGGATCTTACAACCTTTGAGATTTTAGTGACATCCTTCGTCGGCAAATGACATTGTTTACGTCCTTGGAGTTTCAACACCGGGGACTTACTCTTACCCGGGTGGTAGACTCGTTGGAGTTTCAACACAGGGTCAAGGGTTCGAGTACCTACGGTGTGTGCGTGTGGCGTGAGTGTGTGGGGGTGTGTGTGCTTGTGTTAAAGAAAATAAATAAAAAACAAAAATAAAAATGACATTATTTACGTCCAGTTAAATTTGAGCCACTGCTCCATTTTAAGCCAAGGGTCCTTGTTTTTACCAGTTAAGTTCTTAGAGATCTGGCAACTCTAATCATCGACTTGTCATTATTTTTGTCAATTAAATTTGGGCCGTTGCTCCCTTTTAAGCTAAGGATCCTTATTTTTGTCAGTTAAATTCTCAGAGATCTGACAACTCTAATCATCGACTTGTCATTATTTTTGCCAGTTAAATTTGGGCCGTTGCTCCATTTTAAGCCAAGGATCCTTTTTTAGGCCACCAATGTAATGGCTACTCGTCTCCAATTCCCTTCCTTTCCGGGTATCTCCTGTCCACGTAATATCCCACCAGTTCAACAATCTCGATCACCGCACATGTTTGTCCTTTACTCATCTCCCCACACGTACACGTGGGATAGTAAACTATTATTTCGGACCCTCCACCTACTTTCTCCTGGACGCGAATATTCTACAGCAGTTTGTTGGGAAACCGTCCAAGAAAAAGCTGTGGAGCCTAGCGCGTGATGTGTGTGAAACATCCACTCCGTCCATCATTTCTGCCAGATCATGTCAATGTAAAATTCAAGTGGGCCACACTAGACAGACGTGCCAGGAAGGTTTGAGTGTCAGACGTCCCATTCTCACCTTTCCCCAATTGGATAATCCTTACGGCGCCTCAAGTCCTAAGATGCTATAAGACGAACCGGCTCAAATAACGTGCGAGGTGGATGTCAGTCACATACGTCACAGTGGGCCCCACAGCTGTCTGTTCGTACGTACTCCCTGAAATAAGTTGCTGGAAATTCGTGTCCATCTCTCCTACTACGGATGGGACACGCATATCAGACGATCGTAGCCTTCAAAATCAACAACAGAAAACAAAAAATGGCCCAAAAGTAAATAATTGGTTAACTTTCAAAATAAAAAAGTGCCAAAACGTGATTAGCTATGAATGTACGACAGATGCGACTTTTGAAATATGGGCCATCGATTGTGGGGCCCACTAGATGGACAGTTGATTCTTTGTGTCGCGACGTCGAGGTCAAGGGCTCGACCGCATCTTACCTACCGAAAAAAAATAAAAGGTCTGAAATGACACTACCCAAAGTAACCGCAACTAAAGCCGAAAAGTTAAAAATATTTGAGGCTTCAGCGACACGAAATATGAGGGCATTCCTTATGTTCTTGGATTGTTGGTGTTTATTTATTTATTTATTATTTATTTATTAATGAGTGGGGCCCATCCTTTTGTGATCTAGACCGTTGGACTGCTTCCACTTTGGTGTGGTTGTTCATGTCTCTTAAATCTCCTTAATAGGGAAGTCCTAACTATTTAATTTTTAGCATGAAAATAGAAGGTGGAGAAGTGAAACACTAACTAATAAACGGCTCAGATTGGTGGATAAGATCTTCCAATCAGGGAGGCTTTTGTGGTATGGCCTAACAAGAAGGGAATCCAAGGGATAGCCACCTCATGGGTGAGGAGATGTGGTGATATGTACGGTGGGGCCGTATGCTGGTAGAATGCTGTGGGAGATGACCCACACGTATGGCTGTACGCTGTCAGGGCTGGACGCAGCCGCCGGCCGAGCTGTATACTGTCAGAGATAGCCTACGGATTTCGTGCGAAAGCCTTTAGCACCGGCCCATGGGAAATCCATCCCATTCATCCGTTTTGTGAGCTCATTTTCAAGACATCCAATAAAAAATGAATTGATTCAAAATTCAAGTGGTCCACACGAAAGGAAACAGTGGGGATTCAGTAAGCACCGTTGAAACATTATTATGTCAGGCTAATTTTTTGTGTTTTCATTTCATCCCCATGGGAATGACCTTATAAACGGTTTGTATGACATATAAATATCAAAATGAAGCTTAGGAAAGTTTCAACGGTAGAAATTTTTTTTTACCTAATATTTACTCTCGTGTGGACCACTTGTGTTTTGGATCCAACTCATTTTTGGCAGTATGCCCTAAAACGAGCTTGAAAAACGGATGAACGGAGTGGAGTTCTCACAAACATCGTGGTGGGCCCTGTGTCCCATCAATTGCATCTCCCCGTCTCTTCACCGCCCAAATGAAAGGGATATATATTATCTACCACTGTGATATTTATTAGAAACCAATGTTTGTTTAGCTCATGTTAGAACGAGAGCCCAAAAATGAAGTAGATACAAAGCCTATCGAGACCATGAGAATAAAAAAAAGAAAAATCAGTGACGATTGAACGTATGCTGTTGAAACATTGGTGGGGCCACTAAAATCAGGCTAATATTTTTATATTTTCAGTTCAATCTAATGTCAAGGACCTTAAGAACGCCTTGGATGGCATATAAACATCAACGGTAAACCCTAACGGTAAACCCTAAGAAGGTTTCAACGGTGGGATTTTTTTTTTTTTTTTTCCTATTGTGTGTTGGATCTCCTTTATTTTTGGGCTATTGCCCTGACACAAGATGAAAATATAGATGGACAGGTTGGATTTATTAAAAACATCACGGTGGACCTCACCTAGCTTCCGACCGCAGGAACTTCAAACATTGGAAGGTGGCAAGGCGACGCCTTCTACCTTCCGACCGCAGGAACTTCAAACATTGGGAGGTGGCAAGGCAACGCGCGTCCGAATCCAAGGAGGAATATCCCAAGTACCAACCGCGTGGCTTCGGTGGATCCTGAATGTGGAGCCCAAATTGATGTACGTTTCATAAATCCATGCCGTCCATCTGTTTTAAAAGCTCATTTAGGTCATAATGAGAGAAATAAAGTATATCCAAATCTCAGGTGGATCACACCACAGGAAACACTGGTGATTGATCGTTACAAACTTCTTGTAGGCTACAAATTTTTTGCATCAAGCTGATATTTGTGTGATCCCTTCAACCATGTATTTATGACCCTATCAACAGGTTGGATGGAAATTACAGATTCCGGTAGCCCTCAGGAAGTTTTTCACGGTGGGTATTCAATCTCCACTGTTTATGTTGTGGGGTCCATCTAAGATTTGGAACTGCTTCATTTTTTTATCATACAAATGATCTTTCAAAACAGATGGACCGAGTGAATGTAAGGCAAATACATCAAGGTGGGCCCCACAATCAGGGATCCACCCACGTCAGCGGATCCGGGAATCCACATAAGCCGCACCCGTATCCAACCAACAGACAGGCCAATATTCTCTAGCCCTTTGGGTCTCCAGTTCCCGTGGATTACTGAAGTGTTGGCTCCACCTGTAGCTAAACATACCGAACGCGGAGGACGCGGATTTCCTGCGAAAGCCTTTCGCAGGAAGTTCCTGCGCTTGGAACTTAGGTGGGGCCCACCGTGATGTTGTGAGAAATCTTCACCGTCCATCCGTTTTGTGAGATAATTTTAGTAGAGTAGACCAAAATTGAACAGGATCCAAGACTCAAGTGGGCCGTACTAAAAGAAAAAGTAGTTAGGAAATTCCTACCGTTGAAACTTCCTTGGGTTCCACAATGATGTTTACATGCCATCCATACCATTAATAACGTCATTCCGACTGGGATGAACTGAAAACACATATATAAGCATGATTCAAAACTTCTGTGGCTCCTCAAATATTTCAACTGTGGAAGTTCAATTATCACGTTTTTGGCCCACTTGAGCATTGTATACGGTTCATTTTTGGCCTCATGTCCTAAAATGAACCCACAAAATGGATGGACGGTGAGGATTTCTCACAAACATCCCAGTGGGCCCCGCCTGCGTTCCCAGCGCAGGAACTTCCTGCGAAATGCTTGCGCAGGAAATCCGCGTCCGAACGCGAATTGCGTCCTGCCCCCGCCTGGACGAATTACCGTACAGGCAGAGCTGTGGAGGGGCCACCGTGTTGTATCTGTTTATCCACGCCGTTCACAGGTCTGGACTCAATCCGGGGGCTGGACTCAATCCGCGTTCATAGATACCTACGTTGCATGGGGAGCCCAAGCAACAAACAGGTTGATGGGTCCATCACGAAGTTTGTGTAAAATCTAGTCCGTCAATGACTTTGGCCAGCTCATGTTAGAACTTTCTTTCAAAAATCAGACTGATCCAAAAATTGAGTGGGCCGAAACACAGGGAACAGTGGGATGGGGGAAATCGGATCGGCCACTAAATGTATGTGGTCCCACCGTGAATGTATGTGGTTTATCCACCTGGTTTATCCGTTTTTCAGCTCATTTTGGGGTTGAACTCAAAATTGAAGTATATACAAAGCTGTAACGCCCTGAAAATTGAAGGTCGTGTATACACTCGAATCCCAAGTTTCCGAGTGTCACTTATAACCATTTTTTACTGTTTTGTGCTTAAACCGGTTTAATGAGCAGTATGAAATTGTTTGAAATATAAATTACAATCATAACAAGTCTACTAAAATGAAAGCGGCTAACATATACAAATCTACAAAATATATCAACGGGTCGTGTAAAGCGTCGCCCGACAAAATACAAAAAGTCCAAAAGAATAGTGTGATGAGTCCACTACTCAGTGATCCAAAATCCGTCCGCTAAATTTATGGTGAACCGCCCATCAACTAGAAGTAGGACAACTCATCCTCCTCATCAATGCTTGCGCTGCATGACTCATCGAACTCAGCATCACCTGCAACTACTGAAGAGTTTGGTTGGTGTTTTAAAACACCGTCCCAGAGTGGGAGTGAGTGATCAACTTAGTGGGAGTCATTAGCCGTAAGTTACCTCAAATATCAATTTTATGATGAATTTAATGAAAAATATACATTCACATAGCTTTGACTAAACTGATTAATGCATATGCATGAATTATGGTATGATGCATGTCCTCGCAACAACACTCACTCGAGTGACTTCGTCTTACGATCATGCATGACCAACACTCTCTCATTACGACCTCAACTGCCGAGTCGCCAACCCAACTAATGCAATGCGATCATGATCGTGTTAACCGAGTTTTTAGTTAAGTCCGTTGGGGAAACTAGTACACCCGACGATATCAACGCCCTTATCCGTTTGTAAGGCCATGACAACTCAACGCGCGAGGCCAGGGCCCCACGATCCTTGATCCCATCGGGTTCCTCACCCCCGATTTGCAAGCACGTGAGGAGTGCTGGGAAGCCGGATCGCTAGCGAATCACTACGGAGAGGCTTGTCACCCCAGCGTAGGCCAACAGCACGGACATAGTGTCCCATTCCACCATACCCGGCTCACGAGGCTGTGGATCAGTTTACTAACCATTATTAATGGGCGTCAGTGGGCGAGGGGTGTTCTAGCTTTCAACAGACGTGAGCAAACATAGTTAACAAACGCGGTCGGTCAGTCGGTGGACTAGGTCACCCAATTTAGGTGAGCATGAAATGCATAATATCGGGTGCAAACAACCCATGTAGTTTTACTACTGTCGCTCATTCGCATCCACCCGAACAGTCGATCTAGTCACAGGACGACCCAACCAACGGGACCACCCTTACTAATCTCAGATTCTTGACCAACCCAAGGGATGGGCTATGTTTAATAGTATTTTACGCAGATAAGAGTTCATCTTTAAGTACGAATAGAATAAAATGTACAATACATCAAGCAGAGATTTCAAGATATTAAAATGAATGCCACTACTCCTAATAACATAAATCGAACATGTGTGCGTGTGGTGCCAGACTACCAAAAAATTTAAAAGATCACACATCATACATAGTGTAGGAAAATTCAATCACGCATATAATCAAGGAAGAATATGTAAAAGTTAGATGCAAGAATGTACATGCAACACAATTCTTATGCCCAAACAATTTGAAAAGCAATCAAACATCAATTTACGATTTCATGCATAATGGGTATACTTATCATATAGATTCTTATCTAGGTTTTATTCTAAATTATGCATGCACATCAATCTAGCATCCAAAATCATTAAATTTATCCTAAAATTGGTACTTGGCCGCCTAGGGATAATGGTTCGCACCTTATGACGTTTCACCCAACTCATGGCGCTCCTTGGGCTAGAAAAGTGGGAAAAATGATTCCTATACCAATTTAGAAGCAACTAGGTAAGATTCATGTAATTTATTTTAGAAAAATTTAGGTTGGGAAGTAGATTTTATTTCTTACCTTCCAATCGCAAATGTGGCAGATTCGGCGGAGGAAAATGATTGACGCTAGGGCTTTAATTGGAGGAGACCGATGAAGGGAAGCACTAAAGCCTCCCCCACCCTACTCTCTCTTCTTCTCTTCTTCTTTCTCTTCCTCTTTCTCTCTTTCTCTCCTTTGAAAATGCAAATTCGTATGGGAAGAGGGGGTGCCCAAATGAAGTCATTTTATAATGCCAGATTTGGTGTAAATGGCCCCAAGGGTTGGATTTTTACTATACTAGCTCTATGGAAGGTTTTTCTAACCTTTAGGGCCCATTGTGGGGTATACAAGTCAATATACACCGTAGGATAGTTAGCCCTAATGATGATCTATGTATGGATATAATCGGCTCGCCATTTGGATGTGCCAATCAACGAATATGATTAGAAGTCTGTTTAACGTTCATCGATGGTCGATCGGGGCCGCGGCTATACGGATATGAGTAGGGAAATATCATTAATCGGTACTCTAATTTTGGTTGTGGATTGACGGTCCGAAAACCACAACTTCGCATAAGAGTGGACGACCCAATTCACTTAAGTTTCAGCTTCTTCCTCTAGGGTATTTGCACTTCTCATGCACTCGTCCTTTGGCTTAAGTTGAGCGGTTCTGGACACTACTCAGGTCCAACTATCGCGATGGATGTCGAGCCCAGTAAGACGGGCGTTATTTTATAGTTTTGGAACTAGTGACCCACTAACGAGCGGTATGAAGCTTATTCGGAAAATCAGGAGATTTCTGGAATGAATTAGGTATTGAGATTTCTCGTGGGCAATAATTAGGGTTTGGATTAACTATGTTCATAATGTGGCCTATTTATAACTAGTGAAAGTAGAAATTTGGTCATGATTATCTAAACCGTCGATTTTAGGCTAAGGTTGGGGCAAGTCTCATTTGGCAAGTGCTGGTAGGACAGCATGGTTCATTCATTTATGGGCATCCTCTGGGCCTGGCATACACGTAGGACCGCAAGCCCAGCGAGATCTAGGGCTTGACTAAGTTTCGAAATTTTTGGTCCTTCCTTGGGCGATATACGGCCTGTACGGATAATCGCCAAGTATGGTGGGGCCATCTGGCTCTACGGCCCGTGCTTGGTTTGAACACAATTTGATTTATTCGTGTCGATGGCTTAATTCAGAATTAATTAATCCATATTAGACCCACACGTGCGATCGATTCATTCGGTCCAGGGTCAGTTCGCATATGAGCGCCACTAGACACTGTTCCCATTTTGGACGGGGCGTTACAAAAGCTCAAGTGGACCACACCACATGAAATAGTGGGAATAATGATTTCCACCGTTGAAACCTTTCTAAGGCCATAGTGATGTTTACCTGTCATCTAACCTGTTCATGAGATCACACAGTCATGGATGAAGGGAAAACACAAATATCAGCTTAATCCAAAACTTCTATGAACCCAATAAGTTTTCAATGTGGTCCACTTGAGCTTTGGATATGCTTCAAAATTGGGCTTAGGTCCTAAAATTATCTAGTAAATTGGATGGACGGACTGGATAAAATACATAAATCACGGTGGGCCCCACAGAGTTTACTCGATACGAAATCTGCTACCGGGTGAGGACACCTACCACCAAAATCTTTCGAGGTTCCACCCGCTTGTTTGTATGCCATCCTACCCGTTCATAAGGTCAGTTCCATTAGGATGATGGAGGGAAGAACCCAATAGCAGCCTGATCCAAAACTTTGGTGGCTCCAGCAAGATTTCAATGGTAGGGGTCTCTATCCCCAGTTTGACCTGCAGTGCGGCCCGCTCGATTTTGGATGGCTTTCTTTTAAGGCTCACGTCCATTGTGATGTTTGTGAGAAATCCATTCGGTCCATCCGTTTTTCTTGATCATGTTACTAGATGGGCCCAAAAATGAGGCAGATGCAATACTCATGTGGGCCGCACAAGAGGAAACAGTGAGGATTGAACGCCCACAATTGAAACATCCATGGGTCTAGATAAGTTCTGAATAAGGTTAGTATTTATGTTTTCAGTTCATCCAACCCAGAGAGGTTTCAATGGACCCGTGTCGTGACATGATCCGGAAAAACGGATGAAAGGGGGCAGATTTCTCACAAAAATCATAGTGGCCGGTCGCTGCTTCCTGTCTCATGCTATCCGTGTCCCTTTTTGTTGGATGGGCTCCGTGCAACAGCGGTGGTACGAAATTCGTATTCCCAAAGATATAGGAAACCAGTGGATCTTCGACCGTCGGATATGCATGGTGTTGAAATAAGATGTGTTGGAAATATAAAAATAAAATAAAATAAAATAAATTATTTTCGTTTCACTAGGTTGAATCACGTAAAATATACGATGTCCTTAAAGTGTAATTCACTCCCTTATCAAATTGATGATGGGTTACGGGCGAAGTGCTTCCAGGATAAGACACGCCTGGATCTTGCGTTTAGCAATCACGAAGGGTTCACTTAGGAACAATTCAATCGCAACAGATCTTTTGACAGAATCAAAACAGTGGATGTGTTGTATTCTAAAATGGAGATGCAATTTGGAGAATCTGATGGATGCTGAGAGATGTGTTTGAGTTGATAGGATTTGGACCAAAATGGTCCAGTTTATATAGGCTCCAGGGAGTGGACTGTTGCTAGGTGGCCATCAATGGTTCAGAACATTTGAAAAACATTTTTGACCGTTGATCATTAACTTGAGACGTATTTGGTCATCGGATCAGAAGATCTGACCATTGAATCATCATAGCTCATCTGTTTTCGCACCGTTGTGGCTTTCAAGGCTGCTAGACATTTTAAAAAACGACTGACCATTTCGAATTAATAATCTGACCGTTGTCAGTCGCCTATAAAGCCCTAACTCATTTTAGACTCATCGCGCCTAGGCTCATAGTAGACGACTCGTAACGTCTCGCGTAAGGTCGTGAGGGAGCAACTACTCTGCGACACGACGCGTACGTGTGAAGTACAAAGTGCGTTAACTAGCGCCACTACGGCCAAGTGTAAAATGCGCCAACTAGCACCACTACAACCACTTTGCCCACGCCCATGCTCTCACCCTTGCCCAAGTGCGAGCGTGCGTTCCAGTACTACGCACTGGAACACGCAACCCAAGTGTCTCAATCTTTAAAGCTTCAAGTAAGAATACTATATACACATCCACATATAAACCATGATTTTCTTCTTTTCATTTTCAATGTGGGACAAAAGCACACACCGCACTTTTCAATTTGAAATTTTCAAAAGCGTTTTGGCGGTAAAACGAAAATCTCGAAATATTTCGAATATTTGATTTTTACAAAAAAACCACAAATTTCAACACATGGTGCACTTGGGTATTCAGTTTCTATAAGCTGGTGCTATCTTTCAAAAATCCAGATCGTTGGTTTGCTGTAACACACCCTGCATGCCATGATAAAAACCTTTCCTTCATCATTCCTGTTGGAAAAATTATACTAAAAAATATATAAATTAACACTAGGCCGAATCACATGTTAATATGCTGTCTTTAAAGCTTAATTAAAGCTTAATTTGCTCCTTGCTCAGTTGAAATTGAGATTATTGATGGGTTACAAGTGAATCGCTTTTAAAATAAGATAAGCCTTTTTGTTAAGATCCTTCGTTAAACAATTACAAATGAATCTACATAGCAACTCGGTTAATGCAGTTGGTCTTTTGGTAGATTTGTTGAGCGGTCGAATTCAGTGACTTCAACAATATTCAAGCTACTTAACAATTTCTTAAAAAGAAAAATATTTAGAGACTTCAGATCAGATTCTAATTGAATTTGTTAGACTTCGATGATTCTGGACCTGTATAGTCCAGTTTATATAACATTTTAAGTGTAGACCATTTTTAGGTGGTCATCAATGATTTAAAACATTTGTGAAACATCGTTTATGACTATTGACACTAATTTTTGAACGTTTCAGATCATTGAATGAATGATATAACCGTTTGATCATGAAGGCCCGTTCGTTTTCGGATCATTTTGGCTATTAAGACTAATAGTGGTTCTCAAAATGGTTGACAGTTTTGGATCCATTAATCTAACCGTTTCCAGTAGCCTATAAAACCCAGACCATCTTACACTTCTCTTCTCGCACTGCCTCGCGTAAGGTCGCGAAGGAGCAACCACTTTGTGATATGATGCACACGTGCGAAGTGTAAAGTGCGCTATGTAGCTAGCACCACTATAGCCACACTGCCCATGCCCTCGCCCCACGCCCTCGTCCATGCCCTTGCTCTTGCTCGAGCGCGAGTGCGTGCGTGTCTAAGTGTTACGCACTGGAAACTACCCGCTCTAAGAAAGAATACTACCCGCTCAATCTTCCATTTCTCTAAGAAAGAATACTACCCGCTCAATCACTTATAAACAATAACTTTTCTCTCACTCTATCCAATGTGCAATTGAAAAAAAAAAAAAACTCACTTTTCCTTGATTTTTTCAAAAATAATTTTGGAGGAAAAATGATTTCAAATTATTTTTTTGTTTTTTAAACAAAAAATTTCAACAATCCCCCATTTGGATTTTAAAATAAATATTAGCAAATTCTACCAGAGAAAAAGGATAACTCTTATACATAGAGAAATATATTTTACGATTTGAAAAGATATCTTATGATTTGAATCTTTCCTTAATATATGTATTTTAAAATTTTGTCGAAATCTTTGGTAGCTATAGCTTTGAACTAGTTATTTTTAAATGACATAACCGAAGATACTACACACACGATAACAAATGTGTTATGTAAATTCCCTTATATTACTCACTTGACACTTTTAATGGCCATGTGCTTATTCTGTTTCATGAATGATTCCGATAAAACTCTAACTCTCATGAGAAGCGGCACTACTTGTATTATAGATTGAATTTCATTAAGAGTTCCAAGACTCAGTCCTCTAGTTGTAACGACCAACACTTTTCATTCTAGATGAGGTTATTTATAATTTTAGTGCTGAAGCTTTTCAGATATTAATGATTTATTTTTACTTATTGAACCCAAATTAACTTTAAATACGTTCTAATTTAGGTTGGATTTCTATTATTGGTAGAACTTTGATTGAAGAGTTTCAATCCATCTCTCTAAATGTTGTCCTTATTACCTCTCTTGTCTGAAGTTTAGTAAAAGTATTAAATAAGTTATTATTTGATTTCACAAATAAGATCGCAATAATTTTATCTTAAATCAATTGTCTTATATAATCATGTTTTAAACTTATGTATTTAGACTTTTCATTGTATGTATCATCGTATGCTCTTGTTAAAATGATTTTTCATATTCAAAGAGCCTTAACTTAGAAATCTACTCGATGTAAATGCCTAAATAAGTGTAACACGACACACGAGGATGCACATGTAAAGGCCTAAATAAGTGTAATGTGACACACGAGGATGCACGTTCAAAAAGTGGTCTGCAGTGAAGAAACTCTCGGGCATCCTGACCAAATAATACATAGAAATGCACAAAACTACAGTATGTATGCGTGTATCAGCTGTCCATCCCCGTACAAGCTATATACTTGTACCTCAATCCAAACTGTCCAGATCGTACGCACAGGTTTAGATGTCTCGTTACCCTAAAAGGATACACTGAACGGACCTGAAATTCGAAAGGGTGGTAGTCAATAGGACGGTTAATATGGTAAGTCGTCAACAATCCAAATCCAACAAATTGATGGCGACGTGTCCAGCGGCTTTGCTTATGAGTATGGAGTGCCACAATCTCCTAATGTGTAAGATAAATCCCATTTGGAAGCTCTGGATTCTCCCACTTTCTATTCTCCACACGAGACATGTGTATGATGATCTAAATCGTCCCTTCGACGAAGACCACTGTGAATAGGCGATAGAGAAAAACCAATGTGATCAGAAAACTCCTAACCATTCAAAATCGTGTTCGAAAATCACCAAAATTAGTTAGGTTTTTTTTTTTCCACCATGCTTTTTACATGCTCAAGACATAGGATCGTCCATCATTGTGATTTTTGAGATTTAGTCCTTCTATGGAGTCTTATAATGAATGAACGGTTCTGATGTAGAGCGGGTCGCAGACAGTTTCATGGCCAAGATGGATCAGAAAAGGCCCGGTCGACGACAGAAGTGATCCGGAGCGTCGGACCTTAGATCGGGCGTATCTCGCAATCCGGAATGAGTTACCTGATGTAAAATATATGATTTTGGGGTAGAACGAGCTACTTTAGACAACCAACCCTGCTATGCCGGGTTACGATACCCAGAATTGTGAAAAACCCCTGAATCGACGGTCGTTTCCCTACTTTAATTTCGTTTTTACTATAAATAGTAAGTTTTAGTTTGATTATAACTCTTCATCCGTCGGGCTTTAGGAGTTGCACCCAACGTGAAAAGAGCTTAGAATAATTAGGAGAACGGTTTGGTGAAGCCAAATAGGACACTTACTATTTTTGGCCGAAAACCTTGCGCACTAGTAGACACCACGATCGTCTATAAATAGTAAGTTTACTATTTATAGTAAGTCACGGATTCTAGGAGTTTTAGTTGTAGTTTGATTCTGATTTCTTTCCCATTGCTTGGTATCCCTATTTAAAGGATTGTGAACTCATCTTTAGTCATCAATTAATCAATTTCGAATTTCTTAGAATTTATTTCTATTTTCTGCTTTCTTTCCTTGTGGATTCAAGAAGTCTCTGTGAGGAGTCTAAAGAAGCTCCGTGGATTCGGAGTAGTTATCCTCATCACGTTCATTCCTGCGTCAATTGGTATCAAAGCAAGGATTCTCCTTGGGCTGATGGCAAACAATGAAGGTATGAATCAAAATCCTGTGGACGGTGATCCAGGGATTCGTTATCTTTCGAAAAAAATGAAAGTTTTCCACCGGGAGAGTCGGTTGACCATGAAAGGGCTGCAGGTAACCCTCGACCATCTTGCAGATGCGCTACTTCCGTCCCAAGCCCCAGGCGGTGCTCCACTACCTATGGTTGCTCCACCACACAGGGTGGCTCCACCACCCGTGGTTGCTTTACGACACAACTCTGATTTTCGTAGAGCACTACCAGTGACAAACTGTAGGGCTACGCCAGATGATTTAAGTTCTAGCGACGAGGACCTTAATGAGGGTTTTGCACGACGACCAATCCATGAAGGCGATCGCCAAGATCATGCTGAAAGAGACTATCGAGGTAAGGTTGAACTTCCTAGTTTTAATGATTTATTACGTATAAAAGATTTCCTCGATTGGCTAGTCGAAGTAGAGAGATATTTTGATTATATGGACGTGCCAGATCATAAAAAGGTAAAATTGGTAGCGTTTAAATTAAAATCTGGTGCTTCTGCATGGTAGGAACAATTATAACTCTCACGAGCTCGCCAAAACAAGGCCCCCATCTCATCATGGCCACGGATGAGATGTCTTCTTCGATCACGATTTCTCCCCAGTGATTATGAGAAGATTCTATTCCAGCAATATCAAAATTACCGACAAAGAAATCAAACTATCACAGATACACTGAAGAATTCCAACGGTTAGCTACACAAAACAATCTGTCATAATCTTAGTCACAAAAGGTGACACGATTTATAGGTGGGTTGCGGCAGACAATTCAGGACTGAGTTCAGATGTACCTAGTCGGGACCGTGGTTGAAGCAGTTCAATTGGCGGGTAGGGCAGAAACATAACTTGTAAGAGCTCCTGCTCGTCCATATCCTTCAACTCGACCCCCCATGACGGGTCCCACGCAGGATCCAGTGCTGGCACGAGAAAAAGATCCAGTAGGAGAACGTTCTCAACCTCCTACAACCGCAAACCGTGATATAGGGAGCGGCTCATCCAGACTTCAACGTGCAGCACCCATAACAGTGGGCCCGAGTAGGGTTTCAAATCCTTATGCTCGGCCAAGGTCAAACAATTGTTACAGCTGTGGCCAGCCAGGCCACTTATCAAACACCTGTCCTCAACGTCCTCGCAATACACTTGACTATAAACGAAGGGGGCACTGAAGATGAGGCCTCAGAAGAAGGCCATGGCTATGATGAACATGAGCGAACCACTGAAAAAATAGCAGGTGGCGATGAAATGACGGGCGAGGATCGTGACAAATTTCTAGTTGTAAGGCGATTACTGTATACCCCACGAAAGGAATTACATCCACAACGATACAATATATTTCGTACTCGGTGCACTATCAACGGAAAGGTCTGTGATGTGATCATAGACAGTGGTAGTAGCGAGAACATCGTCTCAAGGGTGATGGTGGACAAGTTGCAGCTACCAACGACGAAACATCCTTCCCCGTACTTAATTGGCTGGATAAAAAAGGTGAATGAGACCAAGGTAACTGAACAATGCACTTCTCATTTTTAATTAGTAAAAATTATAAGGATCAAATACTTTGTGACGTGGTTGACATGAAAGCTTGCCACATGCTACTCGGTCGACCCTAACAGTCGGCCCGTGATGCGACCCATCGGGGATGAGACAATGTCTACATATTCGTCAAGGATAGTCGAAAAATAATCCTTGACCCTATGGCACCAGAGAACCATCCTGAAGCTTCTAAAGTGGAGGGGAGTTCCCTCTTGACCATTCAGGATTTTATGGAGGAATTCAAAGAAACCTGCGAGGTATACGCCGTAGTGGTGAAGAGTGAGGAAGAGGAACCCTTAAACATCCCTCCAAGTTTAAGACTGTTGATAAACGAATTCAAAGAAGTCTGGCCTGAGGATTTACCTGATGGATTGCCCCCCATGAGGGACATCCAACATTACATAGACATTGTCCTTGGGGCTAGCTTGCCCAACCGCCCTCATTATCGGATGAGTTTGAAGGAGTGTGAGATACTTCAGGGGCAAGTAGAGGAATTGATCCGTAAGGGTCTCTTGAGAGAGAGCATGAGCCCATGTGCCGTACCAGCATTATTAACACCAAAAAAAGATGGAAGCTGGAGCATGTGTGTCGACAGCCGGGCAATCAACAAAATTACCATCAAATATCGATTCCCAATACCACGGTTGGATGACATGCTGGATATGCTAGAAGGGCCCAAGGTGTTCTCTAATCTAGATCTGAGGAGCGAATACCATCAGATTCGTATCCGACCTAGTGATGAGTGGAAAATGACATTCAAGACCAATGAAGGGTTGTATGAGTGGCTGGTCATGCCCTTCGGTCTATCGAACGCACCAAGTACTTTTATGCGTTTGATGAATCAAGTGCTAAAACCATTTATTGGCCGATTTGTGGTAGTATATTTTAATGACATATTGATATATAGCCAAGATGAGGCGAAGCATAGGAAACATCTCAGGCAGGTGCTACAGGTCCTACAAATTAACAAGTTGTACCTCAACTTGAAGAAGTGTAGTTTTTTAACTGACAACCTGTGTTTCTAGGGTTTGTTGTAATGTCCACAGGCGTTCGTGTGGACGATGAAAAGGTGCAAGCTATTAGGGAATGACCGATCCCGACGAACATTCATGAGGTGAGGAGTTTTCATGGGTTGGCGACTTTCTATCGTCGATTTGTGCGAGATTTTAGCACCATAGTCGCGCCTATAACAGATTGCATGAAAAAAGGACAGTTTCAGTGGACCGATAAAGCTGACAAGAGCTTTCATGAGATCAAGCATCGTTTGTCTACAACACGAGTCTTGGTGCTTCATAATTTTGACAAATTGTTTGAGGTTGAGTGTGATGCCTCATAAGTCGGAATTGGGAGAGTATTATCACAGGAAGGCAGGCCGGTAGTCTTCTACAGCGAGAAGCTCAGCGAAGCCCGAAAGAAGTGGTTGACTTATGAGCTTGAGTTGTACGCAGTTATTCAATTCAGGCGCTGCGACATCGGCGGCATTATCTAATTCAAAGAGAGTTTGTTCTGTACACTGACCATCAAGCATTAAAGTTTATTAATAGTCAGACTAACGTGAATCGTGTGCATGCTAGATGGGTTACATTTTTACAGGAATTCACGTTCGTTCAGAAGTACAAGTCAGGGCAGCAGAACAAAGTGGCTGATGCACTTAGCCGTCGTGCATCACTACTTGTTACGATGAGTAATGAGGTGGTCGGCTTCGACTGTCTCAAGGAGCTGTATGCCGAGGATGAGGACTTCAAAGATTCTTAGGTGAAGTGCCAAGAAGGTCACCCCAGTGACCTTCATATACAGGATAATTTTCTCTTCAAAGGGAATTGATTGTGCATCCGCCAAAGTTCTCTGAGGGAGCAGATTATTCAAGAGCTACACGGAGGTGGCCTCAGTGGATACCTTGGTGGAAAAACGGTATGACTGACCGCAATTAGTATGTGATGTGGGAAAAGCCGTACAACATTGTCATGTTTGTCAGACCTCAAAGAGGCAATCTTAGAATACGGGCCTCTAAACCCCGTTACATGTGCCTGACGGTCCTTGGGAGGATTTATCAATGGACTTAGTGCTTGGTCTCCCAAAAACACAACGTGGTATGGATTCGGTGTTCATGGTGGTAGATCGTTTCTCTAAGATGGCCCACTTTATCCCTTGCAAGAAGACCCTCGATGTAATACACATGGCGAATCTATTCTTCAGGGAGGTCGTACGGCTACACGGGGTCTCTAAGACCATTACTTTTGATCGTGACACGAAGTTCATTAACCACTTTTGACAGACTTTGTGGACTTGATTCGATACACGACTTCAATTTAGCAGTGCTTACCACCCACAGACTGATGGGCAGACCGAAGTTGTGAATCACACGTTGGGAAACCTCATTCGCTGTATTTCAGGAGAAAAATTAAAGCAGTGGGATTTGGCCTTGTCTCAAGCAGATTTTGCATTCAACAACATGGTAACCGCTCGACAGGGAAATCACTGTTCCAGATTATCTATGGACGAGTGTCTCGCTACACACTTGACTTGGTCCCTCTGCCCAAGCACCTAGGCACGAGCATTGCAGCAGAACATATGGCAGACAAGATCATGGGCATCCATGCGAAAGTATAGACCAAGCTATATGCCTCGAACGAGAAGTACAAGGAACAAGCGGACAAGCACCGGTGACAAAAAATATTCGAGGTGGGCGACCGCGTTATGGTCCATTTGCGCAAAGAGAGATTTTCGACCGAGACGTACAACAAGTTGAAAATAAGAAGATTGGACCCGTCCCAATCATTCGAAAGATCAACGACAACGCTTATGTTGTTGATCTTCTAGATGATATGGCGATCTCACGGACTTTCATCGTCGCCGACCTGACTGAGTATCATGAACCAGCGCAGGATGAGAACTCGATGACGAATTCTTTTGAAGTGGAGGGAACTGATGTAGAGCGGGTCGTGGACAGTTTCATGGCCAAGATGGATCAGAAAAGGCCCCGTCGACGACAGAAGTGATTTGGACCGTTGGACCTTAGATCGGGCGTATCTCGCAATCCAGAATGAGTTACCTGACGTAAAATATATGATTTTGGGGTAGAACGAGCTACTTTAGCCAATTAACCCTGCTATGCCAGGTTACAACACCCAGAATTGTGAAAAATCCCTGGATTGACGGTCATTCCGCTGCTTTAATTTCATTTTTACTATAAATAGTAAGTTTTAGTTTGATTATAACTCTTCATCCGTCGGGTTTTAGGAGTTGCGCCCAACATGAAAAGAGCTTAGAATAATTAGGAGAACGGTTTGGTGAAGCCAGATAGGACACTTACTATTTTTGGCCGAAAACCTTGCGCACTAGTAGACATCACGACCGTCTATAAATAGTAAGTTTACTATTTATAGTAAGTCGCGGATTCTAGGAGTTTTAGTTGTAGTTTGATTTTGATTTCTTTCCCATTGCTTGGTATCCCTATTTAAAGGGTTGTGAACTCGTTTTTAGTCATCAATTAATCAATTTCGAATTTCTTAGAATTTATTTCTATTTTCTGCTTTCTTTCCTTGTGGATTCGAGAAGTCTCTGTGAGGAGTCCAGAGAAGCTCCGTGGATTCGGAGTAGTTATCTTCATTACGTTCATCCCTACGTCAATATTTGATGCAGGACAATTAACCACTTGCTCTAAAAGCTCGAACCGTTAGAGTATGGCGAATTAATCCCTTTATCTCATAGCTGAGGCCCCACATCTCATGGGTTAGGACCTCGGCCGAACCCCCTTTGTGGGCCGCAAATCACATGGGCCGCCCACCTCGAGTGTGTCGGCGCATCCCACGAGCTACCCCACTCGAGCCCGGTGTGAAATGCGCATTAATTACCCTTGATAAGGATTCTCGAACATGAGACCTCTTCCATGGGCCCCAAATCGCATGGGTCACCCACCCCAAGTGTGCCCCTGCATCCAACAAGCGGCTCCACTCGAGCTCACTGTGAAAATGCCCCTGCATTAGGTTCAGATCATCATAAACATATGACACGTGTGCGACTCATACAAAAAAAAAAAAGGTAGAATCCATGCAAACCGTACATAGACGTTGAGCATACTCAAAAGTGAAAATTTCCACGTGCATCAATCGAATACGCACATGCCCAGAGGGTCCACAGGAAGTGGGCCATGCAAAGATGAAGAATCTTACCTAAAACAAGTTCAAGGAGAACCGTAATTTTCTGCACCGTGAGAGAATTGTTAGGCGACATCTCACCTACTTGAAAGCCACCTTTGCATGTCCTCTCTGGCCTGATATTCACATGAACTTCATGAAGAACGCGCTCTGTACACGCTACAGGAAAAAATGAGCCTTTGCTACTTCTGAACATACACTCATAGGCACACGTGCCAATGTAGAACACGTTTACTTGATCAGATCTTTACATTAGGTGATCTACAATGTTTAAATTCTCTGGCCTAAAAACCACACCACTGGAACTTGCAGGTGGGCCACAGCTTGAAAAATAAATGGGCGGCTAGAAAACTTATTCTATATGCACGGTCGATATTGGCATATGTGCTGCGTGTGGATGGTGAAGGTTTTCCTGAGCAGTAGTTAGGTAAATGGAGCTATCTATTATTGTTGCATGCATGTATCTCGCATTCTGTGGGCCAGTTGTACATTTTCGGCAGAAGTATCCTAGGGTTGAAGGTTTATAAGCATACACACCTGAATACTCATCTCGTATACACGCTAGCACACGTGGCCGTATGGCACATGTGTGAAAGATTTGAGCATTCCATAACATGGTCAACACGTTCCTGATCATGTCCTAAAAATCAGGCTTGTTCACTCATAAGGTGGGCCATGGTGCACTGGATGGACGGACGGCTAGAAAAAAAATCATTTAAACCATTCATTACACTTGCTACCTGAGGACTGAACCGGCCCAATCTAAAACCTCATTGCTGTGCAGTGCTTCGTATGCCTGTGGTGTAAAGAGATCTGACCATCTACGGGAAACGCATCACAGCCTGTGGTTTTAAAAAAATCCAACGGTCCATGTTCATTGTGCAAGCATCTGTGGTTCATTCGGCAAGTGTACTATTCTGATCTTGATATATGGCATATTTACAGTCTGCACAGCCTAATGGATGGCCCAGATTGACACTTGTGGCATTTGATGGTGGGAATGAGGCCCATCTTGGCTATGATGGGAGGGGTGGATGGTGTAAAGCTAGACAAAGTTAACGAGTGCATTGGCCACGTACAATAATGGGTAATGTACAATAATGGTTACTTGCTTGGCCTGTATGTGATGAACCAGACAAGGACTGTTTCCTGATCCATTTTGTCAGGTGAGTACTCATAGGGTGTATGGCCCTAGACCACAATTCAAGCTGGTCCACTCATCAAGTGGGCCATTCATATACATGTATGCACGTTCATCATGGAACCCAACTCGTAAATGGCTAAGCCCATCCAAGTTTTTTTTTCAAGTGTTCTACTGAGGTATGACCATGCCCGACCCACTACCATCAATGAACTGCTACGTTGGAAATGGGCCCACTTTTGACTCATTCAGATCTAAATTGAAGGCTGAAAAAAAAAAAAGAAAAAAAAAAAAGAAAAGAAAAGAAGAGGAAGATTCTCATGGTGGGGCCAACCTATTGGATGGGGTGGATGCTACATGCACATGATAAGTTGGCTGTAATTTGATGAGTGGATGGTAACTTATTGTCCAACAGGTAGATGTGAGCATTTCTCTATTATATACTACCTCTTTATATTACACGAGAGAAATTTTGTGTGTACATTTAACTTGTGTCTTACTGTGCATAGGTTTTTTAGGAATTTGGTGCAGTATGAAATTTTCTTAATTGTATCCAATAAAGGAATGTTGATTTTGACTAGTTGAATTTTCTTTTAAATATTTTGATTTTCAGGTAGGCATTTTGATGAGAGAAGGCATCAGGAAAAAGGAGCCATAAAGTTGTAGTCATGCACCAATTTTTTGTCATGTAGGGCAACACTATATCCATCATCACCCTTGAATTTATCTTAATCCTTAAGTGTGTCGGCCTTTATTGGAATGATCTTGTCAATATCTTTTCCATTTCTAAGAGCTGCGCTAGAGTTAGGTGATGTTTGATAAACCGAAAAATAAGGTCGGAAAATTAATTTAGGTGTTGAAAGCTTAAACTATTGAATGTAAGTACTTATCTGTATTGAAAAATTTGTTTGGTAATTTTTTTTGAAAAAAAGTCATGATATGGGAAAATAATTTATTTATTTATTTTTATTTTTTATTTTTTATTTTTTCAGAAAAACAAATCAAATATGTTTAAAAATTGACAATTTAACATATTTGCCCCTATTATTTCAATTTCTAGTTTTTGGAAAACATGGGACAAAACATATTATTACCTTGCCACCAGATTTGACACATATATGGCCCATTCACATATATCTCTCAAACATTACTCCCCATATGGTCGCATAGACCTGTATGAAGGGAAAAAATAAATAGCTTGATCCAAAACTTCTAAGCCTCAAAGAAGTTTTCAAAGGTAAGACTTCAAATTCCTGCTACTTCCGCTGGTGTGGTCCAATAGGCTTCAATCTGCTTCATATTTTGGCTCATGCTCTAAAATTTTTTCAAAATGGATGTACATTATGGGTAAAATGCATACATAATGGTGGGCCTCATCAATCCCATGACAATATCATTCTTCTCTAGCTAACCAATATGTAGATTGGCCGTGACGCCACACAAAAATATTCTGGTGCCAGGGCTGTGTGGGGTCCACAGATGCACGTGACAAATCCACTCTGTCCATCTCTTTCATAAGTCCACAATAGGACATGAATCTATAATTCAGGCAGATCCAAAATTTGTGTGAGGATGCCTGGGTGACAAAAGCTGTGTATAAGTACAATATTTGTGCCTAAGAGTGGGGATTGAATGCTTAGGGTGACAGAAGTTTTGTATCAATATGATATTTGTTCCTACAGTTTATCTGAGTGGTAATAACGTTATGAATGATTTGGATAGCATATAAACATTATGGCTAGCTCTGGGAAGGTTTCAATGGTGGACATTTCCCTTCCCAACAGTTTCTTTTGGCATGGACAACTTGAGCTCTGGATCTGTCTTATTTTTGGGTTCATTTCCTAAAATGATCTTTCAAAATGAATGGAGGGCATGGATAAAACCCATACATCATGGTGGGCCCGCAGAGCTTTGCTTGGATGGATTAACATCCGGGCGAGGGCAAGATGCAATCCGCTTCCCACGCGGCTATGGTGTTTTCGGGTTTCACAGGAGCGGATTAGGTTAGACCCTGGATCCACGTAGGTGGGTGGGATACCTAACTGTAGGGTTCACTGTGATGTATATGCATGACTACATCCACGCTGTCTGTAAGTTCATTTTAAGGCATAATCTAAAAAAATGAAGCAAGTCCAAATTCCAGATGGACCATAGTATCGGAAACAGTGGTGATGGACCATTAAAACTTCATGTGGGCCCCAAAAACTTTGGATCAAGATGATATTTGTGTAGTCTCTTCATCTAGGTGTTTTCGACCTTATCAACAGGTTGTATGGAAAATAAACATTCGAATGGAATTAATGAAAATTTTAATGGTGGGATATCAATTATGACTGTTTCCTGTGGTGTGGTCCACCTAAGATTTTAGTCAGCGTCTTTTTTGGGATCATTCCCTAAAATGAGCTTTTAAAATGGTTGGACAGTGCGCATTTAAGTCACATACATCACTGAGAGCCCCACAGTCAAGGGTCTCCCCTATGGATCCGAGTATCACCTAGAGCTGGGCATCGAGTCGAGTTAGATTGAGTTAGGTCTGACCCGACTTGATCAGGTTTTAAAATAGGCCTGACCCGAACTCGACTCGACTTGGTACCGAGTCTAGCATGCCTGAACCGATTCGAGTCTAGGTCTAGCCTAGACTAATCCAGACCAGTCCGACTCGATCAAAAGTACCGAGTCGGTTCGAGTTGGCACCGATTCAGATCGAGAGATGAGGGAGGGAGGAAGTGGAGAAGAGAGAGAGAGAGAGGAGAGAGAGAGAGAGAGAGAGAGAGAGAGAGAGAGAGAGAGAGAGGTGGTGATGGTGGTGGGTGGCTGCTGAGTTTGGAAGAGGAGGGAGGGAGGGAGTGGAGGGGAGAGAGGAGGAGGAGGAGGGAGGTGATGGTGGTGGGTGGTTGCCGGTCTGGGAAGAAGAGAAGGATGAAGGAGGGAGAGTGAGAGTTTGGGATCAGGTGGGGGTCGTAGTTGGGTGCGGCGTATAGGGTTTAAGATACTTAAAAACTAGGGTTATATATATATATATATATATATATATATATATATATATTATATATATATATATATATATAAACCAAATTTGAGTCGAATCAGTTTCGGATCTAGTTTCGAGTTGAGTCGGGTCGAGTCACTGGGTAACTCGAACTTGACTCGGTGTGAGTTCGGAATGGGCGAATCCTACTCAGTTCGGACTAAGTTACCCATTTGGTTTGGTTAGAGCCAGGTCTAAACGAGTCAGATGAGTCGAGTCAAGTCATCTCGTGCCCAGCTCTAGTATCACCTAATCTGCTCCCGGGCTTCACAGATATAGACTACTTGGCCAACTAGTGGCGACTCGCTACTGGACAATGCTCTATGGCCCCACCATAATTTGTGTTTTATCCACACTGTCCATCCATTTTGTCAGATTATTTTAGGGCATGAAACTAAAAATGAGGCATATCCAAATCTCAGGCCGACCACACTATAGGAAATAATGGTGATTGAACACCCACCATTAAAATTTTCTTTGGGCCACAAATTTTGGATCAAGTTGATATTTTGTCTTTTCCCTTCATCCATGTCTGTGTGACCTAATCAACAGATTGGATGACAAATAGACATTACAGTAGGCCATGAGAAGTTTTAATGGTAGGTGTTCAATTGCCATTGTTTTTCTGTGGTGTGGTCCACATGAGATTTAGATCTGCCTCATTTTTGGCTTCATACATTAAAATAATGATCCAAAATGGATGGCTAGTATAGATAAAATACATACATCATGGTGGGTCCAACAAAGCGCCATTCAATAGCCATGGGTAAATAAGCAATCCGTGTCTACCAAGATCCCTTTTGGTTGAAAATATCATGTTTTGTGCACCCTACCGTGTGTGTGTGTGTGTGGGTGTGTGTGTGGGTGTGTGTGTGTTGTGTGTGTGTGTGTGTGTGTGTGTGTGTGTGTGTGTGTGTGTGTGTGGTGTATATATATATATATATATATATATATATATATATTATGCTCCCCTGCGCATGTGCGCACCTTTGCATATGTGTCATGGGTGTCTAATCCAAATGGTCCGTGTGATGTGGCATCCCATGAAACTGTTTTCTTTTTTCATGGCCCACCAAAGTTTTGGATCAAATTAAAAGTTGGGCCCCGGGGTTTCATGGGTATTGCATCATGTGGACTGTTCAAATTTTTAGACTCACATAACATATGATGGATTCTCAAAAAGTTCGCACGAGTTCCATGTGAATTGGTGCGCAGCTGTGCATTCATCTGTGTGTGTGTGTGTGTGTGTGTGTGTGTGTGTGTGGTGTGTGTGTGTGTGTGTGTGTATATTATATATATATTATATATATATAATATAATATATATAAAATCGTGCAGGACGTAGGTCGCAGCAGCATTGAGCTTGGACCGTGCAACTATATTCTGGAGTTTGATTTTCGATATATGTATATTTTCCTTTCAGCACTGTATTCAACTGTTTATATTAGTGGATATGTGATGATGATGTTTCCTTTGTGATTTGGGTAAACTTGTGGTTATGCTTCTTACGAGATAAATGTACGTTGAAAAATTCTCATTGTAGGATCTCAAGATCGGAATATGGCGTATGGGCGCTGGGAACCGAGAATGGGTACTACGGAGGTTGTTGGCACCAGATTCGGCGATCGGAAATTTTGTGAGCCCGTTTTTTGAGTTTGGGGTGTGACAGAAGTTGGTATCGGGAAATGGTACTATAAGGTCGACCTCATGGGAACTTTCCATGAGGTCGAGCTGTGTGGGCCCATCGTGATCTGTGTCGAACATCAACACCATGCATTTGATGGATCGCCTTTAGGTTATGGGATATCCCAAAAATCAGCTATATATGGAACTTAAGTGGGCCATACCATTTAAAACCATGTGAAGACATGCCTAAAACATATAAAAGCACTTGGTGGGGCCTACCTAAGTTTTGGATGCAACTAAAATTTGGTCTGACCTCTCATCCAAGTAGGACACACATAATGGATGGGCTGGATTTGTGAACCATATCTCAGTGGGCCCAATAAATGATTATGAATGTTTTAATGGGAGGGTAACCCCTCTCAACTTTTGTATGTGATGTGGCCTACCCAAGTGTAACATCCCGAATTTTCACTGTTTTGGATTTCCAAAAATCCTTGGTATTTTTTTTTTAATTAACTTATACTATCACGTAATAACCATTAACACTCAATGTTAGCTTATACACGAGTTAATTAATCCAAGATTAGCCCAATTTAATAGACCAGACAGGCCGTGATAAGGCCTGGTGCAGGCCGCTAAGCCAGATGACTGTTTACACTTAAAGACGGCCCGTGTGAGCCACCCAGCAACCGAGGAGGGTCAGAAAAATCTAAAACTTTAGAAAATCATAGATCTCACTGGGCTTGTAGTCCATCGCGGACTGCGGACCCAATGGACACCCAGAAGTACCATCTGGCGCTTGCCCAATGCCCCCCACCAATGCCAGATTAAAATCTGGCACTGACAAAAGAAATTGAGACTCCGGGCCTTCCAGCCGTCGGATTTCTTCCAAATTTACGGTGAAAGTTTAATGTATTTTTCAACGCCTTCCCACCAAATCTGGGCCCCGATCGTGGCACGATGACCGTTGATCGTAAATCGGACCCGTGCGATCAAACCCCATATCCGATCGCTCCTAAATTTTGCATGGCCCTTCATCGGGCCATGGATCATCTACCCTGTAAATTTTATGGCCAGAGGGCCACCAGAAATGCCCCATCAATCAGAATGGCTCCCAAATGGCCACTTAAAGATCGGAAACGCTTACTCAGATCCCATATCCGTTCTTCCGATTGTTCCTAAATTTTATATGGCCCCTCACCGGGCCATAAGACACTGCACGCCGAATTTGGTGACGGAGGGTGTTAGGGCCGCCCCAACACCAATAGGGAGTCCTAGTGGTCTATTTTAGGAAATTGTGGAAGCTTAGGGCCATTTGCACCAAATCTGGAATTATAAAAAGGGGTTTCTTTTGGGCACCCCTCTCCCATACGAATTTTCCCTAGGAGAGAAAAGAGAGAACAGGGAGAAGAGAAAGAGGAGAAATGAGAAGAAAGAGTGAGGGAAGAAGAGCAAGGTGGACTCTCAATCAAGGTGGGGCCCAAGGGAATTAATCTCTCCTCTCCCTACACCTTCTCCAAGGGGAAACCCATCCGAAAATCTCCCTCTTCATCTCGTGGATCGTTTAGGTAAGATCTAACCCTCTTTTTCTTTGAAAACCTTTGTAAGGAGAGAGGTTTTGCTTGTAAATCTAACATGTGAAGTTGTTTTAGGGATTCCGGCCGATCTACCGCAAAGCCCTCTTTCCCAGGACATTTTTCCCAAACCTCCAACGATCATAGGTGCGGACTATTGTTCTTAGGTGGCCTAGCACTAATTATAGTACGAGTTTAATGATTTTGTATGTTTGGATGATGCCTTTGGAGAGTCTAGGGAAATTTCTAGGAAATTGTTGGGTTGTTGAAATTGTATGGAATTGTATGTCATGTTGATTTCCTCATATGATGTTGTTCTTATCTCTCACGTGATTTGATATGAATTGATGATCTCATGTTTATGTCATGTTTGGTTTTCTTCACATGATGTTGCCCTAGCATGTATGTCTTACTAATCCTTATGCAATTTGACTCTATGAGATGTAGGAAGTACTTAACTTCCTCATCAACCCACACAACACACATGCACTTGAATTTTACACATTGTAGCTTTGCTTGGTAGGAATTATGAGTTCTATGTTGAAAAATATGAATGTGTGATATTGCATATGCTAAATGATAACCTTTTTAGTTGGCATGTTATGAATCACCATCCAAACTCTTTGGTTGGTCAGAAATACAAGGAGAACGAAGGCGGCCCCGTCGGTAGGACCGTCTTGAGGCTAAACCCATGGATTTGGGCGGGTGTGTTCGGGTGGCTGTAGTTCGACTACATGGGTCTCTTGTGCCCGAGGTCACTCGTCTCACGCTCGCTTGACTCGTGCGGTCTAGCCTACTATCTGACTAACCCTGTATGTTAACCATGTTTGTTCACATATGTATGGAACCTGAACCACTCTACAACCGTTGTAGCCCATCAAAAATCCACTTGAAACTGGTCCACAGCCTCGTGAGCCAGACATGGTGGAATGGGACACTATGTCCGAGCTGTCGGCCTACGCTGGGGTACCGCACCTCCCCGTAGTGACCGCGAGCGATCCCTTCCTTTCGACACTCCTTATGTGCTTGGTGTCGGGGATGAGGAACCCGACGGGATCACGGACCGCGAGGTCTCGGCCTCACGCGTTGATGGGGTCTTGGCCTCGCAACCAGCTTAGGGCATTGATACGTAGGGTGAATCAGAATCCCCAACCTGCTGGATGAATGGACTTAACTAATAACTCGGCTAACATGATCGCATTGCACGCATTAGTTAGGGTGGCGACTCGGAAGTCGAGGTCGCTCTGAGGGAGTGTTGTCATATGCGATCGTTAGATGGAGTCGCTTGAGGGAGTGTTGTGGCGAGGGCATGCATCATATCATCCCGCATGCATGCATTTTAAATAAGAGTTATTAGGTGTTGATGATTGTCTGCTTTTCATTAAGTTCATATTACAATTGATGCCTGTTGTAACTTGAGACCAATAGTTCACACTGAGTTGATCACTCACTCCCACTCTGGGACGGTGTTTTAAAACACCAACCAGACCCATTCATAGATGCAGGTGACTCAGGGCATGAGGAGCCTGGCGAGGCGAGCTTGGACGAGGAGGACGAGCTCTCCTACTTGCGACTGATGGGCGGCTCTCCATCGGCTTGATCAGGCTGAATTTGGATTTACTGAGCCGCGGGCTCCGCTTAGTCTTTTGGATATAGCCTTCTTTTATTATCCTGTTGGGCAACGCCTTGGGCGACCCTTTATTATTTTTGGACCTGTATATTTGTGAGATTTCCTTCATTTCAGTAGACTGGTGCGATTGTGCTTTATGCTTCAGGTAATTCCAAATTGCGCAGTTAAATTTGATTAATCATAAAAATCATAAATGCATGATAAGTGACACTCGGAAACTCGGGAGTCGAGTCTATGCACGACCCCCGATTTTCCGGGGCGTTACACCAAGTCATGAATTAACTTGATTTTTAAGCCCATTGCCAATCATGAAATGGTGCATCTAACTGATGGAGTTGATATTCGACACACATCATAGTGGGGTCCACACAACTCTGACCTCATGGGAAGTTCCCATGAGGTCGACCTCATAGTACCACTTATATATATTATTATATATATATATATATATATATATATATATATATATATATATATATATATATATATATATATATATATATATATATATATAGCCAAATGCTCAGCTAGGCACTAATTCGCACGGAACTCGTGTGAACTTTTTGAAAACCAATCATACGTGATGTGAGTTTAAAATCTGAATGGTCCACGTGATGCAGCACCTCGTGAAACCCCCAGGGCCCAACTTTTACTTTGATCCAAAACTTTGGTAGGCCATGAAAAATCAAAATAGTTTCCTCCCTTGATTTACATATCTTTTCTATGGTCCACCAGAGTTTTAGATCAGTGTGAAAATTGGTCCCTTAGGGTTTCATGGGATGCCGCATCACATGAACCGTTCCGATTAGATGCCCATAACAAGTGTGTAAAGGTGCGCACGTGCGCATGTGAGCATGCCTATATATATCCATCAATTTGATGAGATTATTTTAGGTCATGAGCCCAAAAATGAGGCAAATCCAAAGTTTAAGCGAACCACACCACATAGAGTAAAGGAATTGGATGTCTACCTTTTTGAACATTTTGGGGATAATAAAATGTAATGCCTTGAAAATCGGGGGTCGAGCAAAACTCAGCTCCCGAGTTCCATCGCATTATGCAACATAGATAATGATGATTATGATGAATGCATTGAAACATGAGTGAGATTAAGCTAAACGACATATCATACTCCAGAGTTAATGTAATTAGGCAAGCGGAAGACTGCGATAGATATATAAAGTACATAAGTATTTCACAATTTCCAGAGTATGAGTATGTCACCAGGCTGAACATATACATGTGCTGTTTCTAAATTGTGCTAAATACCAAAAATATAAAGTTTTCGACTAAATCATATAGCCCTGTACTCCCGTCGAATCAGCACGAGGTTTACATAGACCCGCCTGAGAACTGAACGTAGGAGAATTCTTCCTCCTAATCCACGAAGTCCATTTCAGCTACACTGACTCCATCATTACCTGCATCTATAACAGAATCTGGGTGGTGTTTTAAAACATCATCCCAGGTGGGAATGAGTAGCTAATTCAGTGGAACTATAATGCAAAGGTTAACATGTTATTGATTCAGTCAAGCAGTAATGATAAAGCAGTACAATAATCAGGTCCTAATTACTCTTGTTAATGCAATAATGATATGCGATAATGATGTATGCCGTCTCCTACACTTCCTTTGCAACATCATTTCACGATCGCAGCAAGCAACACTCCTGCTGTGCTCAACTCTAACGCCAAAGGCACATGCAATGTGGTGCATATGCGTGATTAACCAAGTTCTTAATTAAGCATATTCATACAGCAGGATTGAAAGTTAAGGTACCTCCCTTTATGTTATTTATCCAAACAATGATCCATCTAGGGTCGTCAATCTTAGTTAATCATATACGATAGGCAAGTTTCTTTAGTTTATACCATAGGTTGCTACGGAGGGCTCGTCACCACAGCGTAGGCTTAATTCACACTCGAGGTCACTACCACCAATACCCTACCAACTGACAGTCTATTTTCGAAGGCTCGTCACCAACCCGACTGGGGACCATAGCCAGGCTGCGCCGGGGTGGGCCTATTTTATACTCGAGATAACTACGGAAAGGCTCGTCGCCTTAGCGTAGTCCCAGCGTATACTCTTGGTCACTACAGGCTAGTCACCTGATCGTAGGCCGACAGCTCGAATACAATGTCCCATACCATCATATTCGGTTCACGAGTTTGGGTTGCTCATTGGTCACTATGGGGAGGCTCGTCGCCCCAGCGTAGGCCGACAGCTCGACCATGGTGTCCCATTCCACCATGCCCGGCTCATGAGTCTTAGCGGATCGTGGTATCATGGTTGAAACGGGTCTTTACATTGGTAAGGGGTACCTTAGGTTCAAGCAGTAGTGTCCATACATGGTAAACATACATTGGGTCAATCGGGTTACTTGACAGGCTTGACTGGTACGAGCGCACGCTAATCTAATTGACATGGAGCGCATACGCACTCCGTGTGGCTTAACCACTGTCGATAGTCACCGTACGACTCGGATTCATCGAACGTGTCCGTGTGGCGATGCTAAGTCAATCACTCGGTCAGAACCTATTACCGATTGCCTGGACTACGTCATAGTCCCAATTACACTTCAATGTAGTAGTGTTCACATATGGTAGCTATAACAGTATTGAGCAAACAATTCAAGCATCGCAATCATTTAAGAAATTTGTAAAGCATATAATAAACATAACATCTTACACATGCATTTCATACATAAATCACGTGGTTGGATTTAAGGTACATGAAGAAATTTATACACGTAGCTAAGGTAGTTGAGAATCTTATCTCAATGCCTTTATAAAGTACAATTTATCAAACACTTACTTATTCAGACATTTTACCAAACACTTAGGCTACACATTTCAACACACATGTAATATGTTAGTTATATCATATATTATGGCGAATCCTTTCACAAGGGAGTTTCCACACATACAACGGTCATGTATCCTCAATTTAATAGGCATAACAACGCAAATCATAATCCCATATTCATTCAGACATTTTATCGAACACCTAGGTTACACCTTACAACGTACATGTAGTATGTTAGTTATAACATATATTATGGTGAGTCCTTTTACAAAGGAGTTGCCACACACACAACGGTCATGTATTCTCAAGTAACAAGCATGACAAGCAGAAATCATAATTCCATAGTCATTCAGACATTTTAACAAACACATGGAATGCATTATATTCTACATAGTTCATATATATGTGTAAGACGCTGAAAACGTCGTATCTAGGCACATGTGATAGCACGCAAGTCAGTCATAAACCATTACTGACATTGAAAGCCTGGAAAACCATAACCTAAATATTTATAGTCCGCACCTTTCGCCGATAAACCTCTACCGAGCTCAGTTTGAACACTATATCTTTGTCTACGGCACAACACAACCTGAATCACGAAATAGGTTAGTTATTTCGCCGATTCATCTATCTGGATACTTAAAATAGATTAGGGTTAGGATTTCTTACCCGAAAACAGAATCGGAATCACCGGTATCTTGATACGGAAGCAGTGGCTAAGCACGTGGAGCGTCGGGAAGAATCCCGACAACTATCTCTCACTCTCTCTCTCTTCTCCTCACTCTCTTATTCTCTTTCTCTCTCTTCTCTCTCCTAGGGTTTGGAATTCATATGGAATGAGAGGGGTGGGTAAAGGCCCTTATATAGGCCCAGAATTGATGGGAATGGCCCCAAGGCCATGATATACTTAGGTTATAGCCAAATAGCGGCCGTTTTGGTCCAACGGAGCACATTTGGAGGCCCCTTTTCTTCATACGGTCCAGAGCAAGTTCCCTGACATTGGATATAGGTCAGGTTAAGTTTTCGGTCCGATCGAATTTACGGATCGACCGCGGATGACCAGTTTCAGTTCAACGGTCACCACCACTCGATCAGGGCCACAAGTACACTGACCTGTGCTGGAAAATTTTCCTGATCCGAGGGTGTAGTTGGGTCAGATTCTGACGGTCTGGAACCTTAAATTTGGCCCGCAAGCGAACGGCCCAAATCACTTAAATCTGAGTTCATTTTCTAAAGATATTTGCGTTTCTCACACACTTCACTCCGGGCTCAAGTTGTGCGTTTCTGGATACTATTTGAATTTGATTTCTGAGATGGTTGTCAAACCCAGTAAGGCGGTCATAACCGTATAGGTTTGCAGTAATCGGACTTTCGACGCGCGGTCCAGGTCCGATACGGAGTTTCAAAGTGCTCCCGAGAGCAACTGGGTTTAGAGATTGATCCTAGGTTTCTAGGTAACGTAGCATTAGCAATTTTACTCGTTTTGATTCTTGCAGTTCGTATAGAAAGTGGTTCAAGCCAATTCAACTAATTATTTCGTTTAGTACTTAACTAAATTATGCCCTAATTACGACAGAATAAGGTCCTAGGGCAGTTCTACGCCCCCTTCTGTCACTTTTAATTAGTATATTATTTTAATTATTTTTTTACTAGTTCGTCATCAAGTCTACTTTATCTTTACTAAATTTCATTAGATTTCGTATTGTATAAAAATTCTTAAAATTCTAGGAGCAGCAGCTGTCCAAACTAATAATTTTCATATATTGTCACAACGACCTATATTTAACTATATTAAAATTTTTATTATATTTTTTACTTATTTTTATATGAAATTAGACTTATCAAGCTTCAATCTGACTTTTGAAATACCTAAATCGGAGTTATAACGAGAGAGATATGACTTTTTGAAGTCGGGCTAAAAAATAACAGAAAACGACAGAAAATGGGCCGCCCAGCCCGTTGGACGGCGAGGCCTCGCCGTCACGGCGATGCCATCGCTGCTCATTGTCCTATCTGATGGTGATTTCACCACCCGATATTTGAAATGGGTGTATTTTGTAAACCAGAATGAATTACGCGACCTGCAATATATGATTTTGGGGTAGGAGAAGCTGCTCTATCCAAATTACCTATTTCTTTCATGAGATTTCAAAGGGTTAATGGTCCAATACCTATTTTATTTATTTATTTACTATTTATGGTAATTTTTAGTTTAAGTATTGTTCTTCATCACCTAAACTTTAGGATTTGTGTCTAATATGAAAGTACTTAGAAAAATTTGAAGAATAAGGTGGTGAAATGTGAGATTTTGAAGGAAATGGGTAAAAAAGGGATTTTGGACCTTGGGATTTAGTTTTGAGAAGTTAATAAGGTGTTGGGATCGATCCATTACCTAAGGACGTCTAACTCCAGGTTGGTAAAAATCCGAGGCGTTACATAAAACTTGTAAAATTGCATATCAATTTGATATTTACGTTTTCCCTTCATCCAAGTTTGTGTGACCTTATGAACAGTACGGATGAAAAATAAACATCATGATGGGTCCTACAAAGGTTTTTAAAAAAAAAGAGAAAATATTAAAATCTCACATTCAGATCAAAGGAAGATTAATAGGAAGAAAGTAAGAATTTGAGAAGGATTTGGCCTCAGAATACTTAGGGATTTTTTCTCTAGCGGGAGAAAATCGTACAATGTACGTTTTAAATATCTTGAAGGGTAATCTTGCGAATTTTAAAAGTTGACAGGGATATTTTAGTCAAAATTGAACAAAAAAATTATAGGAAATGACATACCGCATTCCGCTATAAGTTTTAAGGCAAGTTGTGGTGCCTAACAAAAACTTAAATTTTAAGTGATTTTCTTAATTAAGCACCAAATGTCTTTTGATTACCAAATGGTCTGAATTACCAAAATCACTAAAAATGATAGTTTTCAGTAATAAGTTATAAAAATAAGTTTTACCAAACACACCCTTAGCTTGTTTCACATATAGTTTAAGAGGATTAAAATCACTTACTTCATATTTTCCTTTCGGTTTAGGTTGAGATTGAGCCGGAAAGGTCTATTTTTTCCTATACTGAGATGTGATTCAATCCTTAAAACCGATGTTTTAAGATCATTTATGACCTGCATGGTGGTTTGATTGAATTGCATTTGCTATTTCATGAATACTTGCGGTATGTCCTCAATGGTCTTTTTTTTTTTTTTTTTTTTTTTTTTTTTTTTTGTGGTTGCGCTTGTAGTGTATTTTGTGGTGCGGGAGGAAGCCCTTAGGGAGGAGTGCTAGCATTGGTGGTTGGCCCATTTTTCAACTGAAGTTAGGATGATTCCATCAACCAGGATTGTATATACTAGAATTAGGCGCACAGAATGGGCATTGATAAGCATTCATGGCGTTAACTTAAGCTTGCAATACATCTTGAAAATACGAAATTGTAGGATAATACTTTGTAAGGTGTGCATTGCTCTCACATATGCCACAAGCACTCTTAATGACAACATTCGTTGGATTAACCATTTTCACCTTTTGAAGTTCCATGACCTCAACTTTCCCTGTGATTAGACCCATAATATTTGCATTAACATCGTCCTCTTCCCTAAGGACGTATATTCCGCCTTCTCTTTGGGCATAGGCTTAGCGTTACTTGATTTGTTAGTTGTATCCCATGATTGTGCATTTCCAACCAACCTTTTAAAGTAATCCCATGCCTCTTCGAGATCTAGTCATAAACTCACCATTACACATCATTTCCACAAATTGGCGCATATTTGAGTTCAATCCATCATAAAAAAAAACTAATTACTCGCTAAATCTCGTAGCCATAGTGTGGGAAGGTGAGTAAGAGTTCTTTGAATCTCTCATGACATTGGAAAAGAGTTCCTTGAATTTCTTCCAATATTGGAACAACAATTCAGCTTCTTTCTGGGAGAAATTCATAATGACACACCTTAATGAATTGGTATTATAGACTAAAAAGTTTTTAAGAAACTCTCAGGTCATCTCATGCTAAGTACCTATTGATCTCGGCCTCAAGAGTGGAGCCATGATTTGGCTCTCCTTCAGAGGAAAGGAAAAGAGTTTTAATATGATAATGTCTTGGGAGAAGTTATAATGCAAGGTTGTTATGATATAATCGAATTTTTTGAGATGTAAATATGGACTTTCCAATTCAAATCCATGGAATTTGGGAAGAAGTTGAAAATCTCCCGGTTTAAAGTTTAAGTTACCTACATTAGTGACGCAGGGATGAACGTGATGAGGATAAATACTCCGAATCCACGGAGCTTCTCTGGACTCCTCACAGAGACTTCTCGAATCCACGAGGAAAGAAAGTAGAAAATAGAAATAAATTCTAATAAATTCGAAATTGATTAATTGATGAATAAAAACGAGTTCACAACCCTTTAAATAGGGGAACCAAGCAATGGGAAAGAAATGAGAATCAAACTACAACTAAAACTCCTAGAAATCGCGACTTACTATAAATAGTAAACTTACTATTTATAGACAGTCGTGATGTCTATTAGTGCGCAAGGTTTTCGGCCAAAAATAGTAAGTGTCCTATTTGGCTTCACCAAACCGTTCTCCTAATTATTCTAAGCTCTTTTCACGTTGGGCGCAACTCCTAAAGCCTGACGGATGAAGAGTTATAATCAAACTAAAACTTACTATTTATAGTAAAAACAAAATTAAAGCAGGGAAACGACCGTCGATCCAGGGGTTTTTCGTAATTCTAGGCATCACAACCCGGCATAGCAGGGTTGGTTGGCTAAAGTAGCTCGTTCTACCCAAAATCATATATTTTACGTCAGATAACACATTCCGGATTGCGAGATACGCCCGATCTAAGGTCCGACGGTCTGGATCACTTCTGTTGTCGACCGGGCCTTTTCTGATCCATCTTGGCCATGAAACTTCTGCGACCCACTCTACATCAGTCCCCTCCACTTCAAAAGAACTCGTCCTCGAGTTCTCATCCTGCTCTAGTTCATAATACTCGGTCAGGTTCTCGACATTGAAAGTCCTTGAGATTGCCATGTCATCTGGAAGATCAACAACATAAGCGTTGTCATTTATCTTTCGAATGATTGGGACGGGTCCAATCTTCTTATTTTTCAACTTGTTGTACGTCCCGGTCGGAAATCTCTCTTTGCACAGATGGACCATAACGCGATCGCCCACCTCGAACACCTTTTGTCGCCGGTGCTTGTCCGTTTGTTCCTTGTACTTCTCGTTCGAGACATGTAGCTTGGTTCGCATTTCCGTATGGATGCCCATGATCTTGTCCGCCATATGTTCTACTGCAATGCTCGTGCCTGGGTGCTTGGGTAGAGGGACCAAGTCAAGTGTGTGGCGAGACAATCGTCCGTATATAATTTAGAACGATGATTTCCCAGTCGAGCGGTTCACCATGTTGTTGAACGCAAACTCTGCTTGAGATAAGGCCAAATCCCACTGCTTCGGTTTTTCTCCTAAAATACAGCGAATGAGGTTTCCCAACGTGTGATTCACAACTTCGGTCTGCCCATTAGTCTGTGGGTGGTAAGCACTGCTGAATTGAAGTCGTGTATCGAATTGAGTCCACAAAGTCTGCCAAAAGTGGTTAATGAACTTCGTGTCACGATCAGAAGTAATGGTCTTGGGGACCTCATGTAGCTGTACGACCTCCCTGAAGAATAGATTCGCCACGTGTGTTGCATTGAGGGTCTTCTTGCATGGGATAAAGTGCGTCATCTTGGAGAAACGATCTACCACCAGACGAACGAATCCATCCATGCCGCGTTGTGTTCGTGGGAGACTAAGCACGAAGTCCATTGATAAATCCTCCCAAGGACCGTCAGGCATAGGTAACGGGGTGTAGAGGCTTGTATTATGAGATTGCCCCTTGGAGGTCTGACAAACATGACAACATTGTACGGCTTTTTCCACATCACGTACTAATTGCGGCCAGTAATACTGCTCTTCCACAAGAGCTCGCAACTTGTCTCGCCCAAGGTGTCCACCGAGGCCACCTCCATGTAGCTCCTGAATAATTTGCTCCCTCAGAGAACTTTGACGGATGCACAATCGATTCCCTTTGAAGTGAAAATCGTCCTGTATATGAAGGTCACTGGGGTGACCTTCTTGGCACTTCACCCAAGAATCTTTGAAGTCCTTATCGGCATACAACTCCTTGAGACAGTTGAAGCCGACAACCTTGTTACTCATCGTAATGAGTAGTGATGCACGATGGCTAAGTGCATCAGCCACCTTGTTCTGCTGCCCTGACTTATGCTTCTGACCGAATGTGAATTCCTGTAAAAACGTAACCCATCTAGCATGCACACGATTCACGTTAGTCTAACTATTAATAAACTTTAATGCTTGATGGTCAGTGTACAGAACAAACTCTCTTTGAATTAGATAATGCTGCCAATGTCGCAGCGCCTAAACAACTGCATACAACTCAAGCTCATAAGTTGACCACTTCTTTCGGGCTTCGCTGAGCTTCTCGTTGTAGAAGGCTACCGGCCTGCCTTCCTGTGATAACACTTCTCCAATTCCGACGTATGAAGCGTCACACTCAACCTCAAACAATTTGTCGAAATTAGAAAGCACCAAGACCGGTGTTATAGACAAACAATGCTTGATCTCATGAAAGCTCTTGTCAACTTTATCGGTCCACTGGAATGGTCATTTTTTCATGCAATCTGTTATAGGGGCAACTATGGTGCTAAATCTCGCACAAATCGACGATAGAAAGTCGCAAACCCGTGAAAACTCCTTACCTCATGAATGTTTGTTGGGATCGGCCATTCTCTAATAGCTCACACCTTTTCATCGTCCACATGAATGCCTGTGGACGTTACAACAAATCTTAGAAACAACAGGCTGTCAGTTAAAAAACTACACTTCTTCAAGTTGAGGTACAATTTATTAATTTGTAGGACCTGCAACACCTGCCTGAGATGTTTCCTATGCTCCGCCTCATCCTGACTATATATTAATATATCATCAAAATATACTACCACAAATCGGCCAGTGAACGGTTTTAGAACTTGATTCATCAAACGCATAAAAGTACTTGGTGCATTCGATAGGCCAAAGGGCATGACCAGCCACTCATACAACCCTTCATTGGTCTTAAATGCCATTTTCCACTCATCGCCGGGTCGGATACGAATCTGATGGTACCCACTCCTTAGATCTAGTTTTGAGAACACCTTGGCCCCTTCTAGCATATCGAACATGTCGTCCAACCGTGGTTTTGGGAACCGATACTTGATGGTAATTTTATTGATTGCCCGATTGTCGACACATATGCGCCAACTTCCATTTTTTTTTTTGACGTTAATAATGATGGTACGGCACATGGGCTCATGCTCTCTCTCAAGAGACCCTTACGGATCAATTCCTCCCTTGCCCCTGAAGTAATCTCGCACTCCTTCGGACTCATCCGATAATGAGGGTGGTTGGGCAGGCTGGGGGAGTGTCTATGTGTGATGTTGGATGTCCTCATGGGGGGCAATCTATCAGGTAAATCCTCAGGTCAGACTTATTTGAATTCGTTTAGCAACAGTTTTTAAACTTGGAGGGATGTTTGAGGGTTCCTCTTCCTCACCCTTCACCACTACGGCGTACACCTAGCCAGTTTCCTTGGATTCCTCCATGAAATCCCGAATGGTCAAGAGGGAACTCCCCTCCACTTTAGAGACTTCAGGGTGGTTCTCTGGTGCCATAGGGGCAAGAATTATTTTTTGACTATCCTTGATGGATACGTAGACATTGTCTCGTCCCCGATGGGTCGCATCACGGTCCGACTGCCAGGGTCGACCGAGTAGCATGTGCCAAGCTTCCATGTCGACCGCGTCACAAAGTATCTGATCATTATAACTTTTACCAATTAAAAATGAGATAGTGCATTGTTCAGTTACCTTGGTTTCATTCACCTTTTTTATCCATCCAATTGAGTACGTGGAAGGATGTTTCGTCGTTGGTAGCCGTAACTTATCTACTATCACTCTTGAGACGATGTTCTCGCTATTACCACTGTCTATGATCACATCATAAACCTTTCTGTTGACAGTGCACCGAGTATGAAATATATTGTGTCATTGTGGATGTAATTCTTTTTGTGGGGTATATAGTAATCGCCTCACAACTAGAAATTTGCCACAATCCTCGCCCGTCACTTCATCGCCACCTGTTATTTTTTCAATGGTTTGTTCATGTTCATCATAGCCATGGTCTTCTTCTGTGGCCTCATCTTCAGTGCCCTCTTCGTTTATAGTCAAGTGTTTTATGGGACGTTGAGGACAGGTGTTTGATAAGTGGCCTGGCTGGCTACAGTGGTAACAGTTGTTCGACCTTGGTCGAGCATAAGGATTTGGATTCCTACTCAGGCTCGCTGTTGTGAGTGCTGCACGTTGAGGTCTAGATGAGACGCTCCCCGTATCACGGTTTGCGGTTGTAGGAGGTTGAGAACGTTCTCCTACTGAATCTTTTCCTCGTGCCAGCACTGGATCCTACGTGGGACGTGTCATGGGGGGTCTATTTGAAGGATAGGGACGAGCAGGAACTCTTGCAAGTTGTGTTTCTGCCCTACCCGCTAGTTGAACTGCTTCATCCACGGTCCCGACTGGGTACATCTGAACTCGGTCCTGAATTGTCGGTCGCAACCCACCTATAAATCGTGCCACCTTCTGTGACTCAGATTCTGACAGATCGTTTCGTGTAGCCAACCGCTGAAATTCTTCAGTGTAATCTGTGACAGTTCCGTTTTCTTGTCGGCAATTTTGGTATTGCTGGAATAATATTTGTTCATAGTCACTGGGGAGAAATCGTGATTGAAGAAGAAGTCTCATCCGTGGCCATGATGAGATGGGCGTCTTGTTCTGGCGGGCTCGTGAGAGTTGTAATTGTTCCCACCATGCAGAAGCACCAGATTTTAACTTAAACGCTCAAATTTTACCCTTTTATGATCTGACACGTCTATGTAATCAAAATATCTCTCTACTTCGGCTAGTCAATCGAGGAAATCTTTTATACATAATAAACATTAAAACTAAGAAGTTCAACCTTACCTCGATAGTCTCTTTCAGCACGATCTAGGTGATCGCCTCCATGGATTGGTCATTGGGCAAAACCCTCATTAAGGTCCTCGTTGCTAGAACTTGAATCATCCGGTGTAGCCCTACGGTTTGTCATTGGTAGTGCTCTACGAAAATCGGGGTTGCGTCGTACAGCAACCATGAGTGGTGGAGCCACCATGGGTGGTGGAGCAACCATAGGTGGTGGAGCACCGCCTAGGGCTCGGGGCGGAAGTGGCAGCTCGGCAAGACGTTGCCAAAGGGTTGCTGCAGCCCTTGCATGGTCAACTGACTCTCCCGGTGGAAAGCTTCCATTCTTTCTGAAAGATAACGAATCCATGGATCACCGTCCACAGGATTTTGATTCATACCTTCATTGTTTACCATCGGCCCGAGGGGAATCCTCGCTTTGATACCAATTGACACAGGGATGAACCCGATAAGGATAAATACTCCGAATCCACGGAACTTCTCTGGACTCCTCACAAAGACTTCTCGAATCCACGAGGAAAGAAAGCAGAAAATAGAAATAAATTCTAATAAATTCGAAATTGATTAATTGATGAATAAAAATGAGTTCATAACCCTTTAAATAGGGGAACCAAGCAATGGGAAAGAAATTAGAATCAAACTACAACTAAAACTCCTAGAAATCGTGACTTACTATAAATAGTAAACTTACTATTTATAGACGGTCGTGATGTCTACTAGTGCGTAAGGTTTTTGGCCAAAAATAGTCAGTGTCCTATTTGGCTTCACCAAACCGTTCTCCTAATTATTCTATGCTCTTTTCACGTTGGGCACAACTCCTAAAGCCCGACGGATGAAGAGTTAATAATCAACTAAAGCTTACTATTTATAGTAAAATGAAATTAAAGCAAAGCAGGAAACAACCGTCAATCCAGGGTTTTTTCGCAATTTCGGGCTTGCAACCCTGCATAGCAGGGTTGGTTGGCTAAGTACTCATTCTATTCTCTCAATAACCCCAAAACCATATTTTTACGTCAGATAACTCATTCCGGATTACGAGATTCGCCCTATCTAAGGTTCGACGGTCCGGATCACTTATGTCGTCGACCGGGCATTTTCTCATCCATCTTGGCCATGAAACTGTCCGCAACCCGCTCTACATCAATTAGCCAAAAAAATCATTTAAGACAGTGTAGTTGTTGCTGCTGGTTTTATCTCTTAAAGTTCTAACTAGAGGAACATAGTATGCCTCATTCTCATCATACACTGTTTGGCCGGTGACATGTCATGTTCAACATTCTCATTAAAGTGTGGCTCATGCTTAACAATGTTTGGAGCATTCACAACCATGTTTCGGGATGGTTTAGGAGTAATCAAACCATGGTTCCTTAAAAACTAATTGATGGATGGAAATCTCATCGACTAAACCTCATTCTCTTAAAAATTGCTTTGTATGATCCCTTATTCACTTGGGCATGAACCGCACACATAGAAAACTAAGTTATAGCCCTAAACCTAGAAAATGAAATCCTTCACCAAAAGTAAAATCCTACACCAATTAACTAATTAGAAAATAATTATAAGAAGAATGGAATGAGGTTACCTGATTAGCAGAATTAGGGTTAGAAAAATCCTACAAAACATAAACAAAAAACACAGTTAATATTTTAGGAAAAAAATTATGCAAATACCTAATTAGGAATTCTAAATTTGAAAACCCTATGTTAGAATTCAACTCTAGAAACTAAACTAAGCCATAATCCAAACATAACTATTCTCACCGCAAAATCGCCGACAACGACACCAAAAACTTGATCGAACCTAGGGGTTGACAACCCCAAGTGAAAGATTGTGATGTAGTCTTTACTTGGTGAGACTGAGATCATACCATAGGGACTTGGTAAGAACACAACGAAAGCTAAACATGTTTTTTTGGATTTTTAATCCAGCGAGAATTAAAAAGGGTTTAAAATAATAAATAAAAATACTATGGATTTATGCATCCCTAATTGATAGAATCTAACATTAATTCGTCTTTTTCGAGCTGATAGCTCAATTAGAATTGGATTCTAATTCATTCTAATAAGAAGATAATGTAGTAAATTCAATTAATAAACATCTAAACAATATTAGAATTGAGATAAGTCGTTTGCTCATGAAGATTTAGGTAATCAATCGCAGAGAATAAAAAACATCTATTGTACCTGGAGTTAATAATAGATCAATCAATTTTACAAATTGATTTCTTCTCCAATCTAAGAATTCGATCATATATAATCACAATTCAACTTTAAAAACCAATAAATTTCATGAAAAATAAATTGAATATCAATAATTTATCAAGAGGTTCATCTCTTAGCCTTATCTAAGAGACTAGCTTAGCATGGCTAACATCTTAAAAAAAAATGAAAATATAAAATCTAACTAGAACCGAAGGTTGAGACGGAAGAACGACGTTAGAGAAGCTTCGTTTTCACGATCTTTCCTCCCAAAACCCTAGCTTAATGATTAGGAATGTCCAAAACACTCCAATTTATAGTTTGGGAGAGCTAATTTCTGCACTGACTTGACAATTTACATAACTTACACAGTCACCGCCTCTGTCGATAGGAGCTTTGATAGGATCGAGACGTATTAAGGCCCTGTCGATGGCATTAAAGATGCACTTGATGGATCGAGTAGAGAACGTAAATTTGTCTAGCAATGAATTTTTAAAATCCCAAAGTTTCTTGATGGGATTAAAGAGTCTTTGATGGGATCGAAGGAACCGTCTAGCAGCTAATTGGGAAAATTTAGGGTTATTTGATGTGGTTTGATTTCGATGAGTCTTATCGAAAGTTTGTTGATGGGATCGATGGGTGCTGAATTCTTCAGTTTTCAACTCGACTTTGATTCTTCACTTTTCACACTCTCCCTATTAGATTTGTTCCGGTCTTCAATACTTGATATCATCATGTACATCCTCTAAATGTTCAATTCTCTACCTTGCATTCCTTTGAGCTTTAATTCCACCATTTTAAGCATAGGTTCTTCTTTGGTTCCGAAATTACCTTGTATATAGAAAACACAACTTAGTATATCAATTTAACACATAAATGCATAGGAAACTAATGCAAATAAGAGGACAAATATACAATATTTGAGTCTTAACAATAAACTGATATGTCATTTGGTGGGCCACATATGTGTGCTGATTTTGAATGTGAAACTTTGGTCAATTCATTTTTTACCATCCATCTCTTTCTTGTACCGATTACCTTATGAATAAAAGAGAAAATTTGGTCGAGGGAAAGGAAACTATGCACCTACCTAATAAGTGGCCTGAATCTCCCTTGTGAAGTGTGTAGTGGAATATACACTAGGTAAATGGGTTGTGGATTAGGTGTGGCCTTGGCCTCACCCAAGACAGTGCGACCCATACCTTGGGGCCCATCTTGATGTATGTATTTTATATCCACATTGTCAATCCATTTTGCCAGATCATTTTGGGGCCCATCTTGATGTATGTATTTTATATCCACATTGTCAATCCATTTTGCCAGATCATTTTAAGGGAATGAGCCAAAAAATAACGCAAATTCAATTCTTAGGTGAACCATACCATAGGAAACAATGGTTTTTGACCATTAAAAGTTTATCTAATGAACTTTAAAAAAAAAGAAAAAAGTTTAGCTAATGAACTACCAGGGCCATGGTTGCACACAATGTCAAGCTTGCTAACACTCATTCGGTTGAGACCTAGACAAGTCCATCACATGTAAGAATGTACACACATCCTACGGAAAAGTCGGCTTAGCATTTCTCGTGCATAGTGTGTAATTGAGTAGTGTGGCAATGGGTGACGTACTTTGGAGACTACTTCCTTAGCATTGATCGTAGTCTAAGAAGGAAGCTATATTGGTACCAACTCGAGTTCCATTGGGAACTCTGCCCAAGAATTTAAGGGATGACTAAGTCCCCGAGTTGTCTGGTAATCTTAAATGATTACATCATTTACAATTCAAAGATAGTTGCATACTCATCATATATCAGCATGTTATTTGATACAAGTAATTGTACATTTCTCTTACACATAGGGCCCTACCAAAAATGCGAGATTCACCATGATGTCCATCATCACATTTCTAAATCACGATTCTACTAAAATTTAATCTTAGTTAATTTATTTGAATAGAGATCATATGTGGGGCTCTTGCCTCATGATCATAGTGGATCATTTGCTATTATGTGAAATTCTTATAATCTAGTTTGATTTGGATAGATCTAATCCATAGGGTGGATTGTATTTTCTATATTCTTCCATGTGGGGCCCACTATGCTTGATTAAGGGTTTATCTATACCATTAATTTGGATTCATATCATGTGATCTACCCCGATCTATCAATGATCTAAAAGGTACCAAGTATATTTAGAATGAATTTCACCATAGATAGTGATGGATCAATAGTATCATTGTTTTATACTAATTCTCAAGTTAGCATACAAATAGGATTTAATCTAAATCTTTATCCCAAGCTAGTGTGGTGGGGCCCACTTTCATGATCATGGATCTGATTGGGTCCCACTATACCTCTAAATGGTGGATCTATCAACATTCATATACAAGAACCAATTCAATTTATAGATAATGCGGTGGAGCCGTTTTGTATGATATTTGATCAAATCGGGTCCCTCTACATATCTAAATATATAGTTGAAAGATGATATTAGGTCCACTACATATCTAGATCAGAAGTTTTTCCGAAAAAGACTTAACAAATCAAGAGATAGCAACCTATCCCCCGACGTGGCAGCGTGGGAATCCATGCTGCTGCCCACGTGCATGGCAGCGTGTGTCCCATATGGTGTGGTCCACTCTTTTCTATTGTTTGCTGATTAGTACGGCCCACTAGTATAACTTTTGACTGGAACTCATTGAACGATTTCTAACCGTTAAATTTTAAACAAATAAAAAATAAAATAAAATAGAGCAATACCTAAGATGAGCACTTGGGTGAGAATGGATGGCTTAGATCTCGTGATGCAGAGGCAAGGCCCACTTAAACAAATTACTCACTTTAGGCAAGACTCACTTAAACCAATCAGTCACTTTCTCTGTGTTTCTGCATGTATAGATACGGCCTAGCGGTGGGGCACGTCCCTCTTATAAAATTCTCTCTTTTAGTAACTTTAGGAAGAGGAAACGTTTAGGAATTTAGTAAGATTTTAGAATGAAGCTACTTTGTAGAGTATGTATAATTTATAAAATATCATTTCATTGTGGGTTTTACTACATAAAGAAATCGTAAGATCTAAAACGGTCTAACTAACAGATTGGATGATGTACGGATGAGAAGACGCAGTTCTTAACCATCCATAGGATCTAAGGTGTAAAGTGTTCCTCTTTTCTCATGTGTGAAGGTACAGTACTATCAAGTGTAGTGTGTCCGTGTGACGCAAGTTTACACCACACGTGCATGATCTAAGCTGATCAGATGGTATCATTTAATGCCTATGATGCAAGCTGTCAAGGAAAATTATTCTAAGTGACGAACAATACATGATGGATGAGATATGTGACGTTTGTGATGATGGGCATGGATGTGTGCATTATAAACCACATTTTCACATGTACAAAAGGAGATCGAACCACATGAATTATTAGATCTAAGTATAATAAGAATATTGGAGTACTCATCTAGTTTCATGGTGGTCTACCACATCGTGCTAAACTTTCTTAGCCCTAGATTAGGAGTTGTACTCAAAATTAAATCATGGAAAATATATTATCTCAAAGCTAATGCAAATGGGAACAAAGTAAATGGTGATCATTGGGTGGACCATGTGATCAAATGGTCAATTTCTGTGATCTTAGTAACATGTCTATTAAATTGGTATTTTTATTGGTTAATTTGACATTCTAAGAGTCGATCTTCAGTCTAGATGGTAAGGATTGATGATTCATGGTATGGTTTGGTAGTTTAACCAACAAATTGTCATAGATTTAGGTTTTAGTGGGTCAGATGGCCCACCTTATGATCAATTTTTATTAATTAAATCGAAAAAAATTGTACCCCTTAAAATTTTCAAGTATATTATAACCATATTTTGTTTGGACGTGGATAGGGTACTACCCTCGTGAGGACCTAAGTAAAGATGAACGATCCTGATAGGGGCTTTGTGGAGCTCACCTTGATATATGTGTTTTATCCACGCCGTCCATCCATTTTGACAGATCATTTTAGATCATGAACCCAAAACAGAGGTAGAGTTAAGGCTGATCAAGAGGACCACACAACATGAAACAGTCCGTGCAGATAGAACACCTACCATTGAAAACTTCTTAGGGGCAAAAAAATGTTGGATCAACCCAATATTTATGTTTTCCCTTCTTCTAGGTCTGTTGACCTTATGCACAGGTTGGACAGCAAATAAACATCACTGTGAGCCTTAAGAAGGTTCCAACGGTGGGCGTCATTGCCACCTCTATTTCCTGTGGGGTGGTCCACTCAAGCCTTCCATCTGCCTCCTTTTTGGGCTCATTCCATAAAATGATCTATCAAAATGGATGGACAGTGCAAAGGAAACACATCCATCATGGTGGTCCCCACAACCCCTATAATGTAGAGCGGGTCGCGGACAGTTTCATGTCCAAGATGGATAAGAAAAAGCCCGGTCGACGACAGAAGTGATTCAGACCATCAGACCTTAGATCAGGCGTATCTCGCAATCCGGAATGAGTTATCGGGCGTAAAATATATGATTTTGGGGTAGAACGAGCTACTTTAACCACCCAACCCCTCTATGCCGGGTTGCGCAAGCTAGATTTGCGAAATACCCCCGGATCAACGATTGTTTTCCTATTTTAATTCCGTTTTTACTATAAATAGTAAGTTTTAGTTTGATTATAACTCTTCATCCGTTGGACTTTAGGAGTTGCGTGCAATGCGAAAAGAGCTTAGAATAATTAGGAGAACAGCTTGGTGAAGCCAAATAGGACACTTACTATTTTTGGCCGAAAACCTTGCGCACTAGTAGACATCACGACCGTCTATAAATAGTAACTTTACTATTTATAGTAAGTTGCGAATTCTAGGAGTTTTAGTTATAGTTTGCTTCTGATTTCTCTCCCATTGCTTGGTATCCCTATTTTGTGAACTCGTTTATTTCATTCATCAATTAAATTTCAAATTTATTAGAATTTATTTATATTTTCCTGCTCTATTTCCTCATGGATTTGAGAAGTCTTTGTGAGGAGTCCAGAGAAGCTCCGTGGATTCGGACTAGTTATCCTTGAGGAAGACGGTGATCGACTTCATCACGTTCACCCCTGCGTCACGCTATCATGACCGTCCATCTCTAGCTAGGTCGTGGTAGGGGTGCTACCCAATCTACACACATTCTGTCCGGACCTCGGCACATGCTGGAGCTCTACGGGGCAACCGTGATGCATGGGTTTTATCTAGTCTTTTCATTTTGTCCTATTATTTTAAGCTTTAAGACCCAAAATTAGGCCAATCCAAGGCTCAAGTAGACTACATAGTGGGGATAAAACGACTTTTGTAGAAAACTTCGTGATGACCATCGAATTTTTGGATAAAGCTGATATTTGTGTTTTCCCCTCGGCCAGGTATATGTGTCCTTATCAACAGGTTGGATGAAAAATAAACATCACTACAGGCCCTTGCATGGTTTCAATAGGCACCTGGTTTGGCCCGTGACTCTGATACTAACCAACTAGCTGGTGTCAAAGATATGTAGACCTCACCATAACATAGAGCTGGGCATCGGACCGAGTCGGATCATATTGGGTCCAACTCGATTCGGTTCGAAATCTACATGGGCTAACCCGAACTCGATTTGATCCGGACCGAGTCCAGGACATCTGACTCGAGCCGATCCGATGCACGGTTGGCCTGACCCTAACCGAGTCCGACTCGGTCAGGAAAACCGAGTCAGATCGCGTTGGGTAGGGTTCAGATCAGGTTGGGTCTGTGGGTCAAACTATGAGGTATGTGTTATATCCAAACCGTCCATCCATTTTGAGAGTTCGTCTTAAGGCTTGGGCCGAAAAATAAGACAGATCTAAAGATCAGTTAGACCACATTGCAAAAAATAGTGGGGGATTGAACGTTTACCATTGAAACCCTTTTGGAGATCACGGAAGTTTCGGATTAATATGAAATTTGTCTTTCCTCTTCATCTATGTATTTTTAACCTTATTAATAGATTAAATGGAAAATAAATGTTATGGTGGGCCCTACGAATTTTTTAACAGTGAAAATCATTATCCTCACTGCCATTTTCGGTGTGGTCTATTTGAGCTTTAGATATGATTCACTTTTTTTTTTTCAAATGCTCTAAAATGATCACGAAAAATGGATAAACGGTATGGATATAATAAATACATCATTTTGGGGCCGATGTAATTTTGATCTCATTTGAACCGTTCGTACAACTCGGAGCTCGAGGCGCAGTGCAGTGCATGAAATTGAAATCGAATTGCGTATTGAGTTACTAAGTACGCTCTTATCGTACTAAGTAAACTCAGTTGGGCCCACCGTGAATGTATGTGATCTATCCACGTCGTCCATCCGTGTTTACACCTCATTTAAGGGGTTGGGCCCAAAATTGAAGCATATAAAAGGCTCAAGTGTATCATACCACAAGAAACAGTGGGAATAATGATTTCCACCGTTGAAACCCTACTATGCCCCACAATGATGTTTATTTGTCATCTAACTTGTTCATAAGATCATATCGACATGTATGAAGGGAAAATAAAAATATAAGCTTCATCCAAAACTTCTGTGGCCCCCAAGAATTTCTCAATGGTAGACTTTTAATTCTCACTGTGAGTTTCCCACTGTGTGGTTCATTTGAGATTTGGATATGCTTCATTTTTGGGCTTAAGCCCTAAAATTATCTTATAAAATGGATGGAAGGAGTGGATAAAATATATAAATCAGGGTGGACCACACAGAGTTTACTCAGTACGTGTAGCGTAGTGAGTTACTCAGTACGCAATCCGCTTCCAACAAAATTGCATCGCGGACTCTTATCGTATTAAGTAAACTTTGTTGGGGCCCACTGTGAAAGCATGTGGTTTATCCACGCCATCCATTCATTTTTCCAGATCATTTTAGTGGTTGAACCCAAAATCGATGCATATCCAAAGCTCAAGTGGACCATACCACAGGAAAAAGTAGTATTGATTTCCACCATTGAAAAATTTATAAGGCCCCAATGATGTTTATTTGTCATTCAACTTGTTCATAAGATAAATATCTATAAGAATCACTCTAGATCGGATTTGATCCATTCGGTTCGTATCAGTCCGGATTGACCACGATCCGAACTCGATCCAATGAACGGTCGGATCTGACTGATCCAACTCGAACAGCACCGATCTAGGCCTTCGGTTCGGTTTGGATCCGCCGGATCGGGTCGGTTTGTGCCCAGCTCTACCATAACATATGTGTTTTATCCATGCCATTCATCCATTCCCCCTTATTTTAGGGCATGAGCCGAGAAATGAAGTAATCCAATTCTGGATTACACCATTAAAAGCAGTAGGGATAGGGTTGCCCACCATTAAAACCTTTTTAGGGTCCACTGTGAAGTTTATTTGTCAACCTATTCATAAGGTTCGTATGAAAGGAGAAAACAAATATCAGCTTGATTCAAAACTTCTCTCTCTGTAAGACAGAAGTTTCCTGCAGCAAGCCTCCAATCCCGTTATTTTCTCTGTAGTCCACTTGTCTGTTTTTGGATCCGCCTCATTTTTGGGTCCCAGCCAAACGGCGTTCTTTCAATGGTGGGCATCATTATCACCTCTATTTCCTGTGGTGTGGTCCATTTGAGCCTTGGATCTGCCTATTTTTTGGATTATATCCTAAAACGATATGCCAAGAATGGATGGACGGTCGGATAAAACCCATACACCATTGGGCCCTAATTGCCTAGCCTATGCCGAGCTCGGGACAGTCGATCCAAAGCTTGAGTGGACCCCACGGTTGGATTAAACCCATACACCATCGGGCCATAATCCTGTTTATCAGGCTGTACTTACTGGACTATATCCACACCGTCCATCCATTTGGAGAGATCGTTATAAGGCACGAGCAAAAGAATGAGTCGATCCAAAGCTTGAGTGGACCCCACCGCAGAAAACAGTAGAGATTGAACGCCTACCATTAAAAACTTCTAGAGGCCACGAAAGTTTTTGATCGATATGATATTTGTGTTTTCCCTTCGTTCATGTCTTTGTTAACTTATAAACAGGTTGGATCTCAAATAAACATCATGGTGTATGTTGATGACGAAATCTGGACCACCCTCCACTCCGTGCGATGTTCCTCAAATGAACCCTGGCCCTGCACAAAGGGTGAGCAAAGGAGACCCTGGCTAAGCTGGTGGACCCTCCGATGCCTAAGTCAGGTCAGGGGAATCAGGGTCTAAGTTGAAGTGTAGGGGGAGAGTGCAAGATATCGCGTACTTGTAGTGATGGTGTCCTCATGTACTTATACCTGACTGTAGGATGGTCTGGATCCGTCAATCACGGCACGATTCACTCAATCAGGAAGATTTTTGGATCATGGAGATATTACGCGCAATCCAATGATCCACACTCCACATTCTACACATCGTGCGTATCTGTGAGCGGAAAAATCGGCCACGTCCACTTATAGTAGCTTCCAAGTTTAGCTTGAGGAGTGTCCGCCTCTGCCTTGGAATATGGAATCGGCTCGGACCTTTTGGTAGGTAAGATTTCAGTTGGTGGTTGTAGGCCTTCGTCAAACATTGTCCGTTCTAATGGTCTGAGCCGAACTGTTAGTTATCCATCCGATCTGATAAACAGGCCTCGGAATGATAAGGGGCTCGGATCTTCATAACAGAAGCCCCTACTCTTTGAGTAATCACTTCGTAACCCTTGCGCTTCGAACTCCTTATGCTCGGAGAGTAATCACTCGGAAGATCAATCGCCTCGTCTACCGGTTCCTCCGAGCACTTCGTAACCCTTGCGCTTCAACTCCTTATGCTCGCAGGGTTTCCCGCCCATGAGTTCCTGCGCAGTGGACTCGTGGCGACAGTTTAGATTTTGAATCACTGTCCGCCTATGACTTGTTGCCACGTACACTTGGAGTAATGCCTCGGATGTAGCCTTTCCTTATTTGGGCGTCACGCCGCTTAATGTCAGAGATGTACTGCCCGACAGTGCTTAAGCCAATGGTGTGGGGCCACGTCAGCTCTGAGGCCGACTTACGACGATTCAGCTGCGGCCATCATTGCTGGTCATTAATGCAGGGATTTGCTGCTGTCTATATAAACCCTCCTTCGGAGGTTTCGCTTCACTTCTATGCGTTGTGTTCGAGCTGACATCGGAAGAGACGATTTCCGACGAAGGCGATTCCAGCCATCCAGGGGTTTTTATTGGGCGATTCCGACCGATTAAGCATTTCTGGTAAAAGCGATTCCCGGTGACCGTCCGGTGAGTCTCCTTGCACCTCTTTGCATTTCTTTCTTCTTACTTAAGATGTCGTCTGACCTGGAGACCGTGCGGGACTACGGTGATGACTCCGAGTCAGGGAGTTTCGGCAATGGGAGAGGGGCCTCTGAAGGCCCCTTCGAAGCCGTGCCCTTATACCCTCCGCCCCGAAAGTAGAAGGAGACTTGGGCTCGGACTCATAGAGCTGGCAGGAGGAAATCTATTCGAGCCCTCCGGACCACAACCACTGAGGCTGCTGAGATGCCAGCGAGCGGGAGGGCCTCAGAGGTAATCCCTGGAGGTTCCGTGCTATCGGAATCTCAAATAGAGTGAATCCGTATGGAATTTCAAATCCCAGCCTCCGTCCTGATAAGGGCCCCTGGGCCCCTCGATGCCGCTGGTGCACTTGCTGAGAGAGAAGTCGCTATTTTTCTTTGCGCACTACAATGTGGGGTCCAACTTCCTCTACACCCCTTCGTCCGAACTATGACAACCTACTTGGGTTTGGCTCTCAGGAAATTGACTCCTAATGCTTAGAGGGTACTCATCTCCGCCTACATCATTTGGAGGCAAGTCGGGAATTCGGAGCTGACCCCAGCGAAGTTGATAAGCCTGTACTTGGTTAAGCACGAACCAACGAACCATGGTACTATTTCACGACCTGAGGCAGCAAGGGGTCGGGGCTGGTCATGAACCTTTCGTCCTCCAATAAAAACTAGAAGAACAAGTGGTTCTGGGCTGCGGGCGAATGAGAGGCACCTATGGCCAAAGTCGGGACTCTGACGACTCGCGTTCCCACTCGATTTTTAAAACTAGGTCAGACCAGTTAATTTCTTTTATCTTCATACTTTCTCCTATTGTGTCAGTCAGACTGAACTTTTTGTTCTTCCTCTTAGTAGACTTCCCTAGAGGTCCGCCCGTCCTTGATTCAGACTAGAAGAACCGAGTTACGAAGGCGAAGGCGAGGTCAAGGGATCTTCGCTCTTGGTCGGATCTGATCACTGCCACCAATCTTCATTGGTCTGGGCTGTGCAGGTCTCAACTTCTCCCTACATCTTTCAGTAAGTCCTCCTTATCTTCCTTCGGAATTAGACCTGTTTACTTAGTCACTGATTTGTCATTTTTTATGCAGGCATGGCCGAGGCGTCCGGTTCTCGGAAGAGAAAGGTGGCCCCGACTGCAGAGGAGTTGCTGAGGCCAGTGTCCCGGACGAAGACTACTGCTCGGAGGAGGCACGCGACTCCTCGCGGAGAAGGTCCCTCAGGTCCGGGCGCTGCAGCTACGACTCCAATTTCGACTGTGGTCACAACTGTGCCCACGGCCGTAGTCACTACGGCCCCATCTCCTGTCCCCCCGGCTCTGACTACAGCGCTTGCTGAGGGTCAAGTCTCAACAACCATTATTCCAAATCCCGTAACCATAGCTCCTTCCATTCCGCCCGTAATCGTTCCTCCCGTAGGGGCGGCCCATCCGTCAACTCCCTGCATAGCCATGCCTTCATCATCCGAGCTAGAGGAGGCCGTTCGGATGGCAGACGCCATGATTACTCCACCCGAGGTCGGAGGTGGCCTTGGAGCCGAGGCTCAGGCCTCGGCCGGTAGCAAAACGGGTTTTGCAGAGGCGGCAGACTCCGCTCACGTGGAGACGAGTGGAGGGACGTTCGCACTAGGCTACCATCTTTCCTGCTTGACACCTTGGGCAGCGAAGCATGCCCCTGAGGAGAGTATAGCTAACCTCCTCGACAAGTCGGACAGCTCATTTCTGAATGACTTGGCTTCCATTTTTTACACGGTATCTCCACCGACTCTCATCGTTTTTCTTGTACTTGCGGTTTTCAAGTGTTCATTCATTTATTTTTGTGCAGTCTGTCCCAAAGCTTTTATCGGCTCGGGAAAGAGCGCGGGAGTCGAAAAAAAAAAGAAGCTGAGTTGGAGGCCCTTAAAGCCTAAATGGGAGCCTTGCGGGATGAGAGCACCTCCCTCCGACTTGAGCAGGATGAGCTGCGTCGACAGCTTGAGGATGCGAAGGCTGGGGAACTTCGGTTGCATAGGGTTGTGACTGACCTCGAACTAGGGAGCTGTGGCTGAAAGGGGTCACAAATGATTTCAAAGCTCAATGTGATGCAGCGAACGCCGAACTAACCCGTGCTAGGGCTCAGGCGGACTCGCTGGCTCAGGAGAACGTCCGTTTGGGCGAGGCTTTTGAGCGAGCTAAAATCGAGGCTGCGGAAGAGAAGAACTGATCCGTCGCTCAAGCGAGGGAAACTCAACAGGCCGAGGACAAGCTTTTAAAACATCCAAGGAGAGGGATGCTGAGGCCACCAAGTTCTACGATCGTGGCTATGACGATTGCATCGAGGCAGTCTTGGGTTTATATCTGGACCTTAACCTCGACTCTTTACTCTTCGAAGAAGTTGAGGGGTCGCCTGTAGATGGAGTCCGCTCGGATCAAGTCCCAGATGCCCAAGCTCCCCACCACCTACATAACTTAGATTTACCTTTCCCTTTTTTTGTCAAAACCTTCTCTTTCTAGTTACTTTTTGACTTTCTGATGGAGGTTTGTGGATGATGATTTTTTGACCCTCTGGAGAGGGCGTATGGATGATGACTTTCCTCATATATTAACCTGTAGTTGATTTTTTTGTTAACTGTAGACCACTTGATTGTCGAACTGATGGTTGGTTAATTTTTTTTAAGGCGTGACTGAGCCGACCCCTTGACGGGTCAGTGTTTTCCAATGCCATTTCGTAGAATTTTCGGAGCTTTTATGGCCCCTTCATTAAGTCCGGTCCCTTAGGGGGTCGGCTCATCCCACAATTGGCGAGAACCTTCTGCTTTACCCGTTAGTTCACGAGCCGACTCCTATGTTAGGGGAGTCGGGTCAGCGTTTGGGCTTTTTCCCTTAACTTATAGGGGATTCCGTGTAGAACTTTTGTGGGATAATGTATTAACCCCTTCTTTAAGGGATTAATCCATTGAGTCCGCCCCAGCATATGAGAGGCAACTTTTCCTTAGTAGATAATTCGTTCATGTGGATGAGAAGTCGAATTTTATTTGGAGCCTTAAAGGCTTGTCGCTCGGAGATGTATATTTATTGAGAGCCTTAAAGGTAAGTCCGTCATGGGTAATAGAGTTTCAGATGCTCGACATTCTAGGTGTGGGGGAGCTGACGACCCTCGAGGTCTTCTAGGTGGTAGGAGCCTGGTTTAGTTGACCGGACGACCCGATAAGGCTCTTCCCAGTTCGGTCCGAGCGTACCAGCCCCCGGCTCAGCGATATTCTGGAACACCCTACGAAGGACCAAGTCCCCTGGTCGGAATCGCCTAGTCTTGACCTTCAAATTATAGAATCGCACCACTTGTTGATGCCGAGCAGTGACTCGGAGCTTCGAGATATCCCTAACTTTTTCGAGCAAATCAAGGTTAACTGCGATCTGCTCGGAATTGTGCCTTTCTTGGTAGTTCTCGACTCGAGCTGTAGGGAGACCAATCTCAACTGGCACCATCGCCTCCGAGCCATAGGAAAGTGAGAAAGGAGTCTCTCCTGTTGAGGACTGAGCTGTGGTCCTATAGGCCCAGAGGACGAGCGAAAGTTCTTCAGCCCAGCTGCCTTTTGCTTTTTCCAATTTTATCTTAAGATGGTGTTTGATGACTTTATTAACTGCCTCTACTTGTCCGTTCGACTGGGGATATCGGGGAGAAGAGTATACGTTCGTGATGCCAAGTCCTCGACACATGCCTCAGAATTTATCGTTGTTGAACTGCCGACCATTGTCTGACACGATGGTTTGTGGAATCCCGAACCGACAGACAATATTTTTCCAGACAAAGTCGATCACTTTCTGCTCCGTGATTTTGGCGACGGGCTCGGCCTTGGCCCATTTGGTGAAATAATCGACAGCAACAATGATGAATTTGACTTGCCCTTTCCCCGTGGGTAGAGGGCCAATAATGTCAATTCCCCACTGAGCGAAAGGCCAAGGGCCGCTCATAGGGGTCATTTCCTCGGCGGGCTGCCTTGGTACGGCCGCGAAGCGTTGACATTTATCACATTTTTGAACATAATCTTTGGTGTCCTCTCTGGTAGTTAACCAGAAGTACCCTTGTCTGAGTATCTTCATGGCCAAGGCCCGACTGCCGGAATGATTTCCACAGATTCCTTCATGAATCTCCCGTATGACGTATTCTGCCTCATCGACCCAGAGACACCTGAGGTAGGGCTGAGAGTGTCTCTTCTTGTACAGGATACCATCCGGGACGATGTATTTGGCTGCTCGGAGTCTGATCTGCCTGGCTTCCAGCCAGTCCGAAGGAATTTCACCTGTTGTGAGATAATTAAAGATCGGGTCCATCTAACTCTGACTTGCTCGAACTGGATTGACCTCTTTCTCCTTTTTACTGATGCTTAGCTGCTCTATGAATTCGACGGGGATGATTCGTGGGATCTTCCCTTCCATGGCTGAGGCGATCCGCGCCAGGGCGTCGGCCTATGAATTTTCCGCTCTCGGGATTTAATGGACAGTGCAATTCCAAAACTTTTCGATCAGTTTCCTTGCTTCGTTGAGATAAGCAACCATCCTTATTTTCTTAGCCTCGTACTCGGCAGATATGTGATTTACCACCAGCTGAGAATCATATCGGACTTGAAGGGATTGGACACCCAGACTTGCTGCCAATCTGAGCTCGACTAGTAAGGCTTCATATTCTGTATCGTTGTTTGAGGCTTTGAATCCCAACCTGATTGCATATTGAACTATCGTGGAGTCAGGCGCGATCAAGACGATCCCGACCCCGACTCCTTTGACATTGGACGACCCATCCACATAGAGAACCCATCCCGGGTATGGCGCTACATTTTGGTCATCCGGAGGAACAAGTAGTTTGTTTTAACCCCGATGCCAATTTCTTTGGTCCACGGAATAGTGAATTCGGCGATGAAGTCGGCTACGGCTTGGCCTTTTGATTGCTGTTTTCGGACGAAACTGAATGTCAAACTCACCTAATTCGATGACCCACTTAGTTATCCGACCCGACACCTCGGGTCTCTGAAGAATTTGCTTAAGAGGGGAGTCTGTCAACACGATTATTGAATGAGCTTGGAAATATGGGCGCAACCTCCAAGCTGAAACAACGAGGCTGAGCGCTAGTTTCTCCAGATTTCTGCCGGTACCATGGCCTTGCTTACGTAATAAATAGGATGTTGTTTACCTCCGACTTCCTTGATCAGAGCTGAGCTGACGGCTAAGGCTGAGACCGCGAGGTAGAGGAGTAAGAGCTCACCTTCTTCGGGTTTGGACAGCAGAGGGGGTGAACTCATATACTGTTTTAGTTGCTGGAAAGCTTGCTCGCACTCCGATGTCCACTCCGCCTTCTTGTGACCCTTCAACTGTTGGAAGAAGGGGAAATATTTGTCCGTTGCTCTGGATATGAAACGTCCGAGTGCTGCAACTCGCCCTGTAAGGCATTGGATTTCCTTAATATTCCGAGGTGAGCTCATGTCGAGTAATGCCTTGATCTTGTCGGGATTCGCCTCGATACCTCTCTGATTGACTTGAAAACCAAAGAATTTTCCTGAACTGACTTCGAAGGTACACTTCATCGGATTCAGCTTCATCTGGTATTCTCGGAGGACGGCGAACGTTTCTCCGAGGTCCTTTAAGTGATCAGATGCTTTGATACTTTTCACCAGCATGTCGTCGACATATACTTCCATGGTGCATCCAATCTGTTTGGAGAACATCTAATTCACCAGTCTCTGATACGTGGCCCCAACATTTTTCAGGCCAAATGACATGACCCAGTAATAGTAGAGTCCCTTGTTTGTGACAAAGGTAGTCTTCTGTCTGTCTGGGGGGTGCATCGCGATCTAATTATATCCAGAATATGCGTCTAGGAAAGAGAGCAATTCATGTCCCACCGTGCTGTCCACCAGCTGATCGATCCAAGACAGCGGGAAACTGTCTTTCGGGCAAGCTTTGTTTAGATCTGAGTAGTCTACGCAGACTCGCCACTTCCCGTTGGCTTTCTTTACGAGGACCACATTTGTGATCCAATCGAGATAGTGCACTTCTTCTATAAATCCTGCGTCGAGTAGGATGGAGACCTCATCGGCTATTGCTTCATACCGGTCGGCATCGAATGGCCTTCTCTTCTCCTTGACAGGTTTGTGATCTGGATCCACATTCAGCCTGTGGACCATGACTTCCGGGGAAATTCCGGGCATTTCATGGTGAGACCATGCAAAGACATCCCTATGTTATTGCAGAAAAGTTAGAACTTCAAGTCGTTGCTCAGGATTCAGTGACGTCCCGAGATGAACTGTTTTACTCGGATCGGCTTCATCAAGCGGCACTTTCTCTAAGTCTTCCACGGATGTGCCTTCCATAGGCCCTCGGCGGTCTAAAATGTTGATAGTGAGCGCCTGCTTAACCGACCCCTTTCTTATTGCCATTGTATAACATCTCTGAGCCTCTCGTTGATTGCCTCGGAGATGGCCTATCCCACCTTCGGCGAAGAATTTCATCATCAGGTGATAGGTGGAGACGACTGCTCTCACTGCATTAAGAGACGGTCTACTCAGGATAATGTTGTGTACGGATGATACATTGTCAACTAAGAAGTTCACCGTAAGTGTGACTTGGTGTTGTCCTTCTCCCGCAGTCACGGGGAGGGAAATGGCTCCTTCGGAAATCACTCTTTCCCCGGCAAAGCCATGCAGAGGGGTCTTCACAGGTCTAAGATGAGATCGTGGAATCCCCATTCTTTCAAAAGCTTCATAGTAGAGTACATCGGTCGAGCTCCCGGTGTCGACCAAAATGCGGTATACTTTGCGATTCGCTATAGTCATGGTGACTACTGCAGCGTCGTCATGCGGGTGCTGAATCCCGCGCGCATCTTCTTCCGTGAACATCAGAGTGTACGGACTGACCTGAAGTTCTTTATTGGGCCGTTCAGTTAAGTGAACGTAGTGTTCCAGTTCAAACTTCCTCGAGTGAGTTTTTCGCGCTCTATTTGAATCTCCTCCGCCGGATGAGCCCCGAAGATGGTACGAATTTTGGCGGGCTCCTCCACGGTGTTATTTGGCTGCTTCCGCTCCCTTTCTTTCCTCCGAGCGGCTTTTCCTTCCTTTGTATATCGGCGCAGGTGTCCTTTTCGAATAAGGGCTTCGATCTCATCTTTAAGGTCTACACAGTCATCCGTACTGTGGCCGTGGTCTCGATGGAAGCGGCAGTACTTGCACTTGTCTCCATGGTCCGGATCGGCTCTCATACAGACAGGCCAGTTCAGTAGTTTTTCTCCTCGGATGTCTAGTAGGATCTGTTCGGCGGATGTGTTAAGGAGGGCGTAGGAACGGAACCTTCCCTCCGGCCTTCTGCTCAGACGACGATCACGAGGAGTACGGTCATCGGTCCCTTTGTTAGGTGGCTGAGAATCTTCGTTCCTTGGCCTCTTCCCCTTACCATTCGGCTCGATCACTAGGACACACTTACGGGCATTGGTGAATTCTTCTGCGTTGGTATACTTCTGAGCTCTGGCCATAAGTTCAGCCAGTGTTTTGGGTGGGTTCTTCCCGATTGAAAAGGTGAACTTCCCCTCTTTTAGGCCGCTGAACACAGCAGCGAGCATCATTTTGTCATCATAATCTTCTACCAATAATGCTTCCTCGTTGAAGCGATCGATGTAGTCCTTCAACGACTCTTTTGGCCCTTGCTTGATAGTAAGCAAGTGAGTGTTAGGCTTTCGACTTCTCTTACCGCTGATGAACTGGGTAAAGAATAGTCGGCTCAACTCTGCAAAGGAGCTGATTGAGTTTAGCTTGAGTTGTTGGTACTAACTCTAAGCGGATCCTATGAGAGTGATCGAGAACCCCTAGCACATCATAGCATTCGTCACCGTCTGGATCTGCATCCAGGAGCGGTAGGCTTCCACGTGCTCGGACGGGTCTCCGGACCCAGAGTACTGGATGACGGGAGGTACCCGGAACCTCTGAGGCATCACCTCGGTCATGATTTCAGAGATGAAGGGAGGTTCGATCTCTTCCATCATCGCTTGAACGGCAGCGAGAATCGATGTCGGTTGTTGTTTCCTTTTCAAAGCTAAAAATTTGTTGTTGAGCTCCTCGAACCGCTTCTCCCATGGGTCTCTGTTCTCTGTCATAATTTCTTGGGTATTTTCTATCTCCGGACTTCTCCTTCCTCTCCTTCGTTCCAGCCGATGGCGAAGATCTGTCGGGGCCAGGGCCGAAGTAACCGATGTATTGGTTGGGGCTCGTGTGACGGTGTTCTGAACCGAGGGTCGGTTCTGAGTCGAAAGAGGATACTGGCCCGACACGGGCTCCTGAGGATGCTGGGGTGCCTCAGGCCTAACACTCCTTGGCACGGAGTGAGCTTCCACAACCGGACCGACCGGGTCGGAGACAGGATTCTCCTGAGCCGGATGTAGTCGCGGCTCATGTTGCTGCTTCATCCTATTCACCTCATCATGTAAAGGTTGTATCTCGCACTGCATGGTGCGATATTTGCTCGCCCGATTGCGAGAACGCTAGGAAGGCCCCGGGGCTGATTCTGCATGGAGTAATGAGGATGAGCGAGTTTGTTCGTTCGGATCTGGTTCCGTAGCTACTGCTTTCTTCTTTCTTCTGGCTATTAGACTTGAAAATAGGAACTTGGCTTTTGGTACCTGGTTCTCACAGACGGCGCCAAAAAATGTTGATGACGAAATCTGGACCACCCTCCACTCCATGCGATGTTCCTCGAATGAACCCTGGTCCTGCATAAAGGGTGAGCAAAGGAGACCCTGGCTAAGCCGGGGGACCCTCCGATGCTTAAGTCAGGTCAGGGGAATCAGGGTCTAAGTTGAAGTGTAGGGGGAGAGTGCAAGATATCGCGTACCTGTAGTGATGGTGTCCTCATGTACTTATACTTGACTGTAGGATGGTCTGGATCCGTCAATCACGGCACGATTCGCTCAATTAGGAAGATTTTCGGATCATGGAGATACTGCACGCAATCCAATGATCCACGCTCCACATTCTGCGCATCGTACGTATCTGCGGGCGGAGAAATCGGCCACGTCCACTTATAGTAGCTTCCAAGTTTAGCTTGAGGAGCGTCTGCTTCTGCCTCGGAATATGGAATCGCCTCGGACCTTTTATTAGGTAAGATTTCAGTTGGTGGTTGTAGGCCTTCGTCAAACATCGTCCGTTCTGATGGTCTGAGCCGAACTGTTAGTTATCGATCCGATATGATAAATAGGCCTTGGAATGATAAGGGGCTCGGATCTTCATAACAGTGTACCTTAGGAAGGCTTCAACGGTAGGCATCACTCTCCCCGCTGTTTTCTGTGCTGGGTCCACTCGAGCATTGGATCTGCCTGATTCTTTGTCTCATGTCCCGAGATCATCTCTCAAAATAGATGGACAGTGTAGATGAAACACATACATCACGGTGGAGCCCACAAAACTTAGTGACGTCACTTCTATAGCTGCGAGTCTCGGTACTGAACTTGTCGGTACCTAATCCGCGCGGACAAATGGTTCACGACAGAGGGTACGATGTACACGGGAGGCGGACTCCTGATGCTTGTCAGTTGCCAGTAGCGCTGATGTATAATGTATGTGTTTTATCCACGTAGTCCATCCATTTTTTCAGATCATTTTAAGGCATGAGCCCAAAAGTAAGATGGATCCAAATTTCATACGGACCACTCCACGGGAAACAGTGGTGATACAATGCCCGAAGTTAAAAACATCTCAGGGCCCACAAGTTATGGATGAAGCTGATATTTGTGTTTTCCCTTCATCCAGGCCTTTGTGAATTAATTAACAGGTTGGGTGGCAAATAAACATTACAGGCATCAGGAAGTTTTTAACGGTGGGTGTACAACTAAGACAAGTTTTCTTCAGTATCGACCACTTTTTTTTTTTTCTTTCTTTTTTTTTTTTTAAAAAAAATTTTATTTACAACATACAAGCTATGATTTCTAATACTCCTTGAATCAGTGTGTAGAGTTCCATGACATGCAACTTAACAAGCAGAAGATGAAAATGAATACAACCAAAAGTTTCAGAGGAAGATATTCTCGAGTTGGTGATTGGTGGGCAATGTGAAAGGCAGCCATGGGCTGAGGATGTTGAATGACGGAGCTTTGAGCTTTTGGGCTCATGCCCTAAATTTATTTTGAAAAATTGGCTAAAATACATGTATCATGGTGGGGTCATAAAACACAGTCCAGTAGTCATGCACCTCGCCCACCGGCAGTGTTTGTTGGCCTCAACACCAGCCAATCAGTTGGTTTAAAAGCTCTGTAGCCCCACCATAATGTATGTCTTATCTACTCAGTCCATCCATTTTACCATCGCTCGACTGAAGCCAGTGAGAGGATTGAATTCTTACTGTTGAAAACTTCTCAAGGGCCATGAAAGTTTAAACCAAGCTGGTATTTGTGCTTTCCCTTCATCTAGGGTTATGTTATTTTATGTACAAGTTGGATGGAAAATAAACATTGTAGTGACCCCTATAAGTTTTCAACTATGAGCATTCAATCTCCACTGTTTTGTGTAGTGTGGCCTCATTTGTGCTCTAGATCTGCCTTATTTTTTAACTCATCCTTGAAATGAGCTCTCAAAATGGATAGATAATTTAGATAAAAACACATACAACATTATAGATTCATAGAGTTCTGACACCAGCTAGGTGGCTGGTGCTGGGGTCACCAGCCAAACCGCATATTTTCACTACTGAGGCCGAATAGCAAAATACACTAATTGTCGAGAATCATTAGTGTGGCCCACTTGATGAAAGCTTGGACACATTTGATGATGATTGTCCGTAGTTTGGATTCACTACAAGTGTGCCACATTTGATGCCAACGATCCATATCATCCGAAACAACACATGCGAACGTCCAGATGATGTCAACGTCGCTGACAAATAAACCATGTCGTCATCTGGGAAGCAGCTCAGAACTAAATAATGGCGATGGAGGCAACACGTGATCTTGGGATCAACTCAGAAATAAACAATGGTGATGGAGGCAATATTTTCACTCCACTGGTGACTCGACAATGGTAATTTTTATTTTTATTTTTTACATAGAGTAAAATTATAATTTCATAAAATCAATCAACTGTCAAATAATGAGAGTATTTTTATCAACCCCTAAGCCTAATTAATTTGGATAATTCATTCCATGTCTTAACTTTTAGTCTCAATCATCCGTTCAAATAAAATATAAAAAATGATAAAAAATACCCCTTCACTACAATCATACACATTCTCAATATTGGCCATAATTTGCTGGTACCATGTCGGAATTGCATGGTCTTAAAGTGGTTGAAAGGCTGACTTGATAGCTTTCAAATGGAGACTAATTTCACGTCATTTTGACATAATTTTTTATTATAAAAATGGGCTGCAATAAAAGTAATAAAAATAGTAAGTGGGATTTTAAATAGGTAACTAAAAAGGGGATAAAATCTTTGTAAGAAACTAAATTGATTTATAAGTCACTAAAATAGAGGACCCATCATGTGGAACCTATGATGGTGACAAACTCTTCGTGGGAACATAGTCGTCCAGGATTAAAAAAACTAACAATCCACACATAATTCCTAAAAAATTCAGGCTGGAACCGTTTGATGGAGGGTCCTATAAAAAATCAAAGGGAAGAGATGACGCAGGGAAGGACGTGAGGTCGAGCGCCCTCTTCCTCAAGAGGATAACTATTCCGAATCCACGGAACTTCTTTGGACTCCTCACAGAGGCTTCTCGAATCCACGAGGAAAGAAAGCAAGAAAATATAAATAAATTCTAATAAATTCGAAATTGATTGATGAATTAATAAAAATGAGTTTACAACCCTTTAAATAGGGATACCAAGCAATGGGAGAGAAATCATAATCAAACTACGACTGAAACTCCTATAATTTGCGACTTACTATAATAGTAAACTTACTATTTATAGACGGTCGTGATGTCTACTAGTGCGCAAGGTTTTGAGCCAAAAATAGTAAGCATCCTATTTGGCCTCACCAAGCTGTTCTCCTAATTTTTTGAAGCTCTTTTTGTGTTGGGCGCAACTCGTAAAGCCCAATGGATGAAGAGTTATAATCAAACTAAAACTTACTATTTATAGTAAAAACGAAATTAAAATAGTGAAACGACCGTCAATCTAGCAGTATTTCACAAATCTGGCTTAGGCAACCTGGCATAACAGGATTGGTTGGCTAAAGTAGCTCGTTCTACCCCAAAATCATATATTTTACGTCCGATAACTCATTCCGGATTGCGAGATACGCCCGATTTAAGGTCCGACGGTTCGGATCACTTCTGTCGTCGACCGAGCCTTTTCTTATCCATCTTGGCCATGTAAATGTTTGCGACCCGCTCTACATCAGTCTCCTCTACTTTGAAAGAACTTGTCCATGAGTTCTCATTTTGTTCTGGTTCATGATACTAGGTTAGGTCCGCGACGTTGAAAGTCCGTGAGATCGCCATGTCATCTGGAAGATCAACAACATAAGTATTGTTATTGATCTTTCGGATGATTAGTACCGGTCCAATCTTTTTATTCTTCAACCTGTTGTACGTTCCGGTCGAAAATCTTTCTATGCGCAAATAGACCATTACTTGGTCACCCACCTCGAACACTTTTTGTCGCCGATGCTTGTCTGCTTGCTCCTTGTACTTTTTGTTCAAAGCTGTAGCTTGGGCTGTACCTCCGTATGAATGCCCATGATCTTGTCTGCCATATGTTCTGCTGCAATGCTCATGCTTGGGAACTTAGGTAGAGTGACTAAGTCGAGTGTGTGGCGAAGTATCGTCTGTAAATAACTTGGAACGGGGATTTTCCTGTTGAGCGGTTCACCATGTTGTTGAATGCAAACTCCATTTGAGACAAGGCTAAATCTCACTACTTCAGTTTTTCTCCTGAAATACATCAAAGGAGGTTTCTCAACGTGCGATTCATCGGTTTGCTTGTCAGTCTGTGGGTGATAGGCACTGCTGAACTAAGTCGTGTATCGAATCGAGCCTACAAAGTCCGCCAAAAGTGGCTAATGACTTCGTGTCGCGGTTAGAAGTAATAGTCTTGGGAACCCCGTGTAACCGCATAACTTCTCTGAATAATAGATTCGCCACGTGTGTTCCATCAAGTGTCTTCTTGCATGGAATAAAGTGCACCATCTTAGAGAAATGATCTACTACCACGAACATCGAATCCATGCCACGTTGTGTTCGTAGGAGACCAAGCACGAAGTCCATAGATAAATTCTCCTAAGGGTCGTCAGGCACGGGTAACAGGGTGTAGAGGCTCGTATTATGAGAGTTTGACAAATATAACAATGTTGGTTTGCCTTTCCCACATTACGTACCAATTACGGCCAACCGATCTTCCACAAGAGCCCACATCTTGTCTCGCCCAATGTGTCCACTAAGGCCACTTCCATATAACTCTTGGATTATTTGTTCCCTTAATGAACTTTTGGGGATGCAGAGTCGATTCCCCTTGAAAAGGAACCCGTCTTGCATATGTAAGTCACTGGGGTGATTGTAAGTGCTATGGTTTCCTGCTCCTTTAGTTGTTAAATTTTGTGGTGCCAAAAACACAATCTATGTCTTGTGTAACATGTTAATTTGTTTATTCAAGGCACTGCATCAATGCTATAAGTTAAGAATGGTGATCTACTTAAAGAAATGCAAGGTCAAGTTCTTTGTCTACTTCTGTAAGCTTCAATGTTCAGAATAGTTCAAGAGCTACATCAGAAGACAAGTGCTTGTTTAAGACTCAAGTACAGCTCGAGATAATGTTCAACTCAAGATGAAGTACAACTTAAGAACAACAAATTCAAGCTTTTGAAGACCTCAAGTTCGAGCTACATCTTGTAGAGTTCTCAAGTTTCATAATCTTCAAAGGTCAACCATCATCTAAAGAAATGAAGACTCAATGTCCATACTTCACATTTTAGGTATGAATGATCTTAGATTGACCTTAGGGTAGGTCATTTTGTATACATAATTCAAATTGAATATTTTTATAAGTGCTTAGTTTGTTCTAAGACTAGTCCTGGACTTTGTTCGACTAGTCCTAAAACTGGCTCGACCAGTCCAAGAAATTTCAAGACCAGTCCTAAGTTGTTGCAAAATTTCAAAATTTTTTGGTTGAGCTTCGACCAGTCCTAGAGTCTGCTCGACCGGTCGTAGGAACAGTGCCGATTCATTCATGACTAGTCCTGTAGCTACGACTCAGGCTCTAGCAATAATTCCTAGTTTCTCACGACCAGCCGTGGGTTGGTCACGACCAGTCGTGGACACCCTACGACCAGTCGTGGAACAGTTTTATTCGATCGCGCTTAAAATTTCAAAATGCAGTTCGACCTATGACCAGTCATGGTGGCCACTCGACCAGTTGTAGACGCGATTTCTACATCTATAAATAGAACACGATTTTCAGAGTTTCATATCCGAATTCAAGTAAAATCAAGGCATCACTCTGAGATAAGTTTATGCTCTTTTTAAGCTACATTGTGCTTATTTAATATTCTCTTTTGTTAGCTTTGTTAATTTGATTTTGTTTCTTTATTCCAATCTGAATTGAAAAGAGGAATTGCTGTATTCCTTCTGCTTGGAATCAAAATCAAATAAAGCTAGCCCAACTGGTTTAATTTAAAATCAATTAGAACCTAGAACCATTTCAAAGTGAGTATTGGACAATTGAACTTCTATATTCGAACTTCTACTCCGCTTAGTTCTTCCGGGCAGCTACGAAAGGAGAAATCCAGGTATTTTACATTTGTATAAATTTCCTTTATTTTGGTTTCTTTTGAGATTGAGCTAGAAAAATCTCATTGTGTTGGTTATATGAGGAGAGCCAGAAAACTCAGAAAGTGGGGTTTTTGAATTGTGTAAGCCCATTTGAAAGACACAATTGTGAAGGTTTTAGGTGAACCTGAGAAACCTATTTTCATAGTGAACGCTGATATCCCCTATGTGAGGATATTAGGAGTGGAGTAACAAGTTGTGTGGCTGTTGTTTAACAGTTGGTGTACACATAGGCAAACCACTATAATTCTTTGTGTCTTGTGGTTTGAATGTTTATTTAATTTCTATATCTTTTATTATTCAAAGCTATGGAATGTATGTGTGGATGTAAATGTTGTAATATTTACATTTCAAGCTTTGTGGGGAATGTTGTAATAGTTTAGAATTGATTTCTTGCTATTTTCTTTATTTCCTTTCGGTTTGAGTTTTTGATATTCAAATTGTTCTAGTAAGGTTATCCTGCCATAAACCCTTGGTTTTTATGGTGCAAGGTTGTCCTTAGAAAAACATTGGTATCAACCTCTCTGTTTTAGTATTCGAGGCTGCTTTACATTTCTTACTGTGATTTGTTTAAAGTGCTATCTTTCCTTTATTCATTTAAGTTCCATTGTTAAAGTTTTAAATTTGACATAGTCCTATTCACCCCCCCTCTAAGACATATAGCTAGGCATTTTCAAGTAGTTTTAAAGCCTAATAGCTTGTTCTAATTGCTATATTTTTGGATTTATTTACTGAGCTAATTGATCTAAGTTATTTATAAGATGTCAAATTTTGATAGCCTTTCAGCCACTAGGCCTCCACCATTTGATGACTCCAATTATGCCTATTGGAAAGACAGGATGAGGATTTTCCTTAAATCTATGGATGAGAGCGTGTGGCAAGCCATATTGACTAAATGGATCCCTCCTACCATTGAAGTGACTGGTATCGATGGATTAAAATCAATGAAAGTCTCACCTTATTTTACTTGGACCACTCTTCAAAAAAGTGAGAGTAGTTCCAATGCAAAAGCACTAAATGCAATCTCTTGCACGCTATCACTGGATGAGTTCAAAAGAATTATATCCTGTGATACTACAAAGCAAGCTTGGGGTATTTTAGAAATGACACATGAGGGTACATCAATTGTCAAGAAGTCTAAAATCCAAATCCTCACAACTAAATTTGAGGAAATACATATGGAAGAAAATGAAATGTTCATGGACTTCTATACTAGACTAAATGACATTATAAACTCTATGTGGAGTCTTGGCGATAAAATCTCAGAAAGTAAAGTGTGTGCAAAGATACTACGCTCACTACCTGAACGGTTCAACTCAAAGGTAACTGCGATCCAGGAACTTCGTGATACAGACAATATGAGGGTAGAAGAATTAGTTGGGTCTTTACAAACCTACGAGTTAAATCTTAAAGCTCCTAAAGGTAAATCTATTACCCTTAAGTCTTCTAAATGTATTTCTCAAGAAAATTCTGATTTTGAAAATTCTGAAGATGATATGGCTCTCTTAGTGAAAAAGTTTTACAAGGTTTTCAAAAGTAAAAAGAGGGTTGACTTTCAAAAATCAAATGATAAGAAAAGATCTAAATCTAAATCTAAAACTTGAAAATCTTTAAAAGATAGTCAACGTTACAACTGCCAAGAATATGGGTATTTAGCAAACAAGTGTCCTAAAAAGGACAAACCTAAAAGGAAAGGAATGTTGGCTACTTAGGATGAATCTTCTAGCACTGAAGCCTCTTATGAATTAGAAGATTCTGAAACCGAGTCGGGCAATGAAGTCAAAACTCTTATGACTCTAGCCAAGTTCACTTTTTCAGATCATGATGATTCTACTAGTGAAGAAAATCTGAATAGTGATCATAAAAATGAAGAAGATTTACAAGATGCTTACAATGCCCTATACAAGGAAAGTTGTAAAATTGCTGTTAAACTTAAACTTCAGAAAAAAAAGTTTTCAAAGCTTAAAGAAAATTTTGAAACTTTTATTTTAGAAAAATCTCATATTTCAGATTGTTTTAAAAAATGCAAATGCGATTTAGAATTTAAAACCTCCCAATTTGAAAATCTGAAATCTGAAAATGAAAAACTTAAACTTGAAATCTCTTCACTTTTGAGTTTAAAGGATACATGGACGTATGCCCAATGTGATCCCAAGTTAGAAAAACTTTTGTCTGGATCAAGAAAATGTAGTGACCGATCCGGTTTGGGCTATGATAGAAATATTCCTCCTAAACAGAAGAATACTCCTCCTAAGTTTGTAAAAGGAGAATCCTCAAACTCAAAAGAGAAAAGTTCTAATCAAAAGTTTTCTAAAAATACTAAAACTTTTCAATCTTTCAAAACTAAAAGTAACCATATCAAGTATAAAAATCAAAACCAAAACCCTTTAGCTGAGAAAATAGTTAATCTACTTAAGGAGCTCTTAAAATCTAACTCAGTGGGTCATTCTTACAACAACTATAAACATAAGACCAACTATACTCTTAAACCCAAAACAGTTATGAAATGGGTTCCTAAGGTTACTTGCTTGGTTGCCCACACGGCTTTCAAAGCTTCGAGCCATTAAAAATGGTACCTAGACAGTGGATGCTCCAGGCGCATGACAGGTGACAAAGGTCTGTTCACCACTCTTAAAGACATGACTGATGGTTCAGTCATATTTGGTGATGGTAGCAACTGTAGGATTATTGGTCAATGTACGGTTCAACTTTCTAACCTCCCCTTATTTGAGAATGTTCTGTACGTTGAAGGTTAAAAACACAACTTGTTAAGTATTTCTCAAATATGCGATAAAAATCATAGTGTTAAATTTTCTAACCTAGGGTGTGAAATATTAAACAAAAATGGTTCAATAATATTAACTGGTCGTAGAACTTTTGAAAACTACTACATCGTAAGTGATTCTAGCTCATCTAATCAATTGTGTTACATGGTCCATACCGATGAGACCGAGTTATGGCATAAACGCCTTGGACATGTGCACTACCGCAATATCTATAGATTGAACAAAAGAGAACTAATAAGAGGTCTACCTAAACTTTAAAAAGTAGACAAAATATGTGGCGAATGCCAGATTGGCAAGCAAACTAGGAGTTCTTACAAAAAGGTGAACTCCAATGCCACATTAAAACTGCTTGAACTTCTTCACATGGATCTTGTAGGACCAACCAGGACAGAGAGTCGAGGTGGCAAAAATACATACTGGTGATCGTGGATGATTATACCAGATTTACTTGGGTAACCTTCTTAAGAGATAAATCATATACCCTTGATGAAGTAAAAAGGATTCTCAAACGGATCTAAATTGAAAAAGGTTCTCAAGTTAGTAAGATCCGCAGTGATCATGGATCGGAATTCAAAAATAGCAGCTTTGAGAAATTCTGTTGCGATCAGGGAATATCACATGAATTCTCTACACCCAATACACCACAACAAAATGGAATTGTTGAAAGAAAAAATAGTGCTTCAAGAAATGGTTAATGTAATGTTAAATAGTATGAAGCTCCCTAAAAATCTTTGTGCTGAAGCTGTTAATACTACATGCTATATAATCAACTGGGTTTATACAAGTAAATCTAATAATAAAACTGCGTATGAACTATGATTTGATAAGAAGCCTACTGTCAAATACTTTCGAGTTTTTGGCAGCAAGTGCTATATTTTACATGACCGTGAAAATCTGGGGAAGTTTGACACTAAAAGTGATGAAGGTATCTTTTTAGGGTATTCTTTGAACAGTCGTGCATATCGTGTACTTAACAAGTGGACCGGTGTGATTTAAGAGTCCATCAATGTGGTCATTGACGATCACTTGAACACACCTGCCCCAAGTTCAGATAATGATGAAGTTCTTTTAATTGACAAACCAGATATTTCATTAAATCAAACTAATTCTGAACTGAGGACTGTGAAAGATCATCCAACCACTCAAATTTTTGGAAACCCTCTCACTGGTGTACGCACTCGTAGACAACTAGAAGACATATATAATTACATGTGCTTTACATCCCAGATATAACCGGCTAACATAAAAGAAGCTCTTATTGACGAAAACTGGATAGTAGCTATGCAAGAAGAACTTAACCAATTTGTGAGAAATGATGTTTGGTATCTTATTCCTAGACCTAAAGATAAACACATTATAGGAACTAAGTGGATTTTCAAAAATAAGTCTGATGAACTTGGTAATATAATTCGAAACAAAGCTAGACTGGTTGTACAAGGGTACATTCAAATTGAAGGTATCGACTATGATGAAACCTTTGCCCCAGTAGCTCGTCTTGAATCAATCAGACTATTCATATCCATTGCATGCTTTAGAAAATTTAAAATTTATCAAATGGATGTAAAGAGTGCCTTCTTAAATGGTGATCTGCATGAAGAAGTTTATGTTGAACAACTAATGGGTTTTGAAGACCCTAAGAACACTGATCATGTTTATCGCCTTAAAAAGGCTCTCTATGGTTTGAAACAAGATCCCAGGGCATGGTACGAAAAATTGACTAAGTTTTTATTAAGTCATAATTTTCTAATGGGAAGTGTTGATAAGACTCTGTTTGTTAAGAAATATAACGATCATATCTTAATGGTGCAAATCTATTTTGATGATATTATTTATGAATCTACCTATACTAACATGACTGTTGAGTTTACAGATTTAATGAAATCTAAGCTTGAAATGAACATGGTTGGGGAATTGAATTATTTCCTAGGGTTGCAAGTAAAACAACAACCTAATGGTATTTTTATTTCTCAAACTAAATATGCTTTGAACTTAATTAAAAAGTTCGGATTTGAGAATGGTAAGAATTTTGATACTCCTATGAGTACAACATTAAGACTCTCAAAAGACTCTATAGGTAAAAATGTAGATCCTAAAATATATCGTAGTATGATTTGTAGTCTTCTTTATTTAACTGTTAATAGACCTGATATTGCTTTGAGTGTTGGAATTTGTGCTAGATATCAGTCTGACCCTAAAGAGTCTCATCTAACTGCTGTTAAGTGGATTATGCGATACGTCGCAAGTTCTGCTAATTTGGGTCTCTGATATCCATATGATACTAGTGTTCAGTTGACGGGGTACTCAGATGCTGATTGGGCTGGTAATATCGATGATAGAGAGTCAACTAGTGGTGGTTGTTTCTATATTGGAAATTGTTTAGTTTCTTGGTTTAGTAAAAAGCAAAGTTCTATATCGCTTTCTGCTGCTGAGGTTGAATACATTGCAGCTGAAAATGCATGTACTCAGCTTGTTTGGATGAAACGTATGTTAAGCGATTATGGAATTGCACAGGATTCATTGGTTTTATATTGTGATAATTCCAGTGCAATAAATATTTCTAAAAATCCAATTTAGCATTCACGTACCAAGCACATTGACATTAGATTTCATTACATTCGTGAATTAGTGGAAGAAAAAATAATTTCATTGGAATACATTCCGACCGAGACTCAACTTGCTAACATTTTCACTAAAGCGCTCGATAAAAGCAGGTTTAATAAATTGAAATTTGATCTTGGTATGTGCAATTTAAATTGATTATTCATGCATGTGTGTATCATAGTGTATATATTTGATAATTTATTAGTTTAAATTTCAAATTTTGATGAAAAATGCATGTTTTTGTTGGTACATGACTAGTCGAGGACGTGCTCGACCAGTCATGGTATGACCGGTCGAGAACGGTCCTCTACTAGTCGTGTAGCGCATTGGATCTCTTAAAATTTAGAAAAAACTCATCTTCCTCATTTTCTATTTCTTCTCCAACAGGCCGTAACATGACTAGTCATACCCAACTGTCTGATTCCTCAAGGTTAGTGCATCATTTGTGTTTTTCTTATAGATTCTAGTTAATATTACTTCATTTTCACTCTTGAAGTAATTTATTTTTGTGATTCATTGCAATTTTGGGGTTTTCTTTTGAAAAATCTGATCTTAGCAAACCCCACTCTATAATCTCTGCTTCTTGTTGGTTATTTGATTTTCCTATTGCAAATGGATTCTAGAGGGAAAAAGAAAACTTCCCGTGGTTCGTCTTCCTCTCGTCCTTCAAGTATCACTAGGCGCCATGGTCTCCCGAGGATGATCTCTCACATGTACGGGATTTGCAATTGCGAAATGTTATTGTTGAAATACCTATGTTTATTGATCACATTGCTCCTTTTGGTATCCTTCCTCTTCTCCAACCTGTAGGCTGGGATAACATCCTACATTGGGGTGGGCCTGCATACCAATCTATTGCTCACGCCATAATTGCTTGCATTTCTGAATTTTCGACTGAGAATTTAACATTTAATATAGCAACAAGAGAAGGTCCATTTGATGTAGACCGTCATCTGATTTCGGGTCTAATGGATATACCTATTAATGACGAGGGTATTCCTATTCAGACTCTAGTTGAAGAACCGTCGAAAACTGAAAAACGTATGTTAACTAGAAATTTTTGTAATATGGATGTTCAATGGATTCGTAAAGGGAATGCACCCCCCTCAAAGTATTTGTTACCCAGATACAGAGTTCTTCACAGAATCTTTACTTCAAATCTGTATCCGCGTTCTGGTAACAAAACAGAACTGACTTCCTTTATGGTTCGAGTTTTGCATTCTATCATCACTGGTACTAAAGTCTGTCTGCCTTCTTTAATATGTCATTTCATCATTCAGTTTTGTCTCCATCCAGGTCACAGTGATATTCCATTTGCTTATCTTATGACTGTCTTAACTTCTCACATGCTAGTTGCTATGCCTGTTGAAGAGGCTCCTATTCATTATCTTATTTTTAACAATTCTAATATAAATAAGATGAAATTGGAATTGGCTCCTGGCCAAAGAGATGTTGGTGGTGGTGGTGCTGAAGCAGGGAATGAAGAAGAAGGTGGCGATCTTCCTCCTGATGACATTAATATGGATGATATTTTTGATGAAATTGAATTAGATTCTACTAATGATCCCGACTATGAGCCATCTGATTTTGATGCTCGTCTTCGTGCACACGAGGAGAAGGTTGAGAACATGAATGTTGCCCATGATTTACAATTTAAATATACGCGCAAGTATCTTAGGCATTTAAACAAGGGCCTTCATCAACTTGATCCTACCATACCTGCTCCTTCTTCCGGATCTGATTAAATATTTTTATTCATTGGTCTATAATAACTGTTAGATTATTTTAATTTCTTTCAGTGTGTGCTAGACTTACTTTGGATTATACTGGTTTATGATATATGCACTTTGAATTTGCTTATATATCTTTTGTCTATTTAACTCCTTTATTACTCTCTTATTGGACTTCCACTTCTATTTATTCCTTTCTTCCTCTGTCATATTGTGACAAAAAGGGGGAGAATATGTTTTTTTTTTTTTTTTTTTGATAAATATGGCATATATGGATTGTGATTGTGGGGAAGTAGCATAAAACATAATTTTTTTTATGGATCTATGTGTGTTACTTAGGGGGAGTAAGTAATGAAGAATTTGTGCTAGTTAATGACAACTGGTGCATGATTCTTTAATTAGGCAGTAACTGATTTACTTTTATAACTGGTGCATGATTCCTTGTGTTCATATTGATTATATTTTTGTTAGGTGTGTTTTGTCACAAATTTGACAAAGGAGGAGTTGTAAGTGTTATGGTTTCCTGCTCCTTTAGTTGTCGAATTTTGTGGTACCAAAAATACAATCTATGTCTTGTGTAACATGTTGATTTGTTTGTTCAAGGCACTGCATCAATGCTACAAGTTAAGAACGGTGATATACTTAAAGAAATGCAAGGTCAGGTTCTTTATCCACTTCTGTAAGCTTCAATGTTTAGAATAGTTCAAGAGCTAAATCAAAAGACAAGTGCTTGTTTAAGACTCAAGTACAGCTCAAGATAATGTTCAACTTAAGATAAAGTACAACTTAAGAATGAAAAATTCAAGCTTTTGAAGATCTCAAGTTCAAGCTACATCTTGTAGAGTTCTCAAGTTTTATAATATTCAAAGGTCAACCATCATTTGAAGAAATGAAGATTCAATGTCCATACTTCACATTTAAGGTATGAATGACCTTAGATTGACCTTAGGGTAGGTCATTTTGTATACATAATTCAAATCGAATATTTTTATAAGTGTTTGGTCTGTTCTAAGACTAGTCCTGGACTTTGTTCGACTAGTCTTAGAACTGGCTCGATCAGTCCAAGAAATTTCAAGAGCAGTCCTAAGTTGTTGCAAATTTTCAGAATTTTTTGATTGAGCTTCGACCAGTCCTGGAGTCTGCTCGACCGGTCGTAGGAACAGTGCCGACTCATTCACGACCAGTCCTGCAGCTACGACTCAAACTCTAGCAACCATTCCTGGTTTCTCACGACCAGCCGTGGGTTGGTCACGACCAGTCGTGGAGGCCTCACGACCAGTCGTGGACACCCAACGACCAGTCGTGGAACGATTTTATCCGATCGCGCTTAAAATTTCAAAATGCAGTTCGACCTACGACCAGTCGTGGTGGCCACTCAACCAGTCGTAGACGCGATTTCTGCATCAATAAATTAACACGATTTTCAGAGTTTCATATCCGAATTCAAGTAAAATCAAGGCATCACTCTGAGATAAGTTTATGCTCTTTTTAAGCTACATTGTGCTTATTTAATATTCTCTTTTGTTAGCTTTGTCAATTTGATTTTGTTTCTTTATTCCAATCTGAATTGAAAAGAGGAATTGTTGTATTCCTTCTTCTTGGAATCAAAATCAAATAGAGCTAGCCCAACTGGTTTAATTTAAAATCAATTAGAACCTAGAACCATTTCAAAGTTAGTATTGGACAATTGAACTTCTATATTCGAACTTCTACTTCGATTGGTTCTTCCGGGCTGTTACAAAAGGAGAAATCCAGGTATTTTACATTTGTGTAAATTTTCTTTATTTTGGTTTCTTTTAAGATTGAGCCAGAAAAATCTCATTGTGTTGGTTATCTGAGGAGAGCTAGAATACTCAGAAAGTTGGGTTTTTGAATTGTGTAAGCCCATTTGAAAGACACAATTGTAAAGGTTTTAGGTGAACCTGAGAAACCTATTTTCATAGTGAACGCTGATATCCCTTGTGTGAGGATATTATGAGTGGAGTAGCAAGCTGTGTGGCTGTTGTTTAATAGTTGGTGTACACACAGGCGAACCACTATAATTCTTTGTGTCTTGTGATCTAAATGTTTGTTTAATTTCTATATCTTTTATCATTTAAAGCTATGGAATGTATGTGTGGATGTGAATGTTGTAATATTTACATTTCAAGCATTGTGGGGATGTTGTAATAGTTTAGAATTTATTTCTTGCTATTTTCTTTATTTCCTTTCAGTTTGAGTTTTTGATATTCAAATTATTCTAGTAAGGTTGTCTTGCCATAAACGCTTGGTTTTTATGGTGCAAGGTTGTCCTTAGAACAACATTGGTATTAACCTCTTTGTTCTAGTCATTGAGGCTGCTTTACATTTCTTTATTGTGATTTGTTTAAAGTGCTATATTTCCTTTATTCATTTAAATTTCGCTTTTAAAGTTTTAAATTTAGCAAAGTCCTATTCACCCCCTCTCCCTCTAGGACATATAGCTAGGACTTTTCTGTGACCTTCTTGGCATCTAACCCATGCGTCCTTGAAGTCATCGTAGTCGGCATATATGTCCTTGAGGCGCTCGAACTCGACAACCTCATTGCTCATAGTGACTAACAAAGTTGCACGGTGACTCTGCGCATCAACTACTTTGTTCTGTTGCCCAGACTTATGTTTTACCACGAACGTGAATTCCTGCAAAAACGAGATCTATCTAGTATATACATGGTTAATGTTAGCTTGACTATTAATGAATTTGAGAGCCTAATGGTCCATGTAAAGTATCAATTCCCTTTGAATCAAATAATGTCGCCAGTGTCGCAATGCCTGGACTACTGCGTATAACTCGATCTCATATGTAGACCACTTATTGCGTGCATCGCTAAGTTTCTCATTGTAGAAGGCTACCAGCCTACCTTTTTGAGACAAAACTCCCATAATCCTGACATATGTGGCATCACATTCGACTTCAAACAGTTTGTAAAAGTTGGGAAATACAAGAACCGGGGTTATGGATAACCTGTGCTTAATTTCGACAAAGCTCTTGTCGGCTTCGTTGGTCCACTGAAACTGTCCTTTCTTCATGCAATCAATGATTGGTGACACAATGATATTGAAAATTTTCATGAACCGACGATAGAATGTCACCAGTCCATGAAAACTTCACACTTCGTGAATATTTGTGGGAACCGACCATTTTTTGATTGCCTTCACCTTCTCCTTATCTACCAGAATGCCCGTGGATGTTACGGTAAAATTCAGAAACAACAGGCTATCAGTCATGAAGCTGCGCTTTTTAAAATTGAGATATAGTTTATTTTCAGTGAGCACTTGAAGGACCTTCTTGAGGTGTTCCATATGGGTGGTTTCCTCTTGACTGCATATCAAAATATCATCGAAATAAACCACAATGAACTGCCCAATGAAAGGTTTCAGAACTTGGTTCGTCTATCTCATGAATGTGCTAGGCACGTTTGAAAGACCGAAGGGCATGGCCATCCATTCGTACAATCCTTCCGTAGTCTTAAAGGCCGTTTTCAACTTGTCACCCGGCCGTATTCGAATCTATTGGTAGCCGCTCCTTAGGTCCAATTTAGAAAGTATTTTTGTGCCCTCCAGCATGTCCAGCATATCATCCAATCGTGGTATAGAAAACCTGTATTTGATGGTGATTTTGTTGATGGCCCGGCTGTCGACACACATACGTCAACTCCCATCTTTCTTTGGAGTTAATAAAGATGGTACGATACATGGGCTCATGCTTTCTCGAATAAGACCCTTATGGATCAGTTCCTCTACTTGCCCTTGCAGAATCTCGCATTCATTCGTACTCATCCGATAGTGAGGACGATTGGGTAAACTGAACCCAGAGACAAAGTCGATATGGTGCTGGATATTACACATGGGGGGTAACCCATCGGAAAGGTCATCGGACCAAATTTCTTTAAAATCATGTAACAAGAGCCTTAGTCTTTCAGGCATGATGGTAGGCTCGAGTTCTTCCCCTTTTACAATTAATGCATAAGCTTGTCTTATTTCTTTGAATTCTTCCACGAAGTCCCGTATGGTTAAGAGAAAATGACTCTTCACTTTAGAAGTTTCAGGTGGTCCCTCTGGATCTATAGGGGCCAATATGGTCTTCCAACCGTCATTGACGAAGATATATATGTTATCTCGCTCTTTATGAGTGGCGTCACGGTCAGATTGTCAGGGTCAACCAAGTAGTATGTGACATGCTTTCATGTTAACCACATCGCATACTACTTCATCCTTATAATGTTTGCTAATTGAAAAAGATATGGTGCACCGTTCAGTTACCTTTGTTTCGTTGATCTTCTTGAATCAACAGATTGTATATGGGAGGGATGATGCTCTGTTTTCAATTACAATTTTTTCACCATGACTTTGGAGACGATGTTCTCGTTACTCCCACTATCAATAATCATGTCACAAACCTTTCGATTCACTGTACACCTAGTTTGGAAGATATTATGCTGCTGTAGATGCACTTCTTTTCTTGGTGCATATACTAGACGCCTCACGACGAGCGACTCGCTGCGATCTTACTGAACCACGTGTACTTTTGGTACGAGTCTCTTTATTTTAGGGTTATGCCATGGAAATCCAATGTTATTATATCTTATTTACAACATGATATATTTATTAAGTTAATTCTTATAAAATGCATATATTTTTTACCCACACTTACATTTACTCACATCATAATGGGTACTCAAACTGATGACCTCGTGTTGAAACCCTTGTGAGTCTACCACTGAGACATGAGTAATTCTTATGAAATACGTTTATGTGAATTTGAGAAGAACATTGTTGATGCTCTTGGGCACCTGATATTAGATATGACAACTTGATAGTTAAGGAACAATTGTGGTCCATGAATTTCATTGCCTTGGCCATGACTATACAAGTTCTTGAGCATACACGTGATATGAGTGATCGACTTGGTGTAAGGATGTACAGTCTCCGCCTATCGGGGCCAACTCAATGTCAATTTGCCTTCTTCCGTACCCCATGTAAGTGAGTGTTCCATGCATGGATAGTTTCTTAAATATGTCATTTGACCAATTGCATTATTAAGGATCGCTTGTAAATATTATGGTTGGGAGACATGTCCAAACTTGAATATGCTTGTGGTTGCCCGAGTTCTATAAAAATTTCATGACGTGGCGGATGGAGAGACCTTTCTTAATCATATTTTGGTTCTCCTTACAAGATTGGGTGTAGCTGGGTGTCTTTATCAATTTTCTTAAAGTATACATAATCTAGCATAGGATCCACTTAATCTACCTAGGAGGACAAAAATTTTCTTTTAAGGTGGTAGAATGTAACACCCATTTTTTTTTCAAATAATAATAATAATAATATTTTTAAAATTTGAAGTTTCACTTTGATTTTTAAATTTGAGAGAGAGATCACTAGATCCCTCCCTCATATCTCTCAACTCCCAAGGAACTCTCCTTCTTAAGGAAGGAGCTTGAGAGGAGTCCTACCTTAACTTAAATAACAAAACAAAAAGAAAAAAGAAATTTGCAGAGAGAAAACATGCGCGCATGAGAGAGAGAGAGAGAGAGAGAGAGAGAGAGAGACAGAGAGAGAATGCTTTTGGAAATCAAAGTTCAGGTTAGTTTCTGAATTTTCTTTTTATTTTAGTCATACAACTAGAGGTGGGCATTTCTGACCCGATCCGGCGGATCCGACCCGATCTGGCCCATTCCGAACAGAACCGACGACCAAGATCGGGCCTGATCGGGTTGGGATTTCCATATTCGTTCTTTTTCGGGTCGGGTCCGGATAGACCTCTGTCCGGACCGATCCGACCTAGATAACCGAACCGAATGGACCTGCACCGAACCGAACAGACCCGGACCGAGCAGGTGAGTGGGTAGTATAAAATAAATTTTATAGCCGAACCGAATGGACCCGATAAAGATTGGTTGTCGTAGAAGATTTCATGAATATAGTAGTTATCATCATCATCTGAAATCTTGAGGACGGGCTCGTCGTTCTTGCAGCTGAGTTTTGAAGCCTAGATAGTCGCAGTAGGATGGTTGTGGATCGATCCAGAAAGGGAAGCTTATGTTTATGTGGTTTTCGCAACTTTGAGGCATGCAAGCTTGGAAACGTTGGTCTATGGATTTAGCTCTTCCTTGTAAGAGGAAGAAGGTGAAGATGAAGATAATGATGATGGAAGAGGAGAAAGATAAGATGAGCGGTTGGGATGATGGCATTTTTTTTTTGTATTTATTTGTGAGTGATGATTGTAGAAGAGGAAGTTAAAAAGAGAGAAGATGATAAGATGTAGAGTGGGAAGCTGTTTGTTGTGTCTGCCTCTATGGTTGGCTTTGACTTGTGCTTTTGGTCCATTATTTCATCGGTGGTCCGTCAATGATGGGCGAACACGGCTGATCGAATTATTTAGTCCGTCAATTTGGTTAGGATCGTCTGTTGAGATTAGACGGTGATTGTTGCTTCAACAAAGCTGATTTACAGTTAGAGTCAAAGCACCCGACTGTGGTAGTGTACATTTATAGATATATAGGAAGACTTCAATAACTTGTAACACTCGCAACATGGCACACGTGAGCGAGATCCTACCCATTCATCAGATGAGTCCAACGTACTAGGTTATGCTCATCGTGTGGTCCACACGTGCTTAAAAGAAATGGATGCATGGTTCAAGTAAATCAACACACACTCCAAATTCAACGAATTCGTGATCTACACATAAGGGGTTTTTATTTTTTTTTTATTTTTTTTTTCTTTTTTAAATCCAGAATATGTTGTTAATGAGGAGCCCACCTGTTGAACATCTTGAATTTGTCATAGGTACAGAGAGATGACATATATGACGCGACGCCCTCCGTGCTTCACACGCAAGTGAGAGCACTTACCTGTGTTGTTTCAACCAACATATATGACGCGACGCCCTCCGTGCTTCAGACGCAAGCGAGAGCACTTATCTGTGTTGTTTCAACCGATCCGAACCTGGTCAAATCCAATCCGACTCGGTTTTCCTGACCGAGTCGGACTCGGATCAGTTACAGCCATCATGAGTTAGGATCGGATCGAGTCAGATGACCCGAACTCGATCCCGGATCGGACCGAGTTCGAGTCAGGCCATGTAAAACTCGGTCCGATTCGGGTTGGACCTAATCTGAGTCGACTCGGTCCGATGCCGAGCTCTACATACAACTCTATATTGATCTATATAATGGACGGATCAGATTAACCAAGCATCCATTCTGTACATATATTTTATCAATGTGAGAAGGTACACCTATTCGCATGGCTTTAGGGCTGATATGCAGATGGTGGGATTTTACCATGTTGGATGATGATCGAATTGATCTATATGCTTCATGGGTTTTTTAAGGCCGAATTATGTAAAAATCTCAGAAGTTAGACCAATCCAACTACCAACGAACTACATTGATCAATGATCGATTATATATTTTCTTATTTAAGGTAAATAGAATTAATTCAGAAGAGGTATAATTTCTTGTGTAAGTTGTGACTTGGCATAGAGAATCGTACTGGTTTATTCCAAGAAATGTGATCAGATCCACATCGTTCAGTGAATTTCTAATACCTAAATTTACTAGAACCCTAAGTCTCGGGCTGGTTGGACCATTGGATGGGCCACATCAATCTGAGACAATCTTAGCCTAAGAATCATATAATGATCACCTGTGACGATCCATTGGATGGTTGAGATCTGGACCATATATGAAAATTTGGACATCAGGTTATGCTGACATCTAGATTTGATGATTGATGTAGCCATTTGGCGGGCTGCATTAATCGATCAATGTTGATCATTAAGAATTATAATAAATTGATGTATGGATGGTTTGGATCAAGTTGATCAACGGTCATCCCTTGAAATTGATCAAGTAATGACCAATGGTTGGTTTAGATCCACCTATCAAATATGATTAAACCCTAATTTATTAAGGTGGATGAATCCCTAAATTTTTAATTAAAATTATCAAAAAGTGTTCAAATTCGGCAACCTTTGATGCAAGCTCCTTGATTGATCGAAGTTGTTTAAAATAGTCCAGCAACCAAACTGTGGGAAATTTGAAAATTTTCGATCCATCAGAGGTATGTTCGATCGATCGATTGACAATCATTTGGACAGTTTTGTTAATTTCCGAAGTTTGATAATTGAACGTATAAATTCATTATATGTGTTATTTAGTGTACAATGGGCCATTATTGGGTTGTTTTAAGGTGGTCAGCCACTTTTAACTGATCAAGTGGGCCCCACATTGAACTATAATTATTGAAACCCTATTGTTAAGGGTTATGTCAAAAATGATTTAATCTAATGATAAATTACACCTTATGTGGATCCCGTTGTGGGATTTAGATCAATCAAAGGTGAGCCCCACTATGTGAACTAGTAAGATCATATGATAATTTCATTTATGTAATTTTAGAGACTTTTAATTCAAATCAAATCGATTGTTTTACGGAATCACCTCCACCCCATAAAGGTGAGGGATCCCGATGCGTTTCCCCTCCATTAAGTTAAAAAAGATTGATTGATTAATGTGTTTGTATGCTTGATATTGTTGTTATGTTCTCTTACTTGATTTGATTGGATAAATGGTTTGATTGAACAACTGATTTGATTACTATATTGATAACAATGAATGCATTCATGATTTGCTTTAACATATTGGTATATTTTATGATATGATTTTTTGTATAATTGCAACTCATGATTGGATTTGCTGAACAGATATAGCTATGAATAGATGGTTGTAATGACGTTATCGATTAACATGAAAAATATGTTGATTATAATATGAGAATTAAAATTATCTATACGATATATGATCTACCATTGCTTTGCATCCATCATTGGATGTACAACACATGTTGATAAGAGAAGAGGGCATTAAGATACACGATTGAAGATTGAAGGCATGGTGGAGATTGTTGTCAGATGCCTTTAATCTGGCGCTGCTCGGCCGGTCGAGTGGGCCGCTCGACTAGTCGAGGCATGCTTGACTCAAAGTCCAGTGAGCACATGTTTTGGGTGTCTGGGATGCTCGACCAGTCGAGGGGATGACTCAACTAGTCAAGGTTATGCAGATTCTTGTGCGGATTTGGTGTGGACTGCCTAAATTTGAGGCGGTTTCGGAAGGGTGCGAAAGGGAAGTTGCCTAAACTATAAATAGGGATCCCTAGGGCTATTCTAAGGTATTCTAAAGCTTACTAAAGGTTTTTCTAAGGTTCCTAAATGGGTTTTGGAGTTTCTAAAGGGTGTAGAAAGGGTGACATTCAAGGTTGTTCGAATCGGGTAAGTCCTCTCTTTGTAATTTCTATTTTGATAGTGGAGATTTGTCGCTTTGTGCCGTGGTTTTTTCCCGCAAGGGTTTTTCACGTTAAATTTGTGTCTCTTGTGTTTGTTTGGTGCTCTTCGATTGCTATCATAGATCTAGATCTGTGTGATTCCATAGCAAAAATCCCTAATAAGTGGTATCAAAGCAATCGTTGGGGCACATATCTGAATATAAAGGATTAGTAATAATGGGAAGCACTAGGTATAAGATTGAGAAGTACTCAGGGAAAAATAATTTTGAGTTATGGAAGATCAAGATGATGAGTTCCTTAATCAAGCAAGGCGAAGATGGTGCTCTTGAGGAGCGAAAGTCTACTATGACTGATGATTGTTGGAATACTCTTGATAAGAAGGCTTTATCATCGATCCGTTTATGTCTCATGGATGAGGTTCTCTACAACGTCATGAGGGAGAAAACTGCAGCTAAGTTATGGGCAAAGTTAGAGGATGTCTATGTGAAAAAATCCTATGAAAATCGCCTACACTTGAAGCGACAATGGTATAACTTCAAAATGACAAAGGGTGAAGATCTGGAGGCTCACATCAGCAACTTTAATAAATTGGTTTGCAAATTGCTGGATATGGAGGAAGTGATGAAAGATGAAGAACAAGAATGTATGTTGCTGAATTCTCTTTCGGCTTCTTATGAGTTATTTAAGGACACAATGTGCTCAACGAATAAAACCCTGAGTGTCGATAAAATTATCTCGGCCCTTCAAGGGAAGCCTATGAGAAAGCTTAAAATCGACATGGGGATATCTTCTGAGGCACTGCTTACAGGGGTAGGAATTCTGAACAAGGTACAGGTTCTTCAGGTTTTAGGTCCAAATCTAAGGGCAAGGGCAAAGGAAAGGTAAAGTGCTGGAATTATGGGAAGGAAGGACATGTGATGAAGGATTTTGAAAATCCTAAATCGAAGAGAGAAGATTCTGAGGCTTCATACAAGGAGGCCAATGCTGCCACATCAGATGGATCGAGTGGATGTGATGGTAATGTTTTGTCCGTGTCTACTATCATGCGGCCATATGATGATCGTAAGGACGAGTGGATGCTAGACACATGAGTGTCTTTTCACATGACTCCTTATCGGAGTTGGTTCACCAGCTACAGGGAGTACAATGGTGGACAGGTATTTATGGGCAATGACATAGTCTGTAATGTTGTGCCTATTGGTAAGGTGCGTATTAAGATGTTTGATGGGGTGAAGTGTACCTTGACTGATGTCAGGCACGTTCCTGATTTGAAGAAGAATCTGATTTCTCTTAGTGTACTTGAGGTAATGGGCTACATGTTCATAGGTATTGATGGTGCTCTTAAGGTATCTAAGGGGGCACAGGTAATCATGAAAGCGCGGTGACTCGGTAACATATATAGGTTGATTAGGAGCACTTCAAAAGTTGGAGCTGCAGTAGATGTAGCAGATTCCACCTCTGCATGTGTGTGGCATATTGGGCATGACCACATGAGCGGGCAGGACAGGAAGGCTGAGATGTGTGGACACGGATACAGATCAGGTGGAGCAGCTACCTGTGAGAAGAATTACACTACATGATCGCAGGATACCGGCGAGGTACATGGACGACTCCAATATCGCAGGTGATTCATCTTCTATTCAGATGGATCTAAGTGAGCATGGTGTTGAGAAGTGAAAGATGACTATGAGCGATGTGATGGATTCGTTGTACCAGACCGACATATAGGAGCGGGTGGAGCTTCCAGTGGGTCGGAGAGCAGTTGGATGTAGGTGGATCTTCAGGAAGATACAATATAGATACAGGGCGAAGTTGGTAGCTAATGGTTATGTTCAGAGAAAAGGGATCGGCTTCTCAGAGATATTCGTGCCTATGGTATAACAGGTGTTTATGATATCCATGATTGGCGCTGGCTAGCCAATGTGATCTTGAGCTGGAAGGATGGATGTGGAGTCTGCACTTATGCAAGGGAAAGTGAAGAACAGATCTACATGAAGCAACCAGAGTGGTTCGAAGTTAAGGGGGCCGAGAAAAGACTTTGCGGGAAGTCATGGTTTGACCTGTCGCCTAGGCAGTGGTTTGATTCCTTCATGGTGAGTCAGGAATTGATGACATGTAGATCGTCAATTATAACATGTTAGAAATCAATGTACTGAAGACTCAGTTAAGTGGGATATTCAGGATGAAGGATCGGGGGGCTGCAAAGATAGTTCTCGGCGTTAAGACTGAAAGAAGAGTAGGCTTTAGTTATCTCAGGAAGAATATCTTGGGTAGGTATTGATTGAGGAGGTGATGGACCATGTAAAGCTGGAGAGCGTTCCCTACATGTCTATCCTCAAGTTTTCCTAAGGACATGTCTTAAAACAGATGAAGAAAAGTAGGATATCTCATGAGCCTTATTCGAATGTGGTTGGCAGTGTATTCCATGGTCTAGATTAGACCGGTTATTTCACAGGCTATTAGTGTGGTTTTTCCTTTTAAGAAGATAGGAGCAAAGGTGTTTGAGCACGTGGATTTTGATCCGGCAGACATAATCACTTAGATCATTCTTACAGAGAAGTTCAAGTTCTGTATAACTTCTCTGGGCTTGGCGATGGTATAAAAGAAGGACGGAGTGTGCACGAGAAGCTATGATGTAATACCGAGATAAGAGAAGAGGGCATCAAGATACACGATTGAAGATTGAAGGCATGGTGGAGATTGTTGTCAGATGCCTTTAATCTGGCGCTGCTCGACCGGTCGAGTGGGCCGCTCGACTAGTCGAGGCATGCTCAACTCAAAGTCCATTGAGCACATGTTTTGGGTGTTCGGGATGCTCGACCGGTCGAGGGGATGACTTGACCGGTCAAGGGGGTGCCTCGACCAGTCGAGGCCTCGGCTCGACTAGTCGACGTTACACCGATTCTTGCACAGATTTGGTGCGGACTACGCAAATTTGAGGTGGTTTCACAAGAATGCGAAAGGGAAGTTGCCTAAACTATAAATATGGGTCCCTTGGGCTATTCTAAGGTATTATAAGGCTTTCTAAAGGTTTTTCAAGGGTTCCTAAAAGGGTTTTAGGATTTCTAAAGGGTGTAGAAAGGGTGACATTCGAGGTTGTTCAAATCGGGTAAGTCCTCTCTCTTTGTAATTTCTATTTTCATAGTGGATTGCTATCCTGGATTTAGATCTGTGTGATTCTGCAGCACAAATCCCCAACAAGATTAATAATATATTATTAGAATGGATCGTTGATTTCTAGCATATGAAATGTGACTGAGTATGAATGGAACCTCGATTCTAGGCAAGTAATACTAGTTGTGAGATTTTATGTAAATTAACTTAACACGGTACACTTAGTGTACAAGTCATGATATAGATCTCAAGTACAGAATGCACACTAGGTACTTGAGATTTAGGACGTGATAGACGGACAGTGTGGAATTAAGGCATGCACGTCATAGTGGGCCCCACAATTAGGGATCCACCCAAATCACACCTAATCCAGCCTCAGAACTAGCGATGTGGGTGGGACCTTGATTGAAGGGCCCACCTCGATGCACGCATTGTATATCGACACACTCTATTTGTTTTTTCTACTTATTTTAGGCCATGGTTTCAAAAATGAAGCAAATAAAAATTATCAGGTGCACCACACCAAATGAATCATCTATTATTGAACACCCACCGTTAAAAACTTCCTAGGGTCCACATAAATGATTATTGAACATCCAAAATCTTTTAAAAAATAATTTTTTTATACACACCCCAATGGGTACTCGAGCCCATGACCTTTGTGTTGAAACTCGTGCGAGTGTATTAACCATCCGCGTGTTGACAAGTGTACATGAAGACATGAAAAACAAATATTAGCTTCATCCAAAACTTTTATGGCCCCACAGGTTTCTACTGGCATGGTGCACATGGAATTCGTTTTTGCTTCAATTTTGTAAAAATGCCTCACAATGACCCGCCCGAAAAAATACAAAAATGTCATGGATATACGATGCTTATATTGAAGTGGGCCCTACGGTCAAGTCCAACCCACATATCTGGTTGAGGCTTGTAGCCAAGTTGGGACTGGAGGTGGATCTTCTGGAGGATACAATATATGCATCGTATTGTATAAGGCAGGAAGGCTGAGACGTGCAGACAAGGAAGCAGTGCAGGTGGAGCAGCCACCTGTGAGAAGAATCACACAACATGATCGCAGGATATCGGCGAGGTACATGGATGACTCTAATATCGGAAGAGATTCATCTTCTATTCAGATGGCTCTAGGTGAGCCTGGTGCTGAGAAGTGAAGGCTGACTATGGGCGATGTGATAAATTCATTGTACCAGACTTACATATTAGAGCGGGCGGAGCTTCCAGTGGGCCGGAGAGTAGTTGGATGCAGGTGGATCTTCAGGAGGATACAACATAGATACAGAACGAAATTAGTAGCGATGGGTTATGCTCAGAGAAAAGGGATCGACTTCTCAGAGATATTCGCGCCGACGGTATAACAGGTGTCTATTAGATCCGTAATTGGCGTTGGTTGGCCAATGTGATCTTGAGCTAGAAGGATGGATGTGGAGTTTGCACTTCTGCAACAGAAAGTAAAGAGCAGATTTACATGAAGCAACCAGAGCGGTTCGAAGTTAAAGGGGCTGAGAAAAAGACTTTGCATGAGGTCGTGGTTCGACCTGTCGCCTAGGCAATGGTTTGATTCCTTGAAGGTGAGTCAGGAATTGATGACATGTAGATCGCCAATTATGACATGTCTGAAATTAAAGTACTGAAGACTCGGTTAAGCATGAGACATTTAGGATGAAGGATTGGAGGGCTGCAAAGATGGTTCTCGGCGTTAAGACTAAAAGAGGAGTAGGCTTTGGTTATCTTAGGTAGAATGCCTTGGGTAGGTTTTGATCAAGGAGGTGATGAATTATATAAAATTGGAGAGCGTTCCCTATGCGTCTCTCCTTAAGTTTTCCTCAGGACATGTCCCAAAACAGATGAGGAAAAGCAGGATATCTCATGAGCCTTATTCGAATGCGGTTGACAGTGTATGCCATGGTCTGGATTAGACCGGTTGTTTCACAGGCTATCTGTGTTGTGAGCAAGTACCTCGACAAGTAATATTGGGTAGCAGTGAGATGGTAAGAAGACACCGTTTTTCCTTTTGAGAAGACTGGAGCAAAGGTAGTTGAACACGTGAATTTTGATCTGGCAGACATAATCACCTAGATCGTTCCTGCAGAGAAGTTCAAGTTTTGTGTAACTTCTTTGGGCTTGGCGATGACATAAAAGAATGACGGAGTGTGCACGAGAAGCTATGATGTGATATAGAGATAAGAGAAGAGGACATCAAGATACACGATTGAAGATTGAAGGCATGGTGAAGATTGTTGTCAGATGCCTTTAATCTGGCGTTGCTCGACCGGTCGAGAGCCTGGCTCGACCGATCGAGTGGGCCGCTCAACTGGTCGAGGCATGCTCGATTAAAAGTCCAGTGAACACATGTTTTAGGTGTCCGGGATACTCAACCGGTCAAGGGGATGGCTCGACTAGTCGAGGTTACACAGATTCTTGTGCGGATTTGGTGCAGACTGCGTAAATTTGAGGCGGTTTCGTAAGGGTGCGAAATGGAAGTTGCCTAAACTATAAATAGTTGTCCCTAAGGCTATTCTAAGGTATTCTAAGGCTTTCTAAAAGTTTTTCTAGGGTTCCTAAATGGGTTTTAAGGTTTCTAAAGGGTGTAGAAAGGGTGACATTCGAGGTTGTTCGAATGGGGTAAGTCCTCTCTCTTTGTAATTTCTATTTTCATAGTGGAGATCTGTCGCTTTGTACCATGGTTTTCTTCCACAAGGGTATTTCACATTAAATTTGTGTTCTCTTATGTTTGCTTGGCGCTCTTGGATTGCTATCATAGATCTAGATCTGTGTGATTCCGTAGCACAAATCCCTAACAAGTGGTATCAAAGCAATCGTTGGGCACAGATCTGAATCTATAGGATTAGCAATAATGGGAAGCACTAGGTATTGAGAAGTACTCAGGGAAAAATAATTTTGAGTTATGGAAGATCAAGATGATGAGTTCCTTAATCAAGCAAGGTGAAGATGGTGCTCTTGAGGAGCGAAAGTCTACTATGACTGATGATGATTGGAATACCCATGATAAGAAGGCTTTATCATCGATCCGTTTATGTCTCACGGATGAGGTTCTCTACAACGTCATGAGGGAAAAAATTGCAGCTAATTTATGGGTGAAGTTAGAGGATATCTATGCGAAAAAATTCTCTGAAAATTACCTGCACTTGAAGTGGCAGTGGTATAACTTCAAGATGGTAGATGGTAGAGATCTAGAGGCTCACATCAGTAACTTTAATAAATTGGTTTGCAAATTGCTGGATATGGAGGAAGTGATGAAAGATGAAGAACAAGCATGTATGTTGTTGAATTCTCTTCCAGCATCTTATGAGTCATTAAAGGACACAATGTGCTCAACGAATAAAACCTTGAGTGTCGACACCGTTATCTCGGTCCTTCAAGGAAAGGCAATAAGAAAGCTTAACGTCGGTATGGGGATATTTTCTGAGGCACATCTTACAAGGGGTAGGAATTCTAAACAAGGTACAGGTTCTTCAGGTTCTAAGTCCAAATCCAAGGGCAAAGGCAAAGGAAAGGTAAAGTGCTGAAATTGTGGGAAGGAATGACACGTGAAGAAGGATTGTGAAAATCCTAAATCGAAGAGAGAAGATTCTGAGGCTTCATACAGGAGGCTAATGCTGCCACATCAGATGGATCGAGTGGATGTGATGGTAATATTTTGTCTGTGATTACTATCAGGCGGTCATACGATGATCATAAGGATGAGTAAATGCTAAACATAGGAGTGCCTTTTCACATAACTCCTCATCGGAGTTGGTTCACCTGCTATAGGGAGTGCGATGGTGGACATGTATTTATGGGCAATGACATTGTCTGTAATTTTGTGGCTATTGGTATGGTGCGTATTAAGATGTTTGATGGGGTGAAGCGCACCCTGACTGATGTCAGGCACGTTCCTGATTTGAAGAAGAATCTGATTTCTCTTGGTGTACTTGAGGCAATGGACTACATGTTCAGAGGTATTGATGGTACTCTTAAGGTATCTAAGGGGGCACGAGTAATCATGAAAGTGCAACGACTTGGTAACATGTACATGTTGATTGGGAGCACTTCAAAAGGTGGAGCTGCAGTGGATGTAGCGGATTCCACCTCTGCACGTGTATGACATATTGGGCATGACCACAAGAGCGGGCAGGGCAGGAAAGCTGAGACGTACGGACATAGATATAGAGCAGGTGGAGCAACCACCTGTGAGAAGAATCACACGACATGATCGCAGGATATCGGCGAGGTACATGGGTGACTCCAATATCGCAGGGGATTCATCTTCTATTCAGATAGCTTTAGGTGAGCCTGGTGCTGAGAAGTGAAAGGTGACTATGGGCGATATGATGGATTCGTTGTACCAGACTGACATATGGGAGCAGGTGGAGCTTCCAGTGGGCCGGAGAGCGGTTGGATGCAGGTGGATCTTCAAGAGGATACAATATAGATACAGGACGAAGTTGGTAGCTAAGGGTTATGTTCAGAGAGAAGGGATCGGCTTCTCAGAGTTATTCGCATTGACAGTATAACAGGTGTCTATTAGATCTGTGATTGGCGTTGGTTTGCCCATGTGATCTTGAGCAGGAAGGATGGATGTGGAGTCTGAAATTATGCAAGGAAAAGTGAAGAACAGATCTACATGAAGCAACCAGAGTGGTTCGAAGTTAAGGGAGCTGAGAAAAGACTTTGCAGGAGGTCGTGGTTTGACCTGTCGCCTAGGCAGTGGTTTGATTCCTTCATGGGGAGTAAGGAATTGTGACATGTAGATCGCCAATTATGACATGTTTGAAATTAATGTACTGAAGAATCGGTTAAGTGGGACATTCATGATGAAGGATCGGGAGGCTGCAAAGATGATTCTTGGCCTTAAGACTGAAAGAGGAGTAGACTTTGGTTATCTCAGGTAGAATATCTTGGGTAGGTATTGATCAACGAGGTGATGGACCATGTAAAGCCAGAGTGCGTTCCTTACGCGTCTCTCCTCAAGTTTTCCTCAGAACATGTCTCAAAACAGATGAGAAAAAGTAGGATATCTCATAAGCGTTATTTGAATGTGGTTGGTAGTATATTCCACGGTCTAGATTAGACCAGTTATTTCACAGGCTATTAGTGTTGTTTTTCCTTTTGAGAAGACAGGAGCAAAAGTGTTTGAGCACGTGGATTTTGATCCGGCAGACATAATCACCTAGATCGTTCTTGCAGAGAAGTTTAAGTTCTGTGTAACTTCTCTGGGCTTGGCGATGGCATAAAAGAAGGACGAAGTGTGTACGAGAAGCTATGATGTGATACAGAGATAAGAGAAGAGGGCATCAAGATACACGATTGAAGATTGAAGGTATTGTGGAGATTGTTGTCAGATGCCTTTAATCTGGCGCTGCTCGACAGGTCAGAGAGCCGAGCTCGATCGGTCGAGTGGGCCGCTCGACTAGTCCAGGCATGCTCGACTCAAAGTCCAGTGAGCACATGTTTTGGGTGTTCGAGATGCTCGACCGGTCAAGGGGATGGGTTGACTGGTCGAGGACTGGTCGAAGGCTCCCTCGACAAGTCGAGGCCTCGGCTCGACTAGTCGACGTTAAGCAGATTCTTGCGCGGATTTGGTGCGGGTTGCGTAAATTTGAGGCGGTTTCGCAAGAGTGGGAAAGGAAAGTTGCCTAAACTATAAATAGGGGTCCCTGGGGCTATTCTAAGGTATTGTAAGATTTTCTAAAGGTTTTCTAAGGGTTCCTAAATGGGTTTTAGGGTTTCTAAAGGGTGACATTCGAGGTTGTTCGAATCGAGTAAGTCCTCTCTCTTTGTAATTTCTATTTTCATAGTGGAGATCTGTCGCTTTGTGCCGTGGTTTTTTCCCGCAAGGGTTTTCCACATTAAATTTGTGTTCTCTTGTGTCTGCTTGGTGCTCTTGGATTGCTATCCTAGATTTAGATCTGTGTGATTCCGCAACACAAATTCCCAACAAGATTAATAATATATTATTAGAATGGATCGTTGATTTCTAGCATATGAAATGTGACTGAGTATGAATGGAACCTCGATTTTAGGTAAGTAATACTAGTTGTGAGATTTTATGTAAATTAACATAACACTGTACAATTAGTGTACAAGTCATGATGTAGATCTCAAGTACAAAATGCACACTAGGTACTTGAAATTTAGGTCGTGATAGACGGACAGTGTGGAATTAAGGCATGCACGTCACAGTTAGGGATCCACCCAAATCACACCTAATCCAGCCCCAGAACCAGTGATGTGGGTGGGACCTTGATTGTAGGGCCCACCTCGATGCACGCATTGTATATCCACACACTCTATTTGTATTTTCTATTTATTTTAGGCCATGGTTCAAAAAATGAAGCAAATAAAAATTATCAGGTGCACCACACCACATGAATAATCTAATATTGAACACCCATCGTTAAAAACTTCCTAGGGTCCACATAAATGATTAGTGAACATCCAAAATCTTTAAAAAAATATATTATTTTTTTTTATACACACACCATAATGGGTACTCGAGCCCATGACCTTTGTGTTGAAACTCGTGCGAGTCTATTAACCATCCACGTGTTGACAAGTGTACATGAAGACATGAAAAACAAATATTAGCTTCATCCAAAACTTTTGTTGCCACACAAGGTTTCTACTGGCATGGTGCATCTGGAATTTGTTTCTGCTTCAATTTTGGAAAAATGCCTTATAATGACCCGGCCGAAAAAATACAAAAACGTCATGGATATACGATGCTTATATTGAAGTGGGCCCTACGGTCAGGTCCAACCCACATATCTAGTTGAGGCTTGTAACCAAGTTGGGACTGGAGGTGGATCTTCAGGAGGATACAATATATGCATCGTATTGTATAGGGCAGGAAGGCTAAGATGTGCGGACATGGATGAAGTGCAGGTGGAGCAGCCACCTGTGAGAAGAATCACACGACATGATCGCAGGATATCGGCGAGGTACATGGACGACTCCAATATCGCAAGGGATTCATCTTCTATTCAGATGGCTCCAGGTGAGCCTGATGCTGAGAAGTGAAGGGTGACTATGGGCGATATGATGGATTCGTTGTACCAGACCGACATATGAGAGCGGGGGAGCTTCCAGTGGGCCGGAGAGCGGTCGATGCAAGTGGATCTTTAGGAGGATACAACATAGATACACGGCGAAGTTGGTAGCGAAGGGTTATGCTCAGAGAGAATGGATAAACTTCTCAGAAATATTCGCGCCAACGTTCGTGATTGGCGCTGGTTAACCAATGTGATCTTGAGCTAGAAGGATGGATGTGGAGTCTGCATTTCTACAAGGGAAAGTAAAGAGCAGATCTACATGAAACAACCAGAGCGGTTCTGTAACGTCCCGTCCAACCAGCACAGTGTCCTGGGGCGTCCACGTAGGATTATCGCAGGACCGTTCGCTTAAGCCACTCGTGGTGGGATACCATAGATAAAATCATCAAAGATTAATCCAATTTAGTAGACTAGACTGGCCATGATAGGGCTTAGTGTGGGCCACCAAGCCAGATGGTTGTTTACACTTAAAGGACGTCTCGTGCAGGCCGTACAGCGACCTAGGATGGTCGAAAAAATCTAAAACTTGGTGTGGCCGTTGGTCTCACTGGGCTTGAAGCCATCGCGGACCGCAGTCCCAGTAGACGCCCAGAAGTGAGATCTGACATAGACCCAATGCACCCCACCAATGCCAGAATTGAGATTTAGCACTTGTCAATGAAATTGAAATGTGAGACATTCCAACCGTCGGATTTCTTCCGAATTTACGGTGACGGTTTGATATATTTTTCAACGCCCGTTCACCAAATCTGGGGCCCGATCGTGGCACGATGACCGTTGATCTTAAATCGGACCCTTGCGATCAAACCCTATATCCGATCGCTCCCAAATTTTGCATCGCCCTTCATCGGGCCATGGATCACCTAACCCATAAGTTTCATGGCCAGAGGACCACCAGAACCATTCCAATCACCAAAATGGGCTCCGTAGGGCCACTTAAAGGTTGGAAACGCCTTCTTAGATCATATATTCGTTCATCCGTTCATCCTCAATTTTTACATGGACCCTAATCGGGTCATAAGACACCTACACGCCGAATTTGGTGGCCTGAGGGGTGTTAGGGCCACCTCAACACCAATAAGGGTCCCATAGGTCTATTTTGGAAATTGTGGAAGCTTGGGGCCAAAAGACCCATGTCTAGGGAATAAACCCTAGCCTTCTCTTGCATATTTCCTCCACTTCACTTTCTAGCATCCAAGCTCTCCCTCATAACTCCATTTTCCCCTCAACCCATCTCTCTCCCTCATAACTTCCTTCAATCTCCCACAATCAATCTCTCTCCCTCATAACTTCCTTCGATCTCCCACAATCAATCTCCCTCCCTTATAACTCCACTTATTCACAATCCATCTCTCTCCCTCATAACTCCTCAAATCTCCAACAACCCATCTCCCCAACCATTCTCCAAAGGAAGCTCTCCGCCCTAACCTCAACCATCGCCGTTGGACATCTAGGTAAGATCCTTTCCCCTTTTCTTCTTGAAATCCATGTATTTTGGTGGGATTGGCTTAGAAAGCTAACATGCAAGAGTTTGGTTTAGGGATTCCGGCCAGTCGTCCCAAAAGCCTCTTTCCTAGGACGTTTTTCGAGTCACCAACTATCCATAGGTGCGGACTATTGTTCTTAGGTGGCCTAGCACCAATTTAATACTAGCTTAATGATTTTGGATGCTTGATTGGTACATTTGAAAGCCTAGAGAATCCAAGGAATTGTAGGTTCTTGAAATTGTATGGATGCACATGATGTTCTTCATAATGTTATCTGTTGATTCACATGATTTTTGTGAATGGATGATAATATGCTTATGTCGTGTCATTCTTTCACATGTTATTGATCCATGTTGTGTATGCTTCCATTACCCTTATGCATATGATGGCTTGAGATGGAGGAAGTGCGTAACTTCCTCACACACACCCACACACCTCACATACACTATATTGCTTGATTGCTTGATAGGAACATCTAATTCGTATGACTGAGATGCATAGAGTATGATGATGACATGTTAGTGACAGTCTGTATAGTCGGCTTGTTAAGGATGACCCTCATTACATTGGGTTGGTAAGGCAGCTCCAAGGGTAGGACTGCCTCGAGGCTAAACCCGTGAGTTTGGGCGGGTGTATTCGGGTGGCTGTAGTTCGACTACATGGGTCTCTCGTGCTCGAGGTCGCTCGTCCCACGCTCGCCTGGCTCGTGCGATCTAGCCTGCAATCTGATCAACCCTGTTTGTTAACCCTGTGTGCCCAAATATGTATGGAACCTGAACCACCCTACACCGTTGTAGCACATCGAAAATCTACTTAAAATGGGTCCACAGTCTCGTGAGCCGGGCATGGTGGAATGGGACACTGTGTCCGGGCTGTCGGCCTACGCTGGGGTACCGCGCCTCCCCGTAGTGACCGCGACCGATCCCTTTCCTATCGGCACTCCTCATGTGCTTGGAGTCGGGAATGAGGACCCCGACGGGATCACGGACCGCGGGGACTCGGCCTCACGCGTTGATGGGGCCTTGGCCTCGCAAATCAGCTTAGGGCATTGATACGTAGGGTGAATCAGAATCCCCAACCTGTTGGATGAATGAACTTAACTAACAAATCGGTTAACACGATCGCATTGCATCGCATTAGTTAGGGTGGCGACTCGGAAGTCGAGGTCGCACTGAGGGAGTGTTGACATACGCGATCGTAGATGTAGTCGCTTGAGTGGCGAGGGCATGCATCTTAAATAAGAGCTATTAGGTGTTGATGATTGCTTGTTTTTCATTAAGTTATGTTAAACTTGATGCCTGTTATAACTTGAGACTAATAATTCACACTGAGTTGATCACTCACTCCCACTCTGGGACGGTGTTTTAAAACACCAACTAGACGCTTCCATAGATGCAGGTGGTGATGATCAGGAGGAGCCTAGCAGTGTGAGTCTGGATGAGGAGGAGGAGTGCTCCTATTTTCAGTTGATGGGCGGAGCCGCATCGGATCCATAGATGAGTCGAGGGGTCGCTGATCTGAGAGCTCAACTCTATTCTTTTGGACTTGATATTATTTTTGTGATTTTGTTGGGTGACGCATGTGCGATCCCTTATTCTTGGACATATATATATACACATTTTGTATCTCTTCATTTCAGTGAACTTGTATGATTATGCTTCATGTTCTAGGAAGTTTCAGACTGTGCAAACAGACCAGATTAAATGCATATTAATGAAAATGGTGATAAGTGACACTCAGAAACTTGGGAGTTTGAGCGTATGCGCGACCCCCGATTTCCAGGGCGTTACAGGTTCGAAGTTAAAAGGGCTGAGAAAAGACTCTGCAGGAGATCGTGGTTCGACCTGTCGCCTAGGCAATGGTTTGACTCCTTCATGGTGAGTTAGGAATTGATGACATATAGATCGCCAATTATGACATGTCTGAAATTAAAGTACTGAAGACTCGGTTAAGCGTAGGACATTCAGGATGAAGGATCGGGGGGCTGCAAAGATGGTTCTCGGCGTTGAGACTGAAAGAGGAGTAGGCTTTGGTTTTCTCAGGCAGAATACCTTGGGTAGGTATTGATCAAGGAGGTGATGGACCATGCAAAGCCGGAGAGCGTTCCCGATGCGTCTCTCCTCAAATTTTCCTCAGTACATGTCCCAAAACAATTAAGGAAAAGTAGGATATTTCATGAGCCTTATTTGAATGCGGTTGACAGTGTATGTCATGGTCTGGATTAGGCCGATTGTTTCACAAGTTATTAGTGTTGTGAGCAAATACCCCGGCAAGCAATATTGGGTAGTGATGAGATGGTAAGAAGACTACGTTTTTCCTTTTGAGAAGACATGAGCAAAGGTAGTTGAGCACGTGGATTTTGACCCTGCAGACATAATCACCTAGATCGTTCCTGCAGAGAAGTTACAGTTCTGTGTAACTTCTCTAGGCTTTGCGATGGCATAAAAGAAGGATGAAGTGTGCATGAGAAGTTATGATGTGATACAGAGATAAAAGAAGAGGGCATCAAGATACACGATTGAAGGTTGAAGGCATGGTGGAGATTGTTGTCAGATGCATTTAATCTGGCGTTGCTCGACCGGTTGAGAGCCTGGCTCGATCGGTCGAGTGGGCCGCTCGACTTGTTAAGGCATGCTCGACTTAAAGTCCAATGAGCACATGTTTTGGGTGTCCGGGATACTTGACCGATTGAGGGGATGGCTCGACCAGTCGAGGGGATCCCTCGACCAGTCGATGCCTCGGCTCGACTAGTCGAGGTTACGTAGATTCTTGCGCGGATTTGGTCCGGACTGCATAAATTTGAGGAGGTTTCGCAAGGGTGTGAAAGAGAAGTTGCCTAAAATATAAATAGGGATCCCTAGGGCTATTCTAAGGTATTGTAAGGCTTTTTAAAGGTTTTCCAAGGGGTTCCTAAAAGGGTTTTAGGGTTTCTAAAGGGTGTAAAAAAGGGTGACATTCAAGGTTATTCAAATCAGGTAAGTCCTCTCTCTTTGTAATTTCTATTTTCATAGTGGAGATCTGTCGCTTTGTGCCATGGTTTTTTCCCGCAAGGGTTTTATATGTTAAATTTGTGTTCTCTTGTGTTTGCTTGGTGCTCTTGGATTGCTATCCTAGATCTAGATTTGTGTGATTCCACAGCAGAAATCCCCAACATGATTAATAATATATTATTAGAATGGATCGTTGATTTCTAGCATAGGAAATGTGACTGAGTATGAGTGGAACCTCAATTCTAGGTAAGTAATACCAGTTGTGAGATTTTATGTAAATTAACTTAATACTGTACACTTATACAAGTCATGATGTAGATCTCAAGTACGGAATGCACACTAGGTACCTGAAATTTAGGCCTTGATAGACAAACGGTGTGGAATTAAGGCATGCGTGTCACAGTGGGCCCCACAGTTAGGGATCCACCCAAATCACACCAAATTAATCCAGCCCCTGAACCAGCGTTGTGCGTGACCTTGATTGTAGGGCCCACCTCGATGCATGCATTGTATATCCACGCACTCTATTTGTTTTTTCTACTTATTTTATGTCTTGGTTCCAAAAATGAAGCAAATAAAAATTATCAGGTGCACCACACCACATGAATCATCTATTATGGAACACCCACCGTTAAAAACTTCCTAGGGTCCATTATTGATTAAAATCCAAAATCTTTTATAAAAAAATATATTTTTTTATACACACACCACAATGGGTACTCGAGCCCATGACGTTTGTGTTGAAACTCAGTCTATTAACCATCAGCGTGTTGACAAGTGTACATGAAGACATGAAAAACAAATATTCGCTTCATCCAAAACTTTTGTGGCCACATTGGTTTCTACTGGCATGGTGCATCTGGAATTTGTTTCTGCTTCAATTTTGAAAAAATGCCCTACAATGACCAGGCCGAAAAAATACAAAAACGTCATGGATAGACGATGCATATATTGAAGTGGGCCCTACGGTCAGGTCCAACCCACATATCTGGTTGAGGCTTGTTGCCAAGTTGGGACGCGGACGGGTCCTTACTCCAGCGGTGGACTCTCGCTAGTTTCAACACCTGGTTGAGGGTTCGAGTACCCATGGGTGGTGAAATCCCACCATGGCGTGAGTGTGTGGTGGTGTGTGTGCGCGTCTTAAAAAGAAAAAAGAAAGAAAGAAAAAAAAAAAAAAAAAAAAACAAAAGTTGGACGTCGACCCACCATTACCTAATATGGTCTATCTAAATTCTGTGGACCCACCAAATTCTGTGGACCCACCATTCCCTAATATGATCTATCCAAATGGATGGACGGTGTGGATACAAAACATACCCCACAACTTGGTGACGCCACTTCAGTAGCTAGTCTCGCTACTCAACCTGCCAGGAGCTAATCCGCTGCTGCCCCACTATGAGATAGGCAGGCACGGCTTTCATGGATCCCCGATCCACCTAGGTGGGTGGGATCCCTGACTGTGGGCCACTGATGTATATTCCTTATATCTAGGCTGTCCAACCATTTTGACAGCTCATTTTAAAGCATGGCCCCAAAAAATAAGCACACTTAAATCTCAGTTCGACCGTACCACAGAAAACAGTGGTAACTGATTATTAAAAACTTCTAGTGGGCCACGGAAGTTTTGAATCGAGCTGATATTTGTATCTTTGTGGCCTTATCAAAAGGTTGAATGAAAAATAATAATTTTGGTGGTGCCCAAGAGCTTTTAATGGTGGGGATTCAATCGCCACTGTTTCCTGTTGTATGGTCCACCTAAAATTTAAATATACTTCATTTTTAGCATAAGCTTTCAAGATGGTTGGACGGTGTGGTGTAAAGAATAAACATCACGGCGGCTCCCACAGTCGGGAATCCCACTCACTCCCGTGGCAGGCAATCCCCGTTCCTCAGTTGGACGCGGATTGGGTACTACCCAGGCCTCTATAGCTAGGTACGGAAGGGGCTGTAAGTGACCATCATGATCTATCTTCTTATCCACACCGTCCATTCATTTTTCCATATCATGTTATGGTTTGGGACAAAAAATGAGGTAGATCCCATGCTTGTATAGAACACACTACAGGAAGCAGCGGGGTGACTGTTGAATCCTCCCTAACGCCCACTGTGATAGTTAATTGCCACCCAAACTGTTCATAAGGTCACATAGACCTGGATGAAGGGAAAACACAATTATCAACTTGATCCAAAACTAGTGTGGCCTCCAAGAAGTTTTCAACGGTATGTGTTTAATATCCACTGTATGGTCCACTTGAGCCTTGGATCTACATTTTTGGGACCATTTGCTAAAATAATAGGGAAAAGCAGATGGACGGTGTGGATAAAACCCTTATATCACGGTGGCCCCTTAGAGACCCTGTCAGTTGCTGGTTTAAAATGCATGGGGTAGTACCCAATCTGCGTCCTCCCTGAATATGACGAAACTATGACTGTAGAGGTATACTTGAGCCGAGCTTGACTCGGCTCGGCCATTTTTTGACTCCAACTCGAACTTGGCCCGGCTCGATCCTTGAGCCTGAGCCTGATCGGCCAGCTCAACTTGGTTCAATTAACACCTCAAGCTAATTGGAGCTGAGAGTATACTTTCAAATTCTTATGGTATGTAAAACAACAACAGCTTTTTACAGGTATTTCATCAAACACCTTGTAGGTAACATCAAAATCAAGAAAAAAATGGTACTTGTTTAATATACATACCTTCCTTACTATCAGCCAATACTTCGTTGAGTCATTTCATCAAACACTTGGTGAGCAAAATCAATATCAAGGTAACCGAGTCACCGAATTGGTTTGATTTGAGTTCGATTCAAGTTGGGGTTTGATCCAGGTCAAGTCAAGATCGGGCAAGCTTGAACTCGGTTCAAAATTTTTTCGAGCTAAAAAAACAGCTTAACTCAACTTGAACTCAATTTTGAACCGAGTTGAATTGAGTTTTATCGGGTCGAGTCGACCAAGCTAACCGAGCTGACTCGGTTCGTATGCAGCCCTAATTGGAGCCATTGAAATCCAAAACTCTGTGGGGCCCACCACAATGGCATTATCACATCCATTCCGTCCATCAATTCCGCCGGTTCATGTTAGTCTGCGACATTAAAAATGAGACATTTTTGACAGCTCCAGGCGGCACACAGCAAGCAGTGTTGATGAAACGCCTAGTGTCAAAACCTTTTTGGCGCTGATGCAATCTTCATGTACCATCCAATCCATTCACAAGGTAATTACCACTAAGAGAAAGAAAATTACAAATATCAATCTGATCCAAACCTTCTATAAGCCTCGAGAAGATTTCAATGGTTGGATTGTTTTCTGTGGTGGGGCTCACTTGAATATTTTATGTTCTTCATTTTTGTACTGGAATTTTGAATTGAGCCAATGAAACTGGTGAACGGAGTAGATGACACGTCGACATCTTAGTGACTCACGTAGCATTGGGTTCCCTGAACATTCCTCTGTAAACAACATAGGCCATCACGTGTGAAGCCCCTCCGTCCATCACTTTGTCAGCTTAATTGTAGGATGTACGTCGAAAATTGAGAAAAATACGAACTCTAGTGGGCCTCCAGACAAGAATGACGGAAATGCCCACGGTGGAAACCTTCTCGAGGCGTGCGATGGCTACTATCCCTTTTGTGATGGCGACAGGGAAACCATCCCACCTTGTCTTCGTGTAAGCGATTTCCCAGGAAGCGAATGCTAACTCTACATGCGCCATCTTCTAACAAGAAACACAGAAGCATAATACGTGCCAACATGGCAATGCGTGCCGAATCCATCACGTACGTAAGGGTATTTTCATGGCCAGTATATTCTCTGACCCAAAATTCCCTCCAGACCGTTCATCGGAGAGGCATACCCGTACAATGAAATGGACGGTTGAGGAAAAAATGATGACTAACTGTATACTTCACGTGGAGAAGGGGCTGATTTTCAGTTTAGCAAACGAGCACTACCGTACGTCTGATGGACGTTCCGGACATGGTACAAACATTCCACGTAGTCACACGTGCTGCGTTTATGTATTGCGCTTGAAGATGCGGCAGATGGAATTAACATTTGTTCGGATCGCTTCCGAAAAGCATAGATTCCTCGAAGGACGTGATTCAACGTACGGGGCCTCATGCGAGGGTGGCGAAACACGTGTAAGAGATCTGGTAGAAACACACTCATGTCAATGATCAACGCCGTTCATCAAGTATAGCGCACCATGAACATGCCATACATAAAAATCCAGGGTAGTATATATACTTAATGACAAGGAACGCATGTACGTAGAATTCGGACCGTTGGACCTCTTTTACTTAACCCTGCCTGATCAACGGACCAGCATCATTTTGTTTCACAGGTGTATTCACAGTAACACCCTACCTGATAAACGGACAGGGACTCTAACACCTGTGCCGTCGGCGTGGACAATAGCTTGACCCGACCTAATATATTATAAAGATAATTCTCGTACGCCATCAATTCATCACTGCTGCCTGCTGGTATCCACGTTGAAAAGAGAGGGTTTGAAAAAACGCGTAACCTACTAAAGTATTGCAATGATAAATGCTTCTAGCGATTCACACGAGGGAATGCTAAGTGATTGTTCTCTGCACGTACGCATGTGCGTGAGATCCTGGCCATTTGCTAGTGGGCCCTATATTAAGGCCATCCATGGGACCCACCTTATGAATGGAAGGACCTGATTTTTTTGGGGGGCATATCTCCACTGTCCTGATCGGACATGTGTAGCAGAAAAGAATATTCAAGGTGGGTCGTGCCACATTGATGGAACAGTTATTGCACATATACATGCATGGCACTTGGTGTATGTGTGGCTATCCTGCTATATTCTACTCAGAATCTATTTATTAGAGTTTGTCATCATATGATACGTCAGGTACCCATCACAGCGATGGATGAATTATCAGCTGTGATGGGAAAGGGGTGGATCAATGGCTTAGATGGCACATCTGATTTAACGGAATGACTCTCTCTCTCTCTCTCTCTCTCTCTCTCTCTCTCTCTCTCGCGCCAAAGTGACGTGGAGATGCACATCGGCTGCTGTTTCGCAAGGTGGTTGGTCTGTCAATTGCTGGCCTAAAATCATGATTATGAATAGAATTCAGAGGAGCAAACGAGCATGATTAGCATTCCGAAGGAAAAAAATCACATAACTGAATATGGTGGTGATGCTGCTACCGTTAGAGACTCACGCACAGAAATGCTCGCGAGACTTTCTATTCTTCACACGATAAATCAAAATTCCCAAGCCGTGTTAACGTCCCTCGCGTTAGGTAGCTCGCGTACAGAGTGCCACGTCCAGGGAACTTTCATGAGATTCAACTGTCCGTCGGGGAATCGGATTGCGTAGTGTATCGCAAAGCACCGACGTCGTTGGTACCACGTGGTGCTGGAAAAGCTCCGTGGTACACACCCTGACACACTGTCTGTCCATTTTGCCCGCATTTTAGGGCGTGATTCCAAAAATGAAGTAGATCCAAATATCAAGTGGACCATGCCACAGGGAACAGTTGTGATTGAATGCTTATTATTAAAAATTTCGTTAGCCGCACTGAAATATTTATTTGCCGTCCAACCTATTGATTAGGTTACATAGACCTTCAAAACTTTTGCAGCCCTCAGTAAGTTTTTAATGGTAGGCGTTCAATCACAACCGTTGAGATTTGGATAGACTGTGTGATAGAAAACATACATCAAGGTGGGGATGATAGAGCTTTTCCAGCGCTACGCAGTACCAACGTCCGGGTGCTGTCTGCTGCACTGTAAATAATAAGCTACTCGCATTCACGTTGGAATGGAAGTGGATTGGGTCTGATCATTTGAGAGCAAGAGTCCAAAATGAAGCAGATCCAAGGCTCAAGTGCCCTACACGGTAGGGATTAAAAGCCGACCATAAAAAACTTCTTGTGCGCTGCACGTTTTGATTAAGTTGATAATTGTGTTTTCCCTTTACATAGGTTTGTATAACCTTATGAACGGCAAATAAACATTATTGAAAGCCCAAGGAAGATTTCAACAGTGAGTGTTATTATCACCACTGCTTCTTGTGGTGTGGTCCACTTGAGCTGATGATATATTTATTATTGGGTTACTAACCTCAAAATGATCTGCAAAGATTATATGGATAAAACCCATACCTTACGGTAGGCTGCCATAAAGCCCCTACCTCAACCGAGGACCACCTATCTATAATTAAGGTAGGCTACACCGACAAAAGTTGGGATGGAAGCTGTTGTTAGTTTTGCTTACATCGAGCTCATGATAGTGTTTACGTGCTATTCCTGGACAGAACGGGCGTAGGAGCTGTTAGGATCAGCCTGAATTCGAGTCCATTTTCTTAGTCTTAGCTTACGAGGGTGGTGAATTTTTTTTATTGTCCCTCCCCCCCCCCCCCCCCCCCCTTTCTTTTTTTTTTTTTTTTTTTTTTGTTGTTGTGGAGGGTGGCCCCAATAGAAATTGTGTATTGATGATGTACAGTTCCCTTATCTAATATACACACATTTTGAAAAAAAAAAAATTTTTTTTAAAAATGCTATTTAATTCATTCATTTGACATATTTCATGAGGATGAAAGAATCGTGCAAATATCATAATATTTCAAAACGTAGGTGGGTAATATTACGTGAATTTTATGGGGTGGGCCACCTATGTTGAATCACTTTAATTTTTGGAATCAAGACTGAAAATGGGGTGATGCAGTTGATGGATGGAGTAGATTCTATGCGCGTTAAGTCATTTCCCAACGTTAGAGAAGTTCACCCCATAGGCACCTACCTAAGCACAATGTGTTTTTTGTATGGGAAATATCGTAAGGGCTACACAATGGGCAAGAAAACAAATGAGAAAAGCCCAAGACCAGGTCAGATAAATAAAGAGAGAAGCCCACACCTTAAGTCGGGAAAAATAGAATAGTCTATAAAAAATAAAAACAAAAAGAAAAAGGCCACCTGCAGGCCTAAGTAAACGGAAAATCAACTGCCTACGTGGGAAAGCAAGGATTTTCCTCACCAAATAGGACACCTCCAAACTCTAATACGGTGGTTCGCGAGAACTGATCACATGAAGGCAACGGTACCACTATTTGTTGTACGGTACCATCTTTGCACAATACCATCTTTTCCGCCGACTTCCCACTGGTTCGTCAGTACCACGAAATAAGTGGGGCCTACCATGAAGATACCATTCTCTAAAATCAGGCAGCACTGGTATGTCAAGTCAGACTATCGGTTGTCCAGTACTAATTCCATCTGTGCGGCACATCTGATGAACTGAAGGGTGTGATTTTCATCTGGGGTGATCTTTATGGTGGGCTAATGTTTTATGGTACTGATTCCCTGCACAAGTGAGATGATGGTAGTCAAGCCGGCGTGGTAGCATGAGTTGTGGAACCTTTTGCTTGTATGGGTAAATTCTAGCATAGATTAGAGTAAGGGTGGACATGGAACCGGTAAACCCGATCGGAACAGGCCCAACTGCACGGTTTGATCCGGTACACCGGTTTCAGTTCCGACAATTAAAAAATCGATTAGTTTGGTTCAGTTCTCAGTTTGGAGTTGTGTAAAACCAAACTGTATAACCGAACCATAGAACCGACCTTGGAGCTGAACTCGGAACCAAACCATCATATATATATATATATATATATATATATATATATATATATATATATATATATTATATATATATATATATATATATATATAGAAAGCTCTAACTCTTTAATTCTCTTCACCCTACCCTATTGCCCCCATTCCATTATCATCTCTCTCTCTCTCAATATATTTTAGTTGTCTATTTGAGTCATGATTTATATTTTACAATGAGCCATTTGATTGTTTTCGTAAATGAATTTTTGTACACCTTACACAATATCTAGACTATTCATCAAATGGATCATGACATAAATGGACATAAGCTTGATTAAAGAAAAAAAAAAAAAACACACACACACACACACATGCAATTGGGCTGTATTATAAAAAGCCCGGAACTATAGAACAGATCCGGAACTGAACCAGTTTTAACTGGATGGTTCCGGTTAGGTTATAGGGTGCAAATGGTTTGGTTCTGATTTTCTTGGAACCATTAGAAATGATTTGGTTCTGATTTCACCCCAGAGTTAGACCGAATCAAGCCAGTGCACCCATAGGGTAGAGCAGTGCATGCTTACTGTTGCCTACGGTTCCGTGAGCTTGCTTTACTATTTTTGCTGATAACATTGCACGTGTAAGTACGTCCAACTCATGGACGGAAGCGGATTAGTCGATGTACCACACACCACCGACCCGGTTGGTGTGTTGACGTCACTAAGTGCTGTGGGTCCCATAATGAGGTATGTATCATATCTAAACTGTCCATCCATTTGGCAAGCTCGTCATAACTCTTGAGCTGAAAAATAAGACAAATCTAAAGATCAACTAGACCAAACTGCAAAAAGTAGTGGGGGATTGAATGTCTACCATTGAAACCCTTTTGAGGATCAGAAAAGTTTTGGATCAATATGATACTTAATTTTCCTCTTCCTCTGACTCTTTGTGACCTTATGAACAAATTGGATGAAAAATAAACGTTATAGTGAGCCTTATGAATGTTTTAACAATGGGAATCATTGTCCCACTGCTATTTGTGGTGTGATCCAGTTGATTTTGATTCAATTTTGGTATCGTGCTCTAAAATGATCTAGCCAAATGGATGAACGACTTGGATATAATAAATACATCATTGTGGGGCCTATGTAACTTTGATCTCCTCTGAACCGTTCGTACAATTCAGAGCTCGAGGAGCGTCAACGCTCATCTTTGCTCGATACGTACCCACACCAACCAGGTCAATAGTGTGTAGTACACCAGCCAATCCACTTCTCTCATGGATTGGGTCAAGGATCTTGTTTGCTGAATCCTGCCTTTGGGGGGGCCAATTTTCAAGAAGAAAATAGTCATCTTTTGCATTTTAGGTGGAGGCTATGATCCGTTCATGAGGTGGGCTAAGCCAGTGCATAGGGTTAGATTTAGGGGTGTCAATGGCCAGGCTTGGACCTGCTAAATTCATAAATTTGAATAGGCCCAACTTGAAGCAGTTCAAAATCCGGGCCGAGACCAACTTGGCCCATTGACAACTCTAGTTAAGGGTCGTTTGGCACTATGGATTTGAGGGGATTTCAAATCCCCTAGTTGTTGGGCACCATAAAGTAACTCGGAGTTTCAAATCTACAGGGTTTCAAATCCCCTCAAAGGGGCATTTGAAATCCTCGGTGAGAGCTTGGATTACATCTAAAATCCGTTCAAGAGTTGTATGTGTAACATGTGAGTCACCACTATTATTCTATTGGGCACATGGCTCACTAATAATATCCTAAAACAATTAGATTATCAATTGCATCACTATAATTACTTTAATATGATGATCAGCACCGTTCAAACATTGTCCATGTAAATTCACGATTAAAAATCGTTAGTTAGTCACTTGGACATGATCTTGTGCTTGTGGCCCGTTCGAGACTTGGAATTTCATCATTTTCGGGCATAAATATATCATGCATGGTTACTTTTGAATTAAAGTTGATTCCCAATTCAGGGTGGCAAACACTAGGAGGATTTCAAATCCAGGGTTCTGAATCTGGGGGTTCCAAATCCACACTACCAAACATGCCCTTAGATTTTAATTGCATACCTTATCTCTTTCACTTAAGGGCGTGTTTGTTTTTTTGGGTTTGATGAATTCACAGTGAAATGGGTCATCATTCGCGCGTTTGACGGATGCTGTAAAATAGCGGCCGAAAGGGAAATGTGAAATCCTAATTGCAGAGGAGATTTCCAAGGGGCGTTTGGCGCATGGTATTAGATGGGATTAGGTGGGATGGAATTGCATTTGGTCCGTGCCAATTCCACTCAATGTTTGGGAAGAATGGAAAAGCCTGGAATTAGATTAGATGGAATTGCATTGGGTCCCGTGCTAATTCCACTCAATGTTAGCAAGTTGTGTAGGTCCCACCATGATGTGTGGGCTATATCCATACCGTCCACCCTTTTTTTGAGATCATTTTAGAGCATGGGCCAAAAAATCAGGTAAATCTAAAGCTCAAGTGGACCCCACCATAGAAAGCAGCAGGGATTGAATACCTACTATTGAAAACTTCTTTGGGGCCACATAAGTTTTGGATCTGCCTCATTTTTAGGCCCATGCCATAAAATGAGGTTATAAAATAGATGAACGATTTGGATATAACACATGTTATTCTCAATAGTTTCAAATGATGGTGGGTATATTCATTCAATGTACCACTATATTATAATCATAACATGAAATTAAGCTTATCTCGTGGTAACAGGGACAATCCCTACCTTATGTAATAATTATGTTTTTTTAATCCCATCCCACGTAATCTTTCCCAATTCCATGCGCAAAACACATCCAAAGGGAAATCTATGGGGATCTCTGGTAGGGCTTGAAGACTAGACAAGACTGATGTAGCTATCGGTAGTCCGTGAGACTATTTAATGGAGTGCACCACCTTCTATATAGCATTATCAAAAAAATGAATCATATCCTTAGATCATCTGGACCACACCATAAATAGCTACGGTGATAATGATTTTCACCGTTAAAAAGTTTGTAGGGCCCACCATAACGTTCAATCCCCCACTGGCTTTTACAGTGTGATCCACTTGATAGGTAGATTTGTCTAATTTTTCGTCTCAAGCCTAAGACGCGCTAGGCAAATGAATGGACGGTTTGGATATAACACATACCTTATGATTAGACCCACAGAAGTTGCTAACGTCAATGAATAGATGGTACACCACCAAAGTTCCATCAATCTATTAATTTCTACCCATGCATTTTTCACTATTTCCAAACACAGGAATAACAGCTTCTCTACTTTTTGCAAAATACTCAACCGAGTGCAATTGCCTTAACAAGTAATAAATGCTCATGAAAAATGCATTTAGCAACTAATTCAAAAAACAAGCAGGCCTAAATGGTCCTGATTTCTACGTCAGGTGGTGCTCTTGTTTGACACTGACATTATCATTGGCCAAGATGCCCTACATATTTTACAGTGCCCCCTCCCTAGGACGTGGCTTCCGTGATATCCTTGACTGTGGGGTCCACTGTGATATATGTGACTTACATCCATGCTGATCATCTATTTTGACAGCTCATTTTAGGGCATGATCCCAAAGAAGAAGCATATTCGAATCTTAGGCGGACAATACCACATGAAACGGTGGTGATTGACCATTTAAAACTTGATGTGAACCACAAAAGTTTTTAGATCAAGCTGATATTTGTGTGCTCCCTTCATCTGATACCTAACATTTGGATCTACGTCATTTTTTTAGGTCATACCCTAAAATGAGTTGCCAAAACTGAAGAGACCATGGTTGTAAGGAACATATATCACAGTGGGCCCCAAAGTCAGGGATCCACCAAAGCTGCCCCTAAAACCCCAGTGGGAGCCATTAGGTGTGGGCCTCAGTGTAGCACCCACCTTGATGCATTTATTATATATTCACGCCATCCATCCATTTTTCTAGATCATTTAAGGCATGAATATTCAATAATAGAAATAGATTCAAATTTCAGGTGGACCATACCATAAGAAGCAGTTGTGGCTGAACAAGGTATCGCTAAAACTTCCTATTGATTTGCCATCCAACCTGTTGATAGTTTCACACAAACCTGGACGGAAAAAAAAAAAAAAAAAAACCCATAAGGACCAAAAGAATCTTTTAATGGTCAATCACTACTGATTCCTATTATACGGTAAACCTTATTTTTGGATTTTGGATTTCTTCATTTTTGTGCTCGTGCCCTAAATGATATAACAAATAGGATTGAACAGTGGACATACATCGAGTTAGGCTCCATGGCAACTGCCACAGCGTCTTGGGTGAGGCTGGTGCCGCACTTAATCCGTTCCCTATGTTAGTTTACGGTACGGTAGGCAGTACCTGATGGTTTCTGTTTGATATAGCAAAACCCTAGAGTGAGAAATGATCACATGTAACTGTACCAAGCTAAGATTTCAATGCTAGACCATTTTTAACCACGTGTCACATCGCGTGATATCCCAGCTGGCAAAAGGCAGGACCATCATTGGTGGGTCGCACCATCCAAATCACCATTAAAATCAATGGATAGTTGATGGTATGACTCGATGCATAGGTCACCATCAAATCAATGGATCGGGCTGACTATTTGATCCATAATATGGCCCACCTGACGAGTTGATCAGTCTGATTTCCGAAATAGGTGGTAGTAATGATACGGCCAACCTTTTGGAAGCGGATTGGGTGGTGTGCCACGCAACATTGACATTGGTGGTGTGTTGACATCAACAAGTTTCTGTGGGCTCATCATGATGTATGTGTTATATCCACACCGTCCATCAAATTTTTAAGATCATTTAAGGGCATGCCCCAAAACTGAGGCATATCCAAAGCTCAAGTGAACCACACCAGGGAAAGAAATGAGGAATGATCACCTGCCATTAAAAGCTTTTTTGGGGCTACAGAAATTTTGGGTCAAGCTGATATTTGTGTTTTACCTTCGTCCAGGTCTGCATGACTATATAAACAGGTTGGATGACAAGTAAACATCATTGTTGGCTCCAGGAAGGTTTCAACAATGAGTATATTGTCCCACTATTTTCTATGGTGCAGTCCACTTAACTTTGGATCCCCATCATTGTTGAGTCACCAAGTTCTGTTGGGCCCATGCCCTAAAATGTTCTCAAAAAATGGATGGAGAGTGTGGATATATGACATACATTATGGTGGGCCCAACAGAACTTGGTGACTCAACCCCACCCTCACACCACGGAATCCTTTTGCACACGTTCGATGTTAAGTAGAGTAGGGAAGCGGATTGGCTGGTGTACCACACATCAGCTATATAGATGGTGTAATGATGTCAGCAAGTTTTGTGGTCCCATCATGAGGTATGTGTTATATTCAAACCACCCATCCATTTTACGAGCTCATCTTAAGGGTTGAAACGAAATATAAGACAGATCTAACGATCAAGTGGACCACGGTACAAAAAGCAGTGGGGTTATGAACGTATACATTGAAACCCTTTTGGAGGTCACAGAAGTTTTGGATCAATATGAATTTATTTATTTTTTCCTCTTCATCCAGGTCTTTGTGACATCATGAACAGATTGGATAGAAAATAAACGTTACGGTGGGCCATGCGAATTTTTTAATAGGGAAAATCATTATCTCCACTGCTATTTGTGGTGTGGTCCAGTTGATATTTGGATCTGGTTCATTTTTTTGGATAATACAGTAAAATGATCTCAAAAAATGGATGAACGGTGTGGATATAATAAATACATGATTGTGAGGCCCATGTAACTTTGATCTACATTGAACCGTTCGTACAACTCGGAGCTCGAGGAGCGTTAGCGCTCGTCTTCGCACAACACGTACCTACACCAGCTACATAGCTGGTGTGTGGTACACCCGCCAATCCGCTTCCGTATAATACTTGTTTTGTCGGCAGGTTGTATATATATGTGAAACGCATAGACTTTGTTACGGGTAAAATGTTTCCTCGCAGGAAACATTTCCATCCTTCTCTCTTGATTCGTAAGGAATGACCTATTCTCTGGTTTCTACTGGTGCCTTCCCTGCTTCGTGTATTATGTATAAAAGACAGAGATTCACCTAAAGGGAGGGGACGTCCTCACCAGAGACAACGTGTACGGTGAGTGTGGGTGACAGGTAAGAGTTCTAGTAGTTGCTTTTTTTCCTTTACGTGAAAAATAAAGCATCCCGTTGCTGTTCGGTCGATGTATTGTCAAATCATATAAAATATCATTTAAAAAATAAAAGAAAAATAAGATTTAAGTATTTCAAAATTGATAAAGAATGATAATTCATTTCATTATAATCTAAAGATTTTTATAGTGAGCATAATGTTAAGAGACACTACTGGTCTGATACACCTTGGTAAATAATTTATTTATTGAAATTAATGAGTTACTTTTTGAATAAAAGTTAGTTTGGTTATTACTTTTGTAAAAGTCATTTATTAGCTTAAACTTAATCATAAGCTAATTTTCTTTCCTCTGCTACTCTTTACTTAACTATTCTCTCTCTCTCTCTCTCTCTCTCTCTCTCTCTCTCTCTCTCTCTCTCTCTCTCTCCATATGATGTATGGTTCATATCAAAGGTTGCCTCGCATGATGAACTATCAAGATTGAAGGGGGGACCCACACGAGGGATGGTTTGCATCAAAATTGGACTCAACATGTTAAGTAGTCGACATTAAAGGTGGCCCAAATTATGGACAATTAGCATTATGGTGAGACCCATATGGTGGATGGCCCACATAATGGATGGTTTACATTAAAGGTTAGCCCCTAATGATGAATGACCTACATGAAAGCATGACCTGCATGAGGGACGACCTACTTCAAAAGTGGGGCCACATGATGGACAGTCTACATGAAAGGTGTGTTCCACAAGATCGGTAATGGACATTGAAGGTGGGCCCCACATGATAGATGACCCACATTAAAAGTGGGCCCCACATAATGAATGGTCCACATCAAAGGTCGTTCCTTTTAATGAGTAGCCGACATGTAAGGCAGGCCCCACATTATGGACGACTCACTTCAAAAATGGGGCCTATAAGATGGAAGTCCACATCACAGGTGGGCTCCATATGATGAGCGGTGGACATTAAAGGAGGGCCGCATATGATGGACAATTAACATTAATGGTGGCTCCACATGATGATGACCTAAATCAAGGTTGGCCTCATGAAATGAATGGTCCACATCAAAGGTCCGTCGCTTTTGATGAATAGCCTACATCCAAGGTGGGTCTCACATGAATATAGGTCCACTTCAAAGTTAGATCCCACATGGTGGACAATCCCCATTAAAGGTGGGCCCCACATGATGGATAGCTGACGCAGGGGAGGACGTGAGGTCGAGCACTGTCTTCCTCAAGAGGATAACTATTTCGAATCCACAGAACTTCTCTGGACTCCTCACAGAGACTTCTCGAATCCACGAGGAAAGAAAGCAGAAAATAGAAATAAATTCTAATAAATTCGAAATTGATTAATTAATGAAATAAAACAAGTTCACAACCCTTTAAATAGGGGAACCAAGCAATGGGAAAGAAATCAGAATCAAACTCCAACTAAAACTCCTAGAATCCGCGACTTACTATAAATGGTTAACTTACTATTTATAGACGGTCGTGATGTCAATTAGTGCGCAAGGTTGTCGGCCAAAAATAGTAAGTGTCCTATTTGGCTTCACCAAACCGTTCTCCTAATTATTCTAAGCTCTTTTCACGTTGGGCGCAACTACTAAAGCCCAACGGATGAAGAGTTATAATCAAACTAAAACTTACTATTTATAGTAAAAACGAAATTAAAGCAGGGAAACGACCGTCGATCCAGGGGTTTTTCACAAATCCGGGCGTCGCAACCCGTCATAGCGGGCTTGGTTGGATAAAGTAGCTCGTTCTACCCCAAAATCATATATTTTACATCAGGTAACTCATTTCGGATTGCGAGATACGCCCGATCTAAGGTCTGACGGTTCGGATCACTTCTGTCGTCGACTGGGCCTTTTCTGATCCATCTTGGCCATGAAGTTGTCGGCGACCCGCTCTACATCAGTCCCCTCCACTTCAAAAGAACTCGTCCTCGAGTTCTCATCATGCGCTGGTTCATGATACTCGGTCAGGTCCGCGACGTTGAAAGTCTGTGAGATCGCCATGTCATCTGGAAGATCAACAATATAAGCATTGTCATTGATCTTTCAGATGATTAGTACCGATCCAATCTTTTTATTCTTCAACTTGTTGTACGTTTCGGTCGGAAATCATTCTTTGCGCAGATGGGCCGTTACTTGGTTGCCCACCTCAAACACTTTTTGTCACCGATGCTTGTCCGCTCGTTCCTTGTACTTTTTATTCGAGGCATGTAGCTTAGTTTGTACCTCCGTATGAATGGCCATGATTTTGTCAACCATATGTTTTGCTGCAATGCTTATGCCTGAGAGCTTGGGCAGAGGGACCAAGTCTAGTGTGTGGCGAGGTACTCGTCCGTAAATAACCTGGAATGAGGATTTCCCTGTTGAGCGGTTCATCATGTTGTTGAATGCAAACTCCGCTTGAGACAAAGCCAAATCTCACTGCTTCGATTTTTCTCCTGAAATACATCGAAAGAGGTTTTCCAAAGTGCGATTCACAATCTCAGTTTGACTGTCAGTCTGTGGGTGGTAGGCGCTGCTGAACTGAAGTCGTGCATCGAATCGAGTCCACAAAGTCCACCAAAAGTGGCTTATGAACTTTATATCACGGTCAGAAGTAATAGTTTTAGGAACCCCGTGTAGCCGCACAATTTCTCTGAAGAATAGATTCATCACGTGTGTTGCATCGAGAGTCTTCTTGCATGGAATAAAGTCCGTCATCTTGAAAAAACGATCTACTACCACGAACACCGAATTCATGCCGCGTTGTGTTCGTGGGAGACCAAACACGAAGTTCATAGATAAATCCTCCCAAGGACCGTCAGGAACGAGTAATGGGGTGTAGAGGCCCGTATTATAAGATTGCCCCCTTGGAGGTTTGACAAATATAACAACGTTGAACTGCCTTTCCCACATCACGTACCAATTGCGGCCAGTAATACCGTTCTTCGACAAGAGCTCGCGTCTTGTCTCGCCCAAGGTGTCCACTGAGGCCACCTCCATGTAGCTCTTGGATTATTTGTTCCCTTAGCGAACTGTTTGGGATGCACAATCGATTTCCCTTGAAAAGGAACCCATCTTGCATATGTAAGTCGATGGGGTGACCTTCTTGGCATCTAACCCTTGACATATGTCTTTGAGGCGCTCGAACCCGACAACCTCATTATTTATAGTGACTAACAAAGTCGCACGGCGACTTAGTGCATCAGCTAATTTATTCTGTTGTCCTGACTTGTATTTTAGTACGAACGTGAATTCCTGCAAAAATGAGATCCATATAGCATGCACGCGGTTAATGTTAGCTTGACTATTAATGAATTTGAGGGCTTGATGGTCCGTGTAAAGTATGAATTTTCTTTGAATCAAATAATGTCGCTAGTGTCACAGTGTCTGGATCACTTCGTATAACTCGATCTCATATGTAGACCACTTCTTACGTGCATCGCTAAGTTTCTCACTATAGAAGACTATCGGCCTACCCTCTTGAGACTAAACTCCCCCAATTCTGACATATGAGGCATCACATTAAACTTCAAACAATTTGTCGAAGTTGGGAAGTACAAGAATTGGGGTCGTGGATAATCTGCGCTTGATTTCGACAAATCTCCTGTCGGCTTCGTCAGTCCACTGAAACTGCCATTTCTTCATGCAATCTGTGATTGGTGACACTATGGTACTGAAAATTTTCACGAACCGACCATAGAATGTCGCCAGTTCATGAAAGCTTCGTACTTCGTGAATATTTGTGGGAATCGGTCATTCTCTGATTGCCTTCACCTTTTCCTCATCCACCCGAATGCCCATGGATGTTACGACAAAACCCAGAAATAATAGGCTATCAATCATGAAGCTGCACTTTTTAAAATTGAGATACAGTTTATTTTTAGTGAGCACTTGAAGGACCTTCTTAAGGTGTTCCATATAGGTAGTTTCGTCTTGACTGTATATCAAAATATCATCGAAATAAACCACAACAAACCGCCACATGAAAGGTTTCAGAACTTGGTTCATCAATCTCATAAATGTGCTATGCGTATTCGAAAGACCGAAGGGCATGACCATCCATTTGTATAATCTTTCCTTGGTCTTAAAGGTCGTTTTCCACTCATCACCCGATGGTATTCGAATCTGATGGTAGCCGCTCCTTAGGTCCAATTTAGAGAATATTTTTGCACCCTCTAACATGTCCAACATATCGTCCAACCGTGGTATAGGAAACCTGTATTTTATAGTGATTTTGTTGATGGCACGGCTGTCGACACACATGCATCAACTCCCATCTTTCTTTGAAGTTAATAGAGCTGGTACAGCACATAGACTCATGCTTTCTCGAATAAGACCCTTACGGATTAACTCCTCTACTTGTCCCTGTAGAATCTCGCACTCATTCGGACTCATTCAATAATGAGGACGATTAGGTAAACTGGACCCAGGGACAAAGTCGATATGGTGTTGGATATCCCGCATGGGGAGTAACCCATCGGGAAGCTCTTCGGGCCAGATTTTTTGAATTCATGTAGCAGGGGCCTTAGTCTTTCAGGGATGATGGTAGGCTCAAGTTCTCCCCCTTTTACAATTAATGCATAAGTATGTCCTGTTTCTTTAGATTCTTCCACGAAGTCCCGTATAGTTAAGAGAAAATGACCCTCCACTTTAGAAGTTTCAAGTGGTCCCTTTAGATCCATAGGGGCCAATATGGTCTTCCGGTCGTCCTTGACGAAGATATATATGTTATCTCGCCCTTTATAAGTGGCGTTACGGTCAGATTGCTAGGGTCGACCGAGTAATATGTGACATGCTTTCATGTCAACCACATCGCATACTACTTCATCCTTATAATGTTTGCCAATTGAAAAGGATATGGTGCACCATTCAGTTACCTTTGTTTCGCTGACCTTCTTGATCCAACCAATTGTATATGGAGAGGGATGACGCTCCATTTTCAATTGTAAATTTTCCAGCATGACCTTGGAGACGATGTTCTCGCTGTTCCCACTGTCAATGATCACATCACAAACCTTTTAATTCACCGTATAGCTAGTGCGGAAGATGTTATGCCGCTGTAGATGCACTTCTTTTCTTGGTGCATATAATAGTCACCTCACAACGAGCGACTCGCCGTGATCTTGCTGAACCCAACCTAAATCTACCTTGTCCTTGGTAGTATGATCCTGTTCTTCAATATCTGGATCTTCATAAGTGTTATCAGTACTACCATCATTGATGGCGAGGTTTGCCACTTTTTGCTGAGGACAAGTATTTGATAGGTGGCCCGGTTGGTCACAACGATAGCAGTTGTCAGGCCTTGACCGAGCATAAAGGTTCGGGATTCTACTTTGACCAGCAGCAGTCGATATGCCCCTTTGGGGTCTAGCTTGCCAGCTTCCCTGATCTCGATTCTCAGATGTAGGAGGTTGAGTGCATAGTCCTACGGGCTCCTTCCCCTTGGGCTGTGCAATTCCCTGGGGCGGACCTGCCACAGAGATCCTTGCAGTAGGATAGGTCCGTGTGTTAGGACGTTCAAGCTGCGCTTCTGCCCAAGTAGCCAACTTGATCGCATAATTCATCGTCCAGACGGACTACATCTGGACCCAATCCTAGATAGTCATACGCAATCCACCGTTGAATCGAGCGACTTGTTACGATTCAATCTTGACTAAATCGTTACACGCCACCAGGCGGTAAAATTCTTCTGCGTATTCTCTCACCGATCGACTACCCTGTCGACAATTTTGGTATTGTTGGAATAATACCTGATCGTAATCGCTAGGGAGGAATCAGGCACGTAGTAGTTGCTTCATCCGCTGCTAGGTGCGGATTGGTGCTTTCATCTACCTGGTTCGCGCGAGTTGCAATTGTTCCCACCAAGCTGAAGCTCCTCCTTGCAGTTGTAGGCCACAAGTTTGATCTTCTTTACTTCAGGGATGTCCATATAGTCGAAAAATCGTTCAACTTCAGAAAGTCAATCGAGGAAATCCTCAATGTGTAGTTAGCCATTGAAGATAGGAATATCAACTCGCATCTTGAATTCTCGATCCCTTCAATCTACTCGATCGCCGTTATGTCTGGGGTGTTAGAAGATTATGTCATGAATTTCTTCCTCACTGGAGCCCCCTTCCTCAGGAATGACCCTTAGATGCACTACCGGTACTATCCTGCGATTAGAGCGATTACGAGTTTCAGCAATTGGCGGTGGAGGATTACCACCAGAAATATGGAGTTGCCTTAGGTTTTTCGCCAAGAGATCCGCTATGAGGTCGATGGAAGCTTGCATGGCTTGCCGATTCTCTTGTTGTGCTACTTCAAAAGTTGCCGTCATTAAAGGTAAATTTCCTAGAGCACCACCCATGGGATTGTGGTCCGACCCGTCGTTAGAAGTCATCAATCCGAGGAGAAACCTCGCTTTGATACCAAACTGACGCAGGGGAGGACGTGAGGTCGAGCACCGTCTTCCTCAAGAGGATAACTATTTCGAATCCATGGAACTTCTCTGGACTCCTCACAGAGACTTCTCAAATCCACGAGGAAAGAAAGCAGAAAATAGAAATAAATTCTAATAAATTCGAAATTGATTAATTAATGAAATAAAACAAGTTCACAACCCTTTAAATAAGGGAACCAAGCAATGGGAAAGAAATCAGAATCAAACTACAACTAAAACTCCTAGAATCCCTGACTTACTATAAATAGTAAACTTACTATTTATAGACGGTCGTGATGTCTACTAGTGCGCAAGGTTGTCGTCCAAAAATAATAAGTGTCCTATTTGGCTTCACCAAACCGTTCTCTTAATTATTCTAAGCTCTTTTCACGTTGGGCGCAACTCCTAAAGCTCGACGGATGAAGAATTATAATCAAACTAAAACTTACTATTTATAGTAAAAATGAAATTAAAGTAGGGAAACGACCATCGATCCAGGAGATTTTCGTAATTCTGGGCACCGCAACCCTGTATATCAGGGTTGGTTGGCTAAAGTAGCTCGTTCTACCCTAAAATCATATATTTTACATCAGGTAACTCATTTCGGATTGCGAGATACGAAAGATTTAAGGTCTGATGGTCCAGATCACTTCTGTCGTCGACCAAGCCTTTTCTGATCCATCTTGGCCATGAAACTGTCCGCGACCCGCTCTACATCAATAGACCACATTGAAGGCCTTGCAAGGTGGATGGCCCATATTGAAGGGAGGCCCTACACAATAGATGTTCACATTGAAGATACAACACCTACATAATGAATGGTCCACAGCAAATGTTGGCCTCACATGATGGACGGTAGATAATATAGGTGGACCCATCGTGGATAAGTAAAAATTAAAAGAGAATTTAATGGAAGATATTTTTAAAAATTTGGAAGAGATTTTAATAAAAGATATTTAAAATTGTTTGAAAGAGCAATGACATGGGAAAAATATTAACGAAGGAGATTCAATAACTACTTATGTGATGTTGAAAATCAAATAAGCTTTCTATTTTTTGGCTTAGAAGTATTTTGTTTTACCAAATATACTTACTTGTTGAATAAGTATAAATCAATATTAGTTACATGAGGCATAAAAAGCGTAAGCAAAATAACTTATGATCTAAACCATATATGGCACTCTAACAAATATTACGGAGGTTTTGAAAATCTCATGAAAAATGCTTTAAAACAATATAATTAAGAACCTCTGAGAACTCATTTCACGTGATAAATATATGCAACCTAGGCCATATAGGCCCTTCATCTAGCTTGGATGAAGAGTTGGGTAAAAAATTAGGTTGTTTCGCAACTCAAGTGAATCGTGGTGAAAATCAATGGTGAGAATTTCTTCCCGCTTTACTATGGCCCTTCTAATTTTTGGGTTGCGCTGACTTTTGGGCTCTAATGGTTTTATGGGGTGATTAATCTATTGAGTACGGTTTGGACTTGTGCACACATCACTTGAGATGAGTTTTCATGAGGACCACTAGAGTCTCTAGGAGAAAATATCTCATATATATAATAAATTTGAACTAAATATTAATATACATATTTATTTTATATGAGATTTTCCTTGTAATATCTCAAGAAACTCATAAAAGATTTTCAAAATTTCAAATTTTCTACAAAATTTTTAGGCCAAGAAATTTTCTATGACAAGAGCTCTCATTAAATTACACAATTTTACTACTCTTATCTAGGATGAAATGACCGACCGAATGAATCGTATACTTACATTTTGTAGTGTGAGTTCAGTTAGGTTAGGTTAAGCTGTGTTCTCGGGGGAAATCATTTATACAGGCTTGCAACCTTGCCACATGGTCTAAATTCCACGTACACATCATGGTGGCTTTTGTAGAGAGCCAAGGATGATTTTCCGGCCCTCTCTTAACTATTTTTCTTGGTGTGGTCAACTTGTATCATGAATCCAGTTGTTTTTGGAATGCGGATTGTATGGGGACACTACAACCATCACGTCCGTAGTGATTCGATGGGGCAGGATTTAATTAGACTACACGCCGCTGTTAGAAATGGGGCTCTATCAGCTCCTGGCCCAATTAAATCTGCAACATTGGGTCAGTGGTAACATGCAATCCGTCCTTTTTTGGGACCTCGACCTGACATGATGGTACTAATCTGATGGTCCTCGTTAGGTCACCAGGGTTAGCAAAACATAACGGTGGGGTCCACCCAAATTGGCGTGCATGAGAGCTCCGTGCACACTAGTTCTCAGACGATCGTTTCTCCGTATAATACCTGTCTGTGTGAGCGTGTGGGCCCTCAATGATATAGTGGATGGCATTTGGGGGCCAACGAAAGCGCAATGCCTCCGACTCCATCTACTCAGCCTCCTCTTGTTGCGGTGGTTACAAAAGAAAAAAGAGGTGATGTGGCCCTAACCAGTTTCTTTTGGGATGACGGTGGTTTCACAGGTGCTTTTCCATGAGATTAAGGTCATGCGTCTTCATTGTGAGGTTGATGCGTTTCCCCCCTATTAGATACATGTTACTTTGATCGACTAAGACCATATGTACCCATACGTGACATAGACCGTACACGTTTCTTATATTTATCTCAATCCAAATTGTTCAAATCGTTGCCCTCACTGTAGATGGCCAATTGCACGAAAATCAAATCAAATCAGTGATCTGAATTATAATATTGGTGACCATGAAATGGACAGTTATAACGAAAGAATTTAATGGTCTCTTGATCAGATGCTAGGATTGTGTAGCCAATCGGATTTTGGGGGGTCTGAACCTTTCCATGGATACTGTGGCTATGTGCATGGGTATGGTTCTTGGGCCCACTAGTTGCAAATGGGGATAGGATGCCGACCATGGGTTTGTTTCTGTGTCACTGTAGTGTGTATCTTTCATCAAACCGTTAATGAGGTGTAATTCACAAGGACGAAATGAAGATACAACGTCAGCCTGATCAAAATCCTAAGTCGACTACACCGCCTGAACCATAGATGTTTTAGTAGCAATTTTACATGGGTTCCCATTGGGGCCCACCACTTGATGGATAGAATGGTGGGCCCCACAGTAGGGTGTTTTATGCTGCTGGGTAAAACTGGTGCTGTAGATGATTCGGGTAACTGTTCATGGATCTTTCCCCTCACAGGACGGGAGTCACGCTGAGTTTGTCTGTGATCTGAGGTTACTGGAATCCCTCAAAACCCTAAGCTCTGTGGAGTCCACTGTGATGTATATGTTATATCCAATCCGTCCATCCGTTTCTCCATCCCATTTTGAGGACATGACAAAAAACATAAGAAAGATCCAAAACTCAAGTGGGCCACACAACAGGAAAATATGAGGATTGAACACCCACCACTAGAACCTTCTTGGGCCACATAAGTTTTGCATCAGGCTAAGATTTGTGTTTTCCCTTGTGGTATAGCCTCTCGATTCTTGGATCTGCCTAGAAACGGATGGACGGATTGGATATAACACGTAACATCATGACGTACGGCCCCACAGAGCTTAGGGTTACGGGCGATTCCTAGATTCCTGTAACTTCATCTTACATGCAAGTCGCGTGCAAACTAACATTGTGCCAGCCAATCAAAAGACTCCTCTGTACCTCCTTTCCCTCGTCTCCCAGGTGGGCCCACCATTCAATTCCCTTCCCCTCGTTTCCCAGCAGGGACCACCGTCCAATCACATCTCTCTCTCAAGGTGGGTCTGGCTTTCTCTCTCAAGGTGGGTGGCTATTCTTCTCGAAGATGGCAAAACTAACCCCACTACAAAGTACACCAGGTCCATGAAATATACAAACCTTTTTTCCATGTCTATAACCCTTTCATGTCTCACCCATATAAATATTCCCTTCCCCTATGCAAAAGCTCCACCTTAATTTCCTTCTTTTTCTAATTTTTTTTTTTTTTTTTTTTCTCTTTTCCCTTTTCTTTCTGCTCACCCCATTTCTCCTTTTCCCTCCCTTTCTTTCTTCTACTTTACCATCTCAAGGCTCTTATTATATAACATCCACTTTGGTTTCTTAGGTATGTTATATCTAACAAAAATGCCTTTCTATTTTTTCCCTCTCTTTTCACATATATTCTCTCTCTTTCCACCTTCCATCCAAGCTTGCATGCACATGACCAACTTCTTCTTGCCATCTTTCAACAGTTCGAATTTGGGTTTGTGCCCAACAAGCTCTTCTCTCTGCCATTGTCGTAGGACATGAGTTCGCAGATGAATGGTCAGTGTCGCGTCCCACCTGGCTTCCGCTTCCATCCAACAGAGGAGGAGCTATTGCACTATTACTTGAGGAAGAAGGTGGCGTTTGAGAAGATAGATTTGGATGTTATCCGAGACGTTGATCTCAATAAACTCGAGCCTTGGGATATACAAGGTATGGCCTTAAATAACCATCCTTCTCTTATCTTACATTAACTCAGAAATCCAGTGCTTTTCTCCTCACGTCTATGAATTTTTTTTTCAGAGAAGTGCAAAATCGGATCGACCCCACAAAACGACTGGTATTTCTTTAGTCACAAAGACAAGAAGTATCCCACAGGCACTCGGACAAACCGCGCCACGGCCGCCGGATTCTGGAAAGCGACTGGTCGTGATAAGGTTATCTACACCAACTTAAAAAGGATCGGAATGAGGAAAACACTAGTATTTTATAAAGGGAGGGCGCCTCACGGTCAGAAATCCGATTGGATTATGCATGAATACAGGCTAGATGACAACAGCGATATAAACCCTCAATCGAATGTAAGTTATTATTCCATGATGAATCACATGATCACACCGACACCATAGTCGGGCCCATATTGACCTTTTTTTCATCCTTTACCAACCTGATTTATTGCCATGTAATACAGGCATCTAGCTCGATGGGAGAGTCACAAGAAGATGGGTGGGTGGTTTGTCGCATTTTCAAGAAAAAGAATCATATCAAGGCACTTGATAGCCCAAACAGGTCATCAATCCATGGCGATGGCCAAACCCAAATGGGCCATTCCAGTAGAGATGGAGCCTTAGAGCAAATCCTTCAGTACATGGGAAGGACATGTAAGCAAGAAAATGATACCAACAAGAACAACAACAACAACATCAACATCAACACCAACAACATAAGATATCTCGGACTGATGGGGGAAGCTGAGTCCGCCATAGACAATGGAGCCTTTGAAGGATTCATTCAATTGCCTTCTCTAGAAAGCCCGACTCTCCCAATGCTTCACAACGACAGCCGGCCACCTGATCTTGGTTGCAGTAGCCAGAATTGCTACCCACCAATGGATTCTCAATTCATAACACCTACCACCTATGTTGAAGCTTCAATCACCAACCATAGCAACATCAACCACCAGTCAGAGACGAGTTTCAGCGACTGGGCAGCACTAGACCGGTTCGTCGCTTCCCACCTCAACGGCCAAACGGAGACGTCCAAGCAACTCGCCTGCTTCGACGATCCCAACCTCACATTTTGTTCCGTCCCTGATCAAGATCTCTCATTACCATTGCACCTTCGCTCCTCCAACCGTTCATTCAACTCCTCTCAGGACTTATACAACAACGATACTGATCTATGGGATTTTGCACGATCATCGTCATCATCAGATCTGTTATGCCACGTGTCAAAAGCTTCTTTCTGAATACCCCAAGATACCACAGTGGCAAGCCAGCATATTATTGCTATTTTTATTATTTTATTATTATTATTATTAGCGGCACACATAGATGTAATATATTTCATATAATAAAAAAATTAAGAATAGAATTTAAGCTGGGATTGCATTGTCAAACATTATCTTATCTTAATCACGATGTCATCCATTTAATTAATGCTGTCGCCGAATATGGAATTTTGGGTGGTGTCATATTCTCTTTCTACCGTAAATCATGTCTCACCTTGAGGACATGTTCATGCCTCAAATTCTACCTCCCTACACGTATAGATTTGGCAAGCCTTGGAAATCTGGGTCGTTCATTTGTTGGGCCCATGTAGATTTCTAGTCGTCAGGTGGGCTACACGTGCATGAATGGTTGAAAATGATAGTTAACCATCCACGTTCAGTTCACACGTGTTGCATGATTGGGGCAGTCTAATTTTTGTACTAAAGCATGGTCATGGTAAACAGGTCGGTTCTCATACGCGTGTGAAAATCGTGCACTTGTTTGGCGCATGTGTGGCTGCAGGTAGCAATCGTCATTCCAAAATCGTTAGTTTTATTAATGCATCGCAAGGTGTGAAAGCTCTCATCTGGGCCATACCTAGAAGAGAGGGATGTTATAACGTGCATGTTCATAGAAGTTCCATGCATTTCCTTACTCATTGTACACGTGGCAAACACTTCCAGTGATCTAAATTGTTAATTGGGTCCGCCACCGTGTGGATGGTCTATAGAAAAAATCCAAGTGAGAGTACAAATCCAATCATCCAATTCTTGCAAGTTTTTCTGATTGACTATCTGACCGTTTATTTTTCATCCCAACGATCAGATGGGCAAAATAGTCCAATCCATTCACGTTTTGAAATATTGCTCACGTCCAGGGTGGGCCTACCAGTCAGCATTCTCGACCAATATATATACGTGCACCGTACACCGTGAAGAGGTGCCACCGGGGATCACTGCATGTCGCGGCCCCAACTGGGCCCAAATGATGAGATGGTCCAATCATCGGAACCGTTTATTTATTTAGCCTAAGAAAATCGTGCCGATCAGATGAGTATACCAACGTTATCTGTATATGACCAGTAAACATTGAAAAGGATTTTCAATTGCTACTATTCAACTCCAAAATTCAAAGAATAGATCACCACGTAAGCACAATTTTCGGGGAAACGGATTGGCTACTCCCCTGGTGGTCGGTGCTCTGTGGGCCCCACCATGGTGTTTGTGTTTCATCCATGCCGTCCATCTATTTTTCTAGATAATTTTAGGGTATGGGACAAAAAATTAGATATATCCCAACTTCAATTGGACCACATTACAGGAAACAGTGTTGAATGAACGTCAACCATTAAAAACATTTTGGGACCCATAAAAGTTTTGGATCAAGCTGATCTTTGTTTTTCTTCCCTTCATCTAGGTCTTCATCTAGGTTTGTATGACCTAATCAACAGATTGGATGTCAAAAAAAACAGTACATTGGGCCTTAGGAGGATTTTAATGGTGGATATCCAATCATTATTGTTTTCATGTGATGTAGTCCACGTGAGATTAATATCCCTCTCAATTTTGTTATCAAGCCCTAAAATGATCCGTAAAAATGGATGAACGGCATGGATGAAATACATACATCATGGTAGGGCCACAGAGCACCGACCACCACTCCACCAGCCACCGGGCTAGTGGCAGGGGGAGTAGACAATCCGTTCCCAATTTTCGGACGATAGATCATTTATTGAAGTACGGAGAACATGGACAAATCAAATAATCAGACCATCGCAACATGTGGGGCCCAGTGAGAAACACGATGATTCCCAGTTCCCAAGTCGAGATAAAGGCAAAAGTAGCTCGTGCATTTCCTGTGTACTGGTGCCACGTATAAGAGAAATGTGTAGTGGGGAATAATTTGTATGGAGAGGGGACTTAATACTGTGGCTGCATACGAGTCTTGATAAGCTGGCACTTAGAAAGGGTGCATGTCGAAACTGTTAGCTGAAACCAGACTGGCTGAATTATGAAACCACTTTCCCTAAGTTACAGTACTCTTAAAATCAGATTGGTTGAGCAATCGTAGCCACTGATTTTCAAACACTTGTGTTTTTGAGATAAGGTCATTTGGTATTTTTATTCTTTACACTCCTACAAATACGGCTAGAATATCAAATACGAGTATTTTTTTATTATTATTATTTTTTTTCATTCATCAATCATGATACATCTAAACTGGTATTGATGTATGCTCTCTCCATCATTTTCAACTGCCTGCGTATCATCCATCACACTGTGCCCGAGTATCAAAGTACTTCTCAAAGCCAAATAGCTTTTGGATACTTTCTATATTCAGTTGGTCAGGCGAACATGTCATGAATATGATAGAGAAGCAAAAGGCGTTTAATCTCATTTAAATTCTAATCACGTACTCTAATAAACAATGATCATGGTTTCGAGAGTTTATTTATTATTTTTATTTTTTATTTTTTACTGGTAGTATTTGATTCGTGCCGGGTCATGTCACTCGTGCATGGATAGGACAAGAATAATCATCCGACGGACTCTTCATCTTTTATTTATTTTAGGTAATAATTGAGTTCGTACAAGTGGGGATTTGAGCTCCCACCATTAATGTGATGGTGGATATCAAAATCCCCTTGCAAGTTGGTTATGAAGAAAGTACAAGGATGGTTACGTTGAATGGAAAAGGGAAAAACATCCGCTGGCTACAGGCTGCTATTCTGGGAGAATTTTTTTGAGTCCCATCATATGTATGGTTTGGAATGTGGAGAAATGGATCCCGATGATACAAATCTAATGGGAGAGGATAATGTGTACGCTTGAGGGAAGATTTCTCGAGATATGGGAGATAGATCGATTCTCTTTTTCACTTCTTGATTTTCTGGAGGGCTTTTATTTGGATATAAGATGGTATTATATTTGATTGGGGTCGTCACTAACCAATTATTATTATCCTACAGTCGGTTAGACACTGTATAAATGCTTAGAATTGAGAATCCGAAGATCCTTTACCTTAAGATGACTCATAAGTTTGGTTTCTAGAGATTTCGAATAAGGGATCACGATTACAGAAAGAGAAGGTGTTAGGTACTCACTTTGTCCATACAAGTGTAGGATCTTTACTTCACAAGATTTGACAAATTTATTAAGAGTGAAATTAGTTCTCACATGTAGAAAATATAATACGGTTTAATGACAATGACGATTAATCGATCTGAATTTTTGATGGGCAAGATCTAATTATATTGGCAAGCCGCAGAGCATATGTTCGAAACGTACAAGGTGCAAAGTATAAAAAATGTGATGTATGAGATGCTTGATGTTGTATTGATGCTTATGATAAAGCGACGGCTAACTACCTAAGGCTTCTGGTGGACGTACTTCGATTATATTGGCAAGCCATAGAGCATACGCCTACCAGTCAAATGCGAGAAAACGATGTAATGCAATGTATATGACAAAATGATGGCTAATTGGTTAAGGTTTCTGGTGGACCTGCTCTAATTATATGGGCAAGCCTCAAAGCATACGTCCGCTAGTTAGATGCGAAAAAATGATGAAATGAAATATAATGCTGATGTATATACGGAGTAAGAGGGTTAAGAAGGGAGTGAATATTGCACGATGCTAATACTCTGAGTTGATGAAACTGATTGAAGCTTGAATGGTTGGATGAATGGTTATGTCGTAAGGTTAGATCAAGTGACTCAGATTTGAACTTAGGTGACTTAGGAGGCTTGAAGTCTGGCTAAGGCTGAGCTAGAACGGGGTTGGACTCTCTCTCTCTCTCTCTCTCTCTCTCTCTCTCTCTCTCTCTCTCTCTCTCTCTCGTTGGTGGAGGGATGGCTAGATGGCTAAGGCCCTATGGGATGAGGACGGATGCTTGATCCTTTCTAAATGCTCTAAATGTAGTGGGTACTTGAAGTGAGGAGGGGAGGGGGCTATTTATAGCCCCCAAATATGATTTTCTGGTAATTGCTAGTAATCCTAGGGGCAAAAGGTGGTTGAAGGGTTATGATTGGAGATTTCCACATGACATCATCTCATGGGTTAGATGAAGTGGTAAAAGGGTAACTCCAGGTAAGGAGATGAGCAATGGAGTAAATACATCTCAACCATACACTTAGGGTATGAAAAAGTGAGATTTCACATACTTGAGGGATGCCACCCGAAAGAGAGGGAGTGCCACGTGGTTGACGCTGGTTGTCGCTGCTCCCCACTTGGATTCCTTGCTTTAGTAGGCAGCCTCCTCCAAGCGTGTGGAGGCTCTGTTTTGAAAGTTTCTACTTTAAGGTTTTACATATTTTTCGATTGGGCTTGGTTTTGGGCTTAACTAGGTGAGATAACTTGGTTGTTGGATTAGGTAGGTTGACCAATTAAGTTGACTGGGTGAGTTAACTTGTCTAGCTGATTCAATGCTCTAGGGTTTGGGGTTAGGCTGACTGGATTGACTAGGTTGAAAGGGCTGACTGTGTTGAGTTTAATGTTTAAGATTGAGGTTCTTAGGGTTTAGACTTCTAGGGTTAGAGTTTAGGATTGGGGTTTGGTTTACTATTCATTAGTTCAAACTCAATCAGCTTATTAGCTTGGGGTGAAGTGTCTACAGCTGCCCTCTTTGACAGAGGTTGTGTGTCGCGCCCTAAATCCGGAAATCAGACTCACAGGAATTCCAATCGCCGAATCTGGTGCCGACAGTCTCCGTAGTACCCCATTCTCGGCTCCCAGCGCCCATACGCCATATTCCAATCCTCGGATCCTACAAGGAGGATTTTCAAACGTACATTTATTTTGTAAGAAGCATAACCACAAGTTTACCCAAATCACAAAGATAACATCATCATCACATATCCACTAATATAATCATTTTGAATACAATGCTGAAAGAGAAATACATATATCAAAAATCAAAGCTCCAGAGGTCCGCTGGATGCTCCAAGCTCAACGTTACTGCAACCTAACGCCACATGCACGGATCTATCGTGTATAAGCTTATAAAAAGCTTAGTGGGTGGTGAAAGTGTGTGCACAAGGTAAGTGCCAAGTAAGCAATATATTAGAGTAATCAGAGTAAGCGAAAATACAGACAAGTCCATGAGTCAAACAATATTAGAGTACGCAATACAGATCAGTTATGCAAATGAGGAGTTATAAAGAGCCAAATATCAGGTGCTGAGGATACAATGCAATATACAATTCCTGATGAGTTCATGAATACCGTCAGCCGTATCTAGACCATATAAATGCAGAAACACAGTAACCCAAAATGCCATATGTCGTGGATGTATTGCAATATGCGGTACGAATAAAATGACCATGCTGGAGTGTGGAGTCGGGATGATAGTACATAGTATAGCAAGCTATGGGGTCCATCACAAGGGACTTCTATCTAAACCAGTCCCATACCTAAATTTGGATAGTCAGACCCAATGTGGTAAACTCTTGATCTCAGGTTAGTCACGCGCCCCAACGAAATTTTGGCCATTGCGAAGGTACAAGTAAAAAATAGTTGCGCACCACCAGACCGAGTTGATAGTGAATGAATGAATGAATGAGTATGCAACTCCTGCCCAATAAGTCCATATATTAGTACGGTTCATCTCTGGGATCATCACCGAGGTCTAGTATACTCTACATGCAATCGCCGCCCACTGACGCGTGACCATGCAAGTGGAAGAGACTTCACTATCCGCCTGACCAGTAGTCAGCCAATATCTACCCGGCACGTCGATAGCGGACCCATTCACGAGTTGGTCAAACTCAGCCTAGTTATGCCCCTTACGCTCTGGTGGGTAAGGCCACACCCCCTCCCAACCGACCACGACACAGTGGAAGACGCGACCTCTTAGTATTCAGTACTCAATCCCTCATGTATCCACTCGGTCTCGATGTTGGGGCATCTTTTGTCCTCGGAGGTTTAGGAATTTTCACCAAGGGTTATCTATGGCAGCCCGATGCTAGTAACAGATTTTCAGTGTTCAATCTGGCCATCCACGATATGTCTGTGGAGGCTACGGCCCTGATGTCGCTAGGGTGTATAGTAATCACAACACACAATGTAAGATGCATGAGTCATACAATCCAGTCATGCATCAATCTTGTACATACCGTGCACTCATGTGAGATAACCTCCACCTATCAGGGAGTCTCATAACAACCTGCCCAATGACATATGCAATGGTTAATCACACCTCATAACAAATATGCAGATGATGCGTATGGGCATGTATCATGATACTATGCTGTCACATACTCATAATCGGTATCTAACCGGCATCGACAATCGACCTCGACAATGTAGACATTTAACCAACATTGCCCTCAAGGAATGACCCACATAGATCCTAACATATAGTGGACCTATGATCTCACACAAGGGTCAAATATACAACACCATGGGCCTCACTCAAAAGCTTAATACACATCATGATGGGCCTTTCATATGGGCCTAACATACATCATAATGGGCCTCATCACATAGGCCCCATATACAACACATTGGGCCTTAAACACAGGCCGCATATACATCACATTGGGCCTTAAACACAGGCCGCATATACATCACATTGGGCCTCGACAATCGGAATCCGAATCAGCCTCAACAATCAACCTCGACAATCAGAATTGGTATCGACAATCGGAATCAGCCTCGACAAACGGAATCGGCCTCAACAATCGGAATCGGAATCGGTCTCAACAATCGACCTCAACAATCGGAATCAGTATTGACAATAGAAATTAGCCTCAACAATCGAAGTCGGTATCAATAATCGAAATCGACCTCGATAATTGGCATCGACAATCGGAATCGAAATTGGCCTCAATAATTGGCCTCGACAATCGGAATCAGAATCGACCTAAAAAATCAGCCTCGACAATCAAAATCGGAATTGACCTCAACAATCGGCCTCGACAAACGAAATCGGAATCGACAATTGGAATCGGCCTCGATAATCGGTACCGATAATCAGCATCGATAATCGGCACTAACAATCAGCATGTAAACAAGGTGGGGTCCATAGATGAACAACCGATCATCCACAGTATAAAGATCGGCACTCGGCCGTGGTTATATCAAATCCAATAACATGGAGTCATCCGTTTATAGCGAATGAGGCCCACTTATTTGGGTTAACCCACTAAGGGAATGATTAGAATGGGCCTAAAAAGGCCTAAGGGAAGGTCATAATGTGGACATCCAACCATCATTTCCCATCAATGTGGACATTTAACCAACACTGATCCTAAGGAGTGACCCACATAAGAGATTCATACACAACGTATTGGCCACACTTACATCACGTTGAGCCCCATTATGGGCCTCCCATATATCGCGTTGGGCTTCATACAAGGACCTTAAATGAATCACAATGGGCCACGCCCATGGGCCTCAAATATATCACAATGGGCCTCGCCCATGAGCCTCGAATGCATCACAATGGGCTTCGCCCATGAGCCTTGAATACATCACAATGGGCCTTGCCCATGGGCCAAATACTCATCACAGTGGGCCTCAGCACATGGGCCATGATTACATCACATCGGGCCTCATCATATGGGCCACAAATACATCATAATGGGCCTCATATCTGTGCCGCATATACATCAGGTGGAAAGATCATCTGGACCATACCACAAATAGCAGTGGAGATAATGATTCTCAGCGCTTAAAAATTTCAGGGCCCACCATAACATGTATTTTCTATCCAGTCAGTTCATAAGGTCACAAAGGCCTGAACTAAGAGGAAAGACAAATCCCATATTGGTCCAAAACTTCCATGACCCCAAAAAGGGTTTCAATGGTAGACATTCAATCCCCACTGGTTTTTGCGATGTGGTCCACCTGATCAACGGCTGGATCACGGTGTGGCCCACCGTAATGTATTTTGAGATCCAACCTATTCATAAATTAACATAGTGATAGATGAAGTGAAAACAAATATCAGCTTAATTGGAAACTACCGTGGCCCTTAGAAATTTTGAATGATGGATGTCACTGTCCCTACTACTGGGAATGGTGGGGTCCACTTGAACTTGAGATCTGACCCATTCTTTATCTCATGCCATGAAATGATATCTTAAATGGTTGGACGGTATGGATACAACACATGCATCATGGTGGGTCCCACCGTCCAAGGGCTGGACGGTGTAGATATAAGACCCATACATCATGGTGCAACCCCCACACGTGGGGTGGGTCCCACCGTCCAGGGTGCTGGACGGTGTGGAATACAACATATATCACGGTGGTCCCCATACAGATGGGCGGTTAGGATATAACGTATCCCTCATGATTAGACGCACCCAGCGCTGATGAGGATTTCATATTTAAACAGCTGGTGGAGGTACTTCAGCAAATCCGCTCCAAACAGGTGGGTCCCACGTGGGGCCCACCACATATATGTGTATATATATAATATACATATATAATGTATATATATACATATAATATTAATATACTTTATTTATTTATAAAATATTATAGCTGGTTAGTACACACCACTGTCAGTTCACACTTCAAGGTGAGCATGTCCAGCGTTCAGGTACACTGGATGGCCTGGATGTATGAATCAAGTGGGTCCCACATGGACGTGACCCACCTGATTTGGATCAATCTAATATTTGTGTTTTCCCTACATTCAGCCTATCCATCCGGGATACCAGGTGGGCCCATTCGATGGACGACATGGATAAGATGCATACTTCATGGTGGCCATCAACAAGGGAGAGAGAGAGAGAGAGAGAGAGAGAGAGAGAGAGAGAGGCGAGTGATGGAGGGACCCCGACACTATGGGCCCTCCCTTCCATGCTTTACAACATACATCAAGTGGGTCCCGTTACATGTGGGCCCACCGATCAAAATCAACGGTGGAGATCCCTTCTCTACCAAAATGTAAGGTATAGATGACCCTATTCATACAAGGAAATTAAACATCATGATGGGGGCCATGGAGAATGGCCCCATCATGGAATGATCATGAGAATCATAGTGGGCCATCGACTATACCTAGGGTCCAAAGTAGGATCCATACCATCAATCGGTAAGCCCCACTTAGCCCATCATAAAAAAAATAATAATAAATAAATAAATAAATAATAAACTAAGCCTATAGAAGCACCCACCATTAGATCTCCTCTTCCTTCTTCCGCCAATGCATGATAGAGCTCTAATGGATTGACTTCAACAGTTGAGATCGATCATGGAGGGTGGGATTGGGTGGTAGGGAGGTGGGCCACACCTAGCTCTTTCTCATGGAGAGCTTGGACGTCTACCTCCCATGGTTGCTTGGGAGAATGAGTTTGAAATGAGAGAGCGAGAGAGAGAGAGAGAGAGAGAGAGAGAGAGAGAGAGAGAGAGAGAGGATGGGATGTAAGAGAGAGAGGGATGGGTGAGTGAGTGATGGGTATGTACTTGACATGTATGGTGTGTAAGAGAGAGAGTTGACTTTGGGGTTGCTTTTGTACTTGACATGAGGTGATTGATGTGCACTTGATTGATGGGACATGTTATAGAGATTCTTTTGGGATTGTAAACGCGTGACGTTTTCTCGAACTGAACGTGGTCCCACATCTCCTAGCCCGAGTACCGCCTCAGTGCGCGAGACGAGGCGCCAGAACCGTGGCGATGGGCAGTTGCACTGGTATAAGTCTCGGGTCGAGTCGACTCAAATATGCAGGACTCGGTTTAGGATCACGCGCAAACGTCGGTTACAGGTCTCGGGTTGCCAGAATTCGACCGGGAGGATCGTGGAAGCCTAAGGAATGGTACGGTCTAAGATACGAGCCTTACATTATGTGCAACCAAATGCCATAGTGAGTGGACACCCCACCTTTGCCAGTCAATCATGAATTGCAATCTGTATTCATTGTATGTCTTAATGTCTGTATCAACTGGTTTTTTAAAAATAGATAAAACATATATCACGTGGGTTTGAGAAAAATGTTGTGATTGTTCCTGTGCGGGCCGCCAATCAGAACCCTTTCACTCTTGATCGGTACTAACATTGAAAAGGTACAATAAAGTCCTTGCGCTTTTTGCGGCCTTATGAGGATACTAACCCGTACTAGATTGTCCATTGCTTCCTAGATCACCACATGAGTACTTGTTTAGCTTGATTGTCAATGTGGTTAGCTCCCTTGTGCTTTCCGTAGCCTTACGGGGAACTCACTACGCCGACTTGGACTTAATCAAATTCTACAAGCATCTACACCTACGTATGTGCAGGTGACCTTTTTTCATGCAATCTTTTGGCTTTGACACTTAGGTTACAATTTATCTTTTTTGTCATTTGGATGATTTCTTCTAACCGGTCCTGGCCATTCATTTTTTCTTAATATTAACATTTAACACGATGAAGCTGACACTAGAGTTCAGTCCAATCGTACTTTAATGTGCATTCGGATCCGATAATCTCTGGGAAAACTGCGAGATATTAGATCTTATTTGATTTTGTGTTGACTCCCACCTGGAGATATGGAATATCTCTTAGTGCATTGGAAGTCTAATGCTTTATTTTAAAATGTTTTGTGATTTTGAAAGTTGCCCCACTCATGGGAGTGATAATCTCTGTGTGTGTGTGTGTGTGTGGTGTGTGTGTGGGGGGGGGGGGGGGGGGGGGATGCCTATGGGACTTCAAGCATGTTGGTTTTTATTAAAAATATGTGAAAAGCTAGTGCGTATGCTGGTTTTGATGGGGATTATGGATTATAAGATTTTGTATTTTATTGTTTGGATTTTGGTTTCCGCAATAGGGATTAAGATATGTTATTGATGGTTTATTTGATGCAAGTATGTTTAGTGGTTATGATCAAGAGTCCGATTAGAGATGGATGATCAGTTCCATTATCTCACAAGTTAATCATACTTGATTATTTTGGAGCTAATTCGGAATGTTGGTTGTGATTAACGCTGACTTTTATTATGGAGGGTACAGATCTTTCTGTCAATGGTGGTCAGGATTCCAATTTGTAACTAATTGGGTCCGTTGTAGCGTGTTTTTGTGGTCAAGATTTTGATCCATGATTGAATCCATCGTCCCATAGGTTTACAGTCAAGATTCCGATCTATGATATATCGAAACCGTCATCCCTCAGGTTCACAGTTAAGATTTTGATTCATAGTCGATTGGATCTGTTGTCGCACATGTTCATGGTCAAGATTTTGATCCATAGTTGATCGGATCTATCATCTCTCGGGTTCATGGTCAAGATTATGATCCATGGTTGATCAGATCCGTCGTCCCATGGGTTTGCGGTCAAGATTCTGATCCATAGTCAATCGGATCTGTTGTCCCACGGGTTCGCGGTAAAGATTCTGATCTATGGTCGATCAGATTCATCATCTCGTGTGTTTGCCATCAAGATTTCAATCCATGATTGTTTGGATCTGTAGAGTCCCTCAGGTTTGCGGTCAAGATTCTGATCCACGATCGATCGGATCTGTCGCCACTAGTGTTTATGGCTTACTGGGGATTTCTTTTTGTATTTTCGAAATATAATCTAGTCCATCAGAGAGTGAGTTGACGGTCATGACTGATGTCATTTTTATTGGAAATATTTTGGACTTTTAAAACGATCTAGTCCATCGGATCACGAATTGACGGTCATGATCATGTTGGTTTTTATTGAAATATGTTTTTGAGATGTTGAAATGATCCAGTCCATTGGATTGCAAATTGTTGGTCGCAATTAATGCTATTTTTTATTGAAAATATTTTTGAAAATGATCTAGTCCACCGGATCGTGTCGTGATCGATGTCAATTTTTATTGCGAATGTTTTTGAAGATTTTGAAAAGGATCCAGTCCATCAGATTACAAATCGACAGTCGCGATCATAGCTAGTTTTTATTGAAAATGATCCGGTCCATCAGATCATTAATTGACGGTCGTGATCGATGCCGATTTTTATTGGGAATATTCTTGAAAATGATCCAGTCCATTAAATTGCGAATTGAGGGTCGCGATCGATGCCGATTTTTATTGGGACGTTTATTTTTGTGAAACTTGAAAATGCATGGGATTTTCTCTTTCTTCCACATCACCTTTCTAATTTCTTTCCAATTTCTCATGAGTTATTAGATTTTAGACTAAAATTTGAAGTTTTCCACTATTTTCATCATTTACTGTCTCTCTTTTCCATTGCCTCACTATGGACGATACGTGTAAGATTCCTTGCAGGAAGTCTTCCCTAGGTCTTTCTCTTGCCAAGGGGAGAGAGCTGGGCCAATTCTCATCACCAAAAGGAGGACTGGTGGTAAGCTGGTTGCCTCTGGTCACCCTTTAACCCTTGGTTTCTTCCAAGTGCCAGGTAATAGGGTGTGGCTTCCTTTTCTATATATTTCAGCCCATGGTGGCTCATCCAGCCTGCTACATTATCATGGTTTTTCTTCTTTCTTTATTTCCTTTCTCCCCTTTAAGCTCTCTTTCTTTCTTTTCCTTCCTCCTCTTGGTTCTAAGTTGGGGTTTTTTTTTTTTTTTTATATTATTTAAAGTTTGGACAACAAGGGTAGTGCTCTCTTGGTGTGAGGAGGTAAGTGTAAAGGTAGGGTCCATTTATGCTTTCCCTTCCTTCCATTCATCCCATCTTTCTTCATTTGTTCTCATGTTTTCTTTCTTTTCTCCCACAGGTAGTGCTTCTTTGATGTTTTAAATGTGGTGCAAAGTGGTGGACATCGGGAGTATTTCAAGGCTTAGGTGGTGCATGGAGATTGGAGGAGCAAAAAGATTTGTGCTAGTGGGTGCGGATTTATTGGTGAATGTTGGCGGACAGCTGGCATCTTATTTCCCGCAAAACCCCCCGCAAACATCCATTCACCCTATTCGTCGGTAATCTTTCGTTTGACACCAATGGAGACAATCTTGCGAGGATTTTCAGTCGATATGGCAAGATTGTAGATGCTTATATCCCTTGGAACCAACAACAAATCTGATCTAGAGGCTATGGCTTCATCCGTTTCTGTTACGAAGATGATACTAGGGCAGCACTGGGTGTCCTCAACGGTCAAAGGGTAGACTGTCGCGTCTGGGTGGTTCAATGGGCAAAAGGCCACTCGACCAACACCCCTCCCTCCCCTATCCAATAACCCCCTTCTCTATCGACATTGATTCCTTGCCGACCGGTCAGTCCACTACCTTGCAAGAGATCCGAAGCTCAAGCTACTAATCTGACGCCGCATCCTCGCACCTCAGGTGTTTGTTATAATGCCCCAAAACCGATGCTGCATCCTCGCACCTCAGGTGTTTGTGATAATGCCCCACTGAAGCCCTCGAACCTGGAGATCAAGCACTCTCGTACCTCGGGTGTTTGGGATAATACCCCTCTGAAGCCTTCCGACCCGAAGATCGTGCATCCTCGACCCGACTCTTATGAACCTCTCTCAATATCTACAGATCCCCTCTAGGTGAATCTCAAACTCGAGGAGCTAAAACTGGCAATTGTAGGTGAAGTATCTGCCCCGAACATCTTGATCATCCAACTTCTCAACTCTATTAGACGCTCCCGTTTCTCGACGTCTGCTATCGACGTTGTGAAATTGAACGCTACATCCTTTCTCATCTCCTTCAAATCGAGGTCAGTCCTTGTTGATTTCTTGGAGGATTATTCGCTACTGTCTGAAATGGGAATCATTACTACTGCTCCCTGGACCCCGACCTTCGAACCTTCTACTGTTGGCTCCTGGATCAGAATTTTTGGCATTCTTGCTCATTCCTGATTCGAATCGGTTCTGATTGATCTAGGCAGCTCTTTCGGGAAGGTGATCTAGATTAATCCACAATCTAAATCGGGAGGTTTCCTGGCTTTTGCCAGATTCAAGGTCATCGTCCGCCCAGGTTTGGATGCTCCTAAGTTGCTTTAACTGAGGGTCTTCGAGAAAGCTTATCCTATCCTCTTTGAGCTATAACTCCCCTCTCCGCCTCACCTTACATTAGCCCCATCCCATTTCAAACCACCCCCTCCAGCTCACTTCAAGAAGCACCACCCCACTTCCACAAAAGCCTGGGTAGAAGCCTGTTTTCACAAATCTTCCAAGCAGGTTCATGATCCCTCTTCTAGTGGTTGCGACAGGGACCCTTCGCACTTGGCCTTGCCGACCAAGCCTCCAGATAACTCGCTTGTTGTTTGCCATTCCATTCAAGAGGAGTCAAGACCTTGGGTGGAGCCCTCTGGGCCTAAGGGAGTCGAGATCTCTCTATCCTCCCCTCTCGGCCTCCTCCCACCGGAGCTGATTTCCACTAATGTTTTGCAGCTGAGGCCAGCCCAACATCCCATATCAAGGCTGCTACTCGTCTCTCTCCCTCATTCTGTGCAAGAGGGCCCGGGGCTCCCTCCCCACTCTTCCACTCTCCTTCAACCTTCCCCCTTGCCTGCCGAGGAGCGTACCAAATTGAGATCCGCTAGCTGCTCTCCTATTAGAGCGGATCTCTTCACTAGGGACCCTGCGGACCTCCCTCCCCCTCCCCCATTTCCTGATCTCTCTTCTGATGTCCTGAGAAACCTCCTCTCCATCGCAGAAACTCCTCTTCTTCAACCTCTTTCCACCCCCAGGCCCCCTCATTCGATCACCCGTGACCACAGTAGCAGTCTCCAGGTCGACCTGTCTCCTTACTTCAACAGGGCTAGGTATGCAGCAAGTGATGAGGACTTCTCCCCCTTAGAAGAAAATTTTGTGGCAGGGCTCATACCCTTTCGGGAGGAAGTCGATATCAGGGCAACCAATACTCCCAACGCCCCTCGACATTCAATGCGTGCTGAGCTTGAGTCCCCTACGTCTACCATTCAGGACCAAACAGTTAGAGAGACTACAGCGCCTACAGTTTGCCGGAAACAGAGGCTTCAGCATAGGGTCGAGTTAGAAGGTAGTTTCCTCAATGCATAAGATCCTAGTTTGGAATGTTCGTGGCATCGGAAACACGCGGTCGATCAGAACAGTGAAGAGACTGGTAACCGAGCACAATCCTTGGATTGTTGCAATCTTGGAGCCTATGCACGGTGAAGAGAAGAGAGTGCCTACTGGTCTCAAGATCAGCTTCCACTCCTGTTCGAATGCTCCCTCTGGCGGAAAAATATGGTTTTTCTACAGTAGTTTAATTGATCTCTCTGTCCATTCCTTTTCTTCTCAAGTTTTGTCTATTACTCTTCAGATTCAGCATTTCTCTTCCCCTGTAAATCTAACTTTCGTGTACGCTAGTTGTGATAGACGTCTTAAAAGAGATCTTTGGCAGAAAATTTTGGTGCTTTCAGTTTCCCTTCAAGGTCTATGGGCAGTGTGCGGCGACTTCAATGCAGTAACTAGAGTCGACGAATGGATAAGTAAAAGGCCCTTGGACACCCTCAGCTCAGAGGATTTCATAGACGCAATCAACAATGCTATTCTCTCAGATGTGGGTTTCACAGGCCCCCGCTTCACTTAGTGCAACAATCAAGCCGGGTCATCTAGAGTCTGGGCTAGACTCGATAGAGTTCTTATCAACGATGCGTGGAGCTTCGTTCTCCCCTCTTTTTTTGTGGAACATTTAGCCCGCCTCAACTCCGATCATGCCCCGCTTTTGCTGGCTTTCCCTCTCCAGTTTTCTTCAGCTCCCAAGCCATTTAGGTTCCAACGAATGTGGACCCATCATGACGATTTTCTGCAGGTGATCAGGTAGGCGTGGTCCTTGATTGACGCGTCTCATCCGATGGATAACATCCTGCTTAAACTGAAGGCCACTAAAAGAGCCCTTAGAGCTTGGAATAAAGATGTTTTTGGAAATATTTTCGCCCTCATCAAGACTGCTGAGCACAACCTGATTGAGCTAAAGAATCAGATGCAAATCACCCCTTCTCAGGACAGTCCTGACAGTGGCCAGCAACCCCTTCTGCGTGCTTCAACTGAAAATCTTAGGAGTCTGGAGTTGATGGGAGAAATTTATTGGAAGCAGAAAGCCATAAGTCATTAGCTTGTGGAGGGGGGACAAAAACACTAAGCTTTTCCACTCTTCAGCTATGGAGAGGCGCCGCAGATCTTCCATCAGATTCATAGAGCTGGCCGATGGTCGCAGACTGGAGGATCTAATAGAAATCAAATCAGTTGCGGTCACCTATTTTGTCGAGTTGTTCTCGGCAGCTAGCCCAGTCCCCGACCCGGCGCTGCTCGGTCTCATCCCTTCCATTCTGACGCAAGAGCAGAATATTCGTCTGTTGGCCCCGCCTTCTCTCTAGGAAGTTCAGTAGGCCGTCAAGGCTATTCCCATTGATGGAGCTCCCGGGCCAGATGGCTTCTCAGGCTATTTCTTCTCGTCCTGTTGGGACATTGTGGGGGTTGATATGCTCAAGGCTGCGACGCATATTTTTCTTGGAGGTAGCTTCCCCAGGGCCGTAACCGCAACGCTTATCTGCCTTATCCCTAAAATAGCCGCCCCGAAAGC
>JAJHSJ010000001.1:114355952-114488375 GCA_021015155.1 Magnolia officinalis
AAACCTCTAAATTGACGTGGTGTAGGCCCTCCTGAGTTTAACAGTTCTTTGTTTTTCGGTAACTCTTTCATTCTGATGAGGCACAACAGATGGATGGATTGGATGGGATATTAACACCATGGTGGGCCCTACACAAAACTATAATGGGAGTTCTATACCAACTTTTTATTTCGTTGTGGCTTACCTGCGCTTCGATTGTCATGATTTCTGGGTTCAATGGTTAACACGAGGCAGCATACCTGATGGACGGGCTGGATCTTATGAAAGTTCTACCCACGTGGCTCTCGGTTTGCAAATGTAACTCCGCAGGTAGCCAGCGGCGTTCAAAAAATACAACGGTCTGGCTAGCAGATGGCTACGATCTTAAAATCTGGAAGGTTCTAGGAGCACGGTCCACCCCAGGGTGGGGCACAGGGAAATAAAAGGGCGACTGAGGTTGTGCACAGTATCCATGGGCTTTTAGTTCGTGTAAATGGTCCTCGTAGATGCAAAAAGGATGATGTGATGTGTCCTAACCACCGAACATCATCCAAATTGGAGGATCGTAGATATTCAATCTAAGACTCTCGACATTCCACATAGGGGGCCCATCAGATCAACGGTATGAATCACCTATCCATGAGTCCCACGTGCAAAATATCGAGGCTGGATGAAATTGTGCACATCTCGAGAGAATAAACGTCTCGATTCCCACTTTTAAATTTGTAAGTGGGCCGCTTATAATTTGCGACATGTGCCTCGTTATTTGTAGCGCATTAGAAGCTTTGCTCGATATAATCATATCATTCGTTATGATGCAATTCCAGCCATTGGCACATTTGCCTTTGGAAACCTCATCAAATATTTCTCGTGATATCTCGTAGCTACTTTCTCTCTTCCACATATCATCTCGCCCAATATCTTATATTTCTAACAAATCTCACCCTCCCCGCTCCACCAGCTCCGAGCATCCTTCGACAGGTGCCACGTTACATCCTTCATTCATGTGGGCCCCACTTTAGAGGCGGGTTTTGCGGAGACGGATTGGCTACTCCCCCTGACACCAGCCCCGGGGCTGGTGGTCGGTGCACTGTGGGCCCAACATGATGTATGTGTTTCATCCACTCCGTTCATCCATTTTTACATATCATTTTAGGGATTGATACAAAAAATGATAGGGATATAAATCTTAGGTAGGCCACACCACAGAAAAACAATAATGATTGGATATCCACAATTAAAATCCTCCTAAAGCCCACTGTACTGTTTATTTGACATCCAATCTGTTGATTAGGACATAGAGACCCAAGATGAAGCGAAAAAAATAAATATCAGCTTGATCCAAAACTTTTATGGCCCCCCAGAACGTTTTTAATGGTCAACGTTCAATCGACACTTTTTCCTTTAATATGGTCCACTTGAGATTGAGATATACCTCATTTTTTCTTTCATATCATAAAATGATCTATAAAAGTAGATGGATGGCATGGATGAAACACATACATCACGGTGGGGCCCACAGAGCACCGACCACCAGCCAATGGCTGGTGGCTGGGGGAGTAGCCAATCCGTTTCTGGGTTTTGCCGACAGCCCCACCAATCACTGCTTTGGCTACCCAAGTCCAGTTTTTACTCATTGCTGCCCATTTTCGGTAGGATAGGCCGCGTATCCTCGGGCTTTCAGTGGTCGCCAACCCCGGACAAAAGGAAACAGCTATGTGGGGCCCACAGTGATGTGAGTGTGAAATCCTTTCCGTCCACCATTTGCGCCAGATCACTTTCAGACGTGAATCTAAAGATCAGGTCCGTCCGTGGGCCCTACCAGAGGGAACAATGGGGATCGAACGGCCACCGTTGAAGCCTTCCTTCGGCGGACCGTGATGTTTTTTATGCAATCTAATCCTTTCGTAAGGTTAGTCCCACTGAGAAGGAGATAAAAGCGAAATATCACTCTGATCTAAAACATAGACATAGGTGGGTCCCAAAAAGGTTTCAGTGGTAGGCGACGCTGTCCCACTTTTCCCTGTGGTGTGGCCACTTGAATTTTTGGATCGGACGTATTTTTTTGGTTCGCGTTTTAAGTTGGGCTGACATAAATGATGGACGGATAGGATGTCACGCACATCACGGTGGGCCCATAAAAGCTTTTTGTTAGATGGCTCCTTCCAACTTCTGTAGGAATTTCGTGTCAGTTTTCAGTTTATTGGCCAAGCGGGCCTCACAATAAAGGAATGGGATTGGCTGATGTACCACACACACCAGCTATATAGCTGCTGTAGGTACGTGTCGTGCGAGGACGAGCACCGACGCTCCTCCAGCTCCGAGTTGTACATACGGTTCAAAGGAGATCAAAGTTTTATGGCCCCACAGTGATGTATTTATTATATCTACACCGTTCATCTATTTTTAGAGATCACTTTAGAGCATTATCCAAAAAACGAATCATATCCAAAGATCATCTGGACCACACCATAAATAGCAGCTAGCGGAGATAATGATTTTCACCGTTAAAAACTTGTAGGGCCCACAATAACGTTTATTTTCCATCCAATCTGTTCCTAAGGTCACAAAGACCTGAATGAAGAGGAAAAACAAATTTCATATTGATCCAAAACTTATGTGACCCAAAAAGGATTTCAATGGTAGATGTTCACTCCCCCACTGCTTTTTGCAGTGTGGTCCACTTGATAATTAGATCTGTCTTATTTTTCTTCTCAAGCTTTAAGAAGAGCTCTCCAAATGGATGGACGGTTTGGATATAACACATACCTCATGATCAGTCCCACAAAACTTACTGACATCAATACATTAGCGATATAGTTGGTGTGTGGTACACCAGCCAATCCGCTTCCCACAATAAAGCCGTATGATGTGATGGGCCTATGGGGAATATTTTTCTGATATACAACGAGGCGCATGGTGTGATGTCTTCTCTATGTCCTTTGTTTGTAAGAGTGGTCCCCTTAAGCCCACTTGCATTAGGTGGGATTAAGCTGGATGGAATTGAAAAAGTAGCATTAAATGCATGTGTAAGATATTGTCTGTGAATTGGGTGTATCCCATGCTTTTTAATGGCATGTTTAGAAGATATGGGAGTAACTTCTATCTAGCAGGATTGGAGCCAAATCATGTTTGGGAAAGATAGGATTGCAAAAATCAGGCCGGTCGATTACATATACCTGGTATATTTGGAAGATATCCAGACCGTCTGTTCAGTAAGACCAAGTGTGAGTGGAACATGAACCAAAATTCACACTGGTCAGATAATCCTAACCCTTTAATTGGTGGCCAGATAAATATCAATAACGGTTGGAATTCAAAAGCAGAATGTACATTGTTTAGATGGTTAGCATTATTTGATCAAGCTGATTTTGGGTCTGTGGCCAATAAATGGCAGAGGCTCTGGGATGAACCGTCCCATGCCGTCCAGGTATAACACATGTGCATTAAATGAGGTGAGAGACCGGATGAGCTCTAGTCTAGTGGGTGGACCATGAACTCACTGATTATCCTGGTCACGTGAACCAACGACCCCAACGACTCAGGTAATGCCACATGGACCCACTTTTAGGATGTTTTGATATTCAAACGAACATCATGCAATCTTGATGTGGTTCTACTTCATTCTAGGTTGTGGTCCACTCCATTCTTGATTATATTTCATTTTTCGGTTCATACTTTGAAATGACTCAAAAATAATTATGAACGGCCTGGATACCACCATTTACATCATGATGGGTCCCATGTAAGCCTGCCCTTTCACGCCCGAACGTAGGATACAATCCAGGCAATTTTTATTTTTTTATTTATTTTTTTTTTTTTTTTGTGAAAAAAGGAAAAAACAATGGGAATTAGCTAATCCAGGGAGGATTGTGAAATCCTTCCTTCTCCACCCCGGTTTGGGCGGGAGACCCAAGGACCCTATCCCGCGTTTTACAGATGGGTCCCAAACGTAATCTAACGGTGGATTAGATGGGATAACGAATGCAATCCCATCTAATCCCAGCTAATGCAGGTGGCCAAACAGGCCCTTAGTTTGGTGATCCACACCATCAAAATGAGTGGACCCTAAGTGGGTGGATAATGCACAAAATTCATCACAGTTGGGACAATGATAACCCTTCCGTTTGTGACCTGCAAATGAACGGTTAATAAAATAGATAAAGAAACTGTTCACTTTCATAGACAGAAACCAAAGATTGAATGGATCCTCCAAGCCGGAGGATTTTTGGGAGGCAGTCTGCATACCGACCCTGCTAGTACATACGTCAGTACTGGTCAGTGCTTTTTAGGCCCCACCATGATGTATTTGTTTATCCGGACCGTCCCACTATTCTGCTAGCTAATTTTACGGCAAGAGCTAAAAGTTGATAAAAAATCTCAGGTGGACCACACCACAGGAAAATAGTAGTGCTTAAACGCTCACCATTAAAAACTTCATTGGGTAATGTTTATTTGCCGTCTAACCTGTCCAATAAGTCACATTGACATAGATAAAGGGAAACTACGAATATTAATTTAATCCAAAACATTCTTGACCCTAGAAGTGCTAATGGTGCGAGATAAATCACCACTGTTTACTATGGCATAGTCTACTTTGAGATTTGGATACGCTTTTTTTTATTTTATTTTTTTTTCTTTGGGCTAGAATTTTCAACGGTAGGCGTTCAATCACCATTGTTTGTATTGGATATGCCTTTTTTTTTTTTTTTTTGTTTTGTTTTTCCCATGTCCTTTTTTTGTTTTTTTTGTTAAATCACCAATGAACTGGTAAAATACGTACATGGTGGTGAGCACGGAGCAATGACGGTACTCAGCACGCCCATCATGCAATCCGGCCCATTTTATGGGTGCATGGGTGACGCCACTTGCATGTAACCTCAAGCTCTATATGTACCCCTTATGTGGAGGGGATTAGGTGCAGCCCCAGCCTCACCTAAGACCCTGGAGCCCTTAACGTGTGGCCACCTTATGTATTTTATATTTATGTGAATTTTAGGGCATGATCCAAAAATAAAGCAGATCCAACTCTTAGGTGGACCATATCAAAGGAAACAATGGTGATTGAATGCCCCACCATTAAAAACTTCCTAAGGCTCACCATAGTGTTTATGCAATCTCTATCGAACCACATTTTATAAGGTCTCATGAACATAAAGAGGAAATTAGAAAAAAAAAAAAAATAAAATCCAAAACTTTTTAAGTTTTTAATAGTAAAAAACTACTGTTTGTTCACTAGGGCATAGTTCACCTTATATTTGGATCTGCTTCATTTTCGTGATCATGGCCTAAAATGATATGAAAAAAAATAAATGAACAATGTAGGAATAATACATACATCAAGGTGGGCCCCATGGTAAGGGCCGCATCTTCTTGGGTGAGGCCAGGCGGCACCTAATCCGCTCCTATATGTTATATCAAGTGGGCTACACCACAAGCTCAAGTGAGTTAAGTGAGTTAACCGGGCTAACTTGGTTCATGATAGCTCTAATTCCTATGGCTTAAACCCCGTTTGCTGTGAAATGATGTGTTTGTCAATTTTAATAAAGGCCTTACATCTCACGTGTTGTTTTTTTATTAGGTCATGTCATATTCTTGTAACCCGTGGTTAATCTAGGGAATTGTATTTTGGTCTGACGTCCCCAGAACTTAATACTTTGTGGGGGCCATTGTGGCATATACCGTTAGACATAAATGGTAAATTTGCGACGGATTTGGTCCGTCGCAAAAATGACTTGGTTTAACGACGGCTTCCTTCTGTCGCTAACAGAAAAGGTTTGTCGCCCAATCTGTTTTTCGCCAAAAACCGTAGGTGAGTTCGCAGAATTTAGCGACGGATCAAAATCCGTTGCTAAAATTATTTTTATCTGTCGAGTGTTAAGTTGCCTATGCGTCGCAAAATAAAAATTTGTTTTTTTTTTTTTTTTTAAGTACCCAGTAAACAGTCACGGACCAAGTGACAGATGAAATCCATCGTTTATTTGGTTTTACGACGGATTTAGTCCATCACAAATTCACAATTTTGACAGTGTCCAGTATGTCCACTCCATTCATCAATTGTTCCAACCCATTTTAGGGGTTTGAGATGGGCCACACCATAAGATACAACAAATGGGATTGAATTCTTCCTATTAAAAACTTCATGGGAGCCATCAGAATATTTATGAACAAATCAGACGATACATAAACATCACAATAGCCTCAAGAAGGTTTCAACAATCAGCATTTTCATCCCAAACTTTTTTCTCATGTTATCCACTTGATTTTTGGATTGGAGGGGATTAGTGAGACCCTTGAATGTGGGGCTCACAGTGATGTATGTGCCTTAAATCCACACCTTCCAACCATTTTGAAAGTTCATTTCAGGGCTTGATCCCAAAATTGAAGCATATCCAAATCTTAGTAAGGATTGAATCTCCACAATTAAAAACTTCATGGGAGCCATGGGAATGTTTATTTGCCAACCTGTTGATAACGTCACAAAGATCTAGATGAAGAAACCACACAAATATCAGCCTGATTCAAAACTCGTGGCCCATGAGAAGTTTTTAATGGTCAATTACTATCGTTTCATATATTACGATCCACTTGAGAATTGGATATGCTTCATTTTTTGCAGCGTGCCCTAGAATGAGCTTTCAATATAGATGGATGGTGTGGATGTATTCACATACTTCTTGTACCATTGCTGTGGAGCTTGTTTTAGCTCATACAAGCTCTTCCTCAGCCTACACACCATATGCTCTTTGCCCTTGACTTCGAACCCCTCTAGTTGGTGCATGTATATCTCTTCTTCCAGGTCACCATAGAGGAAGACAGTTTTAACATCTAACTGCTCTATCTCCAGATCCATGCTAGCCGTCAACCCAAGCAACACCCGTATGGAAGTCATCTTCACCACTAGTAAGAATATCTCCTCGAAGTCTATGCCTTTCCTCTGACTAAACCCTTTCACCACAAGTTTGGCCTTGAACCGTGTTTGTGAATTCTTCTGTTCAACCTTCTTTCTGAACACCCACTTGTTGATTAAAGCTTTCTTGCCCTTAGGTAATTTCACCATATCATATATGTGGTTCTTATGCAAAGATTCCATCTCCTCTTGCATAGCTTTCAACCACTCCCCCTTATGCTTGTCGGTTAGGGCCTCAGAATAACTTTTGGCTCTCCCCCATCAGTCAACATAATGTACTAATGCGGCGAGTACCTCTTGGATGGCTGTTTGTCCCTAGATGACCTCTCACCTGTGGCTCAACAGGTGGATCAAGTGGGGGCTGCTCCCCTGGTCCTTCTGATGGAACTCCCCCATCCTTTGCACCTTGCTGTACTCCCCCATCATCAGGCACCACGGGAGGAATAACCGGATCCATGTCCTCTAGCTCACCTGAACTAGGCTGGTTCTTCTCTGGCTTACCAATGTCTTTTATACACTGATCTTCAAAGAAAACTACATCTCTGCTCCTGACGAGCTTCTTATCGGTCAGATCCCACAATATGTAACTGAATTTTTCATCACCGTACCCCAAGAACACACACTGCCTGATCTTCATATCGAGCTTGGACCTCTCGTCCTTTGGTACGTGAACGGATGCCCTGCATCCAAACACCCTGAGATGACTGTACGATGAATCCTATCCAGTCCACACCTTCTCAGGTACTTCTCCATTCAACGGGGCTAATGGAGACCTGTTTATCAAACACACTGCTATGTACATTGCTTCTCCCCAGAACATCTTGGGCAACTTCGCATGGGATAACATGCATCTGATTCTCTCAACAATGGTGCGATTCATTCGCTCAGCTACACCATTATGCTGGGGGGGGGGGGGGACTGTCTGTTCATGCCGTATACTAAGGGACTTGCAGTACTCATGAAAGTCGCCAATGTATTCACCACCATTGTCAGTGCAGATGCACTTCAATGATCTACCTGTCTCTCTCTCGACTATAGCATGAAATAATTTAAACACACCAAAGACCTCGTCCTGGATTTCAAAGTATAAACCCAAACCCTCCTAGATGCATCATCTATAAAAGTGACAAAATACAATGTCCCACCTAAGGTTTTTGTCCTCATAGGATCACAAACATTAGAATAAACCAAATCTAATGCATGCACTTTATTAACATGAGAAGTAGATTTAACGAATGAAACTCTATATTGTTTCCCTGATAAACAATCAATACAGGTTTTGAGAGGTATACCTGTCACGTCTGGAAGGAGCCGCTTCCTCGCTAGTAACTGAAGCCTTTTTTCACTCATGTGGCTTAGACGCCTATGCCACATGCCAATAGCTGAATCTTCCGTTGCATTCAACCCACCCTTGCACACACTGACACTTGCCTTGTAAAGGGTGCAACACTTCTTTCCTCTGGCTGCGATCAATGAACCCTTGATGAGCTTTCAGCGCCCACCAGCAAACCGGCTTTCATAGGTATCATCATCCAACCTTCCCATCGACATCAAGTTGAGGCGAAGGTTTGGGATATGCCTCACATCCCTGAGAACCAATGTGCAGCCCACATCGGTCTTCACACAAATATTACCGACCCCTACGATCTTCGATATGTTAGAATTTTCCATCTTCACGGTCCTATAGTCACTAGACTTGTTGCTTGTGAAGAAGTCCCTGCATAGAGTCGCATGAAAAGAAACTCCTGAGTCAATCACCCAGTCGGTGTCGTAACTCGTAACCGTGAGACAAACATCATGATCTACTGAAAGAATAACTACAACGTCGCCATCTGAAGCAACTGCTGTAGAATCTGATTCATCTTCCTTCTCCTTTCCTTTTCCTTTCTTGTCATTCTTCTTACCACGACATTCATGCTTATAGTGGCCCTTCTTGCCACAATTCCAGCAATCAACATCCTTCCTGTTACTTGACTTGCCTCTTGATTTATCTCGGGCCTTCTTACCATTTTTGTTCTTTCCTCTTCCCCGTTCCTGTGTCACAAGGGCCTCTTACTGAGTGGACCCTTGAGACTTCCTCATTGTCTCCTCATTGAAGAGACAGCTAGTAACCTGTTCCATGAAAATCTTTCCATCTGGAGCGGAGTTACTTAATTAGAGACACCACCAATGTCTTCCAACTGTCAAGCAATGAACTAAGAAATAGCAAAGCCTGCAATTCATCATTTAGGACCATCTTCATAGAGGAGAGTTGGTTCACTATATTGCTGACCTCATTCATATGCTCGGCCACAGAACCACCATCTTTGAACTTGAGAATCACAAGTCGCCTTATCAGAAAAATCTTATTACCGGTTGTCTTCCTCTCATACAGCCCTTCTAATTTCAGTCATAGGCTAGCGACTGAGGTCTCTGTAGACACATGGTGGAACACAGAATCATCCAACCATTGTCTAAGCGGTCCATCTTCTTCCAATCATCATTAGACATATCCTTGGATTTTTCTGATATGCCTAAAATTGGAGAATATAGGTCCTTGCAATAAAGCAAGTCCTCTATTTTAGCCTTCCATATGGTCTAGTTAGAACCATTGAGGTTGATCATCCTTGATGAGCCACCTTCCATAATTCAAAAAACCGATCCTACCCATTCAATGAACTTAACTTTGATACCACTTTATTGGAGGCCTTGCATAAAATCTTAGGATCTAGCCTCCTGAAACAAACCAGAATTATGGAATAATAAAGCAATGAAATAAATCAAAGCATAAAGCACACACCACACACCACACAAGAGATTTTTACATGGAAAACCCTCAAAGAGGTAAAAACCACGGGACCTCGTCCAGATCAACAATCCACTATGAAATAAAACATTACAACCGTCTTCACTCACGCAGGAGTGGATAAACAATGAGAGAATAAAAGGAAAAATGGAGAGATCTCACCGATTACGAGGATGTAGAAGCGTTGAGATATAAATTGCACAGTAAATAACCTCCACGACCATAACCTCCCTTCTACAAGCTTCCTCTCTCCTCTTTCTCTCTTTCTATCACATATTTGATAGCCCTCTTGTGTTTTTCATATACTTAGAAAAACCCTAGGAACCCCTATTTATAGTTTTAGGAAACTCCTTTCCGCATCCCAGTTGCAAAAGCACTTAGATTTCTGCAATCCGCAAAATGCAACGAATCTGCGTAACACGACGTCGAGATGAGGACGATGCGACACGACCGAGCAGGAGCATCGCTCGAGTGAGACCCGCATCACCAATCGGTCTCCAGACCTCGTCGATCGAAGCTAAGGTCACGACCGGTCGAGCACCCGAAAAAACCAATCGGTCGTGAGTCGACAGGGACTACAAACGTGCACCAGTCAACGGTCGTAAGGCGATCGGTCACGGGGAAAAAAACCCCATCAATGATCGGGTACATGCACGTGGTCCATGTTTGTAATGATCGAAAACAAGTGTTTGTGGGCGTTGAAATCGATTCTAGTGGACATCTTAACCATATGATGTCGTCCATTCATATGTTTAGGATTTGAAAAAAAAAACATCTTTTTCGGACCATGGTACATTTTCTATTTTCTTTATCAAACTAACGGTTTCAATTTAGTTCATGTGTACCATATGTAGTAAGTAACACGGCAGGCCTTATATGTAGAATATTGCCTGTTCCTGTATACTCGACCCAACTATATATTACATGTGATTATTCTCTGCATGACCCGGCCCGACTCGACCTGATTTTTGCTCGACCCAAGCCAACCCGAAATCAAATCAGGTTTGCTATTTTTCAAGCCAAACCAAATTGGAGGACCTTGACAACAGGGCACAACCCAACCTCATGTTGGGTCAGTTGGGTTCGAGTTGACCTGAACCCATGTTGCAGCCCTGGTTATAAGGGACCGGAGATGATGTGGTAAAGCCCCGCGGAACTTACAGATGGATGAGTTTTCTCTTACAATAGACGCAGCAGGATAATTTATCAATTGGAACCGTCCATCTTGTGGTCCTTTCATTGACAGTTGATATTTCTCAAATTTAGACCATTCAAAATAAATCCTATCCATCACTCCATTTTTAGCCACGTCTGCCATAACTGATATTTCTAAGGAATGTAATTTTGTTAATCTTTATGCCAAAGTCTCAAAATATTACATAAATAGCCACATTTATGCAAGAGAAAATCATAGGTTTAAGATAAAAACAGTTTGAAAACCAGGAATTTAGACTCAGTTTGGTCATCCCATGAGTCGAGGCCTGGACAAGTCTCAAAAACCTTGACTAGGTTTAAAAATCTTCAAATTTTGCCAATATTGGCTCTAGCTATTTAATACAATTTCATGGACCGGTCAAAAAATAAGGTGGTGATAGGTTGGCTAAGAAAAGGAATAAACTATATATATATATATATATATATATATATATATATATTATATATATATATATATATATATATATTATATATATATAGTGTCCAATCTTGCAACATGAGCAGTATAAGGAGTGAAATGTGTTTCTAGAGATAAAGGTGCATGCAATAAAATGGACGATTTGGTATGTTTCTCTTATTGTTAAAAAAGATGTCTTAAATCTAAAAGGTTCTGAAAAAAATTTGACTAGTCGAAGCAAGTTCGACTCAAAGTCCAGTAATAATGTTTTTGAAATTTTCGAGGTCTTCGACCATTCGAAGGTTACACAGATTGTGCGCTGATTCTGTGCGGACTGCGCAAATTTGAGGCGATTTTAGAGAGGTGCGTAAGTAGAGTTTCCTAAACTATAAATAGGAGTCCCTAGGGCCATTATATGAGATGCTAAGGCTTTCTAAAGGTATTCTAAGGGTTTCTAGAAAGGGTTCTAGGGTTTTCAAATGGTGTAGCAAGGGTGAGATTCGAGGTTGTTCTAATCGGGTAAGTCCTCTCTCTTTATAATTTCTATTTTCATAGTAAAGATCTATCGCTTTGTGCCGTGGATTTTTTCCGAAAGGGTTTTCCACATTAAATCTTTATGTTCTCTTGTGATTGCTTGGTGCTCTTGGATTGCTATCTTAGATTCATATCTTTGTGATTCTGCAAACCAAATCCCAACAAGTGGTATCAGAGAAATCGTCGGGGCACAAATCTAAATCTAAGGGATAAGTAATAATGGTAAGCACTAGGTATGATATTGAGAAGTACTCAGGAAAAAATAACTTTGAGTTATGGAAGATCAAGATGATCAATTTGTTAATTAAGCAAGGCGAACATGGTGCTCCTGATGAGCAAAAGTTTACTATGATGATGATGATTGGAATACTCTTGATAAGAAGGCCTTATACTCGATCTATTTATGTCTCACGGATGAGGTTCTCTACAATGTCATGAGGGAGAAAACTGCGGCTAAGTTATGGGCGAAGTTAGAGGATGTCTATGCGAAAAAAATCCTTTGAAAATCGCCCACACTTGAAGTGTCAGTGGTGTAGCTTCAAAATGACAGAGGGTAGAGATCTGGAGGCTCACATCAGCAACTTTAATAAATTGGTTTGCAAATTGATGGATATGGAGGAAGTGATGAAAGATGAGGAAGAAGCATGCATGTTGCTGTAAACACTGAAAAGTTGGCGTCCACGTTGTTGCGTTGTTGCTATAAAATGTTGGTGTTGTGGTGATGCTGGGGGTGATTAAGCTGACTTGTGATTGTTGGAGTCGCCACTAGTCGAATAATCTCAGAATCCCGCGGTCGGCTAGAACCACGGAATACGTACGGTTGGAGAAATCCGAAGACTCCCCTACCTTAGATTGACTCCTGGTCTGCGATTTGGGATTCCGAGTAAGGGACCTCGGTTACAAAGAGGGAAGGTGTTAGGCACCCTCTCTGCCCGTACAAATGTACGGTCTCAACTTAGTGTGGTAAAATAATCTCAAGGGATGATGATGATGCTACGGTCATGATGAGACTAGTCACACGTGGATTTCTGATGTAGCAAGATTCGAGATTTCGGCAGGCTACAGAGCATACGTCCGACAATGTGTCTAGAGGGTAGATGTAATGATGTTTATGCAAAGAGATAAGAAAAGTGGACTAGATCACTAGGAATTTCTGATGTGACAGGATCCGATGTACGGCAAGTCACAGAGCATACGTCCACTAGAGATCTAGAGAAGCAAAGGGGTTGAGAAGGGAGTAGATGTCATGATGAATGCTTGTAGGGTGATGGATCTTTGGCTTGATTCTTGGGTAGATTAAGACATAGACTGAACCATGATCACACTGGGTTAGGCTTATAGGTTGGAAGTGTCGAGAGGAGGGCTAGGGGGTGGCTGGAAAAATCAGAATCTTGGGGGTTTGGGGGCTCCTTCCCTTTTCCTCACTCTCTTCCTCACTCTCTCTTTCTCTCCCTCACTCTTTCTCTCTCACTTTCTCCCTCCCTTGGTGGTTTCTTCATCTATGGTGAAAATGAAAGGGGAGAGGGCTATTTATAGCCCTTTCCAATGGTTTTTTGGTAAATAGAGGACAAGAGGAGGGTAAAGGTGATGTGGCATGGGGTGATTGGTGGAGAGGAGAGAGGTACCACGTGGCGTGCTCTCATTGGCTAAAGGGGCTGGTAAAACAGTAAATAGTGAGGATGAGGGGGGTAAATGTATGAGAGAGTTGACTTTGGATGCTGGGATAGCTGTCCCTGCTCCGGCCGCACGTGGCGGAATTTCGATTACCGCTGGCGATAATCCGACAACCGCCGGTGGTAGTCCGACTACCGCCTGGACCTGATTGAGTCCGGAACTCGTGTGACTGGCTCCGTGCGCATTTTCTGGGAGGAAGCGGTAATTTGACTACCGCCGGCGGTAGTCAGATTACCACCTCGGTACGGTTTCCCTCGAAATTCATCTGGTGAGTCCTTTTTTGGGTCCTTAGAGTGAAACAAAGTTCCTTTTGGATATTTGGCCCAAAATGGATTGAAGTCGGCTCGATTGTTACCCGAAAATGATTCGAGAAATAGGTCGATTTTGGACATGGTCTGGATTGAATGATGATTCATGATAGCTCAGGTTAGGATTAGGGTTAGGTTTAGGATATGATCATGGTTCTCGAATTGTCTTAACAAAATCAAGATATTAGCCTAGGTGGGGTGTCTACAGATGCCCCTCTTTGACCGAGGTTGCGAGCAACCGAAGGTCAAAGCAAGTGGACACCCCACCCTTCTGGTCAGAATGAAGGGTAGCGATTCAAATCTATTGCTTACCTTTGTATCATTGTCAGTCGACTATTTGAAAAAGATGACTTGCACATATCACGAGGGTTGAGGAAAACGTTGTGATTGCCTCCTGCGCATTCGTCGCGGCTTTACGGATCACCAATCACAACCCTTTCACATCAGATTGTTTACAGCATTGGAGGGTAAGTCTGAAAAGTAAGGGCCTCTACGCATTTGTCGCGGCTTTACGAGGATTCCCGCACTGTTAGGTCTGTCGTTCCTTTGCTATGTAATCACCCTGGGAATGTTCGTTCCATTTGATCGTCAAAGTGGTTAGCTGCCCTGCGCGTTGGTGCGGCCTTACGGGGAACTCACTACGCCGACTTGGACTCGATCAAATTTTGCGAACATTCTGGACTAGGTATGTGCAGGTAATCTGTTTGCCATGCAATCTGCTGAGTCTGACACTTTGGTTACAATGGATTGTCTTCACTTCGAGTTTGATTATTCTTTCCAGAGATAGATCAACTCATCTTACTAGCCTTTGTACGACTGCCCAGTTATAGAGATCTGGCCAATCGTACATATATCATGTACGGACTCGATTGTCCTTCGGGGAAACCGGAAGAGATCGAGCCTTATTTAACTGTTTGCACTATCCGTAACTGGAGAATATGGAAGATTCCTCAGTGTACTGCGCGACGCGTGCGTTTTTGAAAACTATCCTCTTTAGAGCTAGGCTCCTTGAGGATTTTATTTGAACTCTCTTTTTAAAAAAAAAAAAAAATATCCGTTCGATCTCGCGGGTGGGCGTCGTCGTTCGGTTTTTATTTTTACAAGTTAAGTAAACAGTCGCGTTGCCTCCACTAATGAGTTGGCGGGGCTAACGGTTTTTATTTGAAAGTCAGATGGCCTCCACTAATAAATCAGTGGGGCTAATTTTTTATTTGTAAAAAGTCAGATGGCCTCCACTAATAAATTAATGGGGCTAATGTTTTTAGAAGAGGCAAACCTTTTGGGCTTATACTTACAGGGGGTTTATTTTAGAGTTACCTGGTATTTTTTTTTATATATTTTTTGAAGATTTTGAGATTTTTGGAAATTTTGGAGGTTTTGTCGACCTTTGAAAACTTTTGGGATTTTTTAGAATTTTTTTTTGGAGATTTTGAAAATTTATTTATTTATTTATTTTTATTTTTTGTGTTTTTTTTTTTTTTTTTTTTTTTGTTTTGGGATTTATATATTTTTTTGAGATTTTTTTTTTTTGAAGATTTTCTGGGGTTTATTATTATTATTTTTTTGGGATTTTTTTGGGACTTTTTTTTTGTTATTTTTTTTTTTTTTTTTTTTTGCTTTTTTTTTTTTTTTTTTGATTTTTGCTTTTGATTTTTTTTTTTTTGAAGGTTTTGGGATTTTTTTTTTGAGAATTTTTGGAACAAAAGTTTATTTTCGAAATTCTTTGGGGTCCTTTTCAAGAGTTTAGAAAGACTGAAATCTATTTTTAGAAATTTTGGGACCTTTTTGGAGATTTAGAAGAACTGAAGTTTATTTTTTTAAAATTTTTGGACATTTTGGAGGTTTTAGAGAATCAGAAGTTTATTCTTGGAATTTTTGAAGACCCTTTTTGAACTTTAGAGGAAACAGAAGTCTATTTTAAGAAATTTTTTGACTTTGTCCATCGGTCCAAAGAGAGGACCGGTCACTGGGGGTGGGCATGGGGGACAGCACGTTGCCCCATGTCAGATTGTCGGCGGCGGCAGTCAGACTGCCGCCAGCTGTAGTCTGGCTACCGCCGGTCCGTCAGATGGACCGCTGGTCCGTTCCTCCTCGCTGGTCCGTCCGATGCATCTTCCTTCCCATTTAGCCTGCTCGTCCGATCATCCAGGGACGCATTTGTGGTCCCTGGAGCAAATCTTGTTGATCCATTGCCCTTTTTTGTTTTTGATTTCAGGTATCTTGGCCGTTGGATCCTCCTTAGGCTTTTGGCGGGCCATTCTCTTGAGGAGATCTTGCACTCTTCCTCTTCTCTTTTTTTTTTGGAGGGCCACGATCAGGACCGTTGGATGGGTGAATGGATGATTGATCTGGATGATGGATTTGGATCCTGTATGGACGGATGGATGATGGATGATCTGGACCATTAATTTGGACCATGTATGGACGGATGGATGATCTGGGCCATTGATTGAATGATCTGGATCATGCATGAATGGTGGATGAGTGGTCTGGATGAATGATCTGGACCATTAGATGAAATAATCTAGACCATGTATGGATGATTTAGACCATTGGATGAGTGATCTGGACCGTGAATGCTCGAGACCATGTGTGGATGATCTAGACCATTGGATGGGCCATGTATGAATGATCTGGACCATGTATGAATGATCTAGACCATTGGATGAATGGATGATTTGGATCATCGGATGGATGGATGAATGATTTGAATCATGCATGAATGGATGGATGATTTGGACCATGTATGAGTGTATGGATGATCCAGACCATGTATGAGTGATTTGGGCCGTATGGATGATCTAGACCATGTATGGATGATCGGTCTAGATGATGGATAATCTGGGCCATCAATCTGGATCATGCATGGACAAATGGATGATGGATGATCTGGATGATCTGGACCATTGGATGAGATGATCTAGACCATGTATGGATGATTTAGATGATCTGGACCATTGGATGAGATGATCTAGATGACATGGATCATTGGATGAAATGATCTAGGCCATGTATGGATGGATGAATGATCTGAGACATTGGATCATGCATAGATCTACTGAAATGCCCCCCCCCCCCCCCCCCCTCCCTCTTTTTTTTTGGAATGGACCTTGATCTTTGAGCGGGCCTTTGATTTTAAAGTGGCAATGACTTTGGAGAGGATTTAAGCCTTGGAATGGGTTATTTTGGAAAACGGGCTCTTGAAGGTGGGTTTGTGGACATGGGCCTCCGAGATGGGCCTTTCACCATGGACCCTCTTCTCTTCTTTTTTTTGGCCTTTTAAGATTGTCCTTGAAAGTGGGTTTTTGAGATGGATCTTTTGAAGTATGGGCTTGACATGGAACTTACCTGTAGGCTTTGCCTGTGCAGTATGCCCCGTCGAGGTAGGAACGAGGCTGGTCTGTCTCAGCGTTCGACTGACCCGGGTTTCGTGCCGCGGGAGGGTCGGCATCTTTCTGACGTAACTCGGGAAGGTGGTGTGCCTGCGATTCTTAGAGGTCGTGGGGTTAGAAGGCATTGGCCTGACTGGTTTCACGATCCTCAGCCTTTGTTCTTTGAGGTTCTGGAGCGTACCCCTTTCGCTCATCTTTTCCGGGTTCGTCTGAGTAAGACGAACATGTCGCTCTTATCTGCCTTAACCGAGCGATGGCACCCCGAGACACACACATTCCAGCTGCCCTTTGGAGAGTGGGGGATCACCCTATATGACATATATATGCAGCTGGGCCTTAGATATGATGGTGGATCTGTGCCTTTTGAGGAGGATCTTCCAGTACCTACTGAGGACGACTGGATGGAGCTGCTAGGGATGATGCCAGATGCCACAGAATTTTCAGGACATCGATTTAGACTTTTGTGGCTTTCTTCGAATTTTGCCAGACGCATCCCTGAGACTGAGGCGGCAGCTGTAATAAAAGCTCGGGCCTTGATTTTATACATCATGGGAGCGATGATTTTCTGCCATGGGAATGAATTAGTGAGTTCCCGTCTGTTGTCGCTCATGGCAGACATCACTTTTCCCATGCCGTACAACTGGAATGCAGCCCTCCTGGCGCATTTGTACGAAGGGCTGGACAAGCCCAGTCGTTGCATCAGCCGCTCCTTGACTGGTTTTTACCCAGTCATTGAGGTACTTTCTCGAGATCCTTTCTGTCATATTTTCCTTGAGGATGGTCCGGTGTGTCTTCTCTGATTTCGGTGTGGCGCAGGTTTGCTTTTTTGACCACTTTCCTCACCTGGCACCCACTCTGATCAATCATTCGCCTCCATTCCCGCGCATGATGCTGTGGTACAAGGATAACCGCAGTCGTACACGTTTGTTTTCTGATCTGGCTTAGAGGTCGAATGTTGATGCCCTCGTTCCTGACGATGTGAGTGATTTGTCTTGCCCTATATTGCCCATATGTTGTTTTCCGCATGTCTGACAATCTTTACCCTTTCTTCCCTTTTTTTTGTAGTTTCATACTCGGTCATATCTTCAGTCGAATGCAGTTCTCACTCCTGGTGCACAGGAGGCTTTCCAGGCCTCTCGACGACGCCGCATCCTGGAGGATCCGCGGGTGAACAAATGGTATCTGGGAGAGAGACTTTTTTGGCAGCTGACTGGCAGCCCTTTGGTCCCGCTTAGTCCGCCATCTGGACCATCTGACTGGAGATTTGTGCCACAGAGAGTTGGCCGCTGCTTTGGAGGGCTACGAGGCCAGCGCCTTTGTCGATCCGGACAGAGAGTACAGCTCTTGGAGTGAGCAGTACGGCATGGGTCCGATTCTTCAACCTGGTTATGCTCCTGGTGGTGGCGCCCGCTTTGTTGGAGGAGGGATCTCGAGACCTCATTTTCATAGCAAAGATAATGATGCCTATTTTCCGGATGACGATTAGTTCATCAACTGTGTAATCCTCTTCATTTGATATGAAATTTCAATTTACTCAGTATTCGTCTTCCGCTCTTATGGTTACTTTTATCCAATCATATACATAGGGACACATTACTTGTTCTTTACCCTCTGGAGTGGATCTGACCCGAATTTTATTTGGAACTGGGCCAGGGCGGTAGTCGTACTGCCGCCGGCGGTAATCGGACTGCCGCCGGCGGTAATCGGACTACCGTCCGTTGACATTTTCCCGTTCTGCTTGTTCAGTCAGGTGCTGTAGTGAGTCAGTGATGACACCTCTGTTCTGAAACGGTACTCCGATTGCCGCTAGCGGTAATCCGATTACCGCCCACGTCCATCTTTTCTTCCAGCGAGCCCTGTTCTTCCCTGTTCATTCCCTTTGTCCCTTCCTCCGGTATTCCCGTCCGTCCGTTCTCTGATCATCCTTTTTGTCTCCATTTTGTCCTTTCTTCTTTGTCTTCATCCATCCCTTGTTCCTTTCTCCTTTTCTGATTCATCATGGCCAATCATGTTGATGGGTTGGGTGTGTTTATTGATGGTGAAAAGGTGGGTGGCTCCATAAATGATGAGGAGTTTATGGGTGGATTGATGGGGGTAGATGGAGAAGTAATGGGCCCTTTTGAAGGAATGAACACCACTTATGGCTTGGATCCTTTTCCTACTGATGGGCTGATGGGATTGGATGGTTTGATTGATGGAGGGATGGCTATGGGTGGCATGGATGGTGTGGATCAGATTTTGGTGGATGACGGGCTTTCTCTTGGTGTGTTGAGGGTCAAATATTGCATATCAGACCTCGATTAGTGCCAGATTTTACATACACAATAATGCTTAATGGAGTATTTTAATTGTGTTTTGTTGCAGGATGCAATGAGGAGCGTTGACTGAAAACTGACACTAAAAGTATGGATTTGACACTCAGAATTCACCAGAGCAAGGGACGGACCCTAAGGGACCAAGATCGACAATGTGTACACCAGAGACCCGAGAAAAATCAAGAAACAGAAGCTCAAGTGGCCCGAAATTGGTCCAGAATGCAAGATCACGGGGTTCTCACCATCCGTTCAGCCCGAAACTTCATACACGGCCTGAGGTCCATAAATTAACCATACATATAAAATTTCAGCCGATGGATCTGTGTGGAAATGGCCCAACGGACAGATCAGCCCACAAAACTCTGATTTTGGGCTCACACGATATCTGGAACTGCATCAAATTTGGTCTCAACCCTTTATATGAGGTTACACAACAGATGAACGGGTCAGATCTTTCAAATACATCACTTGGGACCCGTACATGCGATGCATGTACACAACGTGTACAACGCTCGACCCGCACTGGATCGAGTTCTCGGTCAAAGGGGTCTTTGACCCGTGTTTTCTTTTAAAAACCAAGAAACGCACAGCGGACGAAGTGGATTTCGCCGGTTGATGATTGTGGGCCCCATTCATCATCCTTTTCATCAATCTGAACCGTTCAATTGCCCCAGGAGGTGGCCAAGACCCTGTCCAAGCTTTTCCTTTTGGCCTAAGAACGCGATCACGCGATTTTCACCGTCAAAACGCAAAATGAACGGTCACTCGAGTTGATTAAGTGGGCCACTCCAGAACTTACAAAAATCACTCCTTCCCAACCGTTTTTTCGATGGGAATCTTATGGACGGAGTGGATTTTCCACTCGACACCGAGGTTGGACTCACCAGCCATCACAGCGATGGATGCGAACCTCTGTTACGCAGAGGACTTACGGACGAAGTTCGGTGGGCCACTATCATCAAATATTCGGATGATCCGGACCATCCATTAGTTCCAGCAGGCAGAACCGACCGTACAAGGGGGTATTTTTCAAACCCATGCATACACACGCAGAGGAGTATTGATCAAACGCTGTTCGGACGGTAGATTAGGAACTTCGGTGGACCACACCAAATCCTATCTAAAAACATGCATACCTGAATGGTTTTTCGAGCAGAATCTTGTGGACGGAATAGATTTCTCAAATCAAGAAGAAGTGGACCCCACCAGCACGGCAGCGAAGAGAGCCCGCAAGCTCTGTTTCGTACGTCTGAGAAAACCGGCCACTGTGGGCCGGTTTTGTGATCACGATCACGTTTGGATTAGTAATCCGAACCGTTCAATGTGTAAACGATCAAAAAATCCCCCCAGGGACGTTGCAGTTTTGGACGAGATGCAAGAAAAAGTGGAGTTAGGAGGCCCCGATTCTGATCGTGTAAAGGATTTCTGCAACGACTCCAGCTGTACACACAGTGCGAAAAATCTCCGCAGCCGACTCCATTACGGATTCTGCAGCGTTCGCACCTCTCCACATCTCTGCCAAACTCCATCAGCAACTATAAAAGAAAAGAAGAGAGAGAGAGAAAAGGGGGACGGCTGGAGAGCTTGGCTTGGTGGCTAGACGTGGAGCACCAGCAGCAGATGAGGGAGTTCTTTTCTTTTCTTTTCATTTTATTTTTTCACTTTGTCTAAGTAATCCAGCCCTTCATGGTTGGCTGAACCTCTTAGCTAGGGCTAAGAGGTGAAGCTTGTAGCATGATGGGAGACACTATTTTATGTCTTTTATTTATACTGAATTGAGGTTGATTTTAGTTTGATTATTAAGGGAATATTGTTTTAGTCTTTAATGGTCCGTTGTGACTGAAATTACAATGGGTTTGCAATGGCTTTGAGTATTTCCTTTGCTTTGTTATGTTTATGACGTCAGGAAGCCCTGTTTTTCACCATCGTCTCCTGGGCATGGTTGGATGTCGGTACCCTTCCTAACTTTCATAATCATCTGATTGGTTGTCAATTAGTTTAATTCTGTAGTTTACTTTGTCTCCTGGGCATGGTTTGGTGATGGAATCCATTCTAATTCATATACCCTTCGTCTCTTGCAAACTATATTAAGGCTAGTTCAGTTGAGTTTTGATGCTGGCATAAGATCTCCCTGATCTCTACAAGTGGATCCCCTGAATCCCTAGTTCCCTTCCTCTGAATTTTCTTAAGTTTTAGATTAATTATTCCACAATTATTTCTCAATTGTTCTTTGATTTAGAATTCATCTTAGTCTAGTTCTAGTTATAGTTAGTTTCAGACTACGTACAGGTTTTAGTCCCTGTGGATTCGACCTCGGTCTTACCGAGATTATTACTACATCACAACCCTATACTTGGGGAGTGAACAAGTTTTTGGCGCCGTTGCCGGGGACTGACGGTTGCGTATTTTTGAAATCAATTGGTCTTAGGATTAGTTTAAGATTAGGATTTCTTTTCTAACTTTAGTTTTTAGTTTTTTTTTTTTTTTTTTTTTTCTGATTTCTAGAAACTAACCTGTTTTCCTATTTTGTAGGATCCTGACATACACTTTTAATTCGGTAATTTCTTTCTAAATTCTTTCTCTTTTTTCTGGATCTCATATTGCTGTAGGATTATTTTATTCTTAGGATTAGATTCAGAATTAGGGTTTTACTATGCAAGAGTTGGAACGTATATGTGCTGAGATAGCTAAGGAATCTTGGGAAAATTTTTTGATGTATGAAGATAATGATGGAAAACAGCCTATGCCTCAAATATTTTCTGAAAATTACTTCAACCAATTGAAACATGATGCTCCACCGATTAAGAAGTCCTTACGTGATCATATGCAGGAGAACAATTACACCCCACGGATTAACAAGACAGTACGTGAATGTTGGGGTTATCATAACTATGAGAGTGAGAATTATTATCACTCATCTGAGAAAAAGAAAACAATGTGTGATTATATTATGAGTGATAATATGTATTACCAACCATCAGATTCTCCCACACATGATCCGTATGACTCTAATCAGTGGAACCATCAATGTTGGGAAGATGAAGCAACAACATGTAATGATTATTCTCTTGGATACCCTACCATTGAGAACCAACCAGAAACGATCCAAGAGGATTCATGTTTTAATCTAGAACAATTCAACCAGCATGTTGTGAAAATGATGAAATCATTAGAAGTACTCAATTCGCGCCTTGAAAGGATAGAGGAAGCTCGCTCATCCCAACTACAATCCAATCCAGAAATACAATGCAAGGAAAGTGATCCTCACTCGCTTTTGACGAAATCTGGAATTTGGAATGAGGAGTTGGATTCCTTTAATGAGCATACGGTTCAACTCCCCGATGAGTCGATCTCACTGACTGTTCAAAACAATGATGGAGATACATGGGTGTCTTTCAAATACAGTGATGATGACACACTTTCCTTACATGATACACATGATCTCAATGATGAGGTTGAGGTTAGTTTATTCAAACCTCAACCGAATTTAGAATGTAAGGAAAGCGATCCCATCTCAAGTGTGTACTGCACTGAATTGGAAGCTGAGAAGTATTGGGATGAAATTCATGAGAGCACAACCCAAATTCCCCTGGAATCAATCTCAAGTATGGTCCAGGTCAATGCTCAAGAAGCACACGAAGTGATCGGTCATACTGAGCTACTCCACTCACCTAACATGTCTGATTTAAAAGTGGAAGATGAGCTCATTAGAACCGACCCTTCCAACTTCTGTGAGACATGTTTGGACCACTCTCGGGAATTGAATGATAATGTGATTTGGGAGAAGGACGAGCTGCTCGCTAAGACTCTGGAATTTGAAACCACTCGATTGAGACCACCATCTGAGTTGTACACGTCGGACAGTTCAACGCCTCGATTGAGTAGTTTCAATGAACAAAGTGATCCCATCGATGCTTCCCCTATTGATCTTCAATATGTCTGTGCAGGACTGGAGCAAGAAAGCATATCTTCATATACTTTTAAGGGCGAGGGAGTCCTTGAGCATCTCATTACAGACTTCAATGAGAAAAATAAGTCACTCTCAGCTGAAATTTCTGACTCTTTTGATAATTGCTGGGCACACTTTGCAAAGTCAAACGATCCCATGTCAAAAGACAAAGTGGATGCCTTGCAAGACAACATCTCGGTAGTTATCACTGACCGAGAGAACCCTTATTTTGAAGCCCCTTCTTCCCCTGATCCTAAACGTCTACCATTAAAGGAGGAGGAGCTGAAAATTGAACCAAAGTTTGACACTTCGAAATGTATTGAGGCTACATCACTTTTTGCGAAGTTTTCTAAACTTTATCTACTTGTAGTCTCTGATTCACTATGGGATACTAACATTGAAACTTCTTCTGTCACAGGTGAATCGTACATACTCTGGTTACCTCAAGCAATGCAATGGAAAATTTCTTATGAGGTACATAAGTCTCTCTGGAAAGTCATGCTCCAGGGCACCCAAGCCTTTTGCAAAAAGGGCTTTTGGATGATCTTGTTGAGGAACTTACTGAGGAACTTATCAAGATACTGGCCAGAAGATGAACCTTGCAGCATGAGTAGTTAGTTCAATGTTTGTGGGTAACATTGCTGTAAACCCTCACGAGACTACAACTCGTCCACTAGGGGCAACCTAGGGGTTTAAAGGCTTGTTGCATACGCTAAATGCAATCGAAAGCACCTGCGAAAGTGGTATAGGTAGGATTTTATTTTTGTTATTTTTGTTCTACTTTCTCTCTTGTGCTGACCGGATTCCATGCTTCTATCTCTTGGAAAGTCTCTCTCGATTCATTATCCAGGTACTATCTTCCCATCACTTTTTCTTTACTGTCGTTGTCCCATATGCATTGCATGTTTTCATCTTTTACATTGAGGACAATGTAGATTTTAGGTTGGGGGTGGGAGATTAGGTAACCTAATCAGTGTTTTTCTTAGTCTTGAGCAAAAATTGTGAAAATTTTTTGAAATTTTCTGGACTTTCTAGTGAATTCGAAGTGATTTGACGACCATCTTTGATTTAGAATTTCAGGATATGGAAGGTTGGTGATTTACTACTCTTGGATTCAGTAGCTGTTAGATGTCACGGTTAAGTTGAATTGTCAATCCATGATTAGAAGTTGTAAACATTGATTGAGTCATGATTTCACATACCACATCTCGCTTACACATTAAGATTTCAGTCTAAAACTAATGGATTAATCTGGTAATCACTGAGCATGAAAGAAACCAGCCTAAAAGATTTGGCCACCAGGGTATAAAAAAGAATTGCACCATGGGTTTGCTCCCTATAGGTGTGGATTCGATTTTCCATGATTAACAGTTGGAAAGAGTTGGGCGACTAGTTTCACCATAGGTTTGCTCCCTATAAGTGAAAATTTGATTCCCATAAAAAAAAAAAAAAAAAAAAAAAAAGATCTATGAGGGACGCTTTGGTTTAAGTTTTGGGAGTCCTGAATGCTCTTGTAGTTACCAACATTATCTTGAAAAATGAATTGAATATTAATGTTGAAAGCCGAGATTATACTATACATCTGTGGAACTCAATGTTTAAAATTTTTTTTAATTGATGGATTAATACTGTGCACTTGATTATGAGGTTTGCCGTCTGCTTGAGTCTAGGAGAGAGTAATGGCCAATATTTGTGAATCCTAAAATTCTAGCATCTGGTTTAATTTTCAAAAATTACTTGAGTTTTTAAAGATTGTCTTGTAATTCTCAACTTATTTTTCGCATATTTTGCTCGGGACTAGCAAAATGCTGGTTGGGGGTTGTGTTGAGGGTCAAATATTGCATATCAGATCTCGATTAGTGCCAGATTTTACATACACAATAATGCTTAATGGAGTATTTTAATTGTGTTTTGTTGCAGGATGCAATGAGGAGCGTTGACTGAAAACTGACACTAAAAGTATGGATTTAACACTCAGAATTCACCAGAGCAAGGGACGGACCCTAGGGGACCAAGATCGACAAATGTGTACACCAGAGACCCGAGAAAAATCAAGAAACAGAAGCTCAAGTGGCCCGAAATTGGTCCAGAATGCAAGATCACGGGGTTCTCACCATCCGTTCGGCCCGAAACTTCATACACGGCCTGAGGTCCATAAATTAACCATACATATAAAATTTCAGCCGATGGATCTGTGTGGAAATGGCCCAACGGACAGATCAGCCCACAAAACTCTGATTTTGGGCTCACACGATATCTGGAACTGCATCAAATTTGGTCTCAACCCTTTATATGAGGTTACACAACAGATGAACGGGTCAGATCTTTCAAATACATCACTTGGGACCCGTACATGCGATGCATGTACACAACGTGTACAACGCTCGACCCGCACTGGATCGAGTTCTCGGTCAAAGGGGTCTTTGACCCGTGTTTTCTTTTAAAAACCAAGAAACGCACAGCGGACGGAGTGGATTTCGCCGGTTGATGATTGTGGGCCCCATTCATCATCCTTTTCATCAATCTGAACCGTTCAATTGCCCCAGGAGGTGGCCAAGACCCTGTCCAAGCTTTTCCTTTTGGCCTAAGAACGCGATCACGCGATTTTCACCGTTAAAACGCAAAATGAACGGTCACTCGAGTTGATTAAGTGGGCCACTCCAGAACTTACAAAAATCACTCCTTCCCAACCGTTTTTTCGATGGGAATCTTATGGACGGAGTGGATTTTCCACTCGACACCGAGGTTGGACTCACCAGCCATCACAGCGATGGATGCGAACCTCTGTTACGCAGAGGACTTACGGACGAAGTTCGGTGGGCCACTATCATCAAATATTCGGATGATCCAGACCATCCATTAGTTCCAGCAGGCAGAACCGACCGTACAAGGGGATATTTTTCAAACCCATGCATACACACGCAGAGGAGTATTGATCAAACGCTGTTCGGACGGTAAATTAGGAACTTCGGTGGACCACACCAAATCCTATCTAAAAACATGCATACCTGAATGGTTTTTCGAGCAGAATCTTGTGGACGGAATAGATTTCTCAAATCAAGAAGAAGTGGACCCCACCAGCACGACAGCGAAGAGAGCCCGCAAGCTCTGTTTCGCACGTCTGAGAAAACCAGCCACTGTGGGCCGGTTTTGTGATCACGATCACGTTTGGATTAGTAATCCGAACCGTTCAATGTGTAAACGATCAAAAAATCCCCCCAGGGACGTTGCAGTTTTGGACGAGATGCAAGAAAAAGTGGAGTTAGGAGGCCCCGATTCTGATCGTGTAAAGGAGTTCTGCAACGACTCCAGCTGTACACACAGTGCGAAAAATCTCCGCAGCCGACTCCATTACGGATTCTGCAGCGTTCGCACCTCTCCACATCTCTGCCAAACTCCATCAGCAACTATAAAAGAAAAGAAGAGAGAGAGAGAAAAGGGGGACGGCTGGAGAGCTTGGCTTGGTGGCTAGACGTGGAGCACCAGCAGCAGATGAGGGAGTTCTTTTCTTTTCTTTTCATTTTATTTTTTCACTTTGTCTAAGTAATCCAGCCCTTCATGGTTGGCTGAACCTCTTAGCTAGGGCTAAGAGGTGAAGCTTGTAGCATGATGGGAGACACTATTTTATGTCTTTTATTTATACTGAATTGAGGTTGATTTTAGTTTGATTATTAAGGGAATATTGTTTTAGTCTTTAATGGTCCGTTGTGACTGAAATTACAATGGGTTTGCAATGGCTTTGAGTATTTCCTTTGCTTTGTTATGTTTATGACGTCAGGAAGCCCTGTTGTTCACCATCGTCTCCTGGGCATGGTTGGATGTCGGTACCCTTCCTAACTTTCATAATCATCTGATTGGTTGTCAATTAGTTTAATTCTGTAGTTTACTTTGTCTCCTGGGCATGGTTTGGTGATGGAATCCATTCTAATTCATATACCCTTCGTCTCTTGCAAACTATATTAAGGCTAGTTCAGTTGAGTTTTGATGCTGGCATAAGATCTCCCTGATCTCTACAAGTGGATCCCCTGAATCCCTAGTTCCCTTCCTCTGAATTTTCTTAAGTTTTAGATTAATTATTCCACAATTATTTCTCAATTGTTCTTTGATTTAGAATTCATCTTAGTCTAGTTCTAGTTCTAGTTAGTTTCAGACTACGTACAGGTTTTAGTCCCTGTGGATTCGACCTCGGTCTTACCGAGATTATTACTACATCACAACCCTATACTTGGGGAGTGAACATGGTGCTCTAGATGGTTTGGACTTGGTAGATGATGGACTTCCGACAGGCGGCCTGAGTCAGATTTTTGGGGCAGATTTTGAGGCGATGGTCGGTCAGTCAGCTCCTGGCGTCGTACAGGATGTAGCTCTTACGCGCCACTGGGATGCTCCAGACATTGCAGCTATTGGGGCTTCTTCATTTCAGACACCTCCTGACGTAGCAGTTGTCGGGGATTCCGGTCCTTCTGTTGAGGCTTTTCAGGATACACTGCATGATGCGATGGGCGCGTCTGGCTTTTTTTACCATCATGAGATTGACCTTTTAGATGAGGGCATGCCCATTTTTGATGACCTATCGGTGGACCCAGGGATTCAGATTGTTGAGGGCGTGCCTGTTCGGACTTGTCGACTGCAGCCACGTGGCACCTGTTCTGAGCGATTACATATTTGGATTGACAGTTTGACCGAGTCCGAAATCTTCGAGTTGGACTCTTTGGGCTTTCGAGAGGTTCTCCACTTTCACCGAGTTCGCTTAAACTGGCGACTGCTGAGTGCAGCATTGTATGACTGGGTACCGTCCCTGAACCTGTTTTCCTTCAATGACCTAGAGCTGGGTCCATCGTTGGAGGAGTTTGCGCGTTTGTCAGGCCTTCTCCTGGCCCGGGAGGCGTACATTCCTTCGTCAGAGTTGGTTCGCCCTTCTGATCTGGTTGCCTGGTTCGGATTTCCCGTTGATCTTCCTACTGCAGAGGGCGGGGTTGGTGAGCTTTCTCTGGAGGTTTTATATGACCGCTGCTCTACTGGCCGTGGGAGGCCTGGATCTGATCGTCAGCTTCAGTGCCTGAATGCACTGATATTTTGCACCTTGGCTGAGCTGCTCTTTTCAGGATGAAGATGATCGTCGCTGGTAGTTTTGCTAGATGTCTTCCGATGCGTTCTTTGTCGCAGGAGCATCGTTTCGGTAGTGCTGGCCGAGTTTTTCTTGGGGTTGACTGAGTGTTCCCTTGGACATACCCACATCCTCAGAGGCTGCTGCTCGTTTCTTCAGGTACTTTCTGCTCTTTCGCCACTTTCTCATGCATCCCATTTTTTTGAAATTTGAGCTCAAATTAAGCTTCTCCCAGGTATGGTTATGGGAACACTTGTACATGACTCCTGTGCTTGCATTTCCTGATTCTCGTCGTAATGACGTGCTGCGCTTGTTGCTCGACGACCTTCCGTGTGGCGCTGAGGCCACGGAGTCATTGTATCGCCGCATGCTTTCTGAGCTTCGAGGGTGGGAGATCAGCTGGGAGGCTACTTGGCTTTGTCGAGCGCCCCTGATTTGTAGTGCGGCTCGCATTCCTTTGCTGTTGCTTAGCCTTCGGGGATGCTGCTCCTATCATCCCGTACGTTTCCTTCGCCAGTTTGGTTTCTGGCAGGATGTCCCGGAGTTCGCCTTTTCTGGATTTGGGCGTTCTTCTCTTCCATCTGATTTGACATCCCTGTATAGGCGAGTCTGGATTTCCTGGCAGGGTTCTTTGGATGCGACGGCTCTAGGCCTTAAGTCTTGGGCTCCTCTTATGGCGACGGTACCATACCAGCGATGGGTGGCAGAGCAGTCGTTGTATCGTCAGGTCCCAGGCTGGCATTTCGCAGATGAAGCCGCTGATCAGGATATGATAGGTGACACTGCTACATCTTCCTCCTGTGTTATTGATTCTTTTGAGGCCTTTGAGGAGCGGCCCTTCATTGATCCTTCATTTCTGCTAGCCACACATGGCCATCTGATTAGTGAGATTGTTGTGCTTCGCCACTCGTGTGAGGACATGGCTCGCCGATTAGCCGTAGGGCGACGATATGATGAGAGCATGCTTGTGGCGCATCGTCTGTATAGGGATGAGATCTTCTACCTGCGCATGGAGATAGAGAGGCTCAGGGAGAGATTGTTGGCATATGAGAGGTAGGAGCTTACCTGCAATTTCTGTTGTTGATTGACTGCTTATTTTGTATGCACAGAGAATTTTGTTTCTGAAATATAAAAAGGAAAAACAATGTACTTTGCAAAATGGTTTAAAAGAATGAAATATTTTGTTCGTGCCATATTTGTCAATGTTTGCTTATGTTGGGTTTTTTACTTAGGATGATTGGGATCAGAATCTTGTGCTCAGCCCACGTTGTGTACAGTATGCTAGACTGTATTCTTTGGGGTCTTGGTTCCCTGGGACGGTGTCCGGGATTGCATCCCCTGGATTTGAACAATATCTGATGGAGTACTGATCTGAAGTTGATCCTTCTTTGTATCTCGTTGTGACGTTTGCTGCCTCGGCTTCTTCTGTTCCTGCACTTCTTTTTTTTTTTATTTCTTGTCATTTTTACCCGCAGCGCCCTTTCAGGTTTTCACTACGTCCGGCTTTTTCCTTCATTTTTGCCCTTAATGTCTTCTCGGATTTTCACTACGTCCCGGGTTTTTGATCTTGCCTGCCCCTTGGCAGCTTGTGCTATTTTACCCTTGGCGCCCTTTCGGGTTTTCACCAGGTCCGCTACATGCCTGCTGTTTTTACTCGAGCCGCCTTTTTAGGTTTTCAACTCGCCCATTTTGCTTAGGCATGCCTTTATTCTTTTTTTTTTTTGGAGTGCTAGGATTGATGGGGGAACTTCCTTCATAGCTGGCCGATTGGCTGCCTGCCTGTCTTTGTCTTTAATCACAATCGTAAGCTGCTTGAAATTATTTGGGGATGAAGGATAGATTTCTAGGGATGCGGGATGGATTTCTTCACTTTCTTTTTGGGTTTTCTTATTGAGGTTTCTTTTTGTCTTTTCCTTTTTTTCCTTTTTCTTTCTTTTTGTTTTGTTTTCTTTCTTTATCTTTTTTTCTTTCTTTTTTTTTTTTTTTTGGGGGGGGGGGGGGGGGGGGGTATGATGGGTGTTTCTGGAAAGGGTAATTGGTGGATATATACAGTTTTATTTTTGGTAAGGAGGTGAGAAATGCTGCCTTTCGATTGTAATCATTGACAAGGTTCGGTAGGGTTACCCGTGATAGATTTTCACATTGTCGGCGTTGATGGGCTCGGGAAGATCCTCGTCTTTCAGATTGGTGAGCCGAAGAGCACCTCCTGGGAGTACTTCCCGAATGATCAGTGGTCCGTCCCACAATGGTTTGAATTTTCCTCTGGGATCTGGCAAATGAGGCGGCAGGATACGTTTCATGACCATGTCATCGACTTTGAAACTTCTCTTCCGGACTCTCTTGTTGTAAGCTCGAGCGATCCTTCTTTGATAGCATTGGGAGTGGCTTAGCGCTCGCATGCGCTTTTCATTTGCCAGATGCAGCTGATCGTATCTTGCTTGTTGCCACTCGCCTTCCTCGACTTCACTTTCCAGCAGTATCCGCAGTGAGGGGATTTCGATTTCGACTGGTAGTACTGCTTCCATTCCGTAAACGAGCTCATATGGAATTGTGCCTGTAGCAGACTGTACAGACGTGCGATAAGCCCAGAGTGCATAAGGAAGCATTTCTGACCAGTCACGATGTCTTCACCATCTTTTCGAGTATGCGGATGATAGCCTTGTTTGCGGCTTCCACCCCACCATTCATTTGAGGACGGTAGGGGCTTGACCGATGGCGTTGAATTTTAAACTTGTCGAGGAAATCGCCCATCCTTTTGTTGACGAACGGAGTTCCATTATCAGTGATAATGGCCTGAGGGATCCCATATCGGCTAATGATGTTATTCTTTATGAATCTGACCACATGAGATGCTGCGACGGTGGTATAGGATGCTGCTTCTATCCATTTAGTGAAGTAATCTACTGCCACCAGGATGTATTCATGCCCGTTTGAAGCTTTAGGGCCGATCTTGCCTATGATGTCGAGTCCCCATACAGAGAAGGGCCATGGTGCCGTCAAGTTATAGAGTTCGGAGGCAGGCGCATGTATCTGGTTTGCATGCTCCTGACACTTGAAGCATCTCCTGACGTGCTTGCAGCAATCTGTTTCCATTGTAAGCCAGTAGTAGCCAAGTCGTAGGATCTTCTTTGCCATCATGTGTCCGTTCATATGCGGGCCGCATAGTCCTTCGTGGATTTCTGACATGATGTGGGCTGCCTCTGTCTCATCCACACAGCGGAGAAGGATTTGGTTGAAGGATCGCTTATAGAGGATACCCCCGATGATCACGAACCGAGTTACTAGTCTTTTTATAGTGCGTCGATCAGTCAGAGCTGCTTTTCTGGGTACTTCTGATGTTCGAGGTATTTTTTGATGTCTGTGTACCATGGCTGATCATCTGGGGCAGGCTCGGCTTCTTCGATTTGTAGGCAGAATGCAGGTTCCTCCTGGAGTTCGACAGTGAGTTCCCATTCAGCTACTCCTTTTAGGATTTCCAACATTGAAGCGAGGGTAGCTAGAGCGTCCGCAAACTGATTCTTGACCCGAAGCATGTAAGAGAACGTGATCTCCTCGAATTCCTCGATCAAATTCTCCAGATAGACGTGATAAGGAATCAGCTTCTCATCCTTGGTCTTCCAATCGCCATTTATCTGATTGATGATGAGTTGCGAATCTCCGAAGACTCGTAACTTCTTTACGTTGAGGATGATGACTTCTCTTAGACCGGCGATGCATGCCTCATATTCAGCTACATTGTTGGTGCACTGGAATGCTAGTCTTCTGGATATGGGAACTGGGACGTCTTCGGGGGAGTAGAGTATGGCGCCTACTCCATTCCCCTTCGAGTTTGCAGCTTCATCGAAGAAGAGTGTCCACTCTTCTGCATTTCTTTTCTCTTCTTCCTCAATCTAGAGGATGTCTTCGTCAGGGAAGAAGGTCTTCAGGGGTTGGTAGTTGGGCAGGGAGTGTGCTGCTAAGTGATCGGCCAGTGCTTGCCCCTTGATTGCCTTCTGAGTGACATACGTGATGTCAAACTCAGAAAGCAGTAACTGCCATTTTGCGATTCTGCCCGTCAGTGCCGGTTTTTCGAACAAGTATTTCAACGGGTCCATGCGAGCGAGCAGAAGTATTGGGTGAGCGATCATGTACTGCCTTAGCCGTTGTGTTGCCCAAACTAGGGTGAGGCATGTCTTTTCTAAGCTGGAATATTTGGCTTCGTAGCTTGTAAACCGTCGGCTTAGATAGTAGATCGCTTGCTCCTTTCTTCCCGTATCGTCGTGTTGGCCGAGGACCCATCCGATTGCTTCTGCCGCGACAGAGATATACAACAGAAGTGGCCTTCCTGGAGTAGGCGGTACGAGCACTGGAGGATTTAGCAAGTATCTTTTGATTTTATCGAAGGCCGCTTGGCAGTCGTCATTCCATTCTTTTGGAGATTTCTTTCGTAATAGCTTGAATATGGGTTCGCAGACCGGAGTGAGTTGTGCGATGAATTGGCTGATATATTGGATTCGCCCGAGGAAGCCCCGAATTTCTTTCTCAGTCTTGGGTGGTGGCATCTCGATGATAGCTTTGGTTTTGGTTTCATCCACCCTGATACCATCTTCGCTGACAATGAAGCCTAAAAGCTTGCCTCCAGTTGCACCGAAGACACATTTTTGCGGATTGAGGCGGAGCTTGAACTTTTCCAGCCTGTCGAAGAGCCTTTTGAGATCTTCAAAGTGTCCTTCGATCGTACGAGACTTGACAATCATGTCGCCCACATAAACTTCCATTTCCTTGTTTATCATGTCATGAAACAAGGCAGTCATGGCTCGCTGATACGTAGCTCCTGCATTTTTCAATCCAAAAGGCATGACCCGATAGCAGAAAGTTCCCCATGGCGTGATAAAGGAAGTCTTCTCACGGTCTTCGATGGCCATCTTGATCTGATTGTAACCGGAGAAACCGTCCATGAAGGAGAAGATCTTGTGTCCAGCAGTATTATCTACCAGTGTGTCGATATGAGGCAGAGGGAAGTCATCTTTAGGGCTTGCTCTGTTGAGGTCCCTAAAGTCGATGCACATTTTGACTTTCCTATCTTTTTTTGGAACTGGTACGATATTTGCGAGCCATTCCGGGTAGTTGGAGACTACCAGAAATCCCGCGTTGAATTGCTTGATGACTTCATCACGGATTTTCAGGGCCCATTCTGGCTTCATCCTTCGCAGCTTTTGCTTGATTGGCTTCATGTCTGGCTTTGTTGGTAGATGATGCACCACCAACGCTTCATCGAGCCCTAGCATGTCCTCGTAAGAGAAGGCAAAGTTGGACAACCTCGGTTTCAGAAACTCCATCATCTTCTGCTTGTATTCTGGGGGAAGCGATTTCCCGATACGCACTTCCCTAAGGGATTCCACCGACCCTAAGTTCACAATTTCGAAGTCGTCTGCCACAACATTGGCCTTTGTTTCGAATCTTTCGAGGGAATCCTCGAATTCAAGAGCGGTATCATCATTTCCCTCATCTGGGGCTTCATCCAAACCCATAAGTTCGAAGTCTAATTCTAGATCGAAATCATATGAGTCGACTTCAAACTCGTGCTTGCCATGAGAAGTGTTTGGCACAGTGATTTTTGAAAAATTTTCTATTGTTTTTGTATTTTGGAAGTTTTTTGATGTTTTGTGATTTTGAGGAATATATGATGTTTTTGTATTTGAAAGATTTTTTGCTGTTTTGTGATTTTGAGGAATATGTGATGTTTTTGTATTTGAAAGATTTTTTGATGTTTTTGTGTTGCCAAGATATCCTGAACAGGACGGTGTCGCAAACCATGATTGGTCTTGTCCTGGTTCGGGATACCAATTGCTATTTACATTGGCGTTTTTTTTTAAGGCTGGTGCTAGCGAGCGGTTTGCTAGCTGATTCGATTGTTTGGGGGATGGCTGACCATCCTGGCTCTTTTCCCCTTTCGATCTTGCTGATCTGCCCTGTCTGTTCCTGTGGGTCACCTGTCTCGATGACCATGATGTCTGCTGGGCTGGGCTCAGAGCCAGAATCTGATTCGACCTCTATGCCCAGGAGCTGAAATTCCTCTTGTTCCTCTGATTCCTGGAACGGGATTTGGATATCTGTCCAATCTAGAGCAAGCCACTTACCTTTGTCAACCCAATGGATTGGTTGCTTCTGCCCTGTGTTCCCCTGAATGAGTGTCTCCCTATTCTGGTCCACCTTGCCTGCAAAGGACATTCGCAGTTTTGGGTCACTTGCGGATGGACCTACTTCCATGCCCCTAGTATCATGCGGTGGATCTGGGGGTTCTGCCCCTGGCCTTGTGTGCTCCTCTGATGTCCTGAGGATTTGATCCCACCTTATTGGTGGCCAGATAGACTCTTGTCTAGTCTGTTTTGCGAGTCTAAGTGGTTGGAATTGGTCTTCAAGAGATACCATTTTGCTCTCGTCAACTGACCCAGCTTTGACAAACTCGATGGGCGTACATTTAAAAGGTTGGCCTCCTTTTGGCTTCTCAGCCTGATCTTCCGATGTCAGCTGATATCCCAGTCCCTGTCTCTGTACATTGGCATGTGCTGGTTTCATTACCATACCTTTTTCATGGAACTTGGTACGGTAATTTAGGACCAATCGTTCAGCAGGGGGAATGACGTATTCAGCAGCTAGAGGGCGAGGGTTAGCGATCGCGTTCACTTTTTCGAATTCAAAACTATGATATGGAATGTCGCCTTCTGTATGCTGAATGTCAATCACTGGAATGTCAGTTTATGGGATACTGACCGTCACCGGGAGGATGGTTTCTGGCTCAGCCAGTATTGAAATGATTCGGTTTCCCGAAGGGAATTTAACCCTTTGGTGGAGGGTAGATGGGATGGCTCCAACAGCATGGAGCCATGGCCGCCCCAAGAGAAGGTTAAATGAGGCAGGGATATCTATGACCTGAAATGTGAGAAGGGTCATGTCTGGTCCAATTTGTAATTCTAGGTCGATTTCTGCCTCCACTTGCCTTCGGAAATTATCGAAAGCTCTAACGCTCATGGTACTGGGTCTGAAGGAGGATGGTTCTATCCCCAACCGTTCAACAGTCCTTAAAGGGCAAACGTTGAGACTGGATCCATTATCGATGAGCACAAGTGGGATCTTGAAATTCTTGTGGTGGGCCACTATGTTTAGTGAGCGCTTGTGGTTACGGCCCTCGGGTAGTAGCTCATCGTCAGAGAAGGTGATGGCTTGTGGTGCAAGAAGTTGACCAATCATACTTGCCACCATTTCGGGGGGTACGTCAGGAGAGATATGGGCATCATTCAAGGTCTTCGCAAAGATTTCTCGATGCGACCTTGACGTACATAGGAGTTCCCAGATGGATATTTGTGCGGGAATGGTTTTGAGTTGGGCTGCTATGTCATAAGCAGCGTCAGTTTTGCTGGTGGTTCCCGACAAAATTCCCCGGGTTTCTTTTGGGTTCTGATTATCTCTCCTGAGGTATCTCCCATTATTACCCACCTCATCACATTCTGGGTAGTGCCATGGGACTGCTTTCGGGTTATAGGAAGGAACCGCTCTTCCTTCCAAGTATACCAATGGTTCTTGAAGCTGAGGGGTCATTACTGGAGCAGTTTGTGGTAGGCTCAGTGATATCTCTTGAGGTGCCACCAAGTTTTCATTAGTTGTGGCCATGGAATTTTCTTCTTTCCTCGGATGTGAGGGAGGGATCCTTTGGGCGTGTGCCAGTTGGTGAGGCATCAAAAATTGCGGGGCCTGAACTGAGGGTGCCCCTTGCAAGGTTGGCAGAGTTAGATCAGGGAGACCTATCGGGAGGATGACAGGTTCAGAATTCAACCCTTTTGGATATGCCGAGGATGGGGTTAAGTGTGCCCCTTGGAGAGCGAAGTTCTGAGGGTATGACCTGTTGGGTGCTGCTTCCAAAGTCACGAGAGACTGAAGTGTTAGTGCTGCTTCAAGAAATATGAGAGGTTGAGTAGCTGGTGCTGCTTCAAGAGATACTTGTGGCCTGGGCGATGGTGCTTGCTGGTGTCCCCATGTCCGATTGGCTGTGTCGGGCATGATTGCTTGGATGGAATGATGTGGATAAGCATGTGTGGGTTGACCTCCTTCAATGTGATTGATGGTAGAGGTGCTGGATGTGCTGGGTCCTGCCTGATGCGAGGGCAGGGGATTTTGGAGAATGTTGGCTTGAACTGTATTGCTGACCTGTGGGGTGATCGCAATCTTCTGGCTTTCGATCAAATCTTGGACCGCATGTTTCAAAATGAAGCAGCGGTCATTTAGATGACCAGGAGCCTGATGATATGCACAGTACTGATATTCATTGTAACCGGGAGGCAAGGGATTAGGTGGAAGTCGAGGCTGAAGGGGTGTCAACAGTTGCTTTTGCATGAGCATTGTTAGCACTTGGCTGTATGATTGTGCTAACGGGGTGAACTTCCTCCCTAACATTCCTTGCTTGTATGGTCCTTGCGCATTTCCCCTAGGCTGTTGTGATTGCTGTTGAGATGACTGTCCCTGATATCCTTGTTGGGTTTGCTGGGGTTGGTACTGCCTATTCTGTTGTGGCTGGTACTGCTTGTCCTGCCGCGGCTCTGGTGGTGGAGCATACTGGTTGCCTTGAGTGTTAGCGATGATGTTGTTAACTTCAGTAGTACGCTACATGGGAACAACGCTGTTTCCATTCCCATATCCAACAGGTTTCCCCTCGACTTTGTTTCTTTTGATTGAGGGGGTCTGATGTGGCCATGGGGAGATGGTTCCAGCTCTGATCCCAGCTTATACTTGTTCTCCGGCTCGGATGAGTTGGGAGAAGTTTACGTACGGATACGAGATCAGATATCCTGAAATGCTGAGATGTGCTGAATGCACAATCATGGATATATGCTCCTCGTCATCGATGGGGTTTCTCATTCGATCTGCCATAGCTCGTCATCGTCCTACGTATGCTGATAAAGATTCATCACTTTTTTGCCTCAGGGCAGCCAAGTTAGCTCTCCTTGGAGCCATGTTCAGGTTGTATGAGAACCTGTCAATGAATGCTTGGGAAAGCTTTTCCCAAGTTCTGATTTGGTGGCTATCTAGTGAGGTGTACCAATCCAGAGCGTCACCCTTTAGGGATTTCTGGAAAAGTCATATCAAAGCTCCATCATTCCCTGCTATCGCATTGAGCTCCCCACAAAAGGCTTTTAGATGTGCTACCGTCATACCTTTTGAACTTTGGTACTTCGAAATTCGGAGGTACCCGGGCGTCTGGAAAGGGACAGAGGTCCCTGAACTTAGTGGATGGGTGATCCACTCCTTGTTGTCTTTGAAGCTGGTTTTGCATCATTTGTAGCTGCTCTCGTAACTCCTCAATCTCTAACTTACTTTGCTGCGGGTATCTTGCCCCTTGCTGTAGGGCCTGTGCTGCTTCTTCTTCATATGGATCCAGAATGGGGGTTTGATGGAAAGAAGGTGGACTCCCGGTGGCGGGAGGTAACTGGAATTGAACACCACTCCCTTTCGGAGGAGGGTGGGATGTTCGGAAATGGCTCCCGCCTGGGGTATCTGCCAATTCCGGGATGTTACTCCCGTTAGGGGGAGTGAGCTGGACTCGAAACTAGCCCCCTTCATGGGCATCCGCCAGTTCTTGTCTGTGATTTGCATGTGCTGTGACCGGATTGTTGTGATGTGTTGAGTAGAGATGTGGGGGAGGGTTGCTCCCGATTGCTTGCTGTTGTTGATCTTGTGTTGATTCTTCTGGGAGAGGGAGCACAGGATTTGCTGGAGGAATGAGAGAGAAAGCGAAAGGAGTTTGAGGGAGTGAGCTGTTCTGCACACTAGGCTGGGTCATTTGCATATTCGGTGTGGCACTTGGCACCAGGCGAATCAGTAACTCTTGCATTGTTCGAAGTAGTAGCTCTTGTGTGGCGATGTTGGCTGACAACTCTGTCGGAGCTATTGGTAAGGGTACGGGTGTAGGCTTGGGTGCGGGTGCGGGTGCAGGTGCGGATATTTCGGGAACTGGTTGGGGTGCAGGCTCTTCTTCATGAGTCGCCTAAGAAGTCATGGCTGCACGGGATCGAGTGGTCATGGTTTGAATCTTTGCCTAAACAAGTGTAAGCCAAAGTTTTTTTTATATGAATGCAGTGATAAATGTCCCTTGAGATTAGAATACCACATGTTGTCGAGTTGGGTCTCAGCCAGTGCGTTCTAGACTATCCCCAGTGGAGTCGCCATTCTGTAGACACTGAAAAGTTGGCGTCCACGTTGTTGCGTTGTTGCTATAAAATGTTGGTGTTGTGGTGATGCTGGGGGTGATTAAGCTGACTTGTGATTGTTGGAGTCGCCACTAGCCGAATAATCTGAGAATCCCGCGGTCGGCTAGAACCACGGAATACGTACGGTTGGAGAAATCCGAAGACTCCCCTACCTTAAATTGACTCCTGGTCTGCGATCTGGGATTCCGGGTAAGGGACCTCAGTTACAAAGAGGGAAGGTGTTAGGCACCCTCTCTGCCCGTACAAATGTACGGTCTCAACTTAGTGTGGTAAAATAATCTCAAGGGATGATGATGATGCTACGGTCATGATGAGACTAGTCACACGTGGATTTCTGATGTAGCAAGATCCGAGATTTCGGCAGGCTACAGAGCATACGTCCGACAATGTGTCTAGAGGGTAGATGTAATGATGTTTATGCAAAGAGATAAGAAAAGTGGACTAGATCACTAGGAATTTCTGATGTAATAGGATCCGATGTACGGCAAGTCACAGAGCATACGTCCACTAGAGATCTAGAGAAGCAAAGGGGTTGAGAAGGGAGTAGATGTCATGATGAATGCTTGTAGGGTGATGGATCTTTGGCTTGATTCTTGGGTAGACTAAGACATAGACTGAACCATGATCACACTGGGTTAGGCTTATAGGTTGGAAGTGTCGAGAGGAGGGCTAGGGGGTGGCTGGAAAAATCAGAATCTTGGGGGTTTGGGGGCTCCTTCCTTTTTCCTCACTCTCTTCCTCACTCTCTCTTTCTCTCCCTCACTCTTTCTCTCTCACTTTCTCCCTCCCTTGGTGGTTTCTTCATCCATGGTGAAAATGAAAGGGGAGAGGGCTATTTATAGCCCTTTCCAATGGTTTTTTGGTAAATAGAGGACAAGACGAGGGTAAAGGTGATGTGGCATGGGGTGATTGGTGGAGAGGAGAGAGGTGCCACGTGGCGTGCTCTCATTGGCTAAAGGGGCTGATAAAACAGTAAATAGTGAGGATGAGGGGGGTAAATGTATGAGAGAGTTGACTTTGGATGCTGGGACAGCTGTCCCTGCTCCGGCCGCACGCGGCGGAATTCCGATTACCGCCGGCGGTAATTCGACAACCGCCGGCGGTAGTCCGACTACCGCCCGGACCTAGTTGAGTCCGGAACTCGTGTGACTGGCTCCGTGCGCATTTTCTGGGAGGAAACGGTAATTTAACTACCGCCGACGGTAGTCAGATTACCACCTCGGTACGGTTTCCCTCGAAATTCATCTGGTGAGTCCTTTTTTGGGTCCTTAGAGTGAAACAAAGTTCCTTTTGGATATTTGGCCCAAAATGGCTTGAAGTCGGCTCGATTGTTACTTGAAAATGATTCGAGAAATAGGTCAATTTTGGACATGGTCTGGATTGAATGATGATTCATGATAGCTCAGGTTAGGATTAGGGTTAGGTTTAGGATATGATCATGGTTCTCGGATTGTCTTAACAAAATCAAGATATTAGCCTGGGTGGGGTGTCTACAGTTGCTAAATTCTCTTCCGGCATTGTATGAGTCATTCAAGGACACAATGTGCACCACGAATAAAACCCTGAGTGTCGACACCGTTATCTCAGCCCTTCAAAGGAAGGCCATGCGAAAGCTTAACGATGACATGGGGACATCTTCTGATGCACTGTTTACGAGAGACAAAAATTCTGAACAAGGTACAAGATCTTCAAGTTCTAAATCCAAATCTAAGGGCAATGGCAAAGGTAAGTTAAAGTGCTGGAACTATGGGATGGAAGGACACATGAAGAAGGATTGTACAAATCCTAAATCTAAAAGAGAAGAATCTAAAGCTTCATATAAGGAAGCTAATGCTGCAATGTTAGATGGATCGAGTGGATGTGAGTGTGATGTTTTGTCTGTGTCTACGATCAGACAGTCATACGAAGATCGTAAGGGCGAGTGGATTTTAGACACAGGGGCAACCTTTCACATGACTCCTTATCTTAGTTGGTTCGCCAGCTACAGGGAGTGCGATAGTGGACAGGTGTTTATGTGCAATGGCATTGCTTGTAATGTTGTGGTTGTTGGTACGGTGCACATCAAGATATTTGATGGGTGGAGCGTACCTTGACTGATGTCAGGTACGTTCTTAATTTGAAGAAGAATCTGATTTCTCTTGGTATACTTGAGGCAATGGGCTGCAAGTACACAGGTATTGATGGTGCTCTTAAAGTATCTAAGGGGGCACGTGTTATCATGAAAGCGAAACAACTCGGTAATCTTTACAGGTTAATAGGGAGCACTTCAACGGGTGGGGCTGCAGTGGCTGTAAAGGATTCCACCTCTGCACGTGTGTGGCATGCTGGGCATGGCCACAAGAGTTGGCAAAGCATGAAGGCTGAGACGCGCGGACAGAAATACAGAGCAAGTGGAGCAGTCACCTGTGAGAAGAATCACATAGCATAATCGTAAGATATCGGCGAGGTACATAGACAACTCGAATATCGCATATGCTCTCATTACAGATGATACGGATCTGTCTATTATTCAGGTGGCTCTTCGTGAGTCTGGTACTAAGAAGTGGAAGGTGATTATGGACGATGTGATGAAGTCATTGTACCAGATTGTCTCATGGGAGCTGGTGGAGCTTCCAATAGGCCAAAAAGCTGTTGGATGTAGGTGGATCTTCAAGAGGATACATCATAAATACAGGGCGAGGCTGGTAGCGGAGGGTTATGCTCAGAGAGAAAGGATCGACTTTCCAAAGATATTCGCGTCGGCGGTATAACAGGTGTTTATTAAATCCGTATTTTCGCTGGTTGCCCAATGTGATATTGATCTAAAAGGATGGATGAGGAGATTGCACTTCTGCACGAGAAATTGGAAGAGCGGTTCTTAATGAAGCAACTAGAGCAGTTCGAAGTTAAAGGGGCCGAGAAAAAAAGTTTGCAGGAGGTCGTTGCACGACCTGTCGCCTAGGCAGTGGTTTGATTCATTCAAGGTGAGTCGTGAATTGTATGTTGATGACATATAGATCACCAATTATAACATGCTTAAAATCAATATACTAAAGACTCGGTTAAGTGGGACATTCAAGATGAAGGATCGAGGGCTGTAAAGAAGGTTCTCGGCGGTGATATCATAGAGACTGAAAGAGGAGCATGTTTTGGTAATCACAGGTACAATACCTTGTGTAGGTATTGATCGAGGATGTGTTGGACCAGACAAAGCTGGTGAGCGTTCCCTACGCCGCTCAATTCAAGACTTTCCTCAAGACATATCCCAAAACAGATGAGGAAAAGTAAGATATATCTCATGAGCCTTATTCAAATGCGGTCGGCAATGCATGTCATGGTTTGTATTAAACTAGTTATTTCACAGGCAATCAGTGTTATGAACAAATACTCCGACAAGCAACATTGGATGGCGATGAGATGGTTACTTCGATACATTCGATGTAAGAAGACTACGTCTTTACTTTTGAGGAGACAGGGACAAAGTTGGTTAGGTATGTGGATTCAGATTATGCAGGCGGTGTGGATTCCAGAAAATTAACTTCGGGTTACTGTTTGTACTAGCGGGTAGATCAATTAGTTGGATGTTTATGTTATCCGACAGGTGCTTGAGGAAGGAGGCGTAACTCTGGAAAAGATTCACATCACGTGAATCCGGAAGACATGATCACCAAGGTCGTTCGTACAGAGAACTTCAAGTTCTATGCGATTTCTATGGGATTGGCGATGATGTAAAAGGAGGACGGAGTGTACATGAGAAACTATGATGTGATGCAGACATAAAAGAAGAGGTCAAAAAGCTATATGTTTGAAGATTGAAGACATGGTGGATATTGTTGTTAAAAAAGATGTCTTAAATCTGAAAAGTTCTGGAAAAAGTTCGACTAGTCGAAGTAAGTTCGACTCGAAATCCAACAACAATGTTTCTGAAATTTTTGAGGTCTTTAACTAGTCGAGGGACAAGCTCGACCAGTCGAAGCCCAGGCTTGACCAGTCGAAGGTTACGCAGATTGTGCATGGATTATGCGCGGACTGCGTAAATTTGAGGCGGTTTCAGAGAGATGCGTAAGTGGAGTTTCCTAAACTATAAATAGGAGTTCGTAGGGCCATTATAAGAGATGCTAAGGCTTTATAAAGGTATTCTAAGGGTTTCTAGATGGGGTTTTAGGGTTTTCAAAGGGTGTAGCAAGGGTGAGATTCGAGGTTGTTTGAATCGGATAAGTCTTCTCTCTTTGTAATTTCTATTTTCATAGTGAAGATCCGTCGCTTTATGCTGTGGTTTTTTCCCGGAAGGGTTTTCCTCGTTAAATCTTTGTATTCTCTTATGATTGCTTGGTGCTCTTGGATTGCTATCCTAGATCCATATCTATGTGATTCCACAAACCAAATCCCGACATCTCTTTGGGAGTCCATGATCCAAACAGTATACATGTCATGTATGCATAAAATTTAAACCATCCATCGGTGGGCCCTATTGTGGAGTGGCCATAACTCAAAGTCATAATGATTAGACGATTCTAACTATTTGATCAAAGGCTGACAATGACCACCATGAAAAGGTGAAAGAAAAACAATTTACATTCAGCAGAAAAAACAAAAAAATTCATTGATTGGAAAACTAGGATTCCCTAATAGTTTAGGATTTTTAAGCCTCACGAAATCTAAATGCTAACTGCCAACCTGAAAATAGTTCAGATGTAACTTTTACGAATATTCTGAGAAAAAGTTGGATTACTAAGAAGGAAATTTGGTTTATGGAGGAGAAAATTAGAAGATTATGGTTTCGAAATAAATAGATGTAAAATCCAACAAAAGGTATTAATAAATAAAGAATTGAAAGTAAAAAATAAAATTGATTTGGGCTGATTTTTCAGATAGTGTGAATCAGATAGGTTTTTGGCAGATCAGAGTCACGACTCAGTGGAAACCCTAGTTGACTCGTTCAGTTTTCAAACTCTGAATAGAAACTTAGTATTTATTGCAAAGTTGTCAAATTTTATAAAGGTTTAGAATCCATCAATTATTCAACTGTGCCCCATGACTTAGTTATCCAGACCATTCATCAAGGAGGTCCCACCACATATGGGTTATGTTAGTTTATGTTAGTGTGAAGTGAGCACTTCCATAAATCCAGAAAGACAAATGATCACATACAACTGAATTCTCTGTTTTTTTTTTTTTTTTTTTTTTTTTTGGTGGTTTGTGGTTTGTCCACCAACAAGTAAGAGTGTAGAAAATCCAAGCCATGCTGAGAGGTGGACCAATGTAAAGATCAAGTAGCACAGCAATAAGGTTGAGCCAACTACATCATCAATTATAAGCTATTGATTGGATAGACAAGGTTATCTAATCAGCAAGGACACTAATAGATCCAGGTTGCAAAAAGGAAAATAAAATGAAGGCCGTGCGTAGCGTATTTGCACATGTTTCACCTTTGTCACTTACGATGGCAGACTTAGGCATGTAACTAACATAGTAGCTCTGCATTAGCCTCTGTAGCAGATAATAGCATTAGATGCTGCTTCTTATTTTTTCATCAGACACATTACAAACCAAGATTGAAATAGAAACCTGATTTCAAACTATGATTAGATGATCGCTGGACCACGGGTCTTTATAACCTTTTCGCTTTTAAGTGCATCGATCATGATAATAGTATATGCCATTATAAATAATCACCTATACACACCACGCCTTAATATCACTTCACTGTATTAGCATAAGGGTGTTTTTTTAATTTTATATTTAATTAAAAAAAAAAAAAAAACTGAGGCGTTGTATTAATGTGAACTTGAGATATACAACCATTCGGACGGCCCCCAACAAAATAGGATTCGGCCGCGCCTATCATGTAGAAGATGGACAAGCTATACAAAGGAGACAAAAGACTGGAAAGAAGCATGGAGAAGGCTGGAGCGGAGCAGGGACAACGGACAGATTGACACCATTGCAGGATGTCGCACCAGTCCAAAAGGGGCGCAGAGGCTGAGAGAGACTCGGTAACAGAGGAGGCGAGCTGGAATCGTAGGCAGAGTAGTTAGCTGAGCCGAATCTGCCCTATGCCGGCTTAGCCCATCCCTGTCTTGTATTAGCATAAGGGTTGTTTTTGGCTCTTACCCACAACTCTAACTACATAGGCCAAATCTGATTGAAGGATGGATACTTATGTCAAGTTATCTACCACATCACAACAAGCATGAACTTCTTCCAAAAGTTCTACTTCGTCTTCGATGGCTGTGATGGACTTAAAACCCAACAAAACATCTGTCGTAAAATCTACAAGGTTGGTGATGGACAATTGAGATTATTGAACCATCTCATGTACTGATTCCGTATATTTTAAGGCTTCTATTCTCTAATAACAATTTTATTTTAATTTTTTACTTTACAATATTTTTGTGTATTGTCCTCAAGACTACCTTAAGATTTCTGACAAAAATATCAACCCACGTGCATCCCATTTTACAAATAAAATACCGTCCCATGCATGGAGTATATATATTAATATAAGAATGGCCTGACCCAGCCAAGCGATTGTATGATATGTTATGATAAAACCATTTCTTTCTCAGTAATACGTCTCATGTCTAGAATATCTGTGTGCCACACCAAAAGGATCACTTGATATGAGGGTCCACTCATGGTTTGGGACACTATCAAAATCGATGGACAAAGTATGCTATGGCTCAACAAACAGATATGTCCCGCTGGATGAGTAGATCGGCCTGATTTTTTTTATTTTAGGTTATAAAAATGGTGTGTCCCACCTTTTGCACGGACTGGATATCCTACATATGTAACAAATTTACAGTAAAAAGGTGGATGCATCGTAACCTACAATACAGGTGGGTGTATCTGATAATCTCAAATTAAACATTTTCGAGAAACTATTTGATGGAATTGAACACGTTAGGTGAGTAGGACCGGAATATTTTGTTTTTTAACTCTCATCTCCATGAGGGTTACGTTTGGTTTGGATGTGGGCCTAACTTGAAATAAAATAAAATTAGAGGCACATCATTTTTTCTATTTTATATATATATATATATATATATATATATATATATATATATATATATATATATATATATATTTGACGTGTAGTACTGTAGCTCTTCAGTCGTTACATGAATCTGATGGATTTGGAACGGGAATCAAATCACAATTGATTTTGATGAGATTAAAAGGGAAGAGACCCCTCCACCCTTTTCTCCTTTTCTTTCAAGGTTTGCTCTTCGTTTGGCAAGCATGTTTGTTCTCTTTTCGCTAGCTTCCATGCAGCAACAGAACACTTGGATTTTATTTAAAAAGTAGATAAAATTTCGGTGCGTGGGTCATACCCAATTCGTGGGCCCCTCTCTAACGTTCTCACTAGAATAATCAATGACATTACCCTTTTGAAATCGCTATGAGGGATTTTGTCTACCACCCAAATTAAGGAAATAGAAAAATCACAAATGAAAAGTACAGAAAAACAATGTACGAGTAATCATGCAAATATTATGATATAAAACTTGTTAGACGTGCTTACTGGTCAGTTTCTTTCCATAAAATGAGTTTTAAGTCTGGGCCGTTCATCAGGTAAGGGACACCCATTATAATAGCTTGTTAGATTTTCATCAAGATTGATTAAAAAAAAAAAAAAAAAGGTAAGGGACACTGTTAACATGTCATGTACAAAAACTTAGGGTTGTAGATTCATCAAGTGTTTCAAACATATGTTGAATTTAGATTGTTGCAGGTTTTTTTTTTTTCTAACTGTTCATTTTTCTTATATAAGTTTGAGCTACATGATTAGCAGTCCAATATTAATTTCAGTTCATTGAATGTTCTATACACGTCCTATCTAATTCTGACACATTTTCAGCCGCCTCGATTGACATTTCAACCCATCTGATTGCTAATTCTACCCAACAAGGGTAATGTCGTCAGCAATGAGATTGTTTTAAAAGCATATCATAAAGAAGCTTTTTATGGGTGGAAATATCAATCTAAGAGGGTGGAGATGGATGAGAATTGAGACACGGAATTTGCGAGTAGGCCCACCAATTAAAATATCACTTGTTTTCTTTCACTTGAAAACTGCACACGTTTTCTTGGCCTTTTGACTTTTGTAGGGTTTCTTCAATTTATTTTTATATAACACACTTCCCCGCATGCGACATCGCATGAATGGATCTGGAGTTGCTAAACTGTGCTTAACGTCACCATTCTGTGTGGTGGGGACCACTTTTCTTTTCTTTTTCCCTGAGTGTGTTTGGTTATAGTTGGAACGAAGGGTACGAACAAGTAGAGTGGTAACGTGTAAGTGTTTATGCCATCCAACATGAGAGCCGATGGCGTGTCTGTACTGGGGCCCATAGAGATGTCCATGACAAATCCACTCCGTTAATCGGTTTTGAAAGGCCACAATAGGACAGGATTCAAAAATCTGGATGGTTCAAAACTCATGTGGGCCTTACCACACGAAAAAGTGGGGATTGAATGCCTGGCGGCCGGTGACAGAAGTTTTGTATCAGGATGATATTTGTTGATATAGTTTATGGGAGTGGTAATAATTCTATAAATGGTTTGGATGACATAAAAAACATGGTCAGCTCCAGAAAGGTTTCAACGGTGGATGTTGCTGTTCCCACTGTTTTGTTGGTGTGGTCCACCTGAGTTATGGATCTGTCTGATTACTAAAATCATTTACTACTGTGGTCTTTCCAAACAGATGGACGGTGTGGATTTTCAGGGACATCTCTGTGAACCCCACACAGCCCCGGAATGGCGCGCGCACACAGTAGGAGGTCAACCTCATGGTAGCTTCCCATGAGGTTGAGCTCGGTTGGCTCCATTATAATAGCGTGTTAGATTTCCACAGCGTCAATTAGATGCACCCATCCATGGTGTGCTACGGGCTTAAAAATTAAAACAATCAATGACTTACGTCTCACCAAATGCTTTTAAATGTTTTAGGATATGATTTCACGTGATTTTAAATTGTGTGACTCACTCGAGTTCTTGATACGTCTGATTTTAGGACGTCTCGTAACTTAGGATACCCATCAAATGCACGATGTGGATGTCTAGTATGCATCATGATGGGACCATAGAAACCGACCTCATTGTAAGCTCTTATAAAGTCGACCTCAGAGTCTTTTTCAATACATGCACAAATGCTCTCCAATGAACCGGTTCTCAGGAGAGCATCTCTCTATACAGACACACGCGCGCACACATACACACGCTTGGATCAGGCTGTACCCATCCACTATTTTTCAGAGGGTGGCCCAGTTAATAAGCTGATTGGCCTATTTTTGTTCTTAAGTGTCTTTCTTGGTGGAGCCTTGCTTTTGGACAAGTTGGATGCCAGTAAGGCATGTTAGTACTTTTGATCCAAGTTGTTGCATTTGAACATGGGAATTTCTCTAATGGAATGCTATAGCTGGTCTCGAGCTTGGGTAAAGGTAAAAGGTTAATGTTGGAGTGATAGTAGCTTACCGTAGAAATTGGGAGAAATTTCTTAATACTCATGGTTTCCAATGTAATTATTTTGAGTTGTATTCAAACGCAACTTCCCAATATCTGCACACATCAATCTTCACCATCTATGACATATTATAACCTGTGATTAGGACTACTTTTTTGTTAAAGGTAATGTGCGGAGAAGATTTATGGTGAATGAACTGGACCCATCTCCCATCTTGATAGTTGGACCATACCATCTTTACGGTTAACATGTATCTATCAAGTACTTAGGCTCGGTTCGAATTTCATAGGCTCCTAGCGTGGGTTTTCTTTCCTGGGGTGCTGTCCTTTTGCACAGTTTTATTCTTTTGTGTAGCTTACGATAGGTGGTCCTAGTCTTTTGTATGGGCCCACCCGAATAGATGTACATGCTCTTCTTGAATGAATATCGGAGGCCAGAGCCCTCGTTTTTGAAAAATAAAAAATAAAAAATAAAAAATGTACCTGTCAAGTACTTGGAATATAATGGGACTGGAAGCCCTAGAGAATAAAAATGAGGCCGGTTCAGTCATCAGCTGGCCAAACCATTGGGATCGATGGTGAACCGACGGTTCAACTCAAAATACAGGCGTGGCTTATCTGGTGAGTAGATGAGCCTGATTTTTTATGATGGGTGATCTTCATGGTGGGCTTATTAACCGTAGTTGTGTCTCACACAAGTAGCGTGCCGGTGGGAAAGATACCATTTATTATGGTGCCGATGTTTGAAGTTAGTAATCAGTTCTCAAACTTATATACTTCACCATCTCGCACGTCATGCAACCATCCAACTTTTTATTATTAAAATTTTGAGAAAAGATCTACTTCGTATATATCACTCTCGGTACAGCTTTTTCCATTTACCCCATCTAATTCACGTGCGCGCTCTTACAAAGGCATTATCTTGGGAAGGCTAATTGTCCATAGCCATGATGTGGCCAAATGAACACACATCATGTGTTTATATGTTAGATGCGAGGCCTGCCATGAAAATTATAAAACCCTCATTTTATGCAGGAAATCTCTAAAGTGAGCTTCTTTTCATGCGACTCCACACAGGGACTCCTTCACAAGCTACAAGTTAGGTGACAATGGGACTGTGAAGAAGGGAAATTCTGGCGTATCAAAAATCGTAGGAGTTGATGATATTTGTATGAAAACTTATGTGGGTTGCACATTAGTTCTCAGGGATGTGAGGCATATCCCAGACCTTCGCCTCAACTTGATGTCGACGGGAAGGCTGGATGATGATGGCTATGAAAGCCGGTTTGCTGGTGGGCAATGGAAGCTCATCAAGGGTTCGTTGATCGTGGCCAAAGCGAAGAAGTGTTGCACCCTTTACAAGACAAGTATCAGTATGTGCAAGGGTGGGTTGAACGCAGCAGAAGATTCAGCTATTGACATGTGGCACAGGCGTCTAGGCCACATGAGTGAAAAATGGCTTCAAGTACTAGCAAAGAAGTGGCTCCTTCCAAACGTGACAGGTACACCTCTCAAAACCTGTCTTGATTGTTTATCAGGGAAACAACATAGAGTTTCATTTGTTAAAACTGCTTCTCATATTAATAAAGTGTATGCATTAGATTTGGTTTATTTTAATGTTTGTGGTTTTATGAGGACAAAAACCTTGGGTGGGGCATTGTATTTTGTTACTTTTATAGATGATGCATCTAGGAGGGTTTGGGCTTATGCTTTGAAATTCAAGGACGAGGTCTTTGGTGTGTTTAAATTGTTTCATGCTATGGTCGAGTGAGAGACAGGTAGACCATTGAAGTGCATCCGCACTGACAATGGTGGTGAATATATTGACGACTTTCACGAGTACTGCAAGTCCCTGGTATACGACATGAACAAACGGTTTCCAAGACCCCCCCCCCCCCAGCATAATGGTGTAGCTGAGCGAATGAATCGCACCATTGTTGAGAGAATTAGATGCATGTTATCCCATGCGAAATTGCCCAAGAGGTTCTGGGGAGAAGCAATGCACACGGCGGTGTATTTGATAAACAGGTCTCCATCAGCCCCGTTGAATGGAGAAGTACCTCAGAAGGTGTGGACTGGACAGGATCCATCATACAGTCATCTCAGGGTGTTTGGATGTAGGGCATCCGTTCACGTACCAAAGGACGAGAGGTCCAAGCTCGATATGAAGATCAGACAGTGTGTGTTCTTGGGGTACGGTGATGAAAAGTTCGGTTATAGATTGTGGGAGCCGACCGAGAGGAAGCTCGTCAGGAGCAGAGATGTGGTTTTCTTTGAAGATCAGTGTATAGAAGACATTGGTAAGTCAGAGAAGAATCAGCCTAGTTCAGGTGAGCTAGAGGACACGGATCCGATTATTCCTCCCGTGGTGCCTGATGATGGGGGAGTACAGCAAGGTGCAGAGGACGAGGGAGTTCCTTCAGAAGACGGACCAGGGGAGCAGCCCCCACTTGATCCACCTGTTGAGCCACAGGTGAGGAGGTCATCTAGGGACAGACAACCGTCAAAGAGGTACTCGCCACATGAGTACATTATGATGGGGGAGAGCCAGAAGATTATTCTGAGGCCCTAGCCGACGAGCATAAGGGGGAGTGGTTGAAAGCTATGCAAGAGGAGATGGAATCCTTGCATAAGAACCACACCTATGACATGGTGAAACTGCCTAAGGGCAAGAAAGCTTTGAGCAACAAGTGGGTGTTCAAAAAGAAGGTTGAGCAGAAGAATTCACAAACAAGGTTCAAGGCCAGACTTGTGGTGAAAGGTTTTGGTCAGAGAAAAGGCATAGACTTCGAGGAGATATTCTCACCAGTGGTGAAGATGACATCCATACGGGTGTTGCTTGGGTTGGCGGCTAGCATGGATCTGGAGATAGAGCAGTTAGATGTTAAAACTGCCTTTCTCCATGGTGACCTGGAAGAAGAGATCTACATGCACCAACCAGAGGGGTTCGAAGTCAATGGCAAGAGCATATGGTGTTTAGGCTGAGGAAGAGTTTGTATGGGCTGAAACAAGTTCCACGACAATGGTACAAAAAGTTTGACTCGTTTATGTTGAAACATGGGTATGACAGAACGGAGTCGGACCACTGTGTGTTCACGCGCAAGTTCTCAGATGGTAATTTCTTAGTTCTGCTATTATACGTTGATGACATGCTCATCATGGAAAAAGACATCAAGAAGATCGACAGGCTGAAACAGGAGTTGGGCAAGTCTTTTGCGATGAAAGACTTAGGCCCGGCTAGACAGATCCTAGGAATGGAGATAACCCGTGACAGAAGCAGCAGGAAGCTCTGGCTGTCATAAGAGCGGTATATTGAGAAAGTCTTAGAGCGGTTCAATATGAATGCAGCGAAGCCTATCAGTACTCCACTAGATGGTCACTTCAGATTGAGCGACAGACAGTGTCCCAAGACGAAGGCAGAGGTGGAAGAGATGCAAAAGATACCCTACGCGTCAGCTGTAGGAAGTTTGATGTATGTTATGATGTGTACACGCTCAGACATAGCATATGCGGTTAGTGTTGTCAACCGGTATCTTGTTAATCCTGGCAAAGAGCATTGAGCAACGGTGAAGTGGATATTGCGGTATCTAAGAGGCTCGTCCAGGTTGAGCCTATGCTATGGTGACGGTAAACCTATGTTAGAGGGTTACACAGATGCAGATATGGCAGGTGACATAGACTCCAGGAAGTCTACATCGGGGTTCATGTTCACGTTAACAGGGGGAGTGGTTTCTTGGCAGAGCAAGCTACAGAAGGTCATAGCATTGTCGACGACAGAGGCCCAATACATTGCAGTCACAGAGGCATGTAAAGAGATGCTTTGGATGAAAAGGTTCCTACAGGAACTTAGCCTAAAGCAGGAGGAGCACGTGGTCTATTGTGATAGTCAGAGTGCTATACACTTGAGCAAGAATCCAAGTCAGCATTCCAAGTCAAATCACATAGAGATTCGGTATCACTAGATCAGGGATACTTTAGAACAGAAGGTGTTACAGCTTGAGAAGGTCTACACGGATGATAATGGGTCAGATATGATGACCAAGGCCTTGCTCAATGGCAAGTTTGAGGTTTGTAGAAACCTGGCTGACTTAAAGAAGGTGAATCCCTCCTGGGTCAAAAAGGGAGAGATTTGATGGGTTTTTTTGACCTATCGTCCTTTCGCAACTGGGATGCGCAAGTCCTTTTGCAATTAGGATGCGGAAAGGAGTTTCCTAAAACTATAAAAAAAGGGTCCCTAGGGTTTTTCTAGGGTATATTGTGTTGATGAGAAAAACAACAAGAGGGTTTCCTAAAGCTTTACAAGGGATTTACTAAAGGGCTTAGGCCTATCAAAGGTGAGAAAGAGGGAGAAAGAGAGAGAGGAAGCTTATAAAAGGGAGGTTCTGCTCGTGGAGGTTCTCTACTGTGCAATCTATATCTCAGCGCTTCTATGTCCTCATAATCGGTAAGATCTCTCTGGTTTTCTCTATTTTTCTTATTGTTTATCCACTCCTGCGTGAGTGAAGAAGATTGTAACGTTCTACTTCATAGTGGATTGTTGATCTGGACGAGGTCCCGTGGTTTTTACCTCTTTGAGGGTTTTCCACGTAAAAATTCTCTTGTGTGGTGTGTGATTGATGCATTGATTATTTTCATTGCTTTATTATCCATAATTCTGGTTTGTTCTGGAGGGCTAGATCCTAAGGTTTTGTGCAAGGCCCCCAACAGTTGTTGCATGGGATTCCTATACTCTAGAGTTACAAGTACCGAGCATATATATATATATATATATATATATATATATATATATATATATATATATATATATGTGGGTTTAGGTCGAGCTGTGTGGGCCCCACCGTGATGCGTTTCGACCATCACCACCGTGCATTTGATAGGTACCCTTTAAATTATGGGATATCCCAAAAATCAGCCGTATACGGAACTCAAGTGGGCCATACCATCTAAAATTTGTGAAGACACCGTTAAAACATATAAAAGCACTTGGTGGGGCCCACCTGAGTTTTGCATGTGCCTGAAACTTCGTCTGAACCCTCATTCAAGTGGGACACACATAATGGATGGGCTGGATTTGCAAACCACATCTCGGTGGGCCCTCAAAAATGGTTATGAATGTTTTAATGGTGCACGGCCCCTCCCCACTTCTGTATGTGGTGTGGCCCACACAAGTCACGGATTGACTTGATTTTTGAGACCTAGGCCCACGATGGAATCGTGCATCTGACTGATGGGGTAGATGTTCAAAACACATCACGGTGGGGCCCACACAGATCGACCTCATGGGACGGTAAAACAGCTCGAGCGCATTGTACATTTTCCTATATATATATATATATATATATATATATATATATATATATATATATATAAGGCCTTGAACAGTATTAAAGTATGAAAGTACCAATTGCATATTATATTTTAAGTAAGTTAGATCGTGTTGTTTAATGGGGACATTAGGTCACACATAATCCGTTCGCTACAAATGAGTAGTATCCATAAAATAATGTGTGTTAACATTATAAATAAAATATTGTATGATTATAAATAAAGAGTTGTTCGTATGTGCATGTAGTTTCCACGTTAGGGCCTCCGTGATATCTATTATGTGGGCCTGGTTCTACCATCTTATTGTTGAAGTTTAGGAAATATAGTAGACAAATAAAAGTTTTAATGATCCATATTAACAGATTAGATTCTATGGATCTCCATTAATATATCAACAAATTTCTACAATTAGTGAAACACAAATTCTAAATCTAATCATATCTTTTAATTTCTGCTATTGAATTTTGTTCTATTGCATATATCGTAACTCCAAAGAAGAAGGTTCTCTTCTAAATCTATTTTGAATGAAGAGAGGAAGAAAGTCTATGCATAAAATCCCTACCGAGAGGGCTATGGCCAAGCCAAGAGATGTGCATGCATAGTGAGCCACACGTGTGTACACACAGGTGCATGAAAGAACATGATCATAAGCAATTTCTTTCTTTTTCTCTCTCTAACATACTTTTCTATCTCTTTTTAAGTGGCAATTCCCATAGGGGGATTGGGCGTCCAAGGTTCTCTCTTATAAAGTATTCTCCCACTAGGATAAGATCTTGTTTATAAAGAATTAGTATTTAGGAATGCTCCACCTGCAGGGTCCTTAGCATACATGTGTAGTAGAATTGCATATAAAATAATTTGATTAAGGGACCAATCCTAGGATACCCCAATCATAGTAATATTAAGTTTTAAAATTCATAATAACATATGAACAATAATAATAATAATCACACCTGGACGCGATCTGAATGAAGATGATATCTGTTATGTAGATTTGTTGATGCCAATCTCCTAAATGAATGAATCTCTCTCCAATCTATTCCACTTGAAAGGAGCTTAAGGAGCGAATATGTCTATCCTTTAGTATGAGATAAGGATGTGTGCAAACCGTCCACCCAAGTAGACCATAAAGAGAAGCATGATGTAGTTGTGAAGGTAGAAGTTGTAGGGAGGGGATCTCTCTGTCACATGCTTTTCTCTTTTCCGATAGGTATGGGCATCCAAGAGGGGAGACATTTAAGCTCTCTCCTCTAAGGTTTTCCCCTCTGCAATTGGATTTACAAATAAGGAGGGGCTAGAGTTTCAAAAGTTACAACTAATATGATGCTCATAAATCCTATGAACTTCGGTGTACCCTACCTCTACCATGCACATAACTATGAGTCAATCCCTCCACTGTCAAGAACATCCGTCTATGACCTAGATCTCATGCCGTCATGAAGTGGACCATCAAAATATCATTAAGTGTGATCAAAGTATCTTTAACGGTTAAAAAAACTTCAATGATTAAAAACTTTTCAAAAGTTAATTAAAACCTTTTAAGTATTAGGCCCAGTGAAAAAACCACTTGATGAATTCCTAATTTAACCAGATCTCACCCTAAACAATTCTCATAGTTTAACTAGCGAATCCCTTGTTGGCCCATGTAAGAATTAATAAACCTTAACAAACATATCCAACATCTCACTTTCAATGGCCTTTAACAAACCTTTTAAAGTGATCCAAAACCCTCTAGTGAAAATTTAAGACTCTTACATATCCCCAAGTCTAAGGATTGATTAATTAATATGCTCACTCAACTCCTTGATCACACATAATGCCCCAAAATTCAAAACCCGAGTATAGTGACCCTAATCCCGAGTTTTAGAATGTAAAGTAATATTCATATATTCATTCATCACATTCTCGTTTAAATCACCATTCATCCAAACCATGACATAATGAACTTAAACTTTAAATTATGCTTTGTAAATTTTAAAATTCAAATCGATTAATACTATTAAATCATCACATCACTCTTTCTACTTTAAGTTCATTACAATCTTATAAATAAAAAAATAAACTAAGTTCGAATTCTAATGAAAATAGTCTTCAAGATATTCTTCATCTCTAATTTCTCTTCATCCTTTAAACTTGTGGGAGTAATTAATTTTGGTGAGTTAAAAGCCTAGTGAGATCGTATCCACCACAAGTTTAAGACAGACACTAAAATATTGCAGATTATCTACCATGACACGAGAAAGCTTAACGGAGCTTAGAATTAAGGATTAGTCCTGGGGCGTGAATAGAACCACTTAAAAATTATGCACTAATTAAAATCAATTAACACTTAGGCTCCCAAGCCAATTGGGTCCAATTCTCATAAACTACAAAAGATTCAACTAACTGAACTACTAGTTTATGGGTGAGATAGAGATATATAAAGTGTGTGCAATCGAGTTAAACACTAAGCATTCAATCTATTCATGTATTCATATTTATAATTCAACTCATAAGCATAAATAAAATCGTACGCAATCACAATTACAAACACAACAATATATAGTGGTTCCGCTAATTGCCTAGTCTACTCCCAATAAATACACTCTCCTCGAGTGTACCAGATTTCCGATCAAGCCTAAATATTGCATATTTATCCTCTCAAGTGCAATAGTTTTCATGCATTTAAATGTTAAATAGAGATGGTAATGAGTATGTGCTTAAAAAGGAAGAATTAAAATGCAAAAGAGAGTTATGATGAAGAACAAAAAATTTGAATGAAGGGAAAGAGGATTTAAAGTGTTGAAGACCTGAAGACATCAAGTATCAAGATAGTGAAAACAATGAAAATCAAGTAGTGAAGATCTGAAATAACCAAGAGAGGTTCGATCAATCGAACTCAGGGTCCGATCGATCGAGGATGTATAGAGCCACGTCGAGTGATCCTCTCGAGTGATCGGTGGAAAATCAAATTTAAAGTTGAAGTCTCTTGATACTTTTCAAAACGATCAATCGATTAATGAGGAGTCTGATCAATTGATGAAAATTCAAAATTTGACCATTTGACCATCATTGTGGGGCACACATGTTGGATAGTGAGATCTATTCAATTGTTAAGCAAGGAAATGACTCCTTAACGGATTCTCTTATCTTCCAAATTCACCGTTAATTAACCTAACATTGCAGCATCTACTATTAAGTAAGATGAGGTTTTGATAAGAATCAAAGCAATGAATAATCAATTCATGTCATTGTGATTTGCTCAAAAGATCAGCCTTCAATATAAGTGTATTACATGAGCTGGAGTTCTCTATAGTTTCTAATAACAGAGGATTGTTAATTTTATATAGGTGGTGTAGGACCTGTAACCCGGGGTTAGAGGAATCCTAAGTTCTATGGGGTCGTGTGATGTTTGTGTTATATTAACTTTGTTTGCCCATTTTTCCAAATCATTTTAAGAACATGATCCTAAACATAATGGGATTGAACTCAAGTTGGCCTCACCAAAAGAAATAATACCATTGAAGCTTTCATGAGGCCACAGAGCTTTTGGACCAGTTTATATTTGAATTTTCCCCTTCAACTAGGTGGGAATATCACCTTATGAACTGGTTGGATGGCATGGAAGAGATTATCACCTTATGAAACATCATAGTAGGTTTCAGAGGAGGGCGTTTCCATCCCCATTGTATCCCATAGTATAGCCCACTTGAGTTTTGGATAGCTTACACATTTGAACCTGTCTTAAAATGAGCTAGCGAAATAGATGGATGAAGTGGGCATAACACATATAGATAGATGAGACCCATAAACTTAGGATTACAAGTAAGTTACTTCCACTGAGGTAGCCAAATGCAAGGATATACTTGTTTCTTACCTAAATAGTATTTTGAGCCAAATTTAATATATTTTTTATTTTTTTATGCACTTTTGTAAACTCCAACTCATCCCTCATTTGATCCTTAATTGATGATTGGGCGTATAGTAGAAAAAATAGGAGGCATGAAAACCATTTTTTATGAAAGTGTGTCTAATAAGCCCTTCTTTTTTTTCTTTTTCTTTTTCAAAAACGGCCTAAAGTTACAAGACCGACGGCCTCCATATATATCCAAAAGATATACAACCTGAACTATTTCAGGCAGGGCGACATTACAAAAAGGAGTGGCCCGCCTATCATAAGCTATACATGAGAAAAACTAAAAGAGCTGGCACAATAAAAGTCCTGAGGAGACCTAGGCTGGGAGGCCTTGTGAGCCACTCGAACATACCCAAGGCCCACTTTGTCGAGGATAATGCAGCCTCGAAGCTGACTCGAAAGATCCCGAAGATGGAGGAAGAAGGAGGGCGTTTGGCTCTCACTAGTCATGAAGGTCAGGCCGTCCGCTGGGCCGTTGGTCTCACGACAAATGTAGGCGAGCTTCACATTACCTCTCCACATGAGAGCTGTCCTAATCACCCAAGGAAGAAACTTCCAGGCAAATGCAGCTTTCCCCGAAAGCATGTCGACTACAATAGTGGATTCGGATTCAACCTAAATATTGGAAAATCCCCTGTCCAGAGTCATCAGCAAACCGTCATGCACCGCTCTCAGTTCCGCAGAATTGTTGGTCCCAACACCATAGGGCGACCTAAAAGCGAGAACGAAGGACCCTTTATCATTTCAGACGATACCCCCCCCCCCCCCCCCCCAAGAATCTCAGGTTACCTCTAAAGGACCCGTCAACATTAAGCTTAACCCAGGTTGTGGGAGGCGTGCTCCATCTGACTAGCTCGACTGAGACAGAAGGAGGGCCATCACCACCGCGGCCCCTGGTTAAGGACGTGATCATCCTTTTGCCAGGCCTGACCGATCCATTGGACATCCAATGGATCCAGCCCTTCACCTTGAAAATACACATCGCAGCAAGAACAACCCTCTAATCGAACCTAGCATTGTTTCTAGCCAACTAAATCGCCCACAAGATGTAAGCTGTCATGAATCGTAAAGAGGAGGGAGACACATTCACAGCTGGAATCGCAGACCACCATTGGTTGAGTAGGATAAGAACTGATTGGTTTGGAAGCACGTCGATCCCAAAATAGGCGCTGAAGTGGGGCCCAAACCGCCTTTGCCAGGTTGCTGTAAAGAAAAAGATGATTGATCGATTTTGGGTGGGGCAACTTTTCACAGCAATTACACTTGGAAACCAAAGGAACTCCTTTATCCTAGATACGAATGTCGACTGGGACAGCACGAAGAAGCAATTTCCAGAGAAACAGCGCGATCTTGGGGGGCCATTTTTTATAATTGAAAGGGCCAAGATCCTAGGCCCTTTCAGTTAGGCCGCATTAGAGGATCTCTGTCTGCAAAGATCCCAGGCCGATTTGATGGAGAAGTTGCCTGATGGGTCGAGAGGCCAAAAGCAATGGTCATCGTCCTTCAAAGTGGCGAACCCGCCATGGAAGATGGCATCAACATCTTCCTGCGCCAGATAGGAGAAAACTGCCGACGAGGGAAGCGGTCCATTTGGGCCTAAGAAATCATGAATTTTCAGATTTAGTAGGTCGGAAGGAACCGGTCTAATCGTTTTCTGAATGAGAGGCCCAAGACCTTACCAATTGTCCCGCCATAAGCTTCTGGTACCAATACAGATATGCCAACGAACATTGTTATCGACGAGGGGGACGAGCGCTCTAATTTTGGCTCATAATGGAGAGGAGAAAGAGGGGGGAGGGGCAGTGAACTCACTGGACAAGTCCGATTGATATTTAGCTCTAATCAGCGGAACCCAAGGCCCAATAGAAGCGTTAAACTTCACATCTCAGGCCAATTTAAGTCTGGAAGCTTACAATACCTCCTTGAGTCTCCTAATTCCCAGGCCAACCTCCAAGACGGGCCTAGAAATCCTCTTTCAGGAGATCCAATGAAGCTTGTGTTTGACCTCCGAATAGCCCCAAAATAATCTAGCGAAGTGCGTTTCTAACTTGGAGAGGATCTGGGTCGGGACTACTATAGCTGCCATAACGTGTAGAGGGATACTGCTCAAGACATGTTTGATTACACCTAATGGGCTATTTGGTTATTTAATCATCATGGTAATTTCCTCCAAATGAGTAGTTAAGTACTTACCGTGTTAATTCATGCAGCCACCCTAATGTTGATATTGACATCTACATAGGTTGATTGGATTTTAAAAAATAGAGAATGGAAAATGTGATGTACACAAAAGTTGTGGGGCTTTGTGTGTGTCTTATCCATGCCATCCATCCTTCGTCCACCTGTTCCATCAACTCATTTTAGGGCATGAGCTCAAAATTGACGTAAATCCAATATTAAAGTGGGCTATTCTACAAGGAATAGTGGGAATTGAACACCTACCATTGAAAACTTCTTGCGGTTATATAATTTTTGGATCAAGCTAATAGTTGTGATTTACTTTTATCCATGTTTGTTTGACCTTGAGAATAGGTTGGATGAAAAATAAAAATCAATTCGAGCCTTAGGAAAGTCTTAGTTTTTAACAGTTAATGTATTTAGTCACACTATTTCCTATGTTGTGATCCTCTTGAGCTTTGGATTTGCCTCATGCTCTAAAATGAGCTAGTATAATGGATGAATAGTGTAGATAAGTTGCATAGATCATGGTGGACCCCACAATTTTTGGGTATCATCCTAACAACCAATTCTAATATATCATCATGAAAAAACAAGGTGTACACACCTTTTTTCTCTTCCGAATGGTCGTAGAGATACTTATTATGCTTTTATAGGTACTGAAGTGTATTTCTCAAAACATGTATTTTAGGAAGGTAACTAGATTTCTCATGAGAATTTGGACTGGGTAGGGTTGTGAATTGCGCGTATGGCACACATGTTAGATATCCAGGTCAATCAAAGTACAATACTCCGTCTGTATGATATGAACTAAAAAATTTGTCGGTACGTTGACATAGGCAAATTAAACTTGTATAAGAAAAACCGTTGTTTGAAAAAGAAGTCGGACAATCCAAATTCAATACATGGGTGTGTTTCACTTTATGAACTATCATAATAGCTTTTGGTATATAGCATTCTCTAAGTGCTTACTACTTGGAGAAAGGTTCAGATCTATATCGTGTGTTATCCTTGTTTTCGGATGTACATTTGTCGCACCCTAAAAATCAATATCCGAGTATAGAAACTTCAGTCCCAAAATTTTGGGTGTGAATGTAGATAATATGCATGTGAGCAAGTCCTACGTTCTCTTATAATCCAGTTAATATTCGTCCATCATTAATAATCAGAATAGATTTAAATCAACGACATCAAAAATTAAGCAAAGATAACTAAACTAAAAAATGTATATGACTAATATTTAAATTGTACAATTCCAAAAGTGGTGTTTGCCCAAATGAGAGCCATAGAAGCCACAATAAACATTTTACAATACAACCCACTTAGTCCATCCAGCTGGGGACTCCAAAATATAGATCCTCAAAATGTACGAAAAGGAGAAAAGCAAGGCACTCTATCCAAGCTTGCCTATTCGACAACTTGAAGTACAAAGCACCATCAACAGGATTGTTAGTACCTACATTAATAGTATCGTCTGATTGGTGTTTTAAAACACTATTTAATGTGAAAGTAAGTAGCTAACTCAATGGTACAATTTTCTAAGTTACACATATTATCAACATGATCAAGCGCAAATAATGATAGTATAACAAAATAAATAATTTTTTCTATCTAGTCTTTTTAGGTGTATGAATGTTATAATGTGATTATGTATGATTCTCACAATCCAACACTCTGTCAATAAGCGACTTCAACGCTATTTCATAAAATGCGAACACTCCCTCATCATTCAACTTTAACACCTTTCGTAAACTACCTATTCTATCATGTTTTATGATATGCATGATTAGCTATATAATTATTAATCTCATTTCAAGTAGCAATTTGGCAAAGTCAAGATACTACCATTATATCACGAGTCTTTACCTAGATCACGAGACTTGATGCGGCCGTAGCGACTTCTCACCTATATACATTGATTCATTTAAGGTTCATCACCCGAGGATAACCACAAATAATGCAATGGTCGTCACCCAAACACAAATGTCTCGAAGTCATGACATCAATTCCATTAACAATATGATAGGCTCGTGGCCTTCACTGGTGCTCAATAGTCAATATAGAGAGTCTCGTCACCCAATTTTGTACCAATATAGCAGGCTTATCACTCAAGTTTTTACCAATATGAGAGGCACGTCACCCCAGCATATGCTGACAGCTCAGACACGATGTTCTATATTATCATGTCTGGCTCATGAGTCTTTGTATATGATCGAAACGCATTAATAGTTATAAATGAATCTAAATCAATGGTAATAGTGGTATCGCAAATTCCTTTGAATGTTATACAACCTTAAAATATAAGAATGATCGAGCTATGCATTGGACTGATCCGATCAACAACGGGGACCCCAAACAAAATTGACATTAGGTGTGAAGCATCCCGTGTAGCTCCAACTACTGTTGATCATCCTTATATATTCAACCTCGGTTGACTGTATAAGTCTAGGATAGCTATTCCAAAGTAGGTCATCTACTTAACATTTTGCAGGGCTCGATCTACGCGACGATAAATTAGATTATCCATTACATAAACATAATCATGAAACAATTTATTACCACGATATGGTGTATCAATTGAACATATGTACGAACCAGTACAATTCAATGTATATCAATACAATGTAACGTATATTAACATCACCTATCAATTTGTATACAAGAGTTCTAATTGTAGAAATTTTATCATCTTTAAGTATTTTATCAAACATGTTAACTACTAACAATAAGTAATATTACGGTTGGTATAATAAAACAATTTAAGCACACATAACATATGAAATCCTAACAATTAAAAAAAAAAAAAAAAATCATTATCTAACACCATGAAAGGTTAGTAAAGGTAAATATAAAAAAATGGTCCGCACCTTAATAGGGTTTCACTCAATCTACTTGTACTTCTGGGGTTAGGGTTTTACGGAAAAACATCGATTTATATACAAGCACTAAGAACTATGTGAGATTCTTACAATTTATCTTTAAAAAATCTATATCGAGAAGCATGGTTCGTTTCTTACCTCAATTATCGAAGAAAGGAATTTCATGGAGGATTCGGTAATGGTTAGGGCTTTGGTTCAGAGGGAATCGATAAAAAGAAGCACCAATCTCTCTCTCTCTCTCTCTCTCTCTCTCTCTCTCTCTCTCTCTCTCTCTCTCTCTCTCTCACCTAGCAAATTCGGATTTATTGGAGGTAAGCTCAAATGACATGTATTTATAGTGCAAAAGTGGTGCTTTTAGCCCTAAGAGTTACATTTTTTGTCATATAACCCTATTCGAAACTAATTCTAGCTTTTAAGACCCATACGGAGGTGTATGGGTCAATCTATGTCATGGGATAGATGGCCCTTGTGATGATCTACGTAAGACTTCGATCGCCCTGCAATTTAAACACGACGATCGATGGCTATGATCAAAAGTTAGTTCGACAAATATCGATTATCGATCAGGGTCGCGACTATATGAATGTGTAAGATATTAATTTAAATTAGTGTCATTAATTTGGTCATGATTTAATGGTGCAAATATCATAACTTTGGCAAAGATTGGATGCATGAAAAATTAAATTATCTTTAAGTTCCTGACAAATATTAAGGGTATTCATGCATCTCATGTTCTTTCCTTGCGAACTCAAGTTGAATTATTCAAGATACAATCTTGACTCGATATCCCGCAGTGGATGTCAAGCCTGCCAAGAAAAACGTATTTTTAACATGTAGGGCGGACAAACACTATGGGTGGATTAGATCATGGGTCAGCTGGGCCACATTATGGATGCATATGTTTATCGTCTGCGTGTACACCAGCTTTATTGAACACGTGTGTGAGCTTAGCAAAAATCGAATTCTCTTATAAGCACGTGACTTGCTGGAGGAAACAAAAGATTGTATCATGACTTATGATCCAGGCAATGCATCTAATCATTTATCTTATCTTGAGGGATATCGTACGTTTTGCCTCCTTGGCGACTCAGGATCCGTCGACCATCGTGTGTCGCTGCCCACTGGGTCCACATGCTAAGTTGGTCGCATCACCTGAACCGTCCATATTCTCTTTATTACAGTAAGTAATCTATCATCCTTTAATTATGCTTGAATGATTATCCAATCCCTTAATATTTCAGAGTTGAATGCCAACCATTGATAGTTTTCTTTTTCCTATAATAAATTTATATATTGAAAGTTATAGTGAAAATCATTAGTTCAGCTTTTGATGCCCAAATAGAACAGAGTCCACGAGATGTGCGGTTTCCAATAATCGGACCACTTAGCATCTGGGCCCATATCTTGATTTGAAAGGAGCCGGTGCTGGTGTACCTTGTGCAAGGTTACTCGCGAGAATAAGCGAGGGCCACGTGGCCCTGGGTGGAACTTGTATAAGATCTTCTAATATGTTTAGAAATTGCGGGGTATAAAATTTATAATAATAATAATAATAAAATCGTTTTATTTTACTTATAACTGACCGTTAGATAGGCCATCTAAACCAAAATATGTGATAATCCATCCGTTGGATCACTAATCAACATATAGATTATCGATCTAGACCATCTAAATCGGAAATTGACTGTTGGATCACCAAATCTACCGTTAAAATTTTCATCTAATGGATAAATCATCAAGATCTTAAAAATTGACCGTTGAATCACATGATCCATCTGATGATCACCATCCATCTTGTTCCCTGATGTATTAGCATTGATAGGATATGCGATCCTTAGTCCAATCTTGAGAAAAGACTAAGATCGAGGGCTTAGAACACATATGGACGAGATTTACCATTGATTATGCATGATATTTGTGTGGCTCTGTATGTTTATTTTGAATAGATCTTATGATCCATGTCAGTTAAATTCCATTAGTACATGTTTAATAATGATTATACATATGTGCAATCATAGTCATAAATCACACAATTTTCTATCATTAAAAATATTTATCTCAAGCACTTAACACGTGTTTTGTATTGGTATCATTTGATCATAGTAGGACACATGCATATGAACTGTACATGTGTGGCACCCACACACTCAGCACATACACCCTCATCCATGGTAGCGCATGAGCACCCATGCTAGGTACACCTTAGGCATTATCAACACACGCACGGTATATCTCCTGAACCACACATCATGGGGCCTTGGGACCAATTTTGTTAGATTATTATTGTTAAGAGCGTCTCGTTAATGGTCTTGGATCATGTGGACCGGAACCGTGGGACCCACGATCATGTGGCACGTATGCTACCTGCATGAACGCCTCCACCCAAAAAATTCTCTCTCCCTCTCTCTCTCTCTAATGAGAAATTTACAACTGTACAACCCATATATGGCCCACCAACCTTTTGAAATCCGCTTGCTTTTTACCTCCCAATAATAAGCCCCATCTGTACGGCCCCATTTCTTAGGTCGAAAATGCCCCTGCTTTCCTTCCGGAGGCGGATCGCCTGGTGCTCGAAGACGAGCGCTGACGCTCCTCGAATTTCGAGTTGTACGAACGGTTCAAAAGAAATCAAAGTTACGTGGCCCCACAGTTATTTATTTAATATATCCACAACGTTCATCCATATTTCGAGATCTTTTATTATATCCACAACGTTCATCCATATTTGCAGATCATTTGAGAGCATTATCAAAAAAAAGAAAAAAAATCATATCCAAAGATCAACTAGGCAACTAGGGGTGTACACAAACCGCGTTAGCCTGGTTAGCTTGCTCGACCCGGCCCGAAAAAGTCCGACTTGGCCTGACCTGGGACTAAGTTCGGGTCAGGATGGGCCAATTTTCTAGGCCTGAAAGTGAGTTCAGGCCGAGTTCAGATACCTCCCAGTTCGGCCCAACTCGGTCCGAAATCCTACCCGACCCGGCCCGGCCCAACCCGTGTATGACTGTATTTAATTTATATAAAATGTTTTATTTTATGCTTTTTCAAATGTATGTAAATGTCCTGATTAGTTAGATTTTTTGTGGAGTCTATAGTTCAACTATCAAAATCGTTGATCGAGGGCCTTATAATGGGACGTGAATTACCTGCCAAAGCCCTTCTCATGAACTTGCTGTAAGGTTCGAAACTGACCCGAACTCAGGTTCGAAACTAGCCCGAATTCGAAGGTTCGAAACTGGCACGAACTCGGCCCGAACTCGCGCCGGGCCCAGTTCGGACTGGAGATGTTGGCCCGGTGACCAGGCCCGGTCAAGTTCGGACCTTGTGTGGCTGTTGAACGGGCCTGGGCGGGCTGAGGCCAGTTCGACTCGGCCCGACCCGTGTACACCCCTATAGGCAACACGACAAAGAGCAGCGGGAAAATTGACTTTCACCGTTAAAAATTTTGTAGGGTCCACCATAACATTTATTTTCCATCCAATCTATTCATAAGGTCGCAAAGACTTGGATGAAGAGGAAAAACAAATTTCATAATGATCCAAAACTTCTGTGACCCATAAAAGGGTTTTAATGGTAGAAGCTCAATCCTCCACCACCTTTTACAGTGTGGTCCACTTGATAGATAGATCTGTCTTATTTTTAGTCTCAATCCTTAGTACGAGTTCGCCAAATAGATGGACGGTTGACATATAACACATACCTCATAATAGGACCCACAAAAAGTGGAGGGGATTACAACATTGGAAAAAAATCCAGGACCCTATTGCTACGGATTATAACTGTAGCCATAACCCTAGTGCCTAAGCAATATGTGCACTTCTCTTTTTATTTATGTATTTATTTATTTACATGGAGAACTTTATTCTACGTACATTTTTCTCTAGTACGTATATATATAAATATGTATGTATAAGCATATAAAAAAAAATTCTCTCTTTTTTTCATTTCTTTCTTTATTCATTTAACAAGAATATCTTCAAACCAAAATTAGTTACTTGACGTACCATATATGATTTTGGGGTAGGATAAGCTACTTTAACCAACCAACTTAGTTATTTTCCAAGATTCCATCAGGTCGATGGTCGAAAATCCATTTCATTCACTTCGCGGTCAATTTGAATCACTTCGCGGTCAATTTCATTTACTTCACGGTCAATTTCATTCAGTTTGCGGTGAATTTCATTAACTTCGTGATAAATTTCATTCACTTCACGGTTAATTTCAATCATTTCACGGTTAATTCCCTTCACTTTATGGTCAATTCCATGCATTTTACGGTCAATCCCGGCGATTCCCCTTCACTTCACGGTCAAATCAATGCATTTCATGGTCAATTCCCTTCACTTCATGGTCAATTCCGTGCATTTCACAGTCAATTCCCTTCATTTCACGGTCAATTTCATGCATTTCACGGTCAATTTCAGCGATTCCCCTTCACTTCACAGTCAATTCATTTCATTTCACGGTCAATTCCCCTCACTTCACGATCAATTTACTTCACTTCGCGGTCAATTCCATGCATTTCACGGTCAATTCGCTTCACTTCACGGTCAATTCCATGCATTTCACGGTCAATTTCCTTCACTTCATGGTGAATTCAATGCATTTCACGGTCAATTCCCTTCACTTCACGGTCAATTCAATGCATTTCACGGTCAATTCCCTTCACTTCACGGTCATTTCCAAGCATTTCACGGTCAATTCCCTTCACTTCACGGTCATTTCCATTCATTTTAAGTCAATTTCGGCGATTCCCCTTCACTTCACGGTCAATTCCATGCATTCACGGTCAGTTCCCTTCACTTCACGGTCCATTTCGTGTATTTCACGATCAATTCCCTTCACTTCATGATCAATTCCATGCATTTTACAGTCAATTCCGTGCATTTCACGGCCAATTCCATTCACTTCATGATCAATTTCATGCATTTCATAGTCAATCCTGGCGATTCCCCTTCACTTCACAGTCAATTCCATGCATTTCACGACCGTGAAATGCATGGAATTGACTGTGAAGTGAAGGGAATTGACCATGAAATGCACGAAATTGACCGTGAAGTGAAGGGAAGGGAATTGACCGTGAATTGAATTGAATTGACCGTGAAGTGAAGCGGAATCACAGGAATTGACCTTGAAATGCATGGAATTGACCGTGAAATGAAGGGAATTGACCGTGAAATGCACGAAAATGACCATGAAGTGAAGGGAATTGACCGTGAAATGCATTGAATTAACCGTGAAGTAAAGGAAATTAACCGTGAAATGCATGGAGTTGACTGTGAAGTGAAGCGAATTGACCGTGAAGTGAAGGGAATTAACCATGAAATGAATTGAATTGACCGTGAAGTGAAGGGGAATCATCGGAATTGACCATGAAATGCATGGAATTGACCGTGAAGTGAAGGGAATTGATTGTGAAATGAATTGAATTGACCGTGAAGTGAAGGGAATTGACTGTGAAATGAATTGAATTGACCGTGAAGGAAAATCGTTGGAATTGACTGTGAAATGCATGGAATTGATCGTGAAGGGAATTGACTGTGAAATGAATTGAATTCACTGTGAAGTGAAGGGAAATCGCCAGAATTGATCGTGAAATGCATAGAATTGACCGTGAAGTGAAGGGAATTGACCGTGAAATGAGGGGAATTGACTGTGAAGTGAATTAAATTGACCATAAAATGAATTGAATTGACCATGGAGTGATGGGAAATCGTCGAAATTGACCGTGAAATGCATGGAATTGACTATGAAATGCACGAAATTGACCGTGAAGTGAAGGGAATTGACTGTGAAATGAATTGAATTGACCGTGAAGTGAAGGAAAATCGCTGGAATTGACTGTGAAATGCATAGAATTAACCATGAAATGAAGGGAATTGACCGTGAAGTGAAGGGAATTGACCATGAAATGAATTGAATTGACCGTGAAGTGAAGGGAAATCACCGAAATTGACCGTGAAGTGAAGGGAGTTGACCGTGAAATGAATTGAATTGACCCTGAAGTGAAGGGGAATCACCGGAATTGACCGTGAAATGCATGGAATTAATTGACCGTGAAGGAAGGGAATTGACTATGAAATGAATTGAATTAACCGTGAAGTGAAGGGAATTGATCATGAAATGAATTGAATTGACCGTGAAGTGAAGGGGAATCGCCGGAATTGACCGTGAAATGCATGGAATTGACCGTGAAATGAAGATAATTGACTGTGAAGTAATTGAAATTGATCGCGAAGTGAATGAAATTGACCACGAAGTTAATGAAATTGACCGCGAACTGATTGAAATTGACCGCGAACTGAATGACATTGACCGCGAAGTAAATGAAATGAATGAAATTGACTGCGAACTGATTAAAATTGACTGCGAAGTGAATGAAATGGATTTTCAACCATCGACCTGATGGAATCTATAAAAATGACTAGGTTGGTTGGCTAAAGTAGCTTCTCCTACCCCAAAATCATATGTGGTACGTCAAGTAACTAATTTTGGTTTAGAAGATATTCTTGTTAAATGAAAAAAAAAAAAAAACAGAGAGATTTTTTTATATATATATATATATGCTTATATATACATATTTATATAAATATGTAGTAGAGAAAAATGTAGGCAGAATAAAGTTCTTCATGTCACATACTGCGACGGCATTATAGTTATGGCTACAATTATAATCCGTAGCCATAGGGAAAATCACCTTTGGTACATATCAAATACCCTTCGATGTGTATCGAAAATTGCAGGATTTTTGAGGCAAACTTGTTGGACACTTCTGGACCTTTTCTGATCATATCGAAAGACTTTTGATACATATCGAAAGACCTATCGAAAAGCAGGGGCATTTTCGTAATGTGAAAAGTTGTCCGTACATCCGAGGAGTATTCTTGCAAGCTAAAAAGACGTGGGCTTAAACAGGTAAATGGGCCATAAATGGGTCGTACAGTTGAAAATTTCTCTCCTCTAATCTCTCTTGGATTTCTCTCTCTCGAATCTCTCCCGAATTTCCACACTTTCATCTTCAGATCCAGACCACCACCTTAGGAGCATATAAGTAGAGCTGGGCATTTTTTATCCGATCTGGTGGATCCAACCCGATCAGAACCGATTTGACCCGATCCGACCCGAGCCGAAGGCTTGGATTGGTGCGGTTTGAGTTGGATCAGTCAGATCTGACTATTCATCGGATCGAGTTTGGATCATAGTTAATTCGGACCTATCTGAACCGAAATCCAAACCAAATGGATCCGATCCGGACTGATCCAATTTGATCCGGAGTAATTCAACGGTGGAAATCAATAATTCTACTTTTTCCTATGGTATGGTCCACTTGAGCTCTGGATATGCATCGATTTTGGGTTCAACCACTAAAATGATATGGAAAAATGAATGGACGGCGTGGATAAACCACACGCATTCAGGGTGGCCCCACCAAAGTTTACTAAGATAAGAGACATGCACCGCACGTCAATCGCTTCCGTGCGCAGCAAGTCAGTGACAACAAGTCACAGCACGTCAACCACCAAACTAGCTACTGAAAGTGACGCCAACAAGTTCCATGGGCCCCACCATGATGTATGTTTTGTATCCACACCTTCCATCCATTTGGAGAGATCATTTTAAGGCAATATGCAAAGAACGAGTTAAATCTAAAGCTCCAGTGGACCCCAGCTCAGAAAACAGTGGGACAGTGACACCCACCATTGAAAATTTTGAAAAGCCACAAAAGTTTTAGATCAAGCTGATATTAGTTTTAGATTAAGTTGATATTTGTGTTTTCCCTTATTTTATGTCATTTTAAACTTTTTAATAGGTTGGATTTCAAATAAACATTATGATGGACCTTAGGATAGTTTCAACGGAGGAAATCACTCTCCCCACTATTTTCTTTAGTGTGGTCCACTACAGATTTTTATTTACCTCATTCTTTGGTTAATACCCTAAAATGATATCTAAAAATGGATGAACGGTGTGGATATAACAAATACATCATAGTGAGGCCCATAGAACTTGGTGACTCCAACTTAACTCGTCAGTTATCCGCGTATAGCTTTAATCATTTTCGCGTCCATAGGCTAGGCTGTAGCCTGTAAGCAATTCGTGCCCAGCACGTGATGCTGGTTACGTGTTGTGCAAAGATGAGCAGGGACAGGCCTCGAGCTCTGAGTTGTACGAATGGCTCAAATGAGATCAAAGTTACATGGGCCCCACTGTTATGTATTTATTATATCTACAACGTTCATCCATATTTCGAGATCATTTGAGAGCATTATCAAAAAAAAAAAAAATCATATCCAAAGATCAACTGGACCACACCACAAAGAGCAGCGAGAATAATGATTTTCACCGTTAGAATATTCATAGGGCCCACCGTAACGTTTATTTTCCATCTAATATGTTATTAATGTTAAAAATACATGGATGTAGAGGAAAAACAAATTTCATATTAATCTGAAACTTCCATGATCTCCAAAAGGATTTCAATGGTAAACGTTCAATCCCCCACTATTTTTTGCAGTGTGGGCCAACTGATCTTTAGATCTGTCTTAACTTTCCGCTGAAGCCTTAAGACGAACTCTACAAATGTATGGACAGTTCGAATATAACACATACCTCATAGTTTGACCTACAGATTCAATCCGATCCGAATCGTACCCAACTCGATCCGACTCAGTTTTCCTGACCGAGTCGGACTTAGTTTGAGTCAGACCAACCGTGCATCGGATCGGTTCGAGTCAGATGTCCCGGACTCCGTCTCGGATCAGATCGAGTTCGGGTCAACTCACATAGATTTTGGACCGAATCGAGTTGGACCGAATCCGATCCGACTCGGTCCGATGCCTAGCTCTACATATAAGTGGACCTCACCGTTTGAATCTACCTTAGGAAAGACCCCATATGCCAGCCCTTTTGGCCAGGGCATGGGGATGCGAAATGCTGACACGTGGCAACTGCGAGAGTCGAGTATCTACTTGGCTATGTTACATGTGCAAAGGTGTGCACGTGAGCATGACTCCATACATACATATGTAGGCCCCACTATGATGTGCGTGTGTGTGTGTGTGTTGTGTGTGTGTGTGTGTGTGTGTGTGTGTGTGTGTGTGTGTGTGTGTGTGTGTGTGTGTGTGTGTGTATATATATATATATATATATATATATATATATTCATGGGAACTTCCCAAGAGGTCAAGGTGTGTGGGCCCCACTATGATGTGCGTCGAACATCTACCCCATCAGCTAGATGCACCATTTCGTGGTGGGCCATTGGCTTAAAAATCAAGTCATTCATAACTTAGGTCGGCCACACCACATACAATAGTGGAGAGGGGTTACCCTCCCATTAAAACATCCATAATCGTTTATTGGATCCACCGATATGTGGTTCACAAATCCATCTCATTCATTGTGTGTGTCCCACTTAGATGAGGGGTTAGACCAAGGTTTAGCCTCATCCAAAACTCAAGTGGGCCCCACCAAGTGCTTTTATATATTTTAGGCATGTCTTCACATAGTTATAGATGGTATGGCCAACTTGACTTCCATATATGGCTGATTTTTGGAATATCCCATAATCTAAAGGAGACCCATCAAATGCACGGTGTTGATGTCCGACACACACCATGGTGGGGCCCACGCAGCTCGACCATATGGGAAGTTCCCATGAGGTTGACCTCTGGGAACTTCCCATGAGGCCCACCATGATGTGTGTCAGTCATCAACACCATCAGTCAGATGCACTATTCCATGGTGGGCCATAGGCTTAAAAATCAGGTCAATCCATGACTTAGGTGAGCCACACCATATACAATAGTTGAGAGGGGTTACTCGTCCATAAAAACTTTCGCGGTAGTTTATTGGCCCACCAAGAGGTTTTTGATCAATCCAGCCCATCCATTGTGTTTGTCCCACTTAGATGAGGGGTCTGACAAACGCATAAAAAACTCAAGTCGCCCCATCAAGTGCATTTATATTATTTAGGCATGTCTTCACATGCTTTTAGATGGTATGGCACACCTGAGTTTTTTATAGGGCTAATTTTTGGGTATTCCATAACTTAAAGGGAACTCATCAAATGCACGGCGTTGATGACCCACACATATCACGGTGGGGCCCACACAGCTCAACCTCATGTCATAACCATCTCTCTCTCTCTCTCTCTCTCTCTCTCTCTCTCTCTCTCTCTCTCTCTCTCTCTCTCTCTCTCTCTCTCTCTCTCTCTCTCTCTCTCTATATATATATATATATATATATATATATATATATATATATATATATAAGATTGCTGTACGTGTAGAATCGTCTCATGATTAGGTAGTGCGGGCCCCATCACTCGATGATCCGTCACACGTGCATCTTATAATATAAAAGAATTTTGTATTATAAAATATTTGAAGTCATGACACCTAGTGATGGATTACTTCGTAATCCTAACCTTTGGTGGACCACATGAAATAAATATACCCTGCTAGGGTGGCCCCACCACGTTTCGTATCAAGAATGATGTGTCAGATCTCACCTTAGTTTGTAATCTTGATTATTTAGCTTTGATCGATCAGTGTGAATGTATGACTGTAATGATCATGGCATGATAATCTGATGGGCTACAAATGATAAAAACATGATGACCACACAATCATGATCCATATGATAAGTCATGTCACAGCCATAAATGTAAACTGTGTATTGAATTGTTGCGTTAGATGGTGATGATCAATCCAAGGATCATGATCCTTGGTGGGCCCACATGATAATCACACCTACAAGGTAGGCCCCACCACAAGATCATGAAAAGAGGATTGGATCGCCCTTTGAATGTCTAATATGGTAGATCCAACCGAAGAATGTTATGTGCTCTTGATCGGGACTAAGATCCATCACATATATATAAGTAGTACGATGGCGGCCCCACATGTGATAAGCGTACCCTTAAGTGGGCCACACCACGTACACTCAAGATGATGATAAATCTTCTCCACCTATGTCTAGATATTGATTGAGAACGTTGTAATCTTGATCGTAGCGATCAATCAGGACCTTAGGATCGATCATCTTAGATCTGGACAGTCTTAGATCATCAATGAAAGCTAAGACAAAAAAGATCTTGACAGATGAAAATCTATTCTGATAGATCTTATCGTGGATCGAGGACTTAATCAACCAATTAGTGGAATGGATTAAAGGAACTTAAGATATACTTGATCTAAATCTAGATCAGATGAGCCACACCAGATGTCTTGATTACCCACCATTAATTTTGTGTAGAGCTCACCATGGTGTTTATATGCCACACAACCTATTCATCTTATGTGCCTCGTCAAGAGGAAAGAAGTAGCCAAAAATCACGGTTTTATGAAACTCATGAGGTGAGCCACACAGCGTGAATTGGGAGGTTTTGTGTTAGATTTAATAAAGTGGTCCACCTGAGTGTTGAATCAGCTTGATGTTTTGGATCAAGGCCAGGTAATTTTCCTGATAGTGTAACCCTAATGGTGTGATTAGTGTCCCACCAGTAGAATGGAAATACATCAGTGGTGGACATTCGACTGAAAAAAAAAAGGACTCTAGATTGATGGCTGCGATGTTCGATGTGAACTTCTATGTTTTGGTGCGGTCCGCTGACCTCAGTTATACCAACAGTAAGATAACCGCCAGTTGTCCTCTCTCCCTTGACTGCGTCCATCAAACAAACGTATTGCATGTTGCATCACGAATTGCAACAAGCACATAACGCATGGTAGAAGAGATTCAGAATCTTTTGTTTTGAGAGGCCTACTTGCCACGTAATGACATGAGATGCGTGTGTATCAAAATTATCTGAAAAAGCTGATGGATGGAGTGGATATACAACACATACATCAAAGTAGGCTCCACGATCTATGCTACTACACCAACTCACCTAATCCGCACCCTTAGGTTTGCATTATTGTGTAACGAATCTTCCGGGACACCTTTTCTTTGTTGGTGATTGCACACCTATTTCATTTATTAAAAGTTGACTTTACTGTAGCCATTTAAGTTTCCTTGTCTTTTATATCAACTAACTGAAATTTTCTAATTCACGATGCAAAATCTAGTTAAATAATGATTAGTTATATCAAACTAACAATTGTTTCACAATGGTTACAATCGACCTTCAAACCACCAAATCCAACATTGTGATATGGACAAACAAGACTTTCGGACCATGATGCATCAAATGTATGATAGTGATTCAGTAACTCCCGAACAGTTCCTTCTCTTAACAACAGCTTTTAATTTTCTTCGATCTTACAACATTTTTGAATGATTCATTTTAATTCCATGCCAGTGCCTCTAAAATTTTATTCTTAAAAATCAAAACCAAGAGCATCCAATATTACAACGTGCATGCGGTAGTTAATATTTCAAATCAACCATTCAGTCCCATGGGCAAGGAATTTATGTTGTTAGGTGTGTAAGAAGTAACTTTTTTTTTTTTTAAATTCGTAAACAGGACAGGAGTAATATGCTTTCATCTCCATCTCCATCAGTGGAACGTTTGGTTTGGATGTGGCCCTTATCTTGCAATAAAATATCATTTAGAGGCACAGGAGTTAAAATGACTTTTTAAAAGCTTTGAAATGGGAATCTAATGTCATATGATTTTGATGTGATTGAAAGAGAAAAGTCCGTCATATGGCAGGCATAGATATTCTCTTTGGATAGCTTCCCTGCAGCAACAAAACACAAGGGTTTTATTTCTTTAGAGATAGCAGACAAAAATTCAGCGGGTGGGGGCACACGCGATTCGTCGGCATCCCTCTTAAGGTGGAGCAGTACCTACGGAAACGGATTGGCTACTCCCCCTGACACCAGCCCCGGGGCTGCTGGTCGGTGCTCTGTGGGCCCCACAGTGATGTATGTGTTTCATCCATTCCGTTCATACATTTGTACAGATCATTTTATGGCTTGGTCCCAAAAATGAGAGGTATATAAATCTCAGGTGGACCACACCACATGAAAGCAATAGTGGTTGGATATCTATCATTAAAATCCTCCTAAGGCCCACTGTACTGTTTATTTCACATCTAATATGTTGATTAGGTCATAGAGGCCCAGATGAAGGGAAAAAACAAAAAATCATCTTGATCCGAAACTTTTATGGCCACATAATGTTTTTTAATGGTCGACGCTCATTCAACACTGTTTCATGTAATGTGGTCCACTTAAGTTTGGGATATATCTAATTTTTGGTCTCATACTTTAAAATGATCCGTAATAATAGATGGACGGCATGGATGAAACACATACATCATGGTGGGTCCCACGGAGCACCGACCATCAGCCATTGGCTAGTGTCAACTCCTTTTGGGGAGCGGAGTAGGTGTGATTAGGGTAATAGGTTAGTTGGTGTTGCCCTAACTATGGGGCACACCTTGATGTATGTGTTATATATCCATGTCATCCATCAGTTTTTCCAGTTTATTATAGGGCTTTTTTCCAAAAATGAAGCAGGTCTAAATCTCAAGTGGACCACACCACAGGAAGCAGTAGTCATTGAATACCCACCATTAAAAACTTACCAAGGCTCACTATAATGTTTATTTGCCATCCAACCTGTTGATAAGGTCACACGGATCTGGATGAAGGGAAAACAAAAATATCAGCTTAATTGAAAACTTGTGTGGCACCTAAAAAGTTTTTAATGGTGGATATTCAACCTCTACTGTGTGGTCTACTTGAGATTTGGATCTGCTTCAATTTTGGAACCATGGCCTATAATGAGCTGGAAAACTGATGGACAGTGTGGATATACTACACAAACATCAAGTTGGGTCACTTAGTCAGGGATACACCCACTAACATGTTATACAGGTCACCACTAATCGGCTCCCTCTTGGTTATTCCTCGAGTCCACCACTGTCGGCCCTTATTCTTGCTGATTGTCGAGTCTCCAACTTGAATTCCCTTTCCACTCCGCCGGATTTTCCTTCTTGTGTTACCTCTTCACCAGAGCAACATCCGTTCTAGATTGAGGACGTGCACAATGAAAGGCCAACCGTGTCCAGATGAAGGACATCTAAAAATTGGCGGTTTTGAAGGGGGCGCAATTGTATCCAGCAACCTGCTTTACAGAGAGCCCATCCAGCATAAAACTTTGTGAGGCCTACCATGATGTCCGTCTACATCTAGTACGTACATCAGTTTCTTCAACTCATGTTAGAATATGATGCCAAAAATGAGGTAGATCCAAAACTTAGGTGGGCCACACCACAAGAAAAAGCATTCATGTATCGAACATTTGGGATACCAGAAATATTTGATCAGGATGATATGTGTGTTTTCCCTTAATCCTGGTGAGATTTCCCTTATGAATGGGTTGGATGGCATATAGACATCATGGTGGGCCTCAATAACATTTAACAGTGGGCATTTAATCCCATTGTTTCTCATGGTGTGCCCCACCTGGTTCTTTGATCTGCTTCATTTTAGAGCCCACACTGTAACATGAGCTGGAGAAACCAATGTACGGAGTGAATGTCTCCATGCAGTATGTTGTTGGATGTAATTCGTGTACATTTTGAAGCGTAGGTGGGGAACATCGTAATCAATGGTTTGCTTACCATCCCAACTGTTACTAGTGTGGGTCACCTAATTAATTTTGGATTGGCCTGATTTTTGTGCCCTTGGCAAAATATAAGGAAACATTTCAGAGTGAGATGACATGAACGAATCATTGTGGAGCCTACACAGACTGTTGCAACTGCAATTATTGAGGCATGCGATCATTTTTCCCACCATACAGCTTTCTAGGTCATAACATGAATTGTACATGGTGCAAATTCTACACTGTATACAAAGCACTTATCAGTCGGAAAATGAATGGGTGAATTCAAATCATATATATAATGGACCATATTCAATGGGAAAGACTATTAGTTAAGATTATGCATTTGGTTTTTTTAATTTTAATTTTCAATTATGGTCCATCCACAGTGATGCCCAGATGGATGGTACTGATCGTCCCTCGACCATGGCTGCATGTTTGCCCCCATTCAGCTAGCCACAAGTTTTGGGCATGAAACTCCTTGCTAGATGAGTTAATTTTTTTTTTTTTTTTATTATATATATATATATATATATATATATATATATATATATATATATATATATATATGTGGAATAGGTTCTATGTGGTCGAGCTGTGTGGGCCCCACCATGATGCGTATTGGACATCTACCCCATCAGTCCGATGCACCATTCCATGGTGGGCCTAGGGCATAAAAATAAAGTCAATCCGTGACTTTTGTGGGCCACACCGTATACAAAATTTGAGAGGGGTTACCCTCCATTAAAACATTCATAATCATTTGTTGGTGCCCAATGACATGTGGTTCACAAATCCAGCCCATCCATTATGTGTGTCCCACTTGGATGAGGAGTCAGACTAAGTTTCAGATGCATATAAATTTCAGATGAGCCCCACCAAGTGCTTTTATATGTTTTAGGCATGTCTTCACATGATTTTAGATGGTATAGCCCACCTGAGTTCTGTATATGGGATGATTTTTGGGATATCTCATAATTTAAAGGGGACCCATCAAATGCACGGTGTTGATGTTCGACACACATCATGGTGGGGCCCACACAACTAGACATCATGGGAAGTTCCCATGAGCTCCTTTTCCTCACATCAAAATTCTCAAAAAAGTGTACGAATCTATCAAAACATTGCTAGTTTACTTATAACAATATGGTAAATGTCACCAATCTACCCTAAATTATTGGAGTGAAAGTGATGAATTTATGTACTTTAGATGAATTGGGAAGTGTTGTCCACTTCTATATTTTATCGTGTAAAATGAGTCAATGACAAAATTATAACCACCATTGGAGTGAAAGTGATGAATTTATGTACTTTAGATGAATTGGGAAGTGTTGTCCACTTCTATATTTTATCGTGTAAAATGAGTCAATGACAAAATTATAACCACCCCCCACCCCCCCCCCCCCCCCCCCCCCCCCCCTAAAAGTGCCAGGTACTAGGCCGTGTGTACTGCAACCAACCGCAATCAACCTGTCAAATTGGTTGCTGCCCACTGAAGATTACTTGCTGCACCTGTTCATTTGTTTTCTAACCTAGTGCACCTGTTCATTCATTTGTTTGCGAAAACCTAGTGCACCTGTTCATTTGTTTTCTAACGTGTACTGGGCAGTCCAACATTGCAGTGCGGCCCACCCGTGAGTGAAATGGCTTATATCTTGCTCAGTGTTTTTCAGGGTAAGGCCTTAAGAATCAGTTGGACATACCACATGCTTGTCATCTTTGCGGTTGTGTTTTAGGGGCTGTTTAGATGCATACAAATTTATACACCACTTGCACGTACTATTTTAGTCTTGCAATATAAATTGTAGATTGCTTGTATTGTACTCTATTTATTGAGTGCAGTGAATAAGAAAACATAAAACATATGAAGAACTTGAGATGATTAACAGCTACATGCATAGCATTATAATATCATATTAATTACCACATGCGAGACACTTAAAGATAGATGGTGACATATGCAAATACTTAACATGAATTACTGGGTACGTGGATCATGCCGGAAACATTATACTCGTATATGTATTATATAATATTTTTAGTATGTATGATATACTGTTCTTTCTTAACAAGGACAAGCATGTTCTTATGTAATAGTCTTATTGGCCGTACACAAATTGGGTACATGTTATCAATGCCGTATGTCACGTGCAGTAGTACATCACATTACCTGCATCCAAATGGCTTCTTTAATCCGATCGAACCTTACGATTTAACTTTTAGAATTCCAAACAATGGATGAACATATATTGATAATGATGCTCCAGCTGGTCTCCAGTTCGAATAAAAGACGAGAGTTGATATCAGGTAGGTAGCTGGATGAACATCTCTTGGTAGCGATGCACCAACCACTCTCAAGCTGGGGCAAAGGGTGAGAATTGATGTTAGGTAAGGAACTGGATGAAAATTTCTAGATACTGATGCTTTAGATGGTATCAAGTCCATATAAAAAAGGAGGATTGATTTTAGGTAGGCAGCTGATTGTTACATTTCTTTAATGATTATGAGTTGTGTTTTAAGGGCTCATTATGTATAAAGCATATGTTATTTTCAACTAAAGTCCGCTTGTTGACAAGTGTAGATAGGTAGATCAATTGCTTTCTTGAAATAAAGACCACTGGAACTTCATGTATATATATACACTCTCTTCCTTTTTTTTTATTATTATTATTTTTTTTTTATAGTACCAATGATAATACCATTTATCACAATAATTAAGGCCATGCATATGTTCACTAGTGTAGGTGGTTAGGTCCAATCGGCATCCCAATCTGAAAATTGAGTGACGAACGTCACTTTCCCGTCTGCCCATCTGTGGACAGGACTTAATAGCCAAATGGGATGGATCAAGCCACTTTCTTAATTGTAATCCGAATAACAAACGCCCCTTCCTAATCTAAGGCCGTCAACCAGGAGATTTGTGGGAAAAACTTACTGGATGGACAGATCCAAACCGCTGCCGATCAGGCCTGCCATTTGTGGACCAGACTAGTACGTGGATGGATTCGATTCCACTTCCCAATCTGGAAAAACATCCCTTTCCCATCGAGGATGGCGGATTGGAATAGCCATCTATTGAAAAGGTTCATAATAAGAACCTCCCAGTTCATAAGAAAGTGTTGTGTTTCAGTGACCAGTCCTTCACGTGACGATACAGAATCCATGGCAGAGATGCAGGTCATTTATCAGTTAGTGCCAATTATAAACATGCCGTATGCAAGAAACCAGGGTAGTACACTAATCAAGTGAGCTACACATGAGTGTTGAATTATTTCTGTCATTTCATTTCTTTCCTGCAGCAAGAAGGCTACTCGGACGGTTCGATTATGCACAGGACACACCGACAAAACTATTTAAAAAGCTCATGCAACAAAAAATTCTGCAGTACGACTGGAAGATATTCATTTCAATTAAATATTTGGCTAGGCAGATCAAAGACTCAAATAAGTCATACATAATAGAATGTACCTCTCATTCAAACCATCCTGCTGCGTATAAGGTCACAACATAATTAGAAATGTACCCACCGTTCAAACCACCCTGGTGCCTACCATGGTGTATATATGTCATCCAACTCATTTGTAAAGTTGCTCTCATTTGTAAAGTTGCTCTCAGCGGGATATGATGCGCACACATCCAAAAGATTGTGGTTAAAAAAGGTTTCAATGGTGGGCCTCTCCACGTCGATTGTTTCCTTTGTTGTAGCTCCTTTTATTTTTGAATTTGCCTAATTTTTAGGCCATATAATTTTTGTTGTTTGACATCGTAAATTTGTATGTAACTAGGTCTGTCGATGGCATAGAAAGATCACTAGATCCCATCGATCAGTTCCACTCAATCCCATCAAGAAATTTTCAATTTTTAGCCTTTGCTTGCTAGACAGTTTATAGGTATAAATCCATATGATTAAAGGTGGCTTCGATCCTATTGATGGGATGTTAATGGCACTCGATATGATCAAGCTCCTATTGATGGACTTGCGCATTTTTGCAGAATTTCAGGTTTTGTTTCATATTTCAGTTTTTAACCTATTAAAGGGTTTGTAATTGGGGATTAAGGAGAAAAAAACTTGCATGGAGATTTTAGAGAGAAAATGAAGTACAAAGCTAGGGTTTTTATGGTATTCAGAGTGTATTCTCGATCAGTATTTTCTTCCATCTCTTGTAACATTGATTTTATAGTGGATTCGTTGTCGCTTTGTATTGTGGTTTTTTCCCTTCAGATTTTTTCTATGTAAAACTTTGTGTTCCATTTCTGATTGCTTTGATCGATCTCTTGTTGTTTGATTATAACTTGGGGATGCTTTCATGCGTCCCCCAACAAGTGGTATCAGAGTTAATGCTCATATCTTCTAAGGGATCTAATATTAAGTATGAAATGAATAAGTTTACTGGAAAAAATAACTTTGATCTATGAAAGGTTAAGATGAGAGGCCTTTTAGTTCAGCAAGGATTGCAACACGCTATCTTTGGCAACGCGAAGCATCCTACATCAATGACAGATGAAAAGTGGGATGAACTAAACGAGTGGTCTAAAACCTCAATACAACTGCGTCTAGTGAAAAATGCCCTATATAATGTCCTAGATCGAAAGATCATCACAGGAGTATGAATGAAACTGGATAGTTTGTGCATGAAAAAAATTCATGGGTGGTCGTCTGTATCTTAAGAAATAGTTTTACAATATTAAGATGATAGTTCAATCTGATAGAAATGAACACATGAGCACATTTAGCGAATTTTTCTATAAATGTGGAGGTTAAGATTGAAGAGGAAGATCAAGCCTTGATTCTCTTGAATTCGCTTCCAATATCTTTCAAGAATCTGGTAGACACGCTGATCCATGGTAGGGATACCATCGATGTGAAAATTGTCATCTCAGCCCTTAATGAGAAATAGTTGAGATAGAAAGACGGTAATGGAGGTACCTTTATGGATATATGCATTGGTTGCCAAGGGAATTAATATTGAAAGGGAGAAAGAAAATTCTCAATCGTGATCCAAATAGAAAGGGAAGAGCACGATGAAGTGCTAGAATTATTAGATGACATGACATATGAAGAAGGACTATATGAACCCTAAGACTTAAAAGGGAGAAAAATCTGAAAATGCACCAAAAGAGGCCAACACAACACAATCACGTGAGAAGGTAGATGGTGATGTTTTGATTGTATCTAAATCTGGTTACCTTAAAACGACTAGATTTTTAATTTGGGAGCCTCATACCAAATGACTTCTCACAGAGATTGGTTTACTAGTTACAACGAGTATGATGGTGGACAGGTTTTTACAGGCAATGACATTGCATGTAAGGTGATTGGTATCAGTTCATTGCGCATTTGAATGTTCGATGGAACACACCATATTCTGATAGATATGAAACAAGTTCCTAAGCTCAGGAAAAATCGTACATCTCTTGGGGCTCTTGAGGAACTTAGTTGCAAATTCACTACTTATGACAAGATTCTTAAAGTTTCGAAAAGGACGCTCGTAGTAATGAAGCACAATAGAATAACAAACTTTGTAAGTTGATCGAGAATACTATATTGGGTGGAGCTGTAACATTTGTAACGGAGTCCACATCGGCACATTTGTGGCATGCACATCTGGGTCACATGAGTGAGCACGGTATGAAGGTACTTTCTGATCATAACTTAATTCTTATTTTTAAAACTGCTAATATATATATATATATATATATATATATATATATATATATATATATATATATATATATATATATATAAACATTGCATCTATGGTAAACAATCTCGGCTCTTTTAAGATTAGAAAGCATGTATGTAAGGGGGTATTAGAATATATGCTCTCAAATGTATGGTGCCCATTGTTTTTAATGAGGGTTATCATTTTTTATCTCATTCAAAAATAATTATTCCAGAAAAGTGTGAGTTTATTTCTTAAAAAATAAATATGATGTATTTGCACATTCAAGGTATGAAATACAAGGGTTGAGAAGCAGACATGACAAAAACTGAATGTTCTTAAGACAGAAAATGGAAATGAATTCACTTCAAATAAATTTAATCAACTTTGTAAAGATGTGGGGATTATAAGGCAAAAATACAATGAGGTATACACCTAAACAGAATGGTATAGCAAAATGTATGAATCAGATTATCTTAGAAAGAGACCAAAGCATATTGAGTAATGTTGGATTGGGCAATGAGATATGGACTGAGGCCATGAATATGACTTATTATTTGGTGAATAGGTCCCTGTCTATGTTGATATATTATAAGAAATGTGAAGTAGTCATGATGTCGACTACTTATTGTTGTATATTTGGTTGTAATGCTTACTCTCATGTACCATTAATTGAGAGAGATAAGCTAGACTAAAGAGCTCAGAAGTGTATTTGTGTGGGCTATGGTTATGGTGTGAAATGGTACGGACTCACTACCAAAAAATCAAGCAAAGGCTACGGACTTTGGAAGTTTTTAGCTACGGATATAAACCGTAGCTAAAATGCTACAGATTTAATCCGTAGCTAAAACCCACTTAATCTGTAGCTAAAGCTTACTTTCACCATGAAGATTGATGGTGCTTAAGGGGCTCCATGGGGCCCATTGGAATATATGTGCTTTATCTAAGCCACCCATAAATTATGATATATAATTTCAGTAGATGAGCATAAAAATTAATTAGATTGAAGATCTAAGTGGACCACACCATAAGAAAGAATAAAAAATAAATTTTTATCGCTAATATTTTATGTGGTCCACTTACAGCTTTGATCTGACTCCTTTTTTGGATCAACCCTTAAAATGATCTTTAAAAATGAATGGACGGAGTAGATAAATAACATACATCACGGTGGGCCCCACAAGACCTAAAACTAAGCATTTACAAGTGCTTCCGTCACCCACCCCCAAAACATAACCCCGCGCGCGCTGATCTCCCAAATCCCTCTGTCTGTTTCGCGTGCCCGCCCCTCCCAAAACCCAAACCCAAACCCAAACCCTCTTTCTCTCTCGCGCCCGCCCCTCTCCCAGAACCCAAACCCTCTCTCTCTCGTGCGTCCGCCCGCCCCTGTTTCCCAACCTCTCTCCCTCTCTCTCTCGCGCGTCCGCCCGCCCCTGTTTCCTAACCTCTCTCTCTCTCTCTCTCTCTCTCTATCTCTCTCCCTCTCTCACTTGCGCTAAGGTTTTGAAAACCCCCTTTTGCCGCAAACCCACCTTAGATCTGTGAGAGAGACTTGGAGATCACTCGAAAGAAGGAGGAGAAGAAGAAGAAGGAGAAGAAAGAGAGGAAATCTAGACATCTCAGACATCTATCTTGCGAACCATCTACAATCTCTAGCTCCTCAAAACAACGGTTAGTCTCTCTTTCTCTCTCTGTTTCTAAAATCTGTGGAGTGGGTTTTGAATATTGAAAGGAGCTATTCTTTCTTGTGGTATGGCCAACACAATTTTTGGAATACTCCGATTTTCAGGAGGCAGATGAACGGATTGGCTACTCCCCCTGCCGCCAGTCCAATGGCTGATGGTCGGTGCTCTGTGAGCCCCACCATGATGTATGTGTTTCACCCATTCCGTTCATCTATTTTTACAGATAATTTTAGGGCTTGATTCCAAAAACGAGAGGGATTTAAATCTCAGGTGGACCACACCACAGGAAAACAATAGTGATTGGATATCCACCATTAAAAACCTCTTAAGGCCCTCCGTACTATTTATTTGATGTCCAATCTGTTAATTAAGTCATATGGACCCAGATGAAGGGAAAAAACAAAGATCATCTTGATCTAAACTTTTATGCCCCCTAAAAAGTTTTTAATGATAGACGTTCATTCAAAAATATTTCCTGTAATGTGTTCCACTTGAGATTGGGATATACCTCATTATTGGTCTCATGAATATTGAAAGACGAGGCAGTGGACTGATCGACGGTTGGATCTCATGAAAGTTTCACACACAAGACGTTTGTCTAGCTGTACTTAGTTCATTTCACAAATAGTTTATTTAAATTCTACTTGGATAATATGATAGTACACAACTTGTACTGATTTATGAATTATAAGGGAGAAGCATGCCTAACAGGGTGGGTGTAATTTTATTTATTTATTTTGAAAATGATTTACTTTTATGTGAAAAAAAGTTCGATGGTGTGTATTAGTGATGATCGTTATTGTTTATTCTCTTTGAGCCACATGTCAGCTCAAGTACTCTTTCAAACCAGTTCTTGCAGGTCTTTCTCATGCTTTTTAATGTTAGTGCCGAAATGGTATATGGCCTATATCAAGTCCATTTGTTTAATCACATTTGATGGGTGGTTGCTCTTCTATATTTGAGTTCTTTATATGGGGAGTTGGGAGTTCTCCCAAGGTTCTACCTATGAAGGTATTTTTGGGTGTTGGTTGTTTTTCTGTCAATTGATTGGGTTTGCATGTATTCTCTATTTTACCATGAAAGCATTAGTGAAGTAATGAAGATTTAGGTATACAGATGGAAATTTAATAAGGGAAAGTTTGTGGTTGGTCTTTGGTTCATGTTTCTGTCACTCACATACTACATCACTTAATTATTTTCCAATTTGTCATAACTATGGCATAGATGACAGGATTTAACCATGACATGATTGTAATTCTTCTCATTATTTTCATCTTTGATCGTGATTGGAAGAAAATCGAGGCATTTGTCGGCTCAAAAACAGTTATTCAGGTAATTCAATACATCTTTATTTCTTGCTAAAGAATTAAGTTGCAACTAAACTGTAATCTGCAACTCATGAACTGCAACAAAATCATCATTGTACTAATAATGCAAAGGCTTTAGGTTCAAAACTGGCATGGGTCAAACTTATAGTTACCTCTTCTTTGGTAAATATACAGGTATTGTAAGTTGTACCTGTTAATTGTTGGCTCCTACATTTTCTTTTACTGACTGGTCTTTGCATTTTGTAGAAATCTTTAAAGAAGTTGTTGTCACATGGGACTATTTTAGTAGGCCACAGTTTACATAATGATCTACAAGGTATGCAAAGGACCTTGTCACTCTTGAAGAAGCTCTATTTAATCAATTTGTTGAAAATTCTGATTAGTAGTATTTTTTTTTTTTTTTTGATGAGTAGTTCTCTTTCAGCCATCCTAATTGACATTCTTACGTTGTTGTGGGAGTGTTCTTTTCTAATGCTTCATGTTTGTGGTTTGTTCTCCTCTTTTACTTATTTTAATTTGTTTTTAATAATTTCTACAGTTGCATGTACTACAGAATTCAGAACTATTAGTGATCCTTCAAAGTATGATAGTTGAGGAGTAACTTTTGTTTCCTCATTTGATATTTAAAGAAAAGAAATCTTAGCATCTAATGATTGTTTACCCTGCATGCATTTGTTGGTATCAGATCCATTCCTCATGGAAACATCTCAAGTAGTTAGGGTGGCCTGGGCCATGCAAAATCAACATCTCGTGTCGACCCACCCAACCCAACAAGCCCAGCCAATCAGTTCCACCCAAATATTCAAGGGTGTGTCGTTTGGAAAATGCAGCAATCACATTCTGCATTGGGTGGAATGGACTTCCTCTGTTGAACCAGCCTGCAATGGCGGAGTGAGCTAGTTTCTCTATTCAAAGGATCAGGAACAATGGTAATTGAGGCAAGTGGGCATTCTACTCACTGGGAATTTATTTACATCTAAATTCATCTCTATTGAGCATTTGGGGTTGTACGGAATTCAATATACAACTAGCAGGCTATCATTTTCCGCTTTAAAGAATTTTGCCTTTGATTGGCTTTGTGAGGTAATTTTAAGTCCTGTGAGCATTGGAAATTGTGACAGCAATCCAGATTCGGTTATCTAATCCAGTATGTGCTTTTTTCTTTGATCGCATTTTCTTTTTCCAATCAAATTGCCTAAGAAAGTGAAAACATCAATTAGAAAAGAAAAAGAGCATGAAGGTCTCTCGTTGGCATTCAACGTGGCAATGATACTTCAATTAGAAAAGGTGACGAGGATACCCAAAGATTAGTTGGTTATACTACCACCACCACTAGGATCATGGTTCAATTTAATTTGTTTATGGACTTATTTGCTAATGCAAATTGTAGAGATGTGGAGGAATCGTTTATTTGAAACTTTGGGACCTTACTAGCTTGTGGTTTTGGTTTCTTTAATAAATTTCTCCTGTTGAAAAATTGGAATTCCTGTTTTTATTTTTTCTTTCTTGCAGTGTGTATCTGCTGATGAAGACAAAGAGGCTGGGTAACTATAAAAACTGATAAATATATTTTTTATTTGGGGTTCTTGTAGTATTTTATTTTTTTCCTTTCCTCTGATTGTGTGTTATGATTCCTCTGAGTACCTGTTTTCTGCTAACACTTGCTAGCTGAGGAGCACCTTCTTAAGATCCTAGCTAGCCATCCATCAATCAGGTCCCACCATGAACATTACCTGGTTCCAATGCAGGTGCCAATGCTTGGGTATTGCGTTATTTTTAATGAAATTCTCACCAAATACTTTAGTTAATCAGTTCTATCATGACTAAAATCCAGTCCTCATGCATCAATCAAAATGAACTATTCCTGGGATCTAAATGTATTTTTATATCTTTTCCTTTTATCTTGTGTCACTACTATGCTCTTTATATCTTTTTTTTAAAAAAAGCTCTTTAACTGATTTAAGGCATGCCTTTATTTTGTACATTTTCCCAATTTATGCTACTATGAACTGATATAATATACAGCTAGTAAAGAAAATACAACAAAGATCCACATTCCCAATCTATAAAAAGGGTCGAAACCACCCTTCCCAATCTTATTTGTTGGACAGAAGCTATCTGTAGCAGCTACTACAGTTCCAAAAACTATATAATGGCAACTTTAGACCTTTCTTGTCTTCTCTGAGCTTATTTGCACTAATGAATCCTCTGTCATCTAACCATTATTTCCAAATACTTATGTAGTGAAGTATTGGTTCACAATTGATTGAAATGCTTATTGGAATTTCATATTTGTAATAATGTTGTTCTTGCTCCTTTTTATGATTCAGCGTAGGTAATTTGGTTTTGCATGCAATCTGTTTCTGAAAATGGCACAACTGCTCAGATGTCGACTCGGTTGAGTGTAACCCATCCACCCTTAAAAGTGGGTGCACCCAAATGTGGAATTTAGGTACCATTTGAGTCTAAGCCAAATCACTGTTGCGTTCAATACCTGTGGTAATAAATTGCTTGAGATTTCTGGAAAGTGTGGGAGCATGAAGGATACCCACCATGCTCAATACCTGCATGCAATCTGTTTCTGGAAATGGCACAACCGATGTTTTCTTAAGGAGAGACTCTAGACTTCGAGAAGTACTTTCTCAAATCTGTCAGATGTGATACTCTTATGATTAGCATTATGCTGTGTGATTAATGATCCTAATCAAATATCAGATGGTGTAATGCCATCCATATCTGCGTTGTAGGATCTAGTTCTTGATTTTCAATGGTGAGTGTTTTAACCATTGTCTTTTTCATTCTCTCCCTGCCAATGAGTTTTAAGTTACAAGAAGAAATTTTGGTTCTCAACAATTAATGGATAGTTCAAGGTGGTTTGCAATCATTGGTTTCATGGCATCATAGTATGTAGATATTTATTGTTTTGCTTGAGAGAATGATGCAACTAGTTCTATTTTACAAAAGTTGTGTTCACTGTTCATTAAAGCTTATTGAGTGGTAAACTATTCAAGAAGAAACAGGTTCAAGTAACTTGTCCTAAAGTTGTCTACTTGCTTAAAGATGTATGTCTTTGTTTTGTGTATAGGGTTGTAATTGGATATGATGAAGGAACCATTATGATAAAAATTGGTTGAGAAGAACCAGTTGTTAGTATGGATAATAGTGGCAAGATCATATGGGCTAAGCATAATGAAATTCAAACTGTGAACATCAAGACTGTGGGGGCAGATTTTGAGGTTAGTTCACCTTGTATTTATCTTTTTGCAAGACATGTACTATATCAAAGTTGAAGTTGTATTCTGCTGAAGTTAACATGGTAACATTGCCATTTACTCAACTTCTCGGGTTACAGATGGAGAACGATTGCCTTTGGCTGTGAAGGAGTTGGGAAGCTGTGATCTTTACCCTCAGGTAAGTGAACTTTGCTCAAAATATTTCTACCGACTGTGTGGATATCCTAAACAGTTGTTGAAATGGAAGTTTTTCTTCTTTAAACTCTAGCATGGTGGAGAACATTAATATTCATGTTTCAACAACGAAGTTGAAAATCATTGAGTTGTTTCTAGGTAGTAGGTATAGACTTGACTTTATTTTCAGAGATGCACAATCAGAAGATGATTTGAAGCAGTGGATGAAAGAAGATTCTCAAGGATAAACAGTATTGAAAGACAGGTGAATAGCAGTACTCTTCTTGAGGTTGCCACAGAATTGTGGAAGACAGTACATGATATCTATTCTGAATAAAATAACATTGTAATTGTCTACCAAGTACTTCTGCTCATACCTCAGTTTAAACAAGGCATGAAAGTGTGGGTATTACCATCTCATTAATAAATTTACCAATAAAAACTGGTTTGAATGGGTTTATGTCTTCACATCTCATCCTAAGTGTAGCACTGACATGGTTGCTCATGGTTGAGCAGGGTTGAACTAAGTGGTCCAGGTTTTGAAACCTACATGGAAGGTTTCTTCTGAAGCTTGATTTGCTGAACTTACATTCATCAGCTACGACTAAGTTTAAAATTTTCTTCCATATTTTCTTCCAACATCCTAGATATCAAATTAGTGTATTTTTCATGTTTCACAAGCCATCCAAATTGGGACCTACAATATGAACAGTTTAATTTAAGATACTACTCTGCCACATGTGTAGTTTCTTAATGCTTGTGTATCAACCAACACACCATTGTTTTATTGATCCAAGCTCTTCAGGAAATTAATAATTTCATGGTAAATTTTGTACATGGGCCTGAATGCAGATGTGGAGTTAGGTGGCACAAGGACTGTAGTATAAGCTCTTGCAAGGTCCAAACAAGGTTAGCAATGCCATTCTTGTTTTTATTTGACCATATCCTTGCAACTTGCTAGTTCAGTTTAACTTTGATGATGTGCAACCATGCTTTGGTAAATTTTTGCAGTAGAGTTGGCTATCAAAACATCAGATGAGAATGCAAACAAGGATCGATCAGAGAGAGTTTTCCAGATGACTGAAATTGATGATCTGCAAGCCCCTCGTGACCTAAAGGAACGAAATCGACGATTATCCAATTGCTGAACTTGGTTTGATAATACTTTTGTAGTTCATATTTAAATGTTTGTTTGGAGGGTTTTTACTTGCAAAAAAAAAAAAAAAGCCCCTCGTGACCTTCCTCTTGCATAACTTTGTATCAAGGTTTGATTCATCATCCTGAGCTGTTTATAGTTTTGTTGAAAACTTAAATGTCTAAACATGTTTGTTGCATCAGGACATGAGTACTCTAATTTTTAAGTATATGACTTCCTGGCGGTTTATATGATGTTTGTGTTTATACGAATGAATATTCCTTTGACATTGTTTATTGATTTGATAATCTCTGTTAGAAACTCTCAAGAATTCCTCCAGTACTCTGTAGTTGGAGCATTGAAGCTTTCGTGTTGCTGATTTAGATGTTTCCTCTGCTCATAGACTACAAATAGTTCTCCAAGGAAGATTATATCTAATGCATCATCTGGTGAATGTGGTCAGAAAGAAATACTCATATTATGGTATATCTTCTACTCACCACTTCCATTGGAAATCTGAAGCAACGTTCTACAGAATGGAATTTTTGATTGCATAGAGAGTTTCTTCAGGAATGGGAAATAGCCACTACAATTCCTGAAAATCTTTCAATACTTACCATTTTGCTGGGCTTCTTTTGAGTTCTAAAAGGGTTAGTGAGATGGTGAATTGGGTATGTAAAGAGGGGTAGAGGACGAGAGGAAGACCCAAAGGGAAATGGGTTGAGAATTGAGATGGTCAAAATGGGTATGGAGACCTTTTCACTTGCTAAGGATAGGGCTACGTTATATAGGAGTGATTGGTGAAACAGGCTTTGTAAGTTGTCCCCAAATAGCTGAGACAAGGCTTTGATGATTACTAGGATGATGATGATGTAAGCACATGCGCACATGCTTCACGGTTAGTGGCTTGCCTTGCAATTATCCCTCCATGACCTACTTTCCTTGCTTGCCTCTCGGGGCGTGCATGTAATAGTTGTAGTGGGGGCCAAAACTGGGTGGAACTGCATTGGCTTGTGAATTGTGAGCCTCTACCATGGGTGATTCCAAGTGCCTGGGTAAAAGCAGAAGGCTGATATCTGGTGGGCAGCTGCTTCTAAAACATTTCCCACTCCAAATTTAAAGCCAACCCCAAATTATTGGGAGAACGGCTAAAGATGACGACCATGATGATTGGACTACAACATCAGTGGTTATTGTAAATGATTGAACTCTGATTATGTTTGGGAGCCTTTTTGCCTTTTTGCTTTTCTGTATTTGCTTTTTCTCAGATATTCATTCAACTCTCAAAGATAAAGAAAAGTGTCCTTTTTTCCATAACTGTTTCTCCCCTCGTGTTCACTCAGGTTGTGGAGAAGCTACAGTCTGGTGGTAAATCTAAAAGGGAGGGTTGGCAGACTGAACTACCAAGGTTTGGGCTTGGAAGAGGTGTTATAGAAATGTTGGAAAATGAGAAAACAAAAGATGCGGCTTGGCAAGGCAGATGCTCTGGTACAATGTCTGTCAGCCATTTTGAATGAAGTAATTGTTTTATTTTCTATGTAATTTAGTATGCAAGATTGTGTTTTGTGTTTTTTTTTTTTTAAAGCGAGCTATGCTAATATTTATTTTGTTCCTATGAATCTGTTCAGCTACATCGGTGGAGGTCAATCTGAGGGCCATTTTTCTTTGACAAATGAGGCATATTCAATGTTAGTAAGACATGGTACATTTATAGGATTTTCTATTGTGATTTGTGAATCTTCTATTCATAAAGTTGTTTAAGCACATCATATCTGTAATATGCAGTCTTTAAATTGTTAGGAAATCATTAATGCCAGCCTCTTTTATTCGATCAGCATGAACTATACTTAGGTACACATGGTTATTCAACTCTTGTATTATGCATGGTCCTTACTGTCTTTAGGTTTATTTTTTGGTTATTTACCACTTCTGCATTGAATATTGGAATTTTCTTGCATACTTTGAATTCTCTAGGTCAATATATTCATGAGGATATTTGTTTCCTAGCATTTGTATTTCTACATTTGCTTATGTTGATATGCTTGGGACAATTCGAGTTCCTTGTTTTTTTCGGGGCTGGGATCATTATCTTAGTAACTATGAAGTTTTTCTTCATACTAACATGTAGGCATGTAATATTTGTTGTGTTAATGCTTTTGTCAGCCTCTCTCCCATGCATTGGCTGGCTTCTAAACCAGACAATCTTCAGCTGGCATGCACCTTTGGGAAGGTTTGGGTTCTGTAGGCACTTGGACCTGTTGGCACATGGGAAGCATGGTAACTCATTGTCCATTGAGGTCTGGGACCATTGCTTATTTATACACTTTCTATATCATATATTATTGAGATTTTCTGGGTTCTTCTGAGTTTGATACGTCTTATGTAGGATCTGCTCACACTAAGGTACAGAATGACTACTTATTTGGTGTCTGACTAACTTGTGACATTTGGGGATATTGGCAGTGGATCCTTTTCTTGGACACATTTTTTTGGTAATGCTTGTTATTTGTTGGGCTATTTATAATTGAGAAAGCTTGTAAGTGCGTGAGCAAACTCATTTCAAATCTACCGTCACACCATTATGCTACAAGTTCCTTGCAAACAACAGAAAAAGATGAAAGCATCAAATATATATATATATATATATATATATATATATATATATATATATATATATATATTAGAGGGGATCATCTCAACTTGTGTTTTTTCCACTGCAGGTGATTATCATGCATATATTTTTGTTGGCAACTACTATCCACCAATGTACATATTTATATAACAGCCATCCTTTCATATGTCATTGATTTTATCTTGCCTTTTTCCTTGTGTTATGAAGTTTCAGTCTCTAATAGGATTTCTTTTGATTGCAGGATTCACCTGTCTTCAATTACATCAATAATTCGTCTCCTATTAAAGCCAGATAAGTCTGTGCATATCACGAAAAGCTTCCCATCACTTAGTTTTGTTGCGTCCCTGCCAGCTATGTTTACCTCACCACATGTCAATTCCCGTAAAGAATCCAGGTTCCTCATAAGGTAACAACTCACTACTTCTTGCTTCTTTTTGAAAACTGAGGATAAAGGCTTTAGCCTCGGTTTTTAACCTTTTTAGCCACAGTTTTGAAATGAGGCTAAAGCCCCATTTTCTTGTAGTGTTCATATAATTTTTTTGCTCTTTCAATGCAGTTAGGTACAACATTGGTGCAGTTATCTTGCTCTGGGCACCTATAGTCTTGGTATGTCTCATCCATTATTTGTGCAACTAATGTCTTGGAATGTTTTACAATCTTTAAAATCTTTATCTGTAAATTTGTGCCCATTTGCATTTTCGGAGAAACTAAAAAATTTACTCATTCTCAGATTGCAATGTGGAATATGCATCCATTATTCAAAGAAAGGGCGACATTCCAAGCACTCACACTTTCTCTCCTTGCTAGCTAAATTGGTGAGTCTTCTTTCCTTCATACTATATGATTCATTGAAGAAGTGGCCTGGCCATTTGGACAGGCCCATGTTTATATATTATCATGAAATTGATGAAGTAGATCCGGATGTGTGTCGGAGCTATCCGGATGTGGAGCGGGGGTCCTTGGAAGGTGGGAACCGCTGTTATGACCATGATGAAGCTGTCCATTTCCTATGGACGGCATTGGAGGGGCCTGACCATTTGGACAGGCCGTGTTTATGTATTTACTCGAGATTAATGGAGCAGACCCGGATGTGCGTCGGAACTATCCGGAAGAGCGGGGGTCCCTGGAAGGTGGGAACCGTTGTTATGACCATGATGAAGCTGTCCATTTCCTATGGACGGCATTGGAGGGGCCTCGCCATTTGGACAGGCCATGTTTATGTATTTGCTCGAGATTAATGGAGCAAACCCGGATGTGCGTCGGAGCTATCCGGAAAAGCGAGGGTCCCTGGAAGGTGGGAACCATTGTTATGACCATGATGAAGCTGTCCATTTCCTATGGACGGCATTGGAGGGGCCTGGCCATTTGGACAAGCCGTGTTTATGTATTTGCTCGAGATTAATGGAGCAGACCCGGATGTGCGTCGGAGCTATCTGGAAGAGCGGGGGTCCCTGGAAGGTGGGAACCGCTGTTATGACCATGATGAAGCTGTCCATTTCCTATGGACGGCATTGAAAGGGCCTGACCATTCGGACAGGCCGTGTTTATATTTGTATTTGCAGGGACCACACCCGAACCTATTCTCAAATCCTATAACCTATAACCTATAACCTAAATCAAAACCCCTAACCTAAACCAAAACCTAAACCTATAACCTAAACTTAATTCCCTAAAGCTAAACCTACACCTAATCCTAATCTCAACTCCCTACCCTAAACCTAAACCTTAACTTGAAAACCCAAACTTAAACCCAATCTTGAACCTGAACCCGATTTCCTAAACCTAAACCATAACCCATTCTCAAATCCAAAAATCTATAACCTAAACCTAAACTAAAACCAAAACCTATAACCTCTACCCGAACACATTCTCAAATCCAAAAATCTAAACCTTAACCAAAACCTATAACCTAAACCCGAACCCATTCTCAAATCCAATAACCTAAACCTTAAACTAAACCAAAACCAATAACCTAAACCAAAACCTATAACCTAAACTCAATTCCCTAAAACCTTAACCTATAACCTAAACTCAAATCCCTAAACCCGAACCCATTCTCAAATCCCATAACCTATAACCTAAACGAAAGCCAAAACCTATAACCTAACCTAAACCTAAACCTATAACCTAAAACTATTCCCAAATCCCAAAACCTATAACCTAAACGTAACCTTTTCCTAAACCTATAACCTAAACTCAATTCCCTAGAGCTAAACCTACACCTAATCCTAACTCAACTCTCTAACCTAAAACTAAACCTAAATTTGAAAACCAAGACTTAAACGCAATCCCGAACACGAACCCGATTCCTAAACCTAAACCATAACCCATTCTCAAATCCCAAAAAACCTATAACCTAAACCTAAACCTAAACCTTAACCTAAATCCTTAACCAAAACCTGTAACCTAAACCCGAGCCCATTCTCAAATCCCATAACCTATAACCTAAACCAAAACCAAAACCTATAGCCTAAACCCGAACCCATTCTCAAATCCCATAACCTAAACCTTAACCTAAACCAAAACCAATAACCTAAACCAAAACCTATAACCTAAACTCAATTCCCTAGAGCTAAACGTATACCTAATCCTAATCTCAACTCTCTAACCTAAACCTAAACCTAAATTTGAAAACCAAGATTTAAACGCAATCCCGAACACGAACCCGATTCCCAAACCTAAACCATAACCCATTCTCAAATCCCAAAAAACCTATAACCTAAACCTTAACCTAAATCTTAACCTAAACCTTAACCAAAACCTGTAACCTAAACCCGAGCCCATTCTCAAATCCCAAAACCTATAACCTAAACCAAAACCAAAACCTATAGCCTAAACCCGAACCCATTCTCAAATCCCAAAACCTATAACCTATAACCTAAACCAAAACCTATAACCTAAACCAAAATCAAAACAAAAACCTATAACCTAAACCCGAACCCATTCTCAAATCCAATAACCTAAACCTTAACCTAAACCAAAACCAATAACCTAAACCAAAACCTATAACCTAAACTCAAATCCCTAAAACCTTAACTTATAACCTAAACTCAAATCCCTAAACCCGAACCCATTCTCAAATCCCATAACCTATAACCTAAACCAAAGCCAAAACCTATAACCTAACCTAAACCTATACTTATAACCTAAAACTATTTCCAAATCCCAAAACCTATAACCTAAACCTAACCTTTCCCTAAACCTATAACCTAAACTCAATTCCCTAGAGCTAAACCTATACCTAATCCTAATCTCAACTCTCTAACCTAAACCTAAACCTAAACTTGAAAACCAAGACTTAAACGCAATCCCGAACATGAACCCGATTCCTAAACCTAAACCATAACCCATTCTCAAATCCCAAAAAACCTATAACCTAAACTTAAACCTAAACCTTAACCTAAACCTTAACCAAAACCTGTAACCTAAACCCGAGCACATTCTCAAATCCCAAAACCTATAACCTAAACCAAAACCAAAACTTATAGCCTAAACCCGAACCCATTCTCAAATCCCAAAACCTATAACCTATAACCTAAACCAAAACCTATAACCTAAACCAAAACTAAAACCAAAACCTATAACCTAAACCCGAACCCATTCTTAAATCCAAAAACCTAAACCTTAACCTAAACCAAAACCTATGACCTAAACTCAAATCCCTAAACCAAAACCTATAACCTAAACTCAAATCCCTAAACCAAAACCTATAACCTAAACTCGAAAACCTAAACCTTAACCTAAATCAAAACCTAAACCCGAACCCATTCTCAAATCCAAAAACCTAGACCTTAACCTAAACCAAAACCTATAACCTAAACCCGAACCCATGCTCAATTCCTAAAACCAAAACCTATAACCTAAACTCAAATCCCTAAACCAAAACCTATAACCTAAACTCAAATCCCTAAACCAAAACCTATAACCTAAACCCGAAAACCTAAACCTTAACCTAAATCAAAACCTAAACCCGAACCCATTCTCAAATTGAAAAACCTAAACCTTAACCTAAACCAAAACCTATAACCTAAACCTTAACCTAAACCTAAATCAAAACCTATAACCTAAACCAAAACCAAAACCTATAACCTAATTAACCCTAAACCCTAAACCTAAACTTGAAACCAAGACTTAAACCCAATCCCGAACATGAACCCGATTCCTAAACCTAAACCATAACCCATTCTCAAATCCAAAAACCTATAATAAACCTAAACCTAAACCTAAACAAAAAAACCTATAACCTAAACCATAACCCATTCTCAAATCCAAAAACCTATACATAACCTTAACCTAAACCTAAACAAACCTAACCTAAACCAAACCAAAACCAAAACCTATAACCTAAACTCGAACCCATTCTCAAATTCCAAAACCTATAACCTAAATCTAAACCTTAACCAAAACCTATAACCTAAACCAAAACCAAACCTATAACCTAAACCCGAATCCATTCTCAAATCCCAAAACCTATAACCTAAACCAAAACCAAAACTTATAACCTAATCCCGAACCTATTCTCAAATCCCAAAAAACCTATAACCTAAACCTTAACCTAAACCTTAACCAAAACCTGTAACCTAAACCCGAGCCCATTCTCAAATCCCAAAACCTATAACCTAAACCTAAACCAAAACCAAAACATATAACTTAAACCCGAACCCATACTTAAATCCAAAAACCAAAACCTTAACCTAAACCAAAACCTATAACCTAAACCAAAACCAAAACCAAAACTTATAACCTAAACCCGAACCCGTACTTAAATCCAAAAACCAAAACCTTAACCTAAACCAAAACCTATAACCTAAACCAAAACCCATAACCTAAACTCGAAAACCTCAACCTTAACCTAAATCAAAACCTAAACCCGAACCCATTCTCAAATCCAAAAACCTAGACCTTAACCTAAACCAAAACCTATAACCTAAACCCGAACCCATGCTCAATTCCTAAAACCAAAACCTATAACCTAAACTCAAATCCCTAAACCAAAACCTATAACCTAAACTCAAATCCCTAAACCAAAACCTAGAACCTAAACCCGAAAACCTAAACCTTAACCTAAATTAAAACCTAAACCCGAACCCATTCTCAAATTGAAAAACCTAAACCTAAACCTTAACCTAAACCAAAACCTATAACCTAAATCTTAACCTAAACCTAAATCAAAACCTATAACCTAAACCAAAACCAAAACCTATAACCTAATTAACCCTAAACCCTAAACCTAAACTTGAAAACACTACCAAAAAATCGAGCAAAGGCTACGGACTTCGAGAGTTTTTGGCTACGGATATAAACCGTAGCTATATTGCTACGGTTTTAATCCGTAGCTAAAAGCTACTACCTCCTCTACTTCATAGCTACAGGCTGAGGCTCTGTACGGGCTCTATGGGGTTCACTACAGTGCATATGTTTTATCTAATCCGTCCATCCATTTTGATACTTCTTTTCATGCATGCATATAAAAAAGATGGTAGATCGAATGCTCAAGTTGACCACATCATAGGAAATAGTAGAGATTAAGCGTCTACCATTGATTTGTGGTGTGGTCCACTTGGGATTTCGATCTGCCTCATTTTTTGGTTGATTCCATAAAAATAGCTCTCAAAATGAATGGACGGTGTGGATAGACCACATACATCACAATGGGGCCCACAGAGCGCCTAATAGGACCGTCCGTTTCCGCTCCGTCCCCCCCCGAAAAAACCCCCCCACGCCCAAAAAAATTTCTGCGCCCAAATAAAAAAACCCCTACCCTTTTCCCCCACTCTCTCACGCCTCTCTCTCTAACCCTGCCCTTTTCCCCCACTCTCTCACGCTCTCTCTCTCTCTCTCTCTCTCTCTCTCTCTCTCTCTCTCTCTCTCTCTCTCTCGAATCCTTCGTCTTCCAGCAACCCACGTCCCACATCCCACATCCCACATCAACTCTTCCCAGCCCTGGATCACCAAAATCCATCTCATTTTTGCCATTGGTTCGCAGTTCCTTCTCCCAAGCCCGATCTCTGAACAAGAGATGTCCCGATCAGAGCAAGCTCCATCCCGAAAAGCCCCAGCAAGAACACTAAATCGATCAGCCTATTATAGATGCTGCAAGTTGGATCTCTATTCGGGCTCTGGTTTCCCCCTTCTGTTTCTCTCTCATTTTCCCTCTCCCTGTTCGACTCTCGATCTGCAATCCTTACACCGCATCCACCGACCGCTAAAACCCTACCACATCTCCGATCATCAACAGCAATAGACGTTGTTGAGCTCCAACCTATTGCCAATCTGAAGAGGTGATGTTGCCTTTTGATTTGTCTGTTCATTTTGGTTTTGAATCCCTGTTTTTGAGAAAATCTGACGTTGCATTTTGGTACACTTGATGGAGATGAAGGTGTGCAAGATGCGGGCCGAAGTGATCCAGCAACAGATGGAGCTGTTTGCAGATGCGCTCAAGTCGGTGGATTGATGGGGTTTTAATGGAGTAGTGATCTAATGGTTTGTTTTTTATAATGCAAAGATTGTGTCCTTTTTTGGGGTTTTTGATAGGAATGTTTATCTTTTAAAGTGGGTCTTTTCAGATCTCGATCCTGAATCTAATTAGATGTGATTATGCAGCTTCTAATGTTATTTATGTTTCTTTATTTGTATTCTGACATTGGATCTTTTTATGCATGAAATATTTTGATAGTTCTAAAGATAAGCTTTTTGTTTGATGGGTTGAATCTGGTTTACCTTTTTTTCTTGTTATTTTGGTTAGAATTATATGATACTCAGGAAATGTATGACGCTTGATACAGATGCGCTCATAAATTGTATGTGTCATGTGTAGGCCCAAATGAAACCAACTAATTGTGCAGCCCACTGTTCTCAAGTCATAAGATCAAGATTAGATTGGTTGAACAATCCTAACCCCTAATTCATGGACACTTGTTTGTGGGCATAGGACCATTGGGTATTTTCATTTTTAACCATCCAATCTGTTTTCAGATAATCAATAAGCTTAATTTTTTTGTTCATGATACATCTACAGTGAGTCTTATTTCTCCTTTTTGTTGATCTTGTTTTGGTTATTATTTGTTTGTGGAGTTCTTTATTGCATGCCAATTTTTCTTATTGTTTTAAATCACACAATTTACAATTTGTAGTTAAATTTTGATCTTGAGTTCTAATTGCAAATTGTAAATTGTGTGATTGAAAAAAGATAAGAAAGAGATATTCTACTGTTTGGTCGCCGACATATACGCCGCTGTCCATGGCCGGCGACATCTGCATGTTAGTTGTTTGAAGAAATTCTTCAACCAATGACGTGTACCACTGTTGTACAATTAATCTCTTTGTTTCTTTGATACTTTTTTGGCCCATCCATGAGTGGACTAGCTTGATATATGGGAGGGGAACAATCAACATTGATCCACCTCATTAGAGGCAGTGATCCCATCCCATTTAATGTTGCAATGGCCATGAGTTGAGTTAGATTTGACCACCTAAGCAGCCACATTTTGACTCACTTTTTAATTTCAGCACAGGACATGTATTGGCCAGATCCAGGAATGTAGTGTTTTGGTATGCATTGATGCATATGGATGTTTTGCCTGTTTGACGAAATTCCTCAACCGGACTCTGTTTCTCACCAATGAATCATACCAGCTCCAAGTTGATTTCCCCAAGCATTACCTCATGGAAGCACCTCAAGTCAGAAAAAATTTCATTTGTTTTTTTGGTAGAAATTGGTTATCCGAAATGTTGATCAATTGCTTGAAATGTCTAACTGCATAAGATTTTTTAATACAAAAAAACCTGACCAATTACTCAACTCTGTATTGGATTGTTATTGTAGGGTCCCCTAATCTCTGATCAAACAGCTTGTGGGGCCCACTCCTGGGCTTTCGTGGAACCAACTCCTAGGCTGCAGCATCACTCGTCATCGAGTTCAAAATCAAAATGGACATTTCCTATTACACATTTCTTAAGTTGCTTATGTTTTATATTTATCTGCTCTAGGAGTAGCTGAATAATTTTTAAGACCTACGACAGTCCACTCAAATATCTACATTTCCTACACATTCGGCTTGAGCTTTAGACCATTCATGTGGGTGTATTACTACAAACCTTAAGCTGATGAAATTGAAAATGTTGGAAAATTGCATTTACATGATGTTGATAAAACCTAATTCAATTACAACGGTCAGTCCCAGGTTATTATTGTAATGTTCAGATTCTAGTTTTTTCTCCAACTTTTTTTGTTTGTCTTTTTGTATATTGAGTTGAAGTGATTTGATCATTCCTCAATGCCGGGGTATTGAACATGCTAACTCTTTTAAACAGGCCTCAGTTTGGTTTAGGTTTTATGCTATTCTGTAACAAGGACTATTTGGAGCCTTTGCTTGACTTTCTTCAAGTGCATAGATACCAGGGGCATGTGAGTCTGCTTTGAAAATTTCATGATTTTTTTTTTCTTTTGCATTCTCAGCTTGATGTATTTCTTTCCAATTCTTGGTTGTGAAACGAGTATATTTTCTTTTCGTTACTATAAATAGAATGGTTCTATGTTTCTACCATTGTTGTTATTGAATGCTATATTAACTTGGTGTTTCTACCAACTAAGAAAAAAGAAATCATAAGAAAATGTGACTATACTGGTTTGCTTTTATTACCCTCTGGTTTTCCACCTTGTTGGTTTCTTCTTTCTTTCTTTCTTTTTCTTTTTTCTTTTTCCTGACAACTTTAAATGGTTGGTAGTATAATAGTTGCTGCAGAACCGTTTAGGTAACTAACCAACAGCTGATCACCAACCTGATGTTGCAAACTAGTCTATTTAAATACTTTTTACCTTAGAAAAATATGGAATTTGCTGCCCATCCACTTCCAACTATATTCAAATTGCTTAAGATGAAATCCTTTAAGAAGCTTCTGATTTCATTCTTAAATAGGGAATTTGGAGTACCCCTTTTTTCGTTGGGCTAAGGCCACTGTACAGATGCTGGGGAACTGTATTTAAGGGTCCAGATTTCACACTGCAGGGGTGATTCTAAGATGGACTGGCTGGTTTTCTTAGTTCTTTACTACATTTTAATGGCTTTTGTAGTGCTTTTCTGGTTTTCCATATGGAAAGATAATGATTCAAGTTATATATATATATATATATATATATATATACACACACACACACACACACACACACACACACACACACACATACATACACTCATAAATATGAAGCTGAGAGTCTGTCGTGTAAATGTGTGATCATTTTTTGGCATATATACCTCTTTACATAATGGGATAAGATAGAGCATCAGGTCACTTTTCTCACATCTTGTCATAGGTGTGAAGGAGCTTGAGGCAAAATGGATTGGATGGGCTGGTTTATATGTACACTACAAGAAAGGATGGCACAACATCTCCCTGAACTTCCCACCCCAATTCACTGGATGGAATTTTGTCGGTGGTGACCCCTGTGGAGAGAGCTGGAAAGGAATCAAATGCTCTGGAGATGCCATCCAATCCAACTAAATCCTTGGAATGGATTGAGTTTCATAGTATCCCTTTGTCTTAGTGTTGCACATTTTATTTCCTCTTACTTTTATATGGTTATTTGTCATCTCACTCACTAATCCACATTTTATTTTCTGTTTCAGCGGCATTTCCTCAGGTAGGGTTGCTTAGGCGATGTGTCTGAACTTTGAATGATCTCTAGTTTATCTTGTTTTGAATACCCAGCATGCTTGCTCACTTTTTATCCCTTTTTTTTTTTTTTTTGGGAAAAGTCTAATTTCAGTTTTATACATTTACGATCTTCTTCTTTTCTTTTTCTTTTTTCTTTCTTTCATTTCTTTCTTTTTAATCTGTAGATGGGAAATGCTGCAGCTGCATTTGGTGGAGGCTTGCCTCCTGAAATAAGTGGTACAAATGACGGGTGCACCATCCAATCTATAAATGGGAAATGCCTGGGGAGATCTTTTTTATTCGACGTCTACGTTTTCTGCCCTTCTACTTTGATTTTCCTTGATTTCTTGTCAGATCTAAGGTTCTTATGTGATATATGGTGTAGATATCTTGAAAAATGAATGGTATCTTTTTATAGATCGCTGATAAAATGCTCTATACCCTGTCCATTGTCTTCCGACAGGGATGCTAACACTGTTAATGATGTTATGGAATTTGTACTTCAAAACTTCACAGAGATGAATAAACTTTGGGTCCGAATGCATCATGAGGTTAGTTGAAATTTTAGAGAACTATCGCTATTGTGTTTGGGCACAAACAGTAAGTGCATGCCATAAATGAAAAACTGGAGCATGGGGTTTGTGAAGGGAAGAAGCAGTGCAAGTTGAATTTCATGCTATTCTACATGTTTGATGAAATTCCTCAACCAGACTCTGTTTCTCACCAATGAATTGTACCAGCTCCAAGTTGATTTCCCCAGGCATTACCTCATGGAAGCACCTCAAGTCAGAAAAAAAAAATTTGTTTATGATTAGTTATAAGTAACTTTTTACTTACAAGTACTTAATCAATTCAGTTATATGTGGACCCATCATGATGTTTTTGTTTCATCCATGCTGTCCATCCATTTTTTCAAATCATTTCAAGGAATTAGCCCATTCAAATATCAAGTTGAATGAGAAACAGTGGTGATTAAACTCCCACCATTAAAACCTTAATCAGGCTAAATGCTTTAGATCAAGCTAATATTTGTGTTTTCCATTCATCCTAGTCTGTATGACCTAACAACAAGTTGGATGGCAAATAAAAATTATAGTGGGCCTTAGAAAGTCTTTAATGGGGATTATGTTCTTCTAGCGAACATTTCATTAGGAAGGTAAGATTTGAAGAAGTCACAGAGACAGGAGTTCACCAAAGTTTTCATTGGGAAGGTAAAATTTAAGCTATGAACTAAGGATTAGCCAAAGAAGTCCATCTAACATCAAGATCCATGGATGTTGAAGTTGCGAAGTTGGAGGGCCATGATAATATTTGGTAGCATCCGATGGTATGTTAACCCCTTTACTCTAACTACATCCTGTAGTTCCCACTACATAATTCCTTGCATTAAGGTGTCTGCGCACATGTCTGTGCTAGATTATGGATGTTGTATCTATCAGGGAATGCTCAAAATAAAATGCTAGATTATGGTTTTTTTTTTTCCCTTTTTAACTCATTTTTCTTTTCTTGTTTTGTTGGTGGTTGTGTTTCAGGATTCAAGCATTTGAAATGATGGCAATTGCTATGGTACGGAACAACCTCATATGTTTATGCTAATATGGAATGGTTTATTGGGTTTTGTTTATGTTGATTAAATAATAATATTCTGATTTTTATTAGCAAAGATCGAAGTGTGAAAGAACTCTCAAGACAGAGAGCTAACATTTCTGAATTTTGTAACAAGGAGATCATCACTACAAGAAATCGGCCCTTAGCAGGGTCCCTATATATAAAAGAAAAAAAGGGTCCCTTTTATCTTTCCCTTCTTCGCTATGTATTTATTTTCTCATGCTTTCTTCATTTAATTGCAGTTTGAGAGTGTTTCATTACCATGATAATGGTTGATCATGTATGTGTATGTGTGATAGTTTGCTGTATATGTTTGGATTCTAGAAACAAAGTTTTAAAATCTTGGATGGTTTTGAATCATATAGCAGCACGACCTATGTTGCCTTGAAAGGAATTTCGATAAAAGACAGGATATGCAGATAGTTGTATCTGCATATACTTAATGAATACAACTTCTCTTACACACTTCAAATCTATTCTACTAATTTTATTTTTTTATTTGACAAGTATGAATTTATGATTAAGGGCCTGTTTGGATATCGTCAAATAAGTTACTTTTTCTATTTACAGCAGTAGATAAGTAACTTATTTCAGATAAGTAAGTTTTGTTTATGATTAGTTATAAGTAACTTTTTTACTTACAAGTACTTAATCAATTCATTTATTTGTGGATCCATCATGATGTATTTGTTTCATCTATGCTGTCCATCCATTTTTTCAAATCATTTCAGTTATATCCTGATTTGTTTAACCATTCACTAGCATTTTTTTGTTCCAATAACTTGGGTAATTAATTTCTTAGCTTAATTGGTTACTGATATTTTGTCTAATCAAACGACTATCCTGTTTTTTGGTTGGTAGGTGGGTCTGTGAGGCAAGTTACTGTGCTTAATTTTCTGATACTTTTTCTTGGCAGATTTCTAATTAAGCTTTGATTTAGGCTCAATTGTCGAAAGAAGAAAATTGTACATGATGAGTAACGCGAGGGTCAGGCTAACAGAAACCATTAATGTGAAGATATCTTGCAGGAGCCTTCCGAAGAGTTTTTAGCTTCCCATGTCTTCATACATGCAAAGTAAGTATCATGTCTGTATTATGATTTGAGCTACCATGCCTACCTTTAGAAATTGGTTTACCATTAGAAATTGCCCAAAAGATCACATTTGAAAAGAAGGTCACAACATACAACATGGATCATTTACAGAAACTAGTGGATGACAAATTATGTGTGACATACAGAGATGGTTCAGCCACTTATGCAATTAGGGAAGGTTCAAAAGGTCATACATATTTGAAAGTTGGTCAAATCATAAATAGGCGTATTATGGACGGAGACATTGTTTTCATTAATAGGCCACCTAGTACTCATAAACATTCATTACAAGCATTTTCTGTCTATGTGCATGACGACCATACTATTAAGATCAATCCGCTTATTTGTGCTCCCCTAGGTGCGGATTTTGATGGGGATTGTGTTCATATATTTTATCCACAGTCTCTAGCAGCAAAGTAGAAGTTTTGGAGCTGTTTAGTGTTTAAAAGCAAATCCGTAGTTCTCATAGTGGTAGTCTGAATTTACAACTGGTGCATGATTCTTTATTGTCACTTAAACTCATGTTTAGGACTTTTTTCTTGAACAAAGCGACTGCGCAACAATTGGCTGTGTGTTTCACCAGTTTTACCAGAACCTGCTTTGCTTAAGGCTCACCGTACAGGTCCTCTGTGGACTGTTTTGCAAATAGTACAGAGTGTTTTATCTGTGTTTTTTGACTGCTTTGGGGAGAGGCATTTGATCAGTAAAAGTGAAATGGTGAGGATTGATTTCACTAGAGATTTACTGCAGTCATCATTCATAGAGATTGTTACTTCTGTTCTTGACAAGAAGGGAATAGAAGAGGCTGTTAAGTTCTTTAATATGTTGCAGCCGTTGCTGATGGAGATTCTCTTTTAGAAGGATATAATATTGGCTTGAATGATTTTGACATTCCCAAGGCTATTACTGAAGATATAAAGAAGAAGATTCAGGACATATCACCTTTGCTGCTTCACTTGAGATCAGATTATAATGAACTTGTAGAGTTGCAAGTTGAAAGCTACCTGAAAACTGTAAAACTGCCTATCGTGACTCGTATTCTAAAGTTATCTGCTTTGGGTAATTTGATAGATTCTAAAAATGATTCAGCTATCAGTAAGGTTGTTCAATAACTTGGCTTTTTGGGGCCTTTGTTTGGGGGTCAGCTATCAGTAAAGTTATCTGCTTTGGGTAGTTTGATAGATTCTAAAAATGATTCAACTATCATGAATATGAGAGAACTATGAACAAACCCACCATATCCTCTAAGCCTGAAAATTCCAAGGTCATCTGGAGTTGGTTCCTAAAATAAAAGTTTTGATCTCTTCCTGAGTAGTGCCATCTGTCTTGCTTCTTCCACTTCCTTCTCTCTAGCTAGCCTATCTGACATATCTTCTTCAATCTTATCCTCAGCTTCTTCGTTTTCCTCTTGAATGGGTTGGATAACTATCTGGTATTCATTCTTAGGCTGTGGAAGATTGATTAAACCGGAACGCAAGTTTCTTCTCAGCTCAGCCTGCCGACGCAGTTCAAGCCCTTGGATTTGTTCAAGTTGACAACACCATAAAACAAGTAGGTAAGTGCAATTCATTATGGGTTATACTTGTTTGTGTAGTATGGATAGATCCATGCAGTTCATTATAGACATTTTATCAGGCCTTGTGCATGTGGTCAAGCCAATGGCGTTGTAGTCTATCCCCTTCCTTTTCCTCTTCCGTTGCCTAGTGTCGATACCAGCTGCCTTGAGTTCTCTCCGTTTCTGCAAAGAAGCAAGCCTCCTTGCCTCTTCCAGCTGCTTCTCCCTGGCTTTCCTTTTCGCCTTCTTGCCTCTGGTGTTTGCTAACCGGGCTCGGGCATCTGAGAACATTTCCTTTCATCTTCATCCATATGCAGACAAACATGGATAATTGGATATTGTATATATACCTAGTTTGCTTTCTAAATGACTGCAGATAAAAAGTCTTTTGGGGACGAAAGTGGAGTAGCTTTTGTTAAAGTCTCGGATATTCTGCAACCGAAGACAGTCTCTCAGTGCTTTGAGTTTCTGCTCGGTGATCTTGCTAGTGCAAATGTTAATAATGTGAAGCTCTGCTTGGCTCTGACATCTGCTCCAAAGATGGAAACAAAGATACTCTCACAGTTACGAGTGGTCCGGCGGATAGGGAATCTGCTGGAGTTTGTGAATGCGAAGGAGATGGAAGATTTTCTAGAACCGACCCTGGGCCTATGCAAGGCATTCATTCTACGTGCAATAGGCTGCAGAAAAGGCAGTGATTATTCAAAAGAGCCTGATCTCTTAAGTAATGCTACCTTTGACATGAGTGTTGCAGTCGATTCCATAAAGGACATATCTGATTTTGGTAGCAACATTGGTGTCTTCTTGGAGTTGTGTGGGACCCGAGAAGTGCAGATTGCAGATTTGGCATCGGACTGTCTGGTCTTGCTAATGAAGGCAGCACCGAGGGAGGCCACGACAGGGCTGCTGACAAATCTTTCCAAGATAAGCACAGCCTTGAATTCTGGTGTCAGGCTGGAGACTCCAGTTTACTGCTGCTGCGCCTGCTTCATGCCCTTGGGTTTTCTTGTAGGCAATACCTGTCTCAGGCAATGATACTGTCGATTTCCATAGCAGACGTCACGAGAATTGAAACCATTCTTTCTGATCTCAGAAGCTCAAGTATTCGTGGTATCGCAGATGCAGCTTCTATTGTGTGGGTGGAGTTGCAGCGGCTGCCTCGCTACATTTGAGATCAGGAGGATATCGGCATCCATGTCATGATTCATTTGGGTATGATTGTTGAGCTGATGGTTTTTCATGGGTTATATGCTGTTCTTGAAGTCTTTTGATTTCCGCAATGCTTTCCTTGGTATGTGTAACAGTGCATGATCATACAGAGCATAGTTCAAAAGATCAAAATCCAGCTTGAGTTGATGTATGACGAGGTCCCTTCAATTCGAAGACTTTGTTGCAAAACTTGAAAACTCAACTAATTTCACATCATCAGCATCATAGCCTTGCCCCAGCTATTTGGGATTGGCTTTATGAATCCTGTTTATATATTCACGTGTAATTTATAAATTAACATATGAATGTAGAGAAACAAAAGGACATGCAAAACGATATGCTGCTTTGCAAAACAAACGAAACATGAAGAAGACCCCTACCTGTAATAAAAACCCGGAGTGAAATTCTTTCTATTTAAATCTGCAAACCTGAATCTGTAATAGTTTTCCTTGCTTGCATATATATGTTGTTGCATATACTTGAGTAAAAATAATTTTAATGAGTTGCATGTAGTAATATATGTGCCTGGCCACGGAATTCAGATGGGCTATTTGTGCATGAGAAAAAAGGAAAGTCAATAAAAGATGACAAATGGTCTATATTTGACGTCGACAGTTGGCCCCACCTGATGAGTGGACCTTCTTGCTTTTGGGCCATGGCATGCTCACGGTGGCCCCATCTTTTGAGCGGCCGCCGGACCCTGCACTCCGTGCAGTGAATCACCTTTTCAATCTCTGTTCATGTGAATCACAAGCATCTCTCATGCGAAGGAAGTAACCAAGATCAAGGAGGAAGCAGCATGGTTTTATTTTATTCTGGGAAGTTTGCCAATTTCTTGTGACCCCCACTGCTTTGATCCTGTCCAAACTGATAGACTGGGTCCACCCAGTTTCATTTTATTTCTATATTTTACTGTCTCTCCCATCCTGCAAAGTCCGAAGTCAGGGAACATAGGATATGTTCAAATCAGTTGTATTCTGATATTCCATTTCAAATCTAAGTCAAACTATAATGTTCTATCTTTATATAGAGCATTCAAACCATCAGATGTTTGAAATACATTGGTCTCAGGCAATCCATTAATTGTACAAAAGATTCTCATTTAGGTCATTTTACTCTGTTGATCAAGGCTTGAGTTTAATCATGAATCCTTTCGCACAAGACTTGGCTTGGCTTGGCTCATAGTATTTGAATTTGTGAATTAACAATGCAGTTCATGATTATGTGCAGGTAAATGCCAGTGCTCAATTTTGTGGGGGGCTGAGAATGATGGGCTTGTAGATTTCGATAAGAGCGTGGATTACTGGCAGCAATACAAGTGGAGTGGCCAGTTCCCTGTCAAGTGGCATATCATAAAGGATGTCCCCAACATTCAGTTCCGTCATATTATCCCTTGAAAACAATGACAACAAGCCTTGACCAACAGCCGAGACACTCAGGAGGTAAGACATTTCTAATCTTTTTTTTCTACATCCTAGGAGAAAAGTCACAGCGCTTTTGAGGTTTCTTCTTGCATATGCAGCGGTCAGATGCTTTTGATCATTGCTTTTAAAACAAACATATGGGGTTTTCTACCTGTCAAGAAAAGAAGATCTCTTATCTGTCTAGTAACCTCCTCTCTTCGTTCCATCCTTACCTGAAACCCTTCAATTTGACGAACGGAGTCATGATCTGATAAGATTTTTTCTACTGTATTCTGGTGCAAATTCTTTTGTGGGCCCCAGGTCGACCCACAAAACAACTTTTGCTGAAATTTCTTTCCATCCATCGAGGATTGCATGGACTCATTTTAATTTGCTTGTCAGATAGCTATTCTCTTCTTTTCTTTTACTGGGTAGACATGAAACATCAACACCAATTGCAACACAAAGCGGCAGCAATGTCTTAAAAACCGAGGAACTGTCTCTGCCACGTTGCAATGATACCATCGTCATTTTTTTTTTCTTTTGGCCCCACACCGTACGTACACGTGGGTCAGTGCTGATTTTGTGACCTTAGAATATGAATGCAAATAATCAGAATGTTAGAATGGTATTATATTTGTTCTAGAAAGATATTTGGTAATTAAAAATCTTAAAAAGCATATTAATATCACAAATGTACCACAAAAGTACAGCATTCAGAAAAAAAAGGGAGAACCTAAAGAATTACTACTACAAGGACCTAAATAATTACTCTTTTGATAATGCACATGTCTCATGTTTTGAAAATGTTCTGATTTAGCATGCCTGGGATTCATTGTAAACATATGAAAGCAGCAGTCCCCCGTTAAGGAATTGAAGCTTATATAAGGCTGTAGGTGCTTAGCCATATCTTTTGTTTCAATATGCTTATATGGGATTGGGTGCTTTACGTGCGCTACCTTGCACTTCACTCTTATTATTATTATTATTATTATTTATTTTTTCTTTTTTTCTTCTGAGAGGTACTTCCTGGTATTTTACCTGATCAAATGAATTGAAGGAATTGAGTCTGGACTCTGCAGGAACTACAGAGAGTGATCTGACTCCACAACCTGGCATTTCATAAAAAATGTATCGATGGGTATTGTGATGTTGGTCATTATTGTTATGCTAGTTGACTGTTTCCCACACAATTCTCATCAGTCTTTCTCTTCCATTTAGATGTTACATCAGGTCCACGAGTTTTGTTGACACATATTCCACTATATCGGCCTGATGGAACTCCCTGTGGTCCATACCGTTCTTCCCCATTATCAACCAGGTATTCTTCTTGTTTATATATTCTTTGTAGCAGTTAACTCTCTCACTTTCATAAAATTACATTGTCTTCCATTAATTTCATCATCATTTTCGCCATCGTCATCACTCATCCTCATAGCCTTGTCCCAGCTTTTATGTCAACTTTACAAACCAGTTTCTCCAAAAATTCCTAGAGCCCTATTTTGGGCAAGTGAAAAGCCTTTTTAGCCCTTCTCAAGCCTAGATTCTAGTCCTTTTAGGTTTTCCATCCCCCTTTCAGGTCCTTCACCCCTAATCAAAGTTCTCCTCGTTATAGGAACCATCTTTGTGTTTTAAGCATCACTGAACCATCTCGTTTTTTTTTTTTCCCAACCACACCTCGGTTGGCTTTCCATTATTTATCTCTAATTGGGACTGCTCCCAGATTGCTTCGATAACCCCATTTTTCTTCTATCCTTCCTATCCTCCTAGTCTTTCCACACATCCGATATAACGTCCACGTCTCTACAATGATCATTTTTTAAAGGTAAAAAAGATTATCATTAAACTCAAGAAAAAGGAATACAACCGAAAAGAGTGAGGGGTGATGGTGGAGCCATCCTCCTCTCAATTACAGCTACCCACCCCATAAATTACATAACTGCATTCCAATTGCTTATGAGGTCCTCCCTCTTACATAAATTCCCTCCTAGTCCACGAGATGACTTTTTGCCGCTGGCTTAGCAAATACCTTTCAACAAAGAAAGGTTAGTTTAAGCCGCCAATCTAAGCCGGGTCCTAATAAAGAAAGGTTAGTTTTTCAACAAAGAATGCATGTCCTTTCCTATTATTTTGTGATACATTTTTATTTATAAGTCCAAATAAATGAAACTTGGGCAGCCTTTCTCTCAGAGCTTCATATATTTTATTCTATGGCTGTATGTACCACTTGCTTGTTAGTTTAGCTTACTAGCTTACCTAGGTTTTTCAAGCACATCCTAGCTTACTAACTTACTCATTCTCAGATTGCATTGTGGAATATGCATCCATTATTCAAAGAAAGGGCGACATTCCAAGCACTCACACTTTCTCTCCTTGCTAGCTAAATTAGTGAGTCTTCTTTCCTTCATACTATATGATACATTGATGAAGTGGCCTGGCCATTTGGACAGGCCCATGTTTATATATTATCTCAAAATTGATGAAGCAGATCCGGATGTGCGTCGGAGCTATCCGGATGTTGAGCGGGGGTCCCTGGAAGGTGGAACCGCTGTTTATGACCGTGATGAAGCTGTCCATTTCTTATGGACGGCATTGGAGGGGCCTGGCCATTTGGACAGGCCGTGTTTATGTATTTGCCTCGAGATTAATGGAGTAGACCCGGATGTGCGTCAGAGCTATCCGGAAGAGCGGGGTCCCTGGAAGGTGGGAACCGCTATTATGACCATGATGAAGCTGTCCATTTCCTATGGCCGGCATTTGGAGGGCCTGGCCATTTGGACAGGCCGTGTTTATGTATTTGCTCGAGATTAATGGAGCATACCCGGATGTGCGTCAGAGCTATCCGGAAGAGCGGGGGTCCCTGGAAGGTTGGAACCGCTATTATGACCATGATGAAGCTGTCCATTTCCTATGGACGGGCATTGGAAGGGCCTGGCCATTCGGACAGGCCGTGTTTATATTTGTATTATATTTGTATTTGCAGGGACCCACACCCGAACTCATTCTCAAATCCTATAACCTATAACCAAAACCTATAACCTATAACCTATAACCTAAATCAAAACCCCTAACCTAAACCAAAACCTAAACCTATAACCTAAACTCAATTCCCTAAAGCTAAACCTACACCTAATCCTAATCTCAACTCCGTAACCTAAACCTAAACCTTAACTTGAAAACCCAAACTAAACCCAATCTTGAACCTGAACCCGATTTCCTAAACCTAAACCATAACCCATTCTCAAATCCAAAAATCTATAACCTAAACCTAAACTAAAACCAAACCTATAACCTCTACCCGAACACATTCTCAATCCAAAATCTAACTTAACCAAAACTATACCTAAACCAAACCTATAACCTAAACTCAAATCCCTAAAACCTTAACCTATAACCTAAACTCAAATCCCTAAACCCGAACCCATTCTCAAATCCCATAACCTATAACCTAAACCAAAGCCAAAACCTATAACCTAACCTAAACCTAAACTATAACCCATTCTCAAATCCCAAAAACTTATAACCCTAAACATAAACCTAAACCTTACCAAACTTGTAACCTAAACCCTAGCCCATTCTCAAATCCCAAAACCTATAACCTAAACCTTAACCAAAACCTATAGCCTAAACCCGAACCCATTCTCAAATCCCAAAACTTATAACCTATAACCTAACCTAAACCAAAACCAAAACCTACAACCTAAACCCGAACCCATTCTCAAATCCAATAACCTAAACCTTAACCTAAACTCGAACCCATTCTCAAATCCAATAACCTAAACCTAACCTAAACCAAAACCATAACCTAAACCAAAACCTATAACCTAAACTCAATTCCTAGAACTAAACCTTAACATGCAAACTAACCTAAACCTAACTCCCTAACCTAAACCTAAACCTAAACTTTAAACCCAAACTTAAACCCGATCCCGAACCCGGTTTCCTCAACCTTCACCTTACCTATTCTCAATTACCTAAAGCTTAACCTACAAAACCTAACCTAAACATAAACCTAAACTTGAAAACCGAAACGTAAACCCGATGCCGAACCTGAACCCAATTTCCCCTCAACTTAAACCTTAACCTATTCTCAATTCCCTAAAGCTTAACATACACCTAACCTAAACCAACTCCATAGCTTAAATTAACCTAAACCTAAACTTGAAAACCCAAACTTAACCCGGTCCCGAACCCGAACCCAGTTTCCTCTCAACCTAAACCTTAACCTATTCTCAATTCCCTAACCTTAACCTACAACCTAACCTAACCTAACTCCCTAACCTAAACATAAACCTAAACTTGAAAACCAAACTTAAACCGGTCCTGAACCAAACCCAATTTCCTCAACCTAAACCTTAACCAATTCTCATTTCACTAAACCTTTACCTACAACCGAAGCTAAACCTAATTCCCTAACCTAACCTAAACTTAACTTGAAAACTCAAAGTCAAAAACCCGATCCGACCCGAACCCCCCCCCGGTTTCCTAAACTAAAACCTTAACTTATTCTCTATTCCCTAAACCTTAACCTACAACCTAACCTCAACCTAACTACCTAACCTAAACCTAAACCTAAACTTGAAAACCCAAACTTAAATCCAATCCTGAACCCAAACCCGATTTCCTAAACCTAAACCTCAACCTATTCTCAAATCCCTAACAAAAACCTACACCTAATCCTAAATCTCAACTCCCTAACCTAAACCTAAACCTAAACTTGAAAACCCAAACTTAAACCGATGCCGAACCCGAACCCAATTCCTCAACCTAAACCTTAACCTATTCTCAATTCCCTAAACCTTAACCTACAACCTAACATAAACCTAACTCCCTAACCTAAACCTAAACCTAAACTTGAAAACCCAAACTTAAACCCGATCTCGAACCCGAAACCGGTTTCCTAAACCTAAATCTTAACCTACAAACTAACCTAAACCTAACTACCTAACCTAAACCTAAACCTAAACCTAAACTTGAAAACCCAAACTTAAACCCGATCCCAAACCCGAACCCGAATCCAGTTTTCTCAACCTAAACCTTAACCTATTCTCAATTCCTTAAACCTTACCTACAACCTAACTTAAACCTAACTCCCTAACCTAAACCTAAACCTAAACTTGAAAACCCAAACTTAAACCCGAACCCGGTTTCCTAAACCTAAACCTTAACCTATTCTCAATTCCCTAAACCTTAACCCTACAACCTAACAAAACCTACCTCCCTAACCTAAACCTAAACCTAAACTTAAAAACCCAAAATTAAACCCGATCCCGAGCCCGAACCCGGTTTCCTAAACCTAAACCTTCACCTATTCTCAATTCCCAAAACCTTAACCTACAACCTAACCTAAACCTAACTACCTAACCTAAACCTAAACCTAAACTTGAAAACCCAAACTTAAACACGATCCCGAACCCGAACCCGATTTCTTAAACGTAAACCTTAGCCTATTCTCAAATCCCTTAACCTAAACCTACGCCTAATCCTAAATCTCACTCCCTAACCTAAACCTAACCCTAAACTTGAAAAACCAAACTTCAACCCGATGCCGAACCCGATCCAAATTTCTCAACCTAAACCTTAACCTATTCTCAATTCCCTAAACCTTAACCTACAACCGAACCTAAACCTAACTCCCCTAACCTAAACCTAAACCTAAACTTGAAAACCCAAACTTAAACCCGATCCTGAACCCGAACCCGGTTTCCTGAACCTAAACCTAAACTTATTCTCAATTCCCTAAACCTTAACCTACTACAACCTACACCTAACCTAACTAACTACCTAACCTAAATCTAAACCTAAACCAAACTTGAAACCCAAACTAAACCCGATCCCGAACCCGAAACCGGTTTCCTAAACCTAAACCTTAACCTATTCTCAAATCCCTAAACCTAAACCTACACCTAATCCTAAATCTCAACTCCTTAACCTAAACTTAAACCTAAACTTGAAAACCTAAACTTAAACCCGTGCCGAACCTGAACCAAATTTCCTCAACCTAAACCTTAACCTATTCTCAATTCCCTAAACCTTAACCTACAACCTAACCTAAACCTAAACCTAAACTTGAAAACCCAAACTTAAACCCGATCTCGAACCCGAAACCGGTTTCCTAAACCTAAACTTAACCTACAAACTAACCTAAACCTAACTACCTAACCTAAACCTAAACCTAAACCTAAACGTAACTTGAAAACCCAAACTTAAACCCAAACCCGAACCTGAACCCGTTTCCTCAACCTAAACCTTAACCTATTTTCAATTACCTAAACCTTACCTATAACCTAACTTTAACCTAACTCCCTAACCTAAACATAAACCTAAACTTGAAAACCAAAACTTACACCCGATGCCGAACCCGAACCCCATTTCCTCAACCTAAACCTTACCCTATTCTCAATTCCCCAAAGCTTAACCTAAAGCCTAACCTAAACTTAAACTCCCTAACCTAAACCTAAACCTAAACTTGAAAATCCAAACTTAAACCCCCTCTCGAACCCGAACCCCATTTTCCCTCAACCTAAACCTTAACCTACAACCTAACCTAAACCTAACTACCTAACCTAAACCTAAACCTAAACTTGAAACCCAAGCTTAAAACCCAATCCCGAACCCGAACCCGATTTCTTAAACCTACATCTTAACCTATTCTCAATCCTTAACCTAAACCTATACCTAATCAGAATCTCAACTCCCTAACCTAAACCTAAACCTAAACTTGAAAACCCAAACTTAAATCCGATCCCGAACCTGAAACCGGTTTCCTAAACCTAAACCTAACCTAAACCAAAGATTTGTATTTTCAACATTATTGTAATTGTAAATTGTAATTGTAATTCATTGAATGAAGGATTGTAATTGTAATTCATTGAATGAAGGATATTTATTCTTTCAATTCTTTATCTTTGAAATTTCAGGGTGATGTCGAGCAAATTTCCCTAAAGAAGCGAAAGATTTGTATTTTCAGCATTATTGTAATTGTAATTGTAATTGATTGAATGAAGGATTGTAATTGTAATTGATTGAATGAAGGATTGTAATTGTCTGAATGAAGGATTGTAATTGATTGTAATTGAATGAATGAATGATTGTAATTGATTGTAATGGAATGAATGAATGATTATACAGGTGGTAATTGAATGATTATACAGGATGATTATACAGGTGGTAATTGAATGATTATATAGGATGATTATACAGGTGGTAATTGAATGATTATACAGGATGATTATAATTGAATGATTATATAGGATGATTATACAGGTGGTAATTGAATGATTATACAGGTGATAATTGAATAAACAAATAATCCGTAGCGTTGTAACCTATAGCTACGGATTAAATCCGTAGTTGTTATGATTAAATCCGTAACTGTTGTAATCTACAGCTACGGATTATATCCGTAGCGATTGCCAGATATAGCTACGAATTCAATCCGTAGCTGTTGTAATTAAATCCGTAGCTGTTGTCATCTACAGCTACGGATATACTTGCTACGGATTATATCCGTAGCGATTACCAGATATAGCTACAGATTCCATCCGTAGCTGTTGTCATTAAATCCGTAACTGTTGTAATCTACAGCTACGGATGTAGTTACTACGGATTATATCCGTAGCTATTGCCAGACATAGCTACGGATTTAATCCGTAGCTGTGGTGAATAAATCCGTAGCTGTTGGGACCTATAGCTACGGACATAATTGCTACGGATTTTATCCATAGCTTTTGTGACCTATAGCTACGGATTAAATCCGTAGCTATAGGTTCCAGACCTATTGTTACTGCACCTACGACTACGGACATGCTATGGACTAGAACCGTAGCTATAGGTCTAAGGCTACGGATTTAATCCGTAGCCTTTGTCCCTTTTTTTGGTAGTGAAACCAAGACTTAAACCCAATCTCGAACATGAACCCGATTCCTAAACCTAAACCATAACCCATTCTCAAATCCAAAAACCTATAACCTAAACCTTAACCTAAACCTAAACAAAAACCTATAACCTAAACCATAACCCATTCTCAAATCCAAAAACCTATAACCTAAACCTTAACCTAAACCTAAACAAAAACCTATAACCTAAACCAAAACCAAAACCTATAACCTAAACTCGAACCCATTCTCAAATTCCAAAACCTATAACCTAAATCTAAACCTTAACCAAAACCTATAACCTAAACCAAAACCAAACCTATAACCTAAACCCGAATCCATTCTCAAATCCCAAAGCCTATAACCTAAACCAAACCAAACTTATAACCTAATCCCGAACCTATTCTCAAATCCAAAAAACCTATCACCTAAACCTAAACCTAAACCTTAACCTAAACCTTAACCAAAACCTGTAACCTAAACCCGAGCCCATTCTCAAATCCCAAACCTATAACCTAAACCAAAACCAAACCAAAACTTATAACTTAAACCCGAACCCATACTTAAATCCAAAAACCAAAACCTTAACCTAAAAAAACCTATAACCTAAACCAAAACCAAAACCAAAACTTAACCTAAACCCGAACCCATACTTAAATCCAAAAACAAAACCTATAACCTAAACCAAACCTATAACCTAAACTCAAATCCCTATACCAAAACCTATAACCTAAACTCAAATCCCTAAACCAAAACCTATAACCTAAACCTAATCAAAACCTAAACCCGAACCCATTCTCAAATCTAAAACCTAAACTTAACCTAAACCAAAACCTATAACCTAAACCCGAATCCATTCTCAAATCCAAAAACCTAAACCTTAACCCAAACCTATAACCTAAACCTAACCAAAACCTATAACCTAAACCAAAATCAAACCCTATAACCTAATCCCGAACCCAAAATTCTCAAATCCCAAAAAACTAAACCTAACCCTAAACAAAACCATAACCTATAACCTAAACCCGAACCCATTCTCAAATTCCAAAACCTATAACCTAAACCAAAACCAAAACCTAAAACCTAAACCCGAACCTATTCTCAAATCCGAAAACCTATAACCTAAACCTAAACCTTAACCTAAACCTAACCAAAACGTATTACCTAAACAAAGCCTACAACCTAAACCCGAACCCATTCTCAAATCCCATAACCTATAACAAACCAAGCCAAACCTATAACTTAAACGCGAACCATTCTCAAATCCAAAACCTAAACCTTAACCAAGACCTATAACAAACCAAACCAAACCTATAACCTAACCCCAACCCATTCTCAAATCCAAAAACCTAAACTTTAACCAAAACCTATAACCAAAACCAAACCTATAACCTAAACCCAAACCCATTCTCAAATCCAAAAACCAAAACCTTAACCTAAACCAAAACCTATAACCTAAACCTTAACCTAAACCTAAACCAAAACCTATAACCAAAACCTATAACCTAAACCCGAACCCATTCTCAAATCCAAAACCTATAACCTAAATCTAAACCTTAACCAAACCTATAACCTAAACCAAAACCAAAACCAAACCTATAACCTAAACCCGAATCCATTCTCAAATCCCAAACCTACACCTAAACCAAACCAAAACTTATAACCTAATCCCGACTTATTCTCAATCCCAAAAAACCTATAACCTAAACCTAAACCTAAACCTAAACCTTAACCTAAACCTTAACCAAAACCTGTAACCTAAACCCGAGCCCATTCTCAAATCCCAAAACCTATAACCTAAACCTAAACCAAAACCAAAACCTATAACCTAAACCCGAACCCATACTTAAATCTAAAAACCAAACCTTAACCTAAACCAAAACCTATAACCTAAACCAAACCTATAACCTAAACTCAATCCCTAAACCAAAACCTATAACCTAAACCTAAATCAAAACCTAAACCCGAACCCATTCTCAAATCCAAAAACCTAAACCTTAACCTAAACAAAACCTATAACCTAAACCCGAACCCATTCTCAAATCCAAAAACCTAAACCTTACCAAAACCTATAACCTAACCTTAACCAAAACTTATAACTTAAACCAAAACCAAAACCTATAACCTAATCCCGAACCCATTCCAAATCCCAAAAACCTAAACCTAAGCCTAAACCAAAACCATAACCTATAACCTAAACCCGAACCCATTCTCAAATCCGAAACCTATAACCTAAACCTAAACCTTAACCTAAACCTAAACCAAACCTATAACCTAAACCAAGCCTATAACCTAAACCCGAACCCATTCTCAAATCCCATAACCTATAACCTAAATCAAAGCCAAAACCTATAACTTAAACGCGAAACCATTCTCAAATCCAAAACCTAAACCTTACCAAGACCTATAACCTAAACCAAAACCAAAACCTATAACCTAAACCCGAACCCATTCTCAAATCCAAAACCTAAACTTTAACAAAAACCTATAACCAAACAAAACCTATAACCTAAACCCAAACCATTCTCAAATCTAAAAACCTAAACCTTAACCTAACCAAAACCATAAACCTAAACCCTAACCTAAACCTAAACCAAAACCTATAACCTAAACCAAAACCAAAACCTATAACCTAAACCCGAACCCATTCTCAATTCCCAAAACCAAAACCTATAACCTAAACCCGAACCCATTCTCAATCCCAAACTTATAACCTAAACTCCGACCCATTCTCAATCCAAAAACCTAAACTTTAACCCAAACCTATACCTAAACTAAAACTTATAACCTAAACCCACCCGAGCATTCTCAATCCCAAGACCTATACCAAAACCTATAACCTAAACCCAAACTCATTCTCAAATCCCAAAACCTATAACCTAAACCTAAACCTATAATCATATGGTGAGACCATTTCTTTTGTGTTAATTTCATTCCTCTTTGAGTTTTTTTTTTAATTTATTAAGAAAAATAGTTATACATGATGCACTTCTTCATCACTTTGTCTTTTCTTTCTCCAATGGGTATTCTAATTTATGAGTGACATGACTGTTTGTAGGATGATGGAATATATGAAGCTGTTAAATTTCATGCTGAAGTGCAAAGCACATTAATTTCTCTCATGAAGCCAAAGGCTTGTATTTTAGTATTATTGTAATTGTAATTGTAATTGATTGAATGAATTAGATTGTAATTGGTTGTAATTGTAATTGATTGAATGAAGGATTGTAATTGTAATTGATTGACATAAGGATTGTAATTGAATGAATGAATGAAGGATTGTAATTGAATGAATGAATGATTGTACATGTGGTAATTGAATGAATGAATGATTGTACAGGTGGTAATTGAATGACCAAATGATAATATAAATTTTTAATGTCCAAAATAGCTACGGATACTGACCGTAGCCACTAATCTGACAGATGTAGCCTTAAATTTGGGATTTTTAATATTTTGCTACGGATTATAACCGTAGCTATTGGAATATATAGCTACGGATTAAATCTGTAGCCATAGGTTGCATCGCGCCAATGAGTACGAGAGTGCTACGGACTAAAACCGTAGCCATAGATCTCTGGTACAGATTTGGTCCGTAGCCTTTGCCAGTTTCTGATAGTTATTGCTACGGATCATATCCGTAGCTGTTGGGACATATAGCTACAGATTAAATCCGTAGCTATAGGTTCTGAACCTATTGTTTCGGGACCTACGACTACGCTAGTGCTACGGACTAGATCCGTAGCCATATATCTATGGCTACGGATTTAATCCGTAGCCTTTGCTCATTTTTCTGGTAGTGACTATACAACTGAGTACAGAGAAGATCATAATTAGCCGAGATGTCGAGTTTAATGAAGATTCCTTGTTCCACACGGACGAATGCAAGGAATCAGAAAAATCAATGGTCATTGATGTCGAGATTAAAAAAGAAAATGCATAGGTAAAGCCTAAGTCGTAAGTAGAAGTACAAAAGCAGGCAGCCACCACTTAGATGACATGCTTATCACCAGTCATAGCATATCTGTGCTCGATACGTTGAAGACTCAGTTGTCAATGACATTTGAAATGAAAGATCTAGGGGTCGCAAAGAAGATTCTCGTCACAAATATTCAAAGAGATGAACGGAGTAGGCTACAGTTATCACAGGCTAAATACCTTAAGAATGTATTAATAAAGTTCAGTACGAATAAGGCAAAACCGATTAACACACTTCATGCTAATCACTTTAAGATTTCTTCTAAACAATGTCTTATTACAGATGAAGAAAAGTAAGTGATGTCTCGTGTGCCCTATTCTAGCATTGTTAGCAGTTTGATGTATGCCATGGACTCTACGAGACTTGATATTTAACGTGCAATGAGTGTTATGAGTAGATACATGACTTATCCTGACAAGCAACACTAGGAGGCAATGAAATGGTCACTTCAGTATATTCGATGTATAGTAGACTGCGTCTTGAAGTTTGAAAAGTCAAAGGACAAGTTGATACGCTATGTGGATGTCAATTACACAAAAGATGTAGATAATAGGAGATTGACTTTTGGATACTTGTATGTTCTAGTGGGTGGAGCAATTAATTGGATGTCGAAGCTTTAGTTTATGTTATCTCTTTCTACAATTGAAGCTAAGTATATAGCGGTGACAAAGATGTTTAAAGAAGATATTTGGTTGAGAGGAATGATAAATCAACTTGGGCTTCAACAGGACGTCATGCTAGTTAATTGCGACAGTGAAAGCACGATTAATTTGGCAAAAAATTTTGTTTATCATTCTTGTACTAAACATATTAATGTTCGTCATCATTTTATCTGATAGGTGCTTAAGGAAGACGAAGTCACTCTTAAGATGATCTACATAAGCATGAATCTGTCGAACATATTTAGGAAGGTGTTTCTTATAGAGAAGTTCAAGTTCTGTGGGACTTCTATGGGCTTGGCGGAGTGTGCATGAGAATCGATAACAATGATATAGATACGATGAAGGTAATTAGAGATAGAGCTTTGAGTTGTGGTTTGTGAAGATTGAAGATATCGTGAAGATTGTTGTATGATGTCTTAAATTATCTTTCTATAATTGGATTTGTCGATGACATCGATAGACCATTCGATCCCATCGAGCAGTTTTCGATCTCATCGATAGCCCAATCGATCCCATCGAGAAAATCTCAACATTTGACATTTGCTCGTTGGACATTTTGTAGGTTCAAATCGATATGATCGAAGGTGGCTTTGAACCTATCGATGGGATGTCAATGGCACTGGATATGATCGAAACTCCCATTAATCGACTTGCGCAGTTTTAAAGAATTATAAATTTTTCTTATTATTTCAATTTTTAACATATTAAAGGGTTTGTAATCAGAGATTAGAGAGAGAAGAACATGCTTTGGACTTTTGGAGAGCAAATGGAGTTCAAAGGTATGATTTTTGTGGTATTCAGCGTGTTTTCTTCATCGGTAAGATCTTCCATCTCTTATAATATTGATTTCATAATAGATTCACTGTCGCTTTGAGCTGTGTTTTTTTCTCGTGAGAGTTTTTCCACATAAAACTTTGTGTTTCGTCTGTGCTTGGTTTGATTAATCTCTTATTGTTTGATTATAACTTGAGTTTGCTTCCCCACATCCCCCAATGGTTCTAACATGATCTCATCAACTGATGGAAATAATAGATGTCACGGAGGAATCACGGTGGGCCAATGAATCTTTGCTTTTGCCCCCTTTCTCACTGATGGACAGACTAGACATCATAAAGAAATTAAGGTGGCACAGCACACACCCATGCCTTTTTTGTGCATAAATTGTATCATGCACCGGGTTACTAATATGATTTTATCGTACTTAGTAAACTTTGTTGGGCCCACCGTGATTGTATGTAGCTTATCTATACCGACCATCCAGTTTTTCGGCACATTTTAGGAGTTGAACCCAAAATTGAAGCATATCCAAAGATAAGGTAGACCACACTAGTACTAGAAACAGTGGGAATAATGATTTCCACCATTGAAACTTTAGTAGGGCCCAAAGTGATTTTTATTTGCCATCCAAACTGTTCATAATATCACACAGACGTTAGTGAAGGGAAAACAAAAATATCAGCTTGACCCAAAACTTCTAAAGCCCCTAAAAAATTTTCAACAGTATACGTTCTATTCACACTGTTTCTGTGGTGTGGTCCACTTGAGCTTTGGATATGCTTCATTTTTTAGTTCAAAGTAATAAAATTATCCGGTAAAATGGATGGACGGATCGATAGGATACATAAATCACAGTGGAGTCCACAGAGTTTACTCAGTACACAATCGGCTCAGCGTTTGAGCATATCCCTCAGTTCTTTCCCTCCCAATCTTGCAATCTCCGGTCAGAATGATCAAAACAGTTTTACTATGCCTACATTCGTGTACATGATAGCCCATCTACATGCCACCAAATGAGATTCATGGCACGTAGCCAAAAGATCCAAGCCATCAATTAGGTGGGTCCCACAGTTAAGGTGCTTGCTCAAAACACTAAACAAATCTACTAATGATGTTGATAAAAAAAAGTTCACAAAACAAATGGATGTCCAAAAGGAACTTTACAAAATCTTGCTGAGCTGTCTTCCTATACTTAAAACTTTTTGACCAGCTTAATTATGGGCCAGATTATCTGTATGATCAGTCCACACATCTGATGGATGGCTTCAATCTGGGTCTTTGCTGCCAGACTGGCACGCTGACATGCGTGTACATGGTACGGGCGTGACTTATCTGTGACCGGAACCATCAATGTCGGCAGGACCCTGACCGTGGGGCCCACCTTGATGTATGCATTGTATATCCCCACAATCCATCTGTTTTGCTAACTTATTTGAAACAGTAGTTACTCCCACCGTTAAAAACTTCATAGAGTCCACGGTAATGTTTATTTGCTATCCTACCTGTTGATAAGGACACACAGATTTAAAAATACAAATATCAGCTCGAAGGGAAAACACAAATATCAGCTTGATAAAAGTCTTATAAAAAAATTTTAATGGCCAATGACCAGTGTTTCCTGTAGTGTGGTCCACCTCAAAATTTTTATGCGCTTCGTTTTTAAAATATACTTTAAAATAAGCTTGAAAAACGAATGGACGGTGGGCGCTAAGGTCAGTATCCCACTCGCATTGATGGTTCCAAGTCGCGTCCCAGCGGACGTGACAGCAGCGTAACGAGAATATGACAAAGTCATGTAACAGTACACGCGGCAGAGAGATGTATAGATGGGCCACTCGCACCTATTGAGTGGGATCTGTCAGACTGTCATCGATGTGTCCTGTTTGCAGAGGCGGCACACCAACCAGACAAATCCTCTCCACCAGATTTTTTCAGTTTTCGATGATGAATGTTTGGCCATTAACTATTTTCATTTAAAACCGTTGCTTTAAAGGCCACCTTTTGTGTGGACGATAATTAGATATTTTCCATTTGGCAACACCATCCAGAGGAAGTAGGGAATATATATATATATATATATATATATAATATATATATATATATATATATATATAGATGGATGGACCGGCACTCGGTAACTATTATCTGGAGTTGGTCCGCCGGATACGGTTTGGCTAGTTACGCCTGCCACTAGCCACGTGATCGGTGCTCTGTGGGCCCCACCATGTTCCGTGTGTTTTATCCACCCTGTCCATCCATTTTTTACATATCATTTTAAATACTTTACCTTATACATGAGGCAGATAAAAATCTCACGTCCACCACACCATGGGAAAACAGTAGTGATTGAATGTCTATCATTAAAAGCCTCCTAAAGCCCACTGTAATGTTTATTTGACATACAAGCTTTACATGGATGAAGGTAATATATATATATATATATATATATATATATATATATATATATATATATATATCAACTAGATTCAAAACTGTTGTAGCCCCAAAATGGTTTTAATAGTGAGAGTTCAACCACCACTGTGTGGCCCTCTTTAATTTGATCTACTCAATTTAGAGTTCATACCATAAAATTATATATATATATATAATATATATATATATATATATAATATATATAAAATGTTGGGTCATACAGCAGACCACTGGCCATTGGCTAGTTGCAGTGTGAGTAGCCAATCCGTTTCCGCCACTGCCATATATGGCTGAGGTTGGAATTACGTGCTGGGAAGTCATATATGGCTTGATTTAATTGACCTAACTGCGCGCCCTGTTAAAGACGAGGGTCGACCTAACAATTTTAAAAGGGGACGCGGATTCCTGCAAAGGCCTTTTCAGTAAGTTATGGTGCTAGGAACCTAGGTAGGGCCCGTTGTCATGTTTATGATAAACCCAATCCATCTGTCAGCATATTTTAGTACATAAGGTCAAAAATAAGCATACCCAAGTGCGTTGAAAATGTGAGGATTAAACTTCCACAATTGAAATATTCACCGGCTCCAGAAGTTTTGAATCAGAATACTATTTGTATTTTTAGATCATCCAGGTAGGAATCACGTTATGAACGGTATGAATGGCATGTAAACATCACTCTCAACCCAAGAGACATTTCATTGGTAGGAATTTCTCTACCCACCTTTTCGTTTAGTTCAGGCCACTTGAGACTTGGATTCTGCTTAATTTTGGTCTCAAGTATTAAAATGAGCTAAAAAAACGAATGGATAGAGTAAATTTCTCAGAAAAATTACAGTGGACCCACCTAAGTTCCAAGCGAAGGAACTTCCTGGGAAACGCTTTCCAGGAAATCCGTGTCCTTTAAAAGGGTCGCCGGTAGGAGATGACCTATTACCACGGACACCTGGGGTGACCTAATCTGATGGGATTTGATTGCCCGCTTATCGCTGTTAGCGGTGGACTCAGCACGTAATCGTAGCAACTTGCAGGCATGCTCGTGTTCCAGTCAAATCACGTCACGTTGCCACCATGCAATCCTAATCCCTTTCAGACATACATGGGCGCGTCTTAGGTACTACCCCCGCCTGTTCTCAACGGAGGCCCGGAGGGGCTGCTGAGGGGCCACCGTCATGTATGGATTATATCCATACCGTCCATCCATATTTCTATATCGTTTTAGAAAACTGAACCAAAAATAAGGCTGATCCAAGTCTTAAGTGGACCACACCATGTGAAGCAGTGATACTTAGGACACCCACCATTGAAACCTTTAAGGCCCACCGTGTTGTTTATTTTCCATCCAACATGTTGATATGGTCATATAGAAGACGATGAAGTAAAAATAAAAATAAAAAAAAATCATCTTGATACAAAACTTCTATAATTCTAAGAAATTTCCAACGAGAGGAATTTGACCTCCACTATATTGTCCACTTGAGCCCGGGGATCTTCATTATTTTTAGGAATCCGCGTCCCTTCAGACATCCTATGCATGGCCCTTGATAGTGGCATGTAGCCAATCAACTCCTGCCACGCGGTTCCACTAATGTCCATAACGCATCTATTTGGGTCCTACGTCGCTATCAACATGCGATACGCATGGTTGAAATCTAAACGGTAAATAGGTCACAATCCAAAGCTCACAGCCGAAAACAGCAATGGGTCCCATTGAAGGGAATCCTATTTATTAGATGGTTAAAATAGCACAATCAAAATAAATTTTGATTAGCGGCCAATCAACTAATGATCCTACACCATACATCTTCACATCATCGTACAAACTCTACAAATTCAAATCGTCGTTGTCGTGATTTTAATCCCCAAATTCTACATTTGATGATTAGGGGTAGTCCAACAAATTTGATTATTAAAATGCGCTAAATTCAACAATATTAAGCCATCAAATTTAGCACATTTATTGGTCAATTGTCTGAAATTTTCACATAGTAACCATTTAAATCTCATCCTGCTAAGACACCAACCGAGTTAAATCATAGCTTGTCCAACTAGGAATCGTCCCCTATGTCTATTCTCAAGCAATATTGTCGTCTGGTAGGCAAGCTCATTTATCACTCCACCATTCCCCCATACATTGCATATCTTGTGAGCATAATCAATCAAGTTATAAAAAATTCATATGTCCATCATTTAAATATAGTCCATTGTATTCTTCAGTACATAAAAGCAACTCCAATTAAAGGTATTCTCTATGCTAATCATGGCCACCTTATTATTCAGCCTTATTCTGATGCTAATTGGGCAAATTCCTCTACTAATCAACATTCGATAACTAGATTTTACACATTTGTGTGAAGCAATATTTTCTCTTGAAAGAGTAAGAAATTGTCAGTTATTGTACAGTCTTCAGCAAAAGTTGAATATCGAATTATGGGACATGATACCAATGAAGTACCCTGGCTACACTCATTTCTTGGTGATCTTGGCAGTATTGTTACGTCTATTATTCCTCTCTTTTGCGATAATCAAGCTGCACATTGCGCTGCGTCTAATCCAGCTTTTCATGAACGTGCCAAGCACATAAAGGTCAAATGTCATTTTGTTCATGATAAGCTAACAAATGGTGCTATTAGTACACCTCATATTGCATCTATGAATCAACTAGAAAATATTTTATAAAATGTGTTACAGAATCTTGTCTAAATGACATTGTATTCAAGTTAGACGTGCATGATATAAATACTCCTCCAACTGGAGGGGAAGTGTTAGCATGGTTGTAGATCTTTAGGTGGTCCTGTAGACTACCGTATTATTTTTAATTTTATAATTAATAAAGAGGGGAATGAAATCCTAACCTTGAGTAAATTCTAATTAATTAACCTTAATCATGTTTACATTTATTATTTCATGACTACATTGAATTCTATGTTTCAAAGAAAACAAATTCTGGCGTGCGTGTGTACTGGTTCTAATCACTAAAACATTCAGAAAGTTTTAAAGCATTTTCATAATTGTTAATTTTTTTTAATTAAAAAGTAGCTAGAGAAGTTCAAATTACAAATGAACTAGCCCTGCACTTATGAACCATGCTGGCTGTGCCCAACACTCAAGAATGATAAAAACAACATCAAAGACAGTTGTCTACAACTTTTATTATATATATATATCTATATATATATATATAATATATATATATCTATATATATATATATATATATATATCTATATAATATATATAGCTTAACTTGCAAACTTATTTATATTTTGACGCAGTGAAGGACGTGATGAGGTGGATCACTGTCTTCCTCGGGGATAACTACTCCGAATCCATGGAGCTTCTCTAAAATCCTAACAAAGATTCCTAAAATCCACGATGGATGAAAACATAAATAATTTTGATTGAAGGTTTGATTTTAAAAAAAAAAATACGAAATTACAATCCTTTAAATAGTGAACTCAAACGTAAGATGAAGTTTTAGAATCAATCTCTCTAAAAACATGATGTACTATAAATAGTAAACTTACTATTTATAGACTGTCAAGATTCCTACTAGACTTCATGGTTTTCGGCCGGCCAAAAATAGTGTCCAATTTGACCTAACCACATTATTCTCTTGATTTTTCTAAGCTCTTTTCATGTTGGGCACAACTCCTAAAACTCAAATGATCGAAAGTTATGATCGAATTAAAACTTACTATTTATAGTTTAAAAAATGGAAATAAAAAGGACTTTCGACCGTGGATCTAATGGAATCTCACAAATTCAGAGTGGGCAAGCCGGCATAGCGGGGTTGGTTAGCTAAAGTAGTTTCTCCTACCCAAAATCATATATGATATGTCGAAAAACTCATTTTGATTTGCGAGATACGACTGTTTTAAGGTTATGACGGTCTTGATCAACTCCGCTTCCAATTGGGCCTTCTCAGGCCCATCTTGGCTATGAAAGTGTTCACGACCCACTCTACATAATATTCTTTAAGGTGGTTGTCCATTATTTTGGAGTATAGTCATTTGATGATTTGATTGGCTTGGCTTGACTCTTGGAATGGCTCATTTTGATGGTGAGTGACCGTTACACAAAATATTGTAGAGAAATTAACCTCGTTAATAATAGAGTTGAACACCACATCCACATTGATTGACAGCTATGCCTTTCCTTTTAACTTTCCAATTTGTACAAGTGGCATTCATTAGCTCCAAGTAAGGTGCCTAAGTGGTGGAATGTGCAGTAACTAATTATAATCCCAAAATGATCAGATTGATTGGATAATTGCAACGTCTGTTTCATGCACACATGTTATCTGAAAAGGAAACCCTTTGATATTTTTCATTCCAGCTGTCCATTGAATTATGTCCACCAATTCAATAATTGCATAACCAATGTTGCAAACAGTTTTCCATGTGTACTAGTGAGGTACCATGCAGGGAAATTTAACCTGATATATGATCCCAAAAGCTTGTGTCCCTCACTTATTTTAGGGCCTAGTCTGATTATACGACCAACAGAACCAATCAGAACAATGATCTGGATCCATGTAATCTCATGAAATGTAGGCATGGCCCACAACAGTGTTCCTTTGGTCAGGCGCTATACCATACATTCCTCACCACGAAGGATCGGTTACATCAAAATGTCCGTCTTGTGGGCCCCACCTCGAATAAGAAATGCCCGTAGAGATCTTCAATGTTGGAAACACCTAGCGACACTTACTAAGGTGGCCTACAAATAGACCACTAAATTAAAAATGCAGTCAGTCACGTTTGGACAGCCGAAAAGGCCAAAAATAAAAGAGAATAGTACTATCTTCCAACCTTTGGATGTTAGTAAGGCATCCACCATCCACGATGGGTCCCATCAAATGAACAGTTGTGATAATGATCCATGTGCCCCAAAGGTATGCAATGCTATGTATTTGGCAATGAGTACGACCCGGTGTCTCCGTGAATCCTTGTCCATAAGAAGACAAATGAATCCGAAAATATTGTAATTTATGTATTCTGAGCAGAAGGGCCACACATCGTTAGCGGTCGTCTTTTTTATTTTATTTTTATTTTTTTATCTAACAAGATTCTATTATAGGACTTGGTTTATTCTATAATATATAGGGCCAATCTTGATCTAGACTGTAAGATAATATTTCTTATTTATTACTGCATGAAGAACATGTGGGAATAGTAACTTATAACTATTATCAAATATTTAAAGTTGCTCAGAGACATATAACATCTATCAAATATTTATATTTTACCAGTCCTCCACATCCTATTCTCTTAAGACGTTTGGGATTTTGATGTAGAGCGGGTCGCGAACAGTTACATGGCCAAGATGGATCAGAAAAGGCCCGGTCGACGACAGAAGTGATCTGGACCATCAAACCTTCAATCAGGCGTATCTCGCAATCTGGGATGAGTTAGCAGACGAAAAATATATGATTTTGGGGTAGAACGAGCTATTTTAGCCAACCAACCTAGCTATGCCAGGTTGCGATACCCGGAATTGCGAAAAACCCCTGGATTGATGGTCATTTCCCTTTTTTAATTTCAATTTTACTATAAATAGTAAGTTTTAGTTTGATTATAACTCTTCATCCGTCAGGCTTTAGGAGTTGCGCCCAACGTGAAAAGATCTTAGAATAATTAGGAGAACGGTTTGGTGAAGCCAAATAGGACACTTACTATTTTTGGCTGAAAACCTTGTGCACTAGTAGACATCACGACCGTCTATAAATAGTAAGTTTACTATTTATAGTAAGTCGCGAATTCTAGGAGTTGTAGTTGTAGTTTGATTCTGATTTCCTTTCCCATTGCTTGGTACCCCCTATTTAAGGGCTGTGAACTCATTTTTTATGAATTAATTAATCAGTTTCGAATTATTAGAAATTATTTCTATTTTCTGCTTTCTTTTCCTCCTCGTGGATTCGAGAAGTCTCTGTGAGGAGTCAGAGAAGCTCCGTGGATTCGGAGTATTTATCCTCATCACGTTCATCCCTGCGTCAGATTTATGACCTTTTGAGGGACAATTGATACTTGGTATACTTGATTGACTGCATAGGTGATTTACAAGCCCATAATAAACTATTGGAGTATGTGGAGGAGAAATCTTCTGCGTCTTTAAGCACTTTTAAGTCTAGATTGAAGCTCTGACCGAGTTTGTAGAAGTGTGATGTAGCGCATATGGTGGTACACATGAAGTGGGACACATGTGCAAGATTTGGTGGGCTCATGTGGGTGGGCCATTTGAATGGTCGATAGATGAGATAAAAAAGGTCAAAACAATACACATAAATAATGTTATGGGAAGATCCGAGACACTTATCATTCCGAGGCCTGGCAGCATATTGATCAGATCGGATGGATAACTAACAGCTCAGCTCAGATCATCGGAACGGACGATATTTAACGAAGGCTTACGACCAGTGACGGAAACCTAACCTACTAAAAGGTTCGAGCCGATTCCATAGTCCGAGGCAGAGGTGGACGCTCCTCAAGCTGAACTTAGAAGTTACTATAAGCGGGTATGGCCGGTTTCTCCGCCCGCAGATACGCACGATGCACAGAACGTGGAGCGTGGATTCTTGGATTGCGCACAGTATCTTCATGATCCTAAAATCTCCCTGATTGAGCAGATCATGTCGTGATTGACATATCCAGACCATCCTATAGTCAGGTATAAATACATGAGGACCCCATCGCTACAGGTACACAATATCTCGCACTCTCCCCCTGCAATTCAACTTAGACCCCGATTCCCTTGACCTGACTTAGGCATCGGAGGATCCCCGGCTAAGCCAGGGTCTCCTTTGCTCACCCTTTTGTGCAGGATCAGGATCTATTCGAGGAGCATAGCACGGAGTGGAGGGAGGTCCAGATTTTGTTATCAATAAATAATATTCCTTTTCAAGCATGGATTAGAAAGAATTCATAAGAAAATTAAAAGAAACTTAAGAACTTTCATAGTTGTCATGGGAAAAGGGGTGTTTGCTTAAAAACTAAAATTTATATGTTTTTGATATAATTTCTTATTATTCTAATTATATGATTTTGACACAATTTCATATGGTTCCAAAATACGTATTGAATGGCATACTTTTTGAGGACTAAAATGATGTAAATGTGTCTCTCTCTTTTTATAGTCCTATATAAGGGCCAAGAGGGAAAACGAATTTTATCAACCCAATCCTCACTTTATACTAGTAAATTTAAATTTTGGTTGAGCTTGGCTTTCTTGTA
>JAJHSJ010000001.1:114488475-114855479 GCA_021015155.1 Magnolia officinalis
CTCTCTCTCTCTCTCTCTCTCTCTACATTAAAGTAGAACCACTATTGGTGATCCAAACCATTGATTTGATGGGCCCCAATGTGGATAGGCCTGGGCTAAACCATTTTTAAATTGAAAGTTTAGGGCCATCATATAGCTTGATTTTGGATCTTTGTTGTATTTTCTTTTCAACTATTTAATTTCAAGCCATTAATGAGTAGTTTACTATTATCCTGTTCGAACATTAATGGGGAATCATCCATCCACAGTGGAGCCCATGTGTTCAACAGTTTGGATTAACAAGCCATGGGCCCCCACCTGTACAGACTCATAGCCAAGGATGGTGTGATATTCTACATTTGAGTATCATAGGTAGGGGTGTACATCGAGTCGAACTGAGTCGAGCTGGTGTCAGCTCGACTCGGCTCGGCCACTAGCTGACCTTAGCTTGAACTTGGCTCGGCTCGGTCCTCGACCCTGACTGGCCAGGTCGGCTCGGTTCGTCAACAGCTCGGGCAAGTTCAAGCCGAGTTCAAGCTAAGATCACCATTGCAGCATTTCCACAAACACCCTGGATTGCACCTTCAAAATTCCACTGTTTGTGAAACAGAAACAATGGTTTTATAGGTATTTTATCAAACACCTTCTAAGCAACATAAAAACCAAGAAAAAAAAAGGGTATTTGTTTCATATACATACCTGCGCGCTAGAATCAGAGGCCACTAGTACTCCATTGACAAAGTGCAATTTCCTCAATTTCTTTTTGAGAGGATTCGACCGCAGCTGCAACAGAAGTATCTTCGAATCTTGCTTCAGAGGATAGATTTAATGCGAGAGAAGGTGACAGGAGTGAAGGATCTGAGATCATGTTTGGATCGACATTTTCTGATCCAGATATCGTTTAGTTGAATGATCTCTGATGCATATGAGAAGAAAGGTTCGGGTACTGAGTTATTTCATCAAACAATTGGTGAGCAACATCAATAGCAAAGTAACCGAGTCACCGAACTAGTTCAATCCGAGTTCAATTCGAGCTGGATGCGATCCGGGCTGAGTCGAGCTGGGGCCAACTTGAACTTGGCTCGAACTCATTTTCGAGCTTAAAAAATCAGCTCGACTTGGCTCAAACTCAGCTTCGAACCAAGTCGAATCAAGCTTTTTCGACTCGAGTCAAGTGAGCTAACCGAGCTAGCTCAGTTCATGTACACCCCTAATCATAGGAATCCCTTAAAGTTTCTCGACACTTAATTTTGTCCCCGTAAGTGGGTTGTTTAGCTATTTCTAATTTAAAAGATTTTATCTGATTGTTAACTTTCAGTGGCTGTTCCATCTAGATTTCCTCCAATTCTTTACAAAGTAAAGTATTTTTTGAACAAATATTTTTAAAAGATTTGATATAAAATAATTTGCTAGAACTCTACCTTAGGTTTAGTTTCACCAAATATCATGAATTTTCATGATATTTCACTATTAAACAAACTAATTTTTTTGCAAAATTACATGATATTTGATGCAACCAAACATAAACATTTTGTTTTTTTTTTTTTTTTTTTTATACACGCACACATACCCCCACACACTCACTCCGTAGTGGAATTTCACCTCCTATGGGTACTCGAACCCTTGACCAAGTGTTGAAACTCCTAAGAGTCTACCACCGGAGCAAGAGTAAGGACCCAACCAAACATAACCTTAACCAACCTAACCATTTGACATACAATGTTTTATAAAACCCATCAATTGACACTCTTAATGGCAAATATTGTATCAATGGTCCACAACATTATAACCATTGAAATATTTCCTTTTTTTCCTTACAAGAACTATTTTATTCACAACATTTCCATTCGCCTCGATCCTTTGCTACAGTTAAGCTTTCCTTAACCCTTTTTTTTTTTTTTTTTTTTTAAGATCATTACATCTGTATCAACCCATATCAGCGAAACACGGACCTGTATTTCTTCATACCCATACAGGAGCCCATACCATCTGGAAGAGGAAGCCAATATGTCCATATCTTATCCAAATATGTGAAACTATGGTTTGGAGATGTTTGAATTATTTATCCATCAATTGGAGCAAGCAATATTTTCTGCATTTGATTAGGACGTTTCTATAATGTGTGTATTGGTTATATTGTCAATAATTCAAATGCAAGCAGGCATCGAGATGCATCCGTGCATTCCTTTCCTCTAATTTTGGTGCAATCAATATCAAGCGAAGGTGATGGTACAAGAAGGTACACTGGTGCTATTTGAAAGGTGGCTATACGCCAGATTTTGGCTGAGCCAAACTAGGTCCACGCCTGGCCCGCCACTTAACCTGAGGCTTGAGCCCGGCATGGACCTAGCACACAAAACTGAAGTCGGAGCCCAAAAAATTGGTTGGGCCTAGGCCACACTGATGTAGAGCGGATCGCGAACAGTTACATGGCCAAGATGGATCAGAAAAGGCCCGGTCGGCGACAGAAGTGATCTGGACCATCAGACCTTAAATCAGGCGTATCTCGCAATCCAGGATGAGTTAGCGGACGAAAAATATATGATTTTGGGGTAGAACGAGCTACTTTAGCCAACCAACCCAGCTATGCTGGGTTGCGACACCCGGAATTGCGAAAAACCCCTGGATTGACGGTCGTTTCCCTGTTTGAATTTCAATTTTACTATAAATAGTAAGTTTTAGTTTGATTATAACTCTTCATCCGTTGGGCTTTAGGAGTTGCGCCCAACGTGAAAAGAGCTTAGAATAATTAGGACAACGGTTTGGTGAAGCCAAATAGGACACTTACTATTTTTGGCCGAAAACCTTGCGCACTAGTAGACTTCACGACCGTCTATAAATAGTAAGTTTACTATTTATAGTAAGTCGCGAATTCTAGGAGTTGTAGTTGTAGTTTGATTCTGATTTCTTTCCCATTGCTTGGTACCCCTATTTAAAGGGCTGTGAACTCGTTTTTATGATTTAATTAATCAGTTTCGAAATTATTAGAAATTATTTCTGTTTTCTGCTTTCTTTCCTCGTGGATTCGAGAAGTCTCTGTGAGGAGTCCAGAGAAGCTCCGTGGATTCGGAGTATTTATCCTCATCACGTTCATCCCTGCGTCAATTAGTATCAGAGCGAGGATTTTCCTCGGGCCGATGGCAAACAACAAAGGTATGAATCAAAATCCTGTGGACGATGATGCAGGGATTCGTTATCTTTTGGAAAGAATGGAAGCTTTCCACCGGGAGAGTCAGTTGACCATGCAAGGGCTGTAGGTAACGCTCGACCGTCTTGCGGATACGCTACTTCCGCCCCGAGCCCTAGGCGGTGTTCTACCACCTATGGTGGCTCCACCACCCATGGTTGCTGTACGACGCAACCCCGATTTCCGTAGAGCACTACCAATGGCAAACCGTAGGGCTACACCAGATGATTCAAGTTCTAGCGATGAAGACCTTAATGAGGGTTTTGCCCGACGACCAATCCATGGAGGTGATCATCTAGATCGTGCTGAAAGAGACTACCGAGGTAAGGCTGAACTTCCTAGTTTTAATGGTTTATTACGTATAGAAGATTTCCTCGATTGGCTAGCCGAAGTAGAGAGATATTTTGATTACATGGACGTGCCAGATCATAAAAGAGTAAAATTGGTAGCGTTTAAATTAAAATCTGGTGCTTCTGCATGGTGGGAACAATTACAGCTCTCACGAGCCCGTCAGAACAAGGCGCCTATCTCATCATGGCCACGGATGAGACGTCTTCTTCGATCACGATTTCTCCCCAGTGATTATGAGCAGATACTATTCCAGCAATATCAAAATTGCCGACAAGAAAATCGAACCGTCACAGATTACACAGAAGAATTCCAGCGGTTGGCTACACGAAACGATCTGTCAGAATCTGAGTCACAGAAAGTGGCACGATTTATAGGTGGGTTGCGGCCGATAATTCAGGACCGAGTTCAGATGTACCCAGTCGGGACCGTGGATGAAGCAGTTCAATTGGCGAGTAGGGCAGAAACACAACTTGCAAGAGCTCCTGCTCGTCCATATCCTTCAACACAACCCCCCATGACAGGTCCCATGCAGGATCCAGTGCTGGCACGAGGAAAAGATCCAGTACGAGAACGTCCTCAACTTCCTACAACCGCAAACCGTGATACGGGGAGCGGCTCATCTAGACCTCAACGTACAACACCCACAACAGCGGGCCCGAGTAGGGTTCCAAATCCTTATGCTCGGTCAAGGTCGAACAATTGTTACCGATGTGGCGAGCCAGGCCACTTATCAAACACTTGCCCTCAACGTCCCGCGACACACTTGACTGAGGCCGCAGAAGAAGACCATGGCTTTGATGAACATGAACAAACCACTGAAGAAATAGTAGGTGGAGATGAAGTGACGGGCGAGGATCGTGGCGAATTTCTAGTTGTGAGGCGATTACTGTATGCCCCACGAAAGGAATTACATCCACAGCGACACAATATATTTCGTACTCGGTGCACTGTCCATGGAAAGGTCTGTGATGTGATCATAGACAGCGGTAATAGCGAGAACATCGTCTCAAGAGTGATGGTGAACAAGTTGCGGCTACCAACGACGAAACATCCTTCCCCGTACTCAATTGGCTGGATAAAAAAGGTGAATGAGACCAAGGTAACTGAACAATACACTATCTCATTTTCAATTGGCAAAAATTATAAGGATCAAATACTTTGTGATGTGGTCGACATGGAAGCTTGTCATATGCTACTCGGTCGACCCTGGCAGTCGGACCGTGATGCGACCCATCGGGGACGAGATAATGTCTACATATTCGTCAAGGATAGTCGAAAAATAATCCTTGCCCCTATGGCACCAGAGAACCACCCTGAAGCTTCTAAAGTGGAGGGGAGTTCCCTCTTGACCATTCGGGATTTCATGGAGGAATCCAAGGAAACCGGCGAGGTATACGCCGTAGTGGTGAAGGGCGAGGAAGAGGAACCCTCAAACATCCCTCCAAGCTTAAGGCTGTTGCTAAACGAATTCAAAGAAGTCTGGCCTGAAGATTTACCTGATGGATTGCCCCCCATGAGGGACATCCAACATCACATAGACCTCGTCCCTGGGGCTAGCCTGCCCAACCGCCCTCATTATCGGATGAGTCCGAAGGAGTGTGAGATACTTCAGGGGCAAGTGGAGGAATTGATCCGTAAGGGTCTCTTGAGAGAGAGCATGAGCCCAAGTGCCGTACTAGCATTATTAACGCTAAAAAAAGATGGAAGCTGGCGCATGTGTGTCGACAGCCGGGCAATCAACAAAATCACTATCAAATATCGGTTCCCAATACCACGGTTGGACAACATGCTCGATATGCTAGAAGGGGCTAAGGTGTTCTCTAAACTTGATCTAAGGAGCGGGAACCATCAGATTCGTATCAGACCCGGTGATGAGTGGAAAACGGCGTTCAAGACCAAGGAAGGGTTGTATGAGTGGCTGGTCATGCCCTTCGGCCTATCGAACGCACCAAGTACTTTTATGCGTTTGATGAATCAAGTTCTAAAACCGTTCACTGGCCGATTTGTGGTAGTATATTTTGATGACATATTGATATATAGTCAGGATGAGGCGGAGCACAGGAAACATCTCAGGCAGGTGCTGCAGGTCCTACAAATTAACAAGTTGTACCTCAACTTGAAGAAGTGTAGTTTTTTAACTAACAGCCTATTGTTTTTAGGATTTGTTGTAACGTCCACAGGCATTCGTGTGGACGATGAAAAGGTGCGAGCTATTAGGGAATGGCCGATCCCGACAAACATTCATGAGGTGAGGAGTTTTCACGGGTTGGCGACTTTCGATCGTCAATTTGTACGAGATTTTAGCACCATAGTCGCGCCCATAACAGATTGCATGAAAAAGGGACCGTTCCAGTGGACCGATAAAGCTGACAAGAGCTTTCATGAGATCAAGCATCGTTTATCTACAACACCGGTCTTAGTGCTTCCTAATTTTGACAAATTGTTTGAGGTTGAGTGTGACGCTTCATACATCGGAATTGGAGAAGTATTATCACAGGAAGGCAGGCCGGTAGCCTTCTACAGCAAGAAGCTCAGCGAAGCTCGAAAGAAGTGGTCGACTTATGAGCTTGAGTTGTAGCAGTTGTTCAAGCGCTGCGACATTGGCGACATTATCTGATTCAAAGAGAGTTTGTTCTGTACACTGACCATCAAGCATTAAAGTTTATTAATAGTCAAACTAATGTGAATCGTGTGCATGCTAGATGGGTTGCGTTTTTACAGGAATTCACGTTCGTTCTGAAGCACAAGTCAGGGAAGTAGAACAAGGTGGCTGATGCACTTAGCCGTCGTGCATCATTACTGGTTACAATGAGTAACGAGGTGGTCAGCTTCGACTGTCTGAAGGAGCTGTATGCCGAGGATGAAGACTTCAAAGATTCTTGGATGAAGTGTCAAGAAGGTCACCCCAGCGACCTTCATATACAGGACGATTTTCTCTTCAAAGGGAATCGATTGTGCATCCCCCAAAGTTCCCTGAGGGAGCAGATTATTTAGGAGCTACATGGAGGTGGCCTCGGTGGATACCTTGGGCGAGATAAGACGCGAGCTCTTGTGGAAGAGCAGTATTACTGGCCGCAATTAGTACGTGATGTGGGGAAAGCCGTACAACGTTGTCATGTTTGTCAGACCTCTAAGGGGCAATCTCAGAATACGGGCCTCTATATCCCGTTACCTGTGCCTGACGGTCCTTGGGAGGATTTATCAATGGACTTCGTGCTTGGTCTGCCACGAACACAATGCGGCATGGATTCAATGTTCGTGGTAGTAGATCGTTTCTCCAAGATGGCGCACTTTATTCCATGCAAGAAGACTCTCGATGCAACACACGTGGCAAATCTATTCTTCAGAGAAATTGTGCGGCTACATGGGGTTCCCAAGACTATTACTTCTGACCGTGACACGAAGTTCCTAAGCCACTTTTGGCGGACTTTGTGGACTCGATTCGATACACGACTTCAGTTCAGCAGCGCCTACCACCCACAAACTGACGGTCAAACTGAGGTTGTGAATCGCACGTTGGGAAACCTCCTTTGATGTATTTCAGGAGAAAAACCGAAGCAGTGGGATTTGGCTTTGTCTCAAGCGGAGTTTGCATTCAACAACATGGTAAACCGCTCGACAGGAAAATCCCCGTTCCAGGTTATTTACGGACGAGTACCTCGCCACACACTAGACTTGGTCCCTCTGCCCAAGCTCCCAGGCATGAGCATTGCAGCAGAACATATGGCAGACAAGTTCATGAGCATTCACGCGGAGGTACAAACCAAGTTACATGCCTCGAACGAGAAGTATAAAGAACAAGCGGACAAGCATCGGCGAAGAAAAGTGTTCGAGGTGGGCGACCAAGTAATGGTCCATTTGCGCAAAGAAAGATTTTCGACCGGAACATACAACAAGTTGAAGAATAAAAAGATTGGACCGGTACCAATCATTCGAAAGATCAATGACAACGCCTATGTTGTTGTTCTTCCAGATGACATGGCGATCTCACGGACTTTCAATGTCGCGGACCTGACCGAGTATCATGAACCAGAGCATGACGAGAACTCGAGGACGAGTTCTTTTGAAGTGGAGGAGACTGATGTAGAGCGGGTCGCGAACAGTTACATGGCCAAGATGGATCAGAAAAGGCCCGGTCGGCGACAGAAGTGATCTGGACCATCAGACCTTAAATCAGGCGTATCTCGCAATCCGGGATGAGTTAGTGGACGAAAAATATATGATTTTGGGGTAGAATGAGCTACTTTAGCCAACCAACCCAGCTACGTCGGTTTGCGACGCCTGGAATTGCGAAAAACCCCTGGATTGACGGTCGTTTCCCTGTTTTAATTTCAATTTTACTATAAATAGTAAGTTTTAGTTTGATTATAACTCTTCATCCGTTGGGCTTTAGGAGTTGCGCCCAACGTGAAAAGAGCTTAGAATAATTAGGACAACGGTTTGGTGAAGCCAAATAGGACACTTACTATTTTTGGCCGAAAACCTTGCGCACTAGTAGACATCACGACCGTCTATAAATAGTAAGTTTACTATTTATAGTAAGTCGCGAATTCCAGGAGTTGTAGTTGTAGTTTGATTCTGATTTCTTTCCCATTGCTTGGTACCCCTATTTAAAGGGCTATGAACTCGTTCTTATGATTTAATTAATCAGTTTCGAAATTATTAGAAATTATTTCTGTTTTCTGCTTTCTTTCCTCGTGGATTCAAGAAGTCTTTGTGAAGAGTCCAGAGAAGCTCCATGGATTTGGAGTATTTATCCTCATCACGTTCATCCCTGCGTCACACACTCACTCCTGCCTGACATAAAATCCATATTTCCCACTTGAATTTTCCTAATCTATCCATTGATTAAGTGGGCTACACATGCATAAAGAAATAGACATTTTAGAGGAATAAAACCAACAACCATCATTCAAGATGGATGGATTGCTTAGTTGAGGATTGGAATAGCATATTTGTGGGATTATAACACATGTATATATGAAGTTAAGTCAGGCTAGATTAGGTTGGGCTAAAATGACTTGAGCCCAGGACCAACTTGAAAGTTGATCTCGGCATGCAATGCCATGCCCAGCCCACCGGCTAAGCAAGTAGATCCAAGCTGGCCAAAAGTGGTTACGCTTTTCACGGAAAGCGGGCTACCCGGTTTATTGCCACCCTTATTTATTGTGATAAATTCACAGTGGTATGGTACCTACCAATGATATTTTGAACCCTTGTCAATAAAACCGTTGATTCTCAGCTTTAGCTTTTGAGAAGTTAGATGATACCCCGTGGGTAGAGTTTGATGGTTCCCACACCAACATTAACATATCTCAACGTAAAGAATCCAAATGATGTGTTGCGCTATAGGTAAGTCATAGGCTCAAAATCAGATTGATTGAATGATTCTAACCTCTGATAAGTAGAAGTTCATTTGCTGGATTCAGGCCGACTATTTTCATCTTAACCATCAATCGGATATATATCCTAGATTGTAAGCAAATTAACATATAATCTCGTGCTTATGATTACTAAAGTGGGGTCCACAATTTTGACCATTCAAATTGAGTGGCATGTGACAAGTAAAGTTTCTAGGTTAGCAAATGCGAAAAACCATCGCGACCAGAGTGTCAAAGTTTTTATCTTGGGATACAACTGTTCATTCACATACCAAGGATCTAAGACGTCCGTGTGCAATCTAAACATGGCTAAGCGCATTTATATCTAAGCATCATCTAATTGCAGTCAGATAAACTTAAAATCACTTACAAACAATAGTAAGGTACTTATCCCCTTTTACCCCCACGATCGTGGAAGTGGTCAAGTGAATCCGGCCCCCAAGCGGGTGGTGTAAACTCAAGGTTGATGGCTCAGCTTTGTCAAATCCTGGATTAGCAGGGGGAGGTGTAATCTGTAGAGACGACCATGCCAACCTTGCTTTCGCCTTTTATTGTGGCTACGAAAATGATACCAACAATGCGGGAGAGATTCAGGCAATGTATGACGGGCTGAAGTTGTGTATCGCGTCAGGCCTCGATAAGGTTATCATTGAATCTGATTCAAAATGGGTTGTTGATTGTTTGAACGGTCTCTCTTCTGTCTCCTGGAAATGGAGGTATTAGGTGGCTAGAATCCATACTCTCAGCTGGAGGGGTAATTTCAGTTTCTCCCTCATTCCTAGGGAAGCTAACGGGCCAGCGGACGGCCTATCAAAAGAGAGCAGCTCATCCCAGTCCCACATGTCCTTTCGCAGTGTCTCCCTCCTTCCACGGCTGATTAAAGGCGGCTTTCTTTTAGATAAAGTGGGCCTTGGTTCTATTAGGCTAAGAAAATACTCCTCTATATAGCATATGATAGGCAGTCAGCTGAATGTAGCTGCCTGCCCGAAACCTTAGGTTGTATGGCTTTTCTTCTTTTATGATATTTGATGGGCCAATGGCTCATCTTTCCTTTAAAAAAAATAAAAATTAGTAACATACTTAAACACAACTAAATACCTAAATGCACTTAGAATGCACCTAAATGCACTTGGATACACTTTTGTACCATGAGCTTAACATTCATAGCTCTGTATTGGATCTGGTCACAGAAAGAGAGAAAAGAGAAAAACAAAAAACAAAAAACAAAAATAGCAACGATGATGGTGGACCAATAGCTTTACAATAATTCTAAAACGAATTTATGGCCATTCAAATCAGAAATGTTAGAAGACAGAAAGATTCCCATCATCAATCAAAAATTGGTGTTATTGAGTTTTGCAGTCCGTTTCAGTATCAAGTCGCATTACAGGAACCTTCTTTCAGGCCATGCTTTTCCACCCATAAAGGGGATACTGCTAACCATAGCTTTCAACACCCATAACAGTTCATATACCCACTCTATTATGCATGATCCCAATATCTTTAGTCTTCTCAACGATGGCTGAGAAGTGATAAATTCATCGTAAAAATGGATCAGCCTAGCATAGAACGGTTGAGATTTTATATTATAAGAGAGGGCAAGGGACCATGCAATAAAAGGCTTTGTGGGACACTCCTTGATATCCACTCCATACATCAATTGCATCAGCTCATGTAAGAATGTCAACTCAAAAATTAAGTAGATTTGAGTACCTTATAAATTGGAGATAACGAGAAAAGTTACCCATCCATTCCTTCTTTTTCTTTTTATGTGTGTCATGCACTTGCATATAACCTCACCTTTCCTTCCACTTCTTATTTTCCTCGAATGTCTCTCTCTCTTTTTTTTTCTATCTGATCTCCTTTCACTACACTAGTCACACGTGCCATATTTATCGTATGCTTGTATATTTAAGTCAAGATGATCTCAATCTTATCACAGTCGTTGAAAGGAGTTGTCAGCTATTACAACTCATTTGCAGCCAACGAACCAGTAATCAAAATAATAAAAATAGAATATCTTGGGAAGAAAGATGGCAATGGGACATGATTGGGTGGTTAAGTTGCAGCCTTTAATTCCCATGATTCGATTGGGATGGGATCACCCATAGCCAGGTTTCAATATTGGCATTTACAATGGGGCCATTCATCTGATGGATCTGGACTAGATCTGAGTTGTTCATCTGTGGATCCCAATATGGATGTGGGAGAAATTAATGGAGTGGTTCTACTATTTAATCGACGTCTTTCAAATGGTCATCCTTAATGATTCGTTTAGTGGTCACTATAAGAATATTGCGGTTGTTAGCTGTTAATGTCAAGAAAGAATAACTTAGGTAGTCAGCTACAACCTACAGCTATGATCCACCAATTTGAATTCCTGCAAACCAATTCCTTTGTGTAGCCCACCAACGAAAAGGAATACACCGTAGATTGCACATAATCCAAGGAAAACTATGATTGGGTAATTACATCCATATAAATAAAGGGCACGCATGGGGTTTTAATAGGTTTTTAATAGGTTATTGTACTATGTACCACACAGCTATGATTGCATCTCAGGTAATGATTTGAACCCTTCACACTCTAAATCCTATGTTATAGGGGCCACCCTAAGAAACATAGGTTGAAAGGATGATTGTGAATGAAAATGAATTTGGAATGTTGAAAAGTAAACATATTGGGAGGCCAGAAAGGTTATCCATGCATTGGTGTGGAAAGAATTTTAAGCTCTGTCGTAGGTGACTTCATCCTTGATTTTGTGAAGTATTATGTGTTGGAAGTCCAATGCAAATTAGACTTTCATAATCTTTATCTATGACACGATCACAATTATGATATTTCGTTTTGGGTCTTGTCTTGCGTGCATGCCGATAGTGTCATGCCTCTATATTCGAGTACAGAGTGTGCATCTCAGACCTGAGTTTCAGTTCGTAACTCGTACACAAAGTGTACTAACTTAATTCTTTAATCAGTTTAATCAAAAGTGATAATTACATTCAATCTAAGTTCCAACCCAACTCCAATCACATATACATAACACTTAGCATCAATCAATCAGACATATATAAATCTTGACGACCTTTAAAATAATATAAATATTAAAAATCATTCATCTATTATATCATAATACTACAAATATATTTATTCTAGACTAACGTTATTTCAATTAGATAAATCTAAACAATTTCTTAAAATCTCAAAATCAATACCAATATGCATTATACGCTAATCAAACTATTCTAGCAAATAAATCACATAATTAGAAATAGTCTAATGCCGCCACTTCATCTTTAGATAAGTATGGTCACGTTTCACATGGGTCGTATTTAGGTGCGGTAAATCCTTCTGGTTCTTGCACCACATCATCTGCTAATGACTCATTTGTACGATTTTTTCATCAATAAAAAGGTAAGCTAGCCAGGTTTAGTGAAATAACCTAGCATGTTCATAATCATAGTAATTAAAATAACATAAAAATGTATATACAATGATATGGATGCAAATGGTGTATGAATGCATCAAATAGGTTGATCGTCCATCTGCTTGGGTAGGAGGTCGTCAACCCGCATTCACCCGTTAGGTAGGCTTCGACCTTTCGGTAGGCTTGGACATAACCCGCATCTAGTAACGCTCTACTAGGATCGACATTTCTTCTAAGGAGGGTCCCTAAGATCGACCATGCATTATGCAAATGCAATGAATGATAGATAATATGTAAATGCATATTTTTTATATTTAGAATAGTTGTGTTGATCGAAATATTCACATATGAATTTAGTGTACAATTATATATCATAACAAAATACTTAAATCAATATATCAATCAATCAAACAATCACAGACGATTTATTTTAATTTTAATAAATCATAAAACAAGTTGGGTGACTCACCTGAGTCTGGTAGTGTAAAATTCACAAGATGATTAGGTTAGTTTGAATTCGGAGATCCTATCAGTTATATCAACAACATTATTATTTATCTAATTATTTTACATGGTGGAGCCCACCTTTGATATACATCCTAAGTACTCAAACCTTAAATGATCAAATAATTAAAATTATATGTTTATTAAATTTAATTATCAAGATTTAGATTTTTCTTTTTAAGATCCTGAAATTGAATGTCAAATAACTAATCGAGGTGACCCACCGGATGATTGGATCATACAGATTCTTGAGGTCTTGACATATTTTGCCTCTACACATTGGATGAATTGTGTGGATCTAACCACATATATATCGATGGCTCATTTTGACTTTCTACGCTAAGTGATACCAATCACTTGCACAGAAATCTCAACTTTCCTTATTAAACATTTATAGATCTGACTAGCGTGGCCCATCCAATGGTCAGATCGATCTGAAATTTAAGGCACTGTTATCTTTTGGTGCTTATGATCAAATGACCTGTTCAGATCTAACTTAATATAATCAGATTGCACCCATTAAATTTATTCCTAAAATATTACTGAACATATCTAAAATCATAAAGCATCACTTTATTAAAATTGTCTCTACACACCTATACAATGATCGTGTGGATGATCCACACCATCCATTGTATAGATGAAGAAGAAATTAACACCATAATAAAAAAAATTAAAAAGATACAAGGGTTGTAACTTACCTGATTGAATTTTTTTATATGACATTTGATAATAAAAAATAAATTATTATTACTATTCCAAGAATCAATCCCTAAACTTCTCTCTCAACTAAGAATGTCTCTATCAACTCAACTATTGACTTGTTTTTATTTTTTATTTAAAAATAAAATCTTTAAATATTTATTTTAGTTTTTTTTTAATGCACCAAAATTTAGGGTTATTACAGGTAGTCTCACTAATTATTATTCGAGAGTAGTTACAAGTTTAGCATGGTGAGGATTTTTTAAGAGGGTTGATATTTATGTACATGAGTCTCGGGTTTTTATGTATTAAAATAAAATAAAAATAAAAAAATCTTGTGCACATACATTCAATGGTTCCAAATTTCATTATCTATTTTGAGTGTAGGCCTTTGTCATACTTGGATTGTGATTGGCAAAGTGGGACATCAAGCTATCCAATCATTGGGTTGAATAGGTTAATATGTTGTATCAAAGCCATGTAAAGTTCCTTTTGAAAAAGTGGTAAAATGAAAAGAAGTGGTACGCAGCGATTTGACATGTAGATAATGATTTTGGTATGATTACATGGCAATTTAGAATAAAAAAAATTTGTGATCATTCTTGATATGCATCTTAGGCCTTCATGGCAATTTAACATAGACTTTTTTTCTTTTTTTTTAATGATCGACCTCTTGATCGGAAGATTGAAAACTCAAAAGTTTATATTTGGTAGCAATGGTTGGTACGAAAGAAAAATTTGAGATAAGCTCTTGTGGAAGTGTTGATTATGCTTATTGTTGTAGCAATGGAATAACTAATACGTGCTAATTTTCATAACTAAAAAACTTAAGGATGTATCCCCAAGGGTGTAACCTTTGAGAAAGTTATCAATGAAAACAAAGTTAAGATGTCAAAAGAGTGATAAAGTAGATAAGATATGAGAAAAGAAAAGTCAGAAAGCTCTTGCAGCTTTCTAAAAAGATGGTTAGAATAAACTTCAAGAACTTACTTTAAAAGTAATGTTTCACAAGTGCCAATGGACTACTAGATGTGTGATTTCAAAGCAAATGAATTCCACAAAGATAGAATTGAATGAAACTCGAAATGAAAGATTCTGTGACATTTTGAATATTATGAGAAATGAAAGAATGACAGAAATATAGCCAACGCTATAAAATCTATAACAATAGGGTATGGAAATCTATGAAAACGGGGTATGATTAGGATACCTGTACAAAACAAAGATTTTCTTTTACTTGACAGGAAAATACAAAATATTGAAGAATTGAAGTCAATCAAAGAAAATTTTAAAGATACATAAAGTAGGTCCTGTGAAATTGAAATCTCAAATTAAGGTGCTTTCTATTAATTTGGAATTTGTCAGTTTATGTATGGACGTTTGATTACTCATATAGAGTATGAAGGTATTGTTCTTCATGCATGTTCTCATTAATGAAAGTGACCTTCTGGAATATGAGCCTGGCCTTGTTTTTATACATGATTAATAAAATTTGAGGTTGTGTGCTCCCACCTTTCAATTAAAAGTAAATTAAAAAGAATTGCTTGTATTCAAATCCAAGGCTCAAAGGTTAGGATCATCAATGAAGTTGCTTTGTGAGGCATTAATGAGAACACGAAAAGTTCATATCATCATCTAAGATGCAATCTAGGGTTGACAATCCATCCGTAACGAACCCACAAGCAAAATTGGGCATTAAGAGTAAACGTAGTCATGCCGTCAATTTGAATGGTTGTGATCACCTGATCAGGGTGATACGGAGGCTAATACGCCATGAACTCCTATCATGGTCCACCATGATCATAAGCGGGCCCACTTGGGCCTAGATAGATATTCGAACCAGAAAATGGTGGGACTTATTTGTACTGGATTGTAGCTTTTAGGACCTATGGCATTTTTTAAAAAAGTCGATGATTGATTGTGTCTGTCAGTTGGATATTGAACAGCTGAAACTACATTCCTAGAAATTGCTTATGGGTTGGACCCAGTAATGTTACTGGGCTTCAAATTGAGAACAGGCCCAGCCTACTGCCTTGAAATTTGGGCCCGCTCTAAGTCATGACTCTTGTAATGGTCCTGAGATTGGATTCGGGTTGGCCCTCAGTGGAAGAGATTTCGAAGCCAAGATCAAGCCCAGCTCATTTATTATCCAGCTCCAAGACTCGGTCCAAGACGGCCCAAAGGGATACAGGAAGGCCCAGACACGGTCAGCCCACACTTTCCTGGCCTTTGTATTATGTGAGAGCCGGGGCAGGCCAAAGCCCTAGCACTAAGATAGGTGCACTAACACTAAGATGCGGACTTGTTAGGCTTTTCAGAAGGTCAAGTGACAGCGCGGTTTGATTAGTTATCAGGCCTAAAACATACTGGGGCCCAACACAGGCCTATACACTCATAGCCCCATGGACAGTCGACTCTAGTAATAAATAGACCAAGAGGACTTGTTATGTATTTCTATGGATCTCATGGACGGTAAAAAGCCCACAAGTAAATCATTACAATTGGGGAAATGCATCCCGTATTCGGCGTGGACGGGCTACCAGGCCCAACCCACCAGTTGTGAACTGGTTCCACCATTTTCTCTTTCGGGCCGACAGCGAATGTGTGAATGTAGGTCTGTTTATGTACTCGATCTGGGTATAGGAAAATGGGACATCAAGCGATCCAAGCATCGGGTTTGAATAGGCTAATATGTTGTATCAAAGCCATGTAAAGTTCCTATTGAAAAGTGGCAAAATGAAAAGAAGTGTTATGCAGCGATTTGACATGTGTAGATAATGATTTTGGTATGATTACATGGCAATTTAGAATTTAAAAAAAAAATTGTGATCATTCTTGATATGCATCTTAGGCCTCCATGGCAATTTAACATAGTTTTTTTTTTTTTTTTTTTTTAAATGATCGACTTCTTGATCGCAGATTGAAAACTCGAAAGTTTATATTTGGTAACAGTGGTTGTTACGAAAGTACTGATATTTGAGATAAGCTCTTTTGAAAGTGTTAATTATGCTTATCGTTGTAGCAATGGAAAAACTAATGCGTGCTAATTTTCACGGCTCAAAGAACTTAAGGATGTATCTCCAAGGGTGTGACCTTAAAAAAGTTATCATGAAAACAAAGTTAAGATGCCAAAAGAGTGATCAAGTAGAGAAGATATGAGAAAAGAAAAATGAGAAAACTCTTGTAGCTTTCTAAAAAAATCATGCACATCCATCTTCGGTAGGGCTGTACACAAACTGAGTTAGCTTGGTTAGCTCGCTCAACTCGACTCGAAAAAGCTCTATTCGACTCAATTCGAAATTGAGTTCAAGCCAAGTCAAGTTGATTTTTTTAACTCGAAAAAATTCGCCCGAGCTTGACTTGACTTAGATCAAACCCCAACTCGGATCGAACCAGTTCGGTGACTCGGTTGATTTGATATTAATGTTGCTCACCAAGTGTTTAAAGAAATGACTCAACGAAGTGTCAGCTAGTGTCAAGAAAAGTATGTATATGAAACAAATACCATTTTTTCTTGATTTTGATGTTTCCTATAAGGTGTTTGATGAAATCCCTGTAAACAGCTGTTGCTATTTTACGTACAATAAAAAATTAAAAGTGCACTCTATGTGTTTGTGAAAACACCGCACAGGCTCGATCTTGGCTCGAACTCAGCTCGAATTGGCCCAAGCTGCTGACCGAATCGAGCCGAGCAAGCTAGTCAGGCTTGAGGACCGAGCCGAGCAGAGTTCGGGCTGGGGTTAGCTAGTGACCAAGCCAAGTCGAACTGTGCCAAGCTCAACTCGATTTGACTTGTGTACACCTCTAATCTTATGTTTAGAATAAACTTTAAGAACTTACTTCAAAAGTAATGTTCACAAGTGCATATGAACTACTGGATATGTGACTTCAAAGCAAATGAATTCCACAAAGATAAAATTGTTGAGCTTAATTTTGAAGAGTTGAATGAGACTCAAAGTGAAACATCCTGTGACATTTAGAGTGTTATGAGAAAGGAAAGAATGACATAAATATAGCCAATGCTATACAATCTATAATGATAGGGTATGAGAATCTATGACAATGGGATATGATTCGGATACTCGTATGTATCAAAGATTTTCTTTTACTTGACGGGAAAATACAAAATATTGATGAATTGATGAAGTCAATCAAAGAAAATCTTAAAGGTACATAAAGTAGGTCCTATGATATTGAAATCCCAAAGGTGCTTTGAGTTAATTTGGAATTTGTCTATTCCAATTTCTTGAACTTCAGGTACATGGATTTTCAAGAAAAAGAATTAAAAAGTAGCAATAGGCATACTATAGAGAATTTTATGAATGAAGATAAAGATGAGATAAGTAAGATTCTACTTGGCTTGAAAAGTTCTATGGATACAGAAAAAATTATGAACTATTTTATGTGTGATTGTTTTAATAAAACATCGTGCCTTGTAATTATAACTCATTAGTGAAGGTGACAAAGCTAATTAAGAGTATACTTATTATCTAAGCCAAATGCCAAGATAAAGCATGTATGATTGCAATTTTGACACAATATGCAGTTGGTATAAATAATATAATTACTAGATAGTTTAATTTAATTTAATTCAATTAGAGCTCATGTTTTACAAGTCTAAAATCAAATGAGCGGGAAATTTTCAAAATTACCAATAGGTGAAGGACTAATAGGATCGAATACAATCACTAAAATATTAATTTATTTATTTTTTAAAGTTCAATTTAAGAAAGGACATTAGAAGTCCAAGGTAAATAGGACTTATAATCCCTCTACCACATGTTTGTAGCCGTGATTTGTTTTTGGTCCGTCTCACGTTAGTCTTCGTAGATACAATTTTATTGTAGTTAGAAAGTCTAGCATTGTATAAGGACTTTTAAAGCGGTTTGATTTTCACATTAGTCTTGGATTTTTATATATGGCATGGTATGTCGGTGATAAAAAGGTGACATGATATGAAAAGTTAATTTTTCTTGTCCACACCCATTCCATGATTCTAAATCCCATTGTCTAGGTGACATGATATGAAAAGTTAATATTGTAGATATCTGGAGCTGATGTAAGAGTACTACTAGACAGGCTACCTAATGAAAAAGATTATGGTCTCTACAATATTTGGGTGTTGATGATATCATCTTTGGTGTCATATTAGAGAGTAGAGAAATGAGTCAATGGAGTGTCGTGTTTTGCAAGTCTAAAATCAAATAAGAGAGAATTTTTCAAAATCACCAATAGGTGAAGGACTTATAGGATCGAATACAATCTGTTGATGGAGAAATCTAGATCACCCGCACCGAGCTCCGAGCTTGGACTCCAACCTCTAGATACCTGCACAAATGAAGGACAAAGGAGACCCTGGATAGAGCAGGAGACCCTCCGATGCCAAAGTCAGGATAGGAATTTGGGTCTAAGTAGTGTAGTAGGGTTTTGGGTGAGAGATTTTGCATACCTGTTCCCTTACATTTAACAACTATTTATACATTTCAACTGGGATAGATGTGTCCGCAATACTCGGTGCAATCTTAGCCACTAATCACGACCGACGAATATGTACATATTGGCGGTTATGTAGTTATCCTGTTGATCGTGCGATAATGAACACCATATCTGTCGCTCCACTCTTCTGATCAATTTGAGATGATTATGCCGTCGTACCTCGGAGTTGATATTAAGCTGAGCAAGACCTCATTAAGTCTCGTTTCTCAGACGTCTACCTCATGCCTCAATGCTCGGAAGACACTCCAAGCCTCACCACTCAGAGGCATCTCTCGATCACGCTACTCGGATGTCTCTCAATACCTCGCTACTCAGAGGACTCTTCAGGTCTCGGAACACTTCGGATTTTCCAATAATAGAAGCCCCTACTCTCCGAGTTTGGGCACGGACCCAGAGAGTAAATACATGGGAAAAATCGTACACAACCCCTCGAGCTATGAACCGTTGGGTTGTTTAATGCGTACGGCTGTAATTATGACTCTGTTGTCAAGAAGGCGTATCATCGAGGCTCTTCGTCTGCAAACCTATACGGGGTGAACGCGTGGCGACGGTTATGATTTTGAATCGTCAGATTAATTATGAGGCCTCCACGTGGACTAAGGAAGACAGAACGACGTCGCTCCAGCTGCCCAATGCTTCCAGCACATGGCTCGACAGTGCTCGGCTAATGATCCACCGCCACATGTCTTGCAAGGTCAGCTCATGACAATTCGGCGGCAGTCGTATCGATTCACCATAAATGTAGAGGGTATCTCCAAGCTATATAAGCCCTCGTACCCTTCTCCAGGGGAACCCTCATTTCATATTTTCTCCTAAGGCATTTGTTATAGAAGTTTACTTGAGTAGGCGATTTTCGACGACCTGAGTAGGCAATTTCCGGCGACCTGAGTAGGCGATTTTCGACGACCTGAGAGGGCGATTTCTGGTGAGTCTTTCTTACTCCCGGCCTTCTCTTGATATTCTTTTTATTTCCAACTCTTCACAATGTTGAACGACTCGAAGAAATCGGAGAAGGATATGCCTATGAGGACGAGTCCGAACAAGAGAGCTTGGACTCCAGGCAAGAGGCCTCCGAGGGCCCCTTAGAGGCGGTATCTCTCTATCCTCCGCCCACCAGAGGCAAAGGGTCAAAGTCTCGTGCTCATCCAAGGGGCACGAAAAGGATACCCCGAGGCCCGAAAGGAAGGGCTACCGTAAGTCCTTCAGGTGGCCAAGCTACAGAGCTCGTCATCGAGGGCTCGGTGCTCATCGAATCCCAGATGGACTGGGTTCGAGAAGAATTCCAAATCCCTGACTCTGTCCGAATTTGTGCGCCCGCCCCCCACGACACCCCAGGGGACCTCACTGAGTGACATCGTCATTTTCATTTGCGCTCTGTAATGTGGGCTTCATCTTCCACTACATCCCTTCATCCGTGCCCTGACTACACGTCTGAGACTGGCCCAGGGCCAACTCATTCCCAATTCGTAGAGAATATTGATGGCATCATACATGATATGACACCAAGCTGGAAACCAGGAGCTGACGCCTGATGAGTTCCTGACACTCTACCAAGCCAAGCATGACCGCAACGAGCCATATTGGTACTACTTTGCTGCCCAAGCCAACTAGGGTTCAGGCGTCATTCTCAAACTTCGTTCTTCCAATAAGGATTGGAAGAATAAGTGGTTTGGGGCCTTAGGCGAATAGGAAGCACCTGCGGCTGAACTCAAGAATCAACGGGTCCGAGTACCGACTCGATTTGCTCGCCCAAGTCGGACCTTGAGTTAAGTTAACCTCCTCCATGATTTTCTGACCCGACCCTTTCTGACCAAACTTTACCCCTTTTTTTATTTTGTAGAATACCCAAAGGGAGCCCCCCCAACTATCTGTCATAGCGAGGCTCCGCATGGAAAAGCAGCGCGTTTGGCATTACATGATCACTCCGGACAATCTGCATCAGTCCAAACTCTGCAGACTTAAGTCGTTCCCCTCTACTCTAAAGTGAGTACCTCTTCATAGTACTACAGTCCCCTAAATTCAAAAAAATTTTAACCTTCTGCTGCTTGTATAGGTATGGCCAAAGCTGTCGGATCCAGGAAACCTTCTGAATCAAAGAAGAGGAAGCCCCTGCCCCTCAAAGACATGTTGCTTGCCGAACCCTGAGTGAAGATAACTCCTCGGAAGAGACAGGAGACCCAAGGCGAGGCTTCAATTTTTGTTGTTACAGCTCCGATTTCTATTGCTGCAATTTCAGCTGATATCATGGCAACCGATGTCGCGAGAGTCAAAACGACAACTGCATCTAGATCCAGGATCGCTCAAGCACGGACCCTCCAACCTACCACCATCCCTCGAGCCCCCGAAATCCCCCCACCAGCCTCTCAGCAGCCCTGCATGGCAATCTCATCATCTTCCGAGCGCGAGGAGGCCATCTGAACCCCTGAGGTGATGCTCTCCCATCCTAGGGATGGGGGCGCCACAATGGCTGAGGCTCAGGCCTCAGCCGCCAGTGGTACCGGGGGAGGTGGTAGGGTCTGCTCCTCTTCTGAAAGCTCCTGAGGCTGGAAGATCGAGATTTCCTCCGGGCTATCATATGTCCGATTCGGTTAACTGGGCAGCGAAACACGCCCCTGAAGAGGATCGAAATTGCTGACCTCCTCACCAAGGGACACGAGTCCTTCATCAACAACATCGCTTCTATCTGCTACAAGGTAATTCTCATACGAAGATTCTCCCCTCTTATGCTTTTAAATTACTCCCGACTCATACTCTTGCCTCAATTCAGGTCATGTCAATGTTCCTGTCAACTCGAGAGAGATTGAGGGAAATAACCAGAAAGGACATGGAGATAAGGGCCCTCCGAAGTGAAGTCGGATCACTTCGAGAGGAACGGGAGGAGCTTCTGGGCTTGCTGTCCAAGGAGAAGCTAAAAGTGTTGTTGTATTAGGGGGATGCTATCAAGCTTCAAGCTCGTTGCAATGATATCTCGTCCAAGCTTGCGGAGGTCAAAGCTCGCTTAGGTTCGGTTGAGGGGGATAATGCTCGTCTGATGGCTGAGTTGGAATGGGTAAAAGTCGATGCTGCAGAAGATTTGAAGGTCGCGGTTGATGAGACAAAAGCGACCCAGTGTACTGAATCCGAAGCTTCAGTTGTCTCGATGATTGATGCTACCATTGAGGAATTTAAGTCCTTAACGGAAAGGACCACCGAAACTAACAGGTTCTACTTCTGTGGCTACAATGCTTGTGTTGATGACGTCCGGGAGCTATACCCAAACATCGACCTTGATGCTCTTGCCATTGAGGATGCCGAGGGGCCAGCCGATGGAGGTCAGCCTTGCCGGGCTCCTGACACTGGGGTTCCTCCTCCCGACTCCGAGGCTCCCCCTACTCCTCAACCTATCGACCCCAATCCTCCTGTCGAGTAGTTTTTAACCTTTTTCTTTCTGGATGATGATTTTTGGATATTTCTAGATGATGATTTTTGGATATTTTTGGATGATGATTTTTAGATATTTTGTATGATGATTTGCTCTTTTATATGTCGATAGTTGAATGATAATGACTATTAATCTGTCGAATGTTTATTGAGAGACGAGTTGACCTCCTCTGTAACAGTCTGCTCGTCGAAGGGCTCCATCTCTACACATGAGAGACGGTTCCTCATAACGTATTCAGAAAATGGGTCGGCAATCTAATCCGACGGCCGACCTTTTTCTTCGTGGGGGTCCGTGTAGAATGTGTAGGGCCGAACAACTTTTTGTAGAACATAACTTTTATTAAAATAGTAGATTTTCGATGAAACATGCCAACGCTTACATTGCTCCCTTTAGGAGTAGTAGATTTTTAGATACTCGGCATTCCACGGATGCGGTAGAGGGCGTCTTTCCAGAGTCTCAAGCTAATAAGAACCGGGCTTCGCTGAGCTGACAACTCGGTAGGGACCTTCCTAGTTGGGCCCTAAGGATCCTACTCCGGGCTCCAACGTGTTTTGGACCACACAACGTAAGACAAGATCTCCTGGTCGGAAACGTCTTGTCTTGGTCCTGGAGTTGTAGAAATGGGTGACTTGCTGATGTCAACCTGCGATCCGTAGTCTGGCAACCTATCTCAGTTCTTCAACCAGGTCGAGGCTCGTTGTCATTTGATCTATATTCTGTCCTTCGTGATATGATTGCACTCGGGTAGTGGGAAGCCCTATCTCGACCGGGACGACTGCCTCTACTCCATATGAGAGAGAGAATGATGTTTCCCCTGTAGCAGTTCGAGTTGTTGTTTTGTATGCCCATAACACGAACGGTAGCTCGTCAGCCCATGCGCCCTTAGCTTTTTCTAATTTAGTCTTGAGATGACCATTTATTATTTTGTTCACCGCCTCCACCTGTCCATTCGACTGAAGATGTCGTGGTGACGAGTAGGCGTTTCTGATGCCGAGCCCTTGACATATACCCTTGAACCTGTCATTATCAAACTGTTTCCCGTTGTCCGAGACAATGGTATGCGGAATACCAAATCGGTAGACGATGTTCTTCCAAATGAAGTCTATCACCTTCTGCTCGGTGATCTTGGCCACCGGCTCGACCTCGGCCCACTTTGTAAAATAATCCACCACCACGATTGCATATTTTGTCTGTCCCTTAACCTGGGGTAGAGGACTGATGATGTCGATCCCCCACTGGGCAAATGGTCAGGGCCCACTCAAAGGGGTCAATTTTTCTGTTGGCTATCTGGGGATGGCTGCGAACCTTTGGCATTTATCGCACCTCCGAATGAAGTCTCTGGAGTCATCTTGGTAGTCGGCCAGAAGTAACCTTAACGGATGATTTTTTGAGCCAGGGCTCGGCTCCCAGAATGATTCCCGCATATACCTTCGTGGATCTCTCTGATCACATACTTGGCTTCATCCGGTCGCAGACACCTCAGATATGGCTAAGAAAATCCCTTCTTATATAAGGTATCTCCAATAATAGTGTACCGAGCAGATCTAACTCTCAAGTGTCGGGCCTCGGCCCTATCCTCGGGGATCTTTCCGTCCCTGAGAAACTCAACTATCAGATCCATCCAACTCAGAATCATCTATATTGGTTGGATGACATCGTGACCATCGATACTCGGTTTATCCAGGAATTCTATTAGAACAAACCTCGGGATCCTCCCTTCTGTTACCGAGGCAAGCTTTGCAAGTGTATCGGCCCAAGAGTTCTCTGCCCTCGAAATTTGGCTGATGTTGCACTCCTGGAATTCTCCCATCAACCTCCGAGCATCATTCAGGTAAGCTATCATCCTGGCTTCCTTCACCTCATATTCTGAAGATATATGATTCACGACGAGCTGCGAGTCGCATTTAACATTCAGAACTCGGACTCCCAGGGTAGCCGCTAACCTGAGCCCAGCTAACAAAGCCTCGTACTCTGCTTCATTGTTAGATGCTCAAAATTCGAGTCGTATGACATACTGGACTGTCGTCACGTCGGGTGCAATCAGAATGATGTCAACTCCTCCTTCCTTCGAATTCGTTGAACCATCCACGAACAACACCCATCTGTCTTCAACCTTAGCCTCCTTCACACACTGGGGAATAGGAGCCGTGATAGGATCTTCTGTTGATCTTACAAGCGCACCTAGGCTTGGTAGATCTGTTTCACTATTTTGAGTGGTGAACTCCGCTATGAAGTCAGCCACAGCTTGACCTTTGATAGTTGTTCTCGGCCGATATTCGATATCTAATTCACCGAGCTCAATTGACCATTTGATCAATCGTCTCGACAAGTCCAGTTTCTACAGTACTTGCCGGAGACATTGGTCTGTGAGGACGGTTATGGAGTGAGCCTAGAAGTATGGATGCAATCGTCGGGCTGAGACTATCAGAGCTAGGGCGAGCTTTTCCATGTCTGGATACCTTATTTCGAGCGGAATCAACACCTTACTGACATAATACACCGGGTACTGCTTTCCTCCAAACTCTCTGATGAGTGTCGAGTTGATAGCCGAGGGAGATACGGCTAGATAGAGGAACAGTCGTTCTCCTTTCTCTGGTTTGGACAGCAATAGGGGCGATCCCAGATACTGCTTCAGTTGCTGGAAAGCTCATTCGCACTCTGAAATCCATTCCGCCTTCTTATTACCCTTCAACTGCTGAAAGAAGGGGAGGCATCTGTCTGTGGCCCGGGAGATGAAGCGATTGAGCACGACCACTCTTCCTTTGAGACACTATATCTCCTTCATATTCTGAGGTGAGCTCATGTCTAGGAGAGCCCTTATCTTCTCTGGGTTAGCTTCGATTCCCCTCTAACTAACCTGGAAACTGAGGAACTTACTCGAACCCACACCGAACGTGCACTTGGTCGGGTTCAACCTCATCTGATACTTTTGGAGGATAGAAAAGGCCTAAGCCATGTTCGAGATGTAGTCAGCTGACTTGACGCTCTTCACCAACATGCCATCGACGTAGACCTCCATGGTCTTACCGATCTATTGAGTGAACATTTTGTTAACCAGTCATTGGTAGGTTGCCCATGCATTCTTCAACCCGAACGGCATCACCCGGTAACAGTAGAGCCCTTTGTCGGTGACGAACGTCGTCTTCTGTTTGTCCGAGGGATGCATTGCAATCTGATTATAGCCAAAGTACGCGTCCATGAATGTTAGACGCCCGTGCCTGGTTGTACTATTAACCAGATGGTTGATCCTCGGGAGGGGGAAACTGTCCTTAGGACAAGCCTTGTTGAGGTCAGAGTAATCTACACAGACTCGCCACTTCCCGTTGGCTTTTTTGATGAGCACAATGTAAGCAATCCAGTCGGGGTAGTTAACCTCTTATATGAAACCGACATCGAGGAGCTTAGTGACCTCCTTGGCAATCGCTGCATATCTTTCTGGCTCAAAAGCTCTTCTCTTCTGCTTGACTGGCTTGTACTCTGGATCCACGTTTAATCTGTGGACCATAACTTCGGGGTCGATGCCTGACATGTCCTAATGGGACCATGCGAAGACATCCTTATGTTGTCGCAGAAAGCTCATCATCTGATCTCGCTGCTCGGAATTCAACGACGATCCGAACCGAACTGTCTTAGTCGGATCGGTGTCATCGAGCGGGAGAGTTAAGAGGTCCTCCATAGGAGAACTATCTATTGAGGTGTCTTCCCTAGGGTCAAGCGCACATATGGTTACGAGATCCTCCACAGAGGGATTCTCGGTTGAGACATCATCCATGGATTTGAGTGCGCCAATCATGAGGGCCTGCTTTGTCGAGCCTTTCCTAACTGCTATCGAATAGCACCTCTGAGCTTCTCGTTGGTCACCTCTGACGTAACCCACCCCTCTGACCGCAAGGAATTTCATCATTAGATGGCACGTGGAGACTACCGCTCTCATAGCGTTGAGAGATGGACGCCCGATGATGACATTATGAGTTGATGGCACATTCACCACCAGGAAGTCTACTAACAGGGTGACTTGACTTTGCCCCTCTCCCGCTATGACTAGGAGGGAAATTACACCTTCCGAGATTACCCTATCACCTGCGAAGCCGTGCAACGGGGTTCTTTACAGGTCAAAGACGCGATCTGGCAATCCCCATTTTATCGAAGGCCTCGGAGTATAGTACATCGACTGAGCTCCCTGTGTCAATCAAGATGCGATATACCTTGTGATTGGCTATCGTCATCGAGACCACCAGAGCGTCGTCGTGGGGATGTTGAATCCCACATGCATCATCCTCTGTGAACGTAAGGCTGCATGAATTCACTCGGGGTTCCTTTCTCGGCCTACTGGCCAAGTGAATATAATCTTTGGGGTCGGTGCTCCGAGAATGAGCTTTACGAGCTTGGTTCGAGTCACCGCCCCCGGATGGTCCGCCATAGATTGTTTGGATCTCCGCACCTTCGTCTGCGACTCGACTTGGTGGCTCATCCTTCTGAGCCTGCTTTTCTTCTTTTACATAGCGACGCAAATGGCCTTTGAGGATAAGAGTCTCGATCTCTTTCTTCAAGTCGACACAGTCGATGGTATTATGTCCATGGTCGCGATGAAAGCGACAATACTCGTGCTTGTCTCGCTGACTTGCATTTGTCTTCATGCAACTTGGCCAGTTCAACAAGTTCCTGTCTCGGATCTCCGATAGAATTTGTTCTAGAGATGTGTTGAGAGGGGTATAAGAGTTGAATCGGCTCTCGGGCTTTCTACTCGGCCTTCGATTGTGGGACGAATCCTCATTCGCTCTCTTCTTACTCGTACTAGGCTGTGGTGGAGCATTCTTACGCTTATTATCCTTGGAAGAAGGTTCCGAGCTTTGGGCATTCTTCCGCGAGCTAAAGAATTTATTGGCATTCGTATACTTCTGAGCTCGCCTCATGAGTTCGCTTAGGGTAGTTGGGGGATTCTTCCCTATCAAGAAAAGAAATCTCCCATCTTTGAGCCCATCGATCATCGCCGTCAGTACCATTTTGTCGGAATAGTCGTCCACTTGCAGCACCTCCTCGTTGAACCGAGAGATGTAATCTTTTAACGACTCTCCGCTTCTTTGTTTGAGGGTAAGCAGATGAGTTAACGGCTTTCGACTCTTCTTCCCGACGATGAACTGCGTCAAGAAGGCCTTGCTGAATTCGGCAAACGTACTAATCGTCCTCGGCTTGAGTTGTCGGTACCAATTCCTCGCAGCCCCTGTGAGAGTAATGGAGAAAGCCCTGCACATCATTACTTCTGATGCCGACTGAATTTGCATCCAAGAATGGTACGACTCTGTGTTCTGTCTAATCTCTGGACCCTGAATACTGCATGATGAGGGGCATCCTGAACCTCGGAGGCATTGTTTCCTCCATAATTGTGTTAATAAACGGAGGCTCTGTCTCCTCCATCATCGCTTCTACTGCAGTTGAAGCTTGTGTCTGCTGCATATTCTTGATCTGATCTCAAAGTTCTTCAAGCTGAGTCTCACACGTATCTCTATTCTCTGCAACCGCCTCTCGAGGAGCATTAACCTCAGGTGTCCTCCCCCTTCTCCACCTTTCTAATTCATGGCGAAGGTTTGTCGAGGCTAGGGCCGAAGTCTCAGATACGTTTGTCGGGACTCAGGCCACTACATCTCGTACATGAGTTGGCGCTCAGGCTGATGTGCTCCAAGATGCTCCCGCTTACGATCCTATAAGGATGGGTCGATTTGTAGGGACCGGAGCGACCTCTTCTCGATCGGGAGGTAGATGATGACTTGCTGCCGTTGCCGCTTCGGTTGATTGATCTCTTCGACCAATGTTTGCACCTGATTTTGTAACGCACAATACTTGCCACCTCAGCTCCCAGTTCATTGAGACGGTCCAGATGGGGCCGACTCAGCATGGAGTACCGAAGATGAGTGTCGTTGCCCAGCAGGTTCGGGATCCGCTGGCTGCGCCTCAAGTGCTCTCCTTTTTCCGTTAGTCATTTATGGTGGAATTACAAAAGACTTTTTGTCCAAATTTCCTACAGACGGCGCCAAAATGTTGATGCAAAAATCTGGTTCATGTTCACTCCCCAAGTATAGGGTTGTGATGTAGTAATAAACTCGGTAAGATCGAGGTCGAATCCCACGAGGACTGATCGTCACAATTCAAATCTGTGATTCTCCTTAACTAATTCAACAAATAATGGAGCAATTTACTAACACAAATCTATGAAAAAAAAACAATTGAGAATAAGGAAGAAAATTCAATCAGAGAGAGCACTAGGACTTTCGAATCCACCCCTAATTATCCTAACCATTGTTTTGCCTATTAATTCACCTTAATTTAGATTGATCTAACTTATCTAGAGAAAGCACAATCTGTGTCCTTAATCGGGCATACAGATTGTCTAATTCCTTTAAGCAATGCCATGAAGAACATATCCCATGTCCAAATCGGGCATATGGAATATGTAGTTCAGTAAAGCACCATGTTTCTTCCTCTACAGGAACCTGTTCATGATCAGATACAAGTACCTAGAATAAGCATCCAAACCACATCCATCCATAGACTCTGATCAAAGTTCATAGATGGAGAAGTATAGAATTTAAAACAATTAAACACACTAGGGAAAGAAACAAATCAATCTAATTAAAGTAAAATCAACATAGAACAAAGGGTATTCAAATTAGGGGTTTCATCTCAGCCCTAGCTGAGAGATTAGTTACCCATAAACTCCATTAAACAAATGGATAAATAAAAATAAAAATTCATAAAAGGAATTTCAAACCAATTTCTCTCTCTCTTCTTTCTTCTCTTTCTTCTCTTTCTTCTCTCCCTTGCTGTAGATCTGGAGCTCCTCCCTGGTTCTTGAATGTCTTTCCCATGTCTAAGACTCTATTTTTATAGTTGCTGGAAAGCTAGATCAGTGGCAGAGTTGTAGCAAGACATGGAATGGAAATTTTCGCAGCCATGATCGGTGGGCCCCACCGAAGTGTTTTCTGGAAAATCCACCCCGTCCATTGGATTCAGGACGAAATTTCAGTCAAGAATGGGTGGTTTTGAACGTCCATTAACGCGGCCCAGAGAAGAAAACACGAAGAGATCAGTTTTGAACGTTGCAGGGCAGCCCTTTTGTGGCCTCTGTATCATACACGTGTGTACGCATGAGAGTGGAATATCAGCATAAGTTTGTAGTGCTCGCGGCCCTCTACAAGATGGACGGCTCGGATCAGTCGTACGGGCGACGTGTGGGGCCCACAGTGCTTCGCAAAAACAGCCAGCGGCCGGTCCTCGCTGCCGCGTAACAGGGACGCGGTTCTTTTCCGCTGCGAAAATGGTGGGGCCCACTGTGATGTTTTGTTGGGAAATCCACTCCGTCCATTTGATTTGGCTCGGAAAACCGTCCAGATATGCACGGTTTTGAATGAGCTTGAGTGTGGCCCATTGAGTTTTAAATACACCGTCCATCTGACATTTGAACGGATAAACACCAATTTTTGCTGTCATTTGAAATTCCGCCTCCTAGGCGACGGTAACATGGACCTTAGAGAGACAATGGATGGTCTGGATTGAACGTTTGATGGACGATGTGGACCCACAACTCCAACGACCGTTCGTCGTTTGCGGACGCTGGCGCGTGAGCGGGCGAGCGGCTGCGGGTCAGCGGTCGTTTGACCGAGGCGGCGGTTCGGTGTAGCGCCAGCGCACGTGCGCTTTATGCACATGCTCAAGCATGTGGGGTCCAATGCAATGTTTCGGAGAAATCTGCACCGTCCATCCTTTTCTTCATATAATGTCAACCGCCGAAATCAAGTTTGAGACAGTTCCGATTATCAGGTGAGCCTGAAATCAACGGTTTGCGAGCTGATTTGTCAATTGGGACACTTCCATAGTGATCCGAGGGCTGAAATTTGAAATGTACGGTTAATTTATGGCCCTCATCCCATGTATGGAGTTTCGAACTGATCGGATGGTGGGAACCATGTGATCTTGCATTCTGGACCCTTTTCGGGCTCCTTTGGCTTGTTTTCCTCAGATCCCAGGCGTGTAAAATCTTCATTATCAGTTCTCTGGAGTCCATCCCGTGCTCTAGAGACTTTGGATCATCAAATCCATGCTTTTAATCCTCTTTTCAGTCCAATGCTCATTATTACATCCTGCAATGAAAACACGATTAAAATATTCCATTAGGCCTTACCAGGTATGTAAATTTAGGCAATTACTGGGGTCTGATATGTAATATTCGACCCTGATCAGTTCACCTGCACCGAGCTCCAAGCTCAGACTCCGATCTCTAGATACCTGCACAAAGGAAGGACAAAGGAGACCCTGGCTAGAGCAGGGGACCCACCGATGCCAAAGTCAGGCTAGGAATCTGGGTCTAAGTAGTATAGTAGGGTTTTGAGTGAGAGATTTTTTGTACCTGTTCCCTTGCATTTGACAACTATTTATACCTTTCAACTGGGATAGATGTGTCTACAATACTCGGCGCGATCTTAGCCACTAACCACGACCGATGAATATGTAAATATTGGCGGTTATGTAATTATCCTGTTGGTCGTGCAATAATGGGACACCGTATCTATCGTTCCACTCTTCCGATCAAGTCCGAGATGATTATGGCGTTGTACCTCGGAGTTGATATTAAGCTGAGCAAGACCTCATTAAGTTTCGTTTATCAAACGTTGCCTCAATGCTCGGAAGACACTCCAAGTCTCACCACTCAGCGGCATCTCTCAATCACACTACTCGGATGTCTCTCAATACCTCACTACTCGGAGGACTTTTCATGTCACGAAGCACTTCGGATTTTCCCATAACACAATCAGTCGAATATTATTATATTTTTTTTTAAAGTTCAATTTAAGAAAGGACATTAGAAGTCCAAGGTAAATGGACTTATAATCCATCTACCACATGATTGTGGCCGTGATTTGTTTTTGGTCTCGTCTTACATGCACATGATTGTAGCCGTGATTTGATTTTGGTCTCGTCTTACATGCACGTTAGTCTTCGTTAGTCTTCGTAGGTACAATTTTATTGTAGTCAGAAAGTCTAGCATTGTAAGGACTTTAAAAGAGGTTTCATATTCACATTAGTCTTGGATTTTTATATATTGCATGGTATGCTGGTGATAAAAAGGTGACATGATATGAAAAGCTAATTTTTCTTGTCCACACCCATTCCATGATTATTCTAAATCCCATGTCTAGTGTGAATGTAGACCTCTTGAGATACTTGCATTGTAATCAGCGCAGTGGGCCATCAAGCGGTCAAAGAAGTGGGGTCGAAGAGGATAACATTATGGCAAGACTAATGCTGGAGCTGATGTAAGAGTACTACTAGACAGGCTACCTAATGAAAAAGATTATGGTTTCTACAATATTTAGGTGTTGGTGATATCATTTTTGGTGTCATGTTAGAGAGTAGAGAAATATGATGGACGTTTAATTAATCATTTTGAGTATGAAGGTATTGTTATTCTTGCATGTTCTCATTAATGGAAGTGACCTTCTAGTCCATCAGGCCGGCCTTGTTTTTATATATAATTAATAAGATTATAGGTGGTATGTTCCCACCTTTCAATTAAAAGTAAATAAAAAGAATGGCTTGTATTCAAATGCAAGGCTCAAAGGTTAGGATCATCAATGAAGTATGATTATTAAGTGGTTGCTTTGTGAGGCATTAATGAGAACACAAAAGGTTAAAATCATCATCTAAGATGCAACTGAGGTTAATAATCCATCCGGATCCATATCGAACACGCAAGCATAATGGGCATTAAGAGTTGCCGCCAATTTGAATGGTTGTGATCACCTGATCAGGGTGATACGAGGCTATACGCCCTGAACTCCTATCATGGCCCACCATGATCATAAGCGGGCCCACTTGGGCCTTGATAGATATTCGAACCAGAAAATGGTGGGACTTATTTGTACTGGATTGTAGCTTTTAGGACCTGTAGCATTTTTAAAAGAGTCACTGTTTGATTGTGCCTGTCACTTGGATATTGAACAGCTGGAACTACATTTCTAGAAATTGCTTATGGGTTGGGCCCAGTAACTGTAACTGGGCTTCAAATTCATAATAGGCCCAGCGTACTGCCTTGAAATTTAGGCCCGCTCTAAGTCTGACTTTTATAATGGTCCTGAGATTAGACTCGGGGTGGCCCTCAGTGGAAGAGATTTCGAAGCCAAAACCCAAGCCCAGCTCATTTATTATCCAGCTCCAAGACTCGGTCCAAGACGGCCCAAAGGGATATGGGAAAGCCCAGACACGGTCAGCCCACACTTTCCTGGCCTTTGTATTATGTAGAGCTGGGCATCGAGTCAAGTTGGACCAAGTTAGGGCTGACTCGACTTGATCCGGTTTTGAAATAGGCCTAACCCGAACTCAATCCAACTCGATACCGAGTTCAGCATGCCTGACTTAATCCGAGTTCAGTCTGGCCAAGACTGATCTGAATCGAGTCCAATCCGGTCAGAAGTACCGAGTCGGGTTGAGTTGGCACCGAGTCGGATTGAGAGATGAGGGAAGGAGGGAGTGGAGAGGAGAGAGAGGAGGAGGAGGGTGATGGTGGTGGGTGGTTGCCGGGCTTGGAAGAGGAAGAGGAGAAGGATGAGGGAGGGGAGGGAAGGAGGGAGGGGAGAGGAGAGAGAGGAGGAGGAGGGTGATGGTGGTGGGTGGTTGCCGAGCTTAGAGGAGGAGGATGATGAGGGAGGGAGGGAGAAAGGTTGAGATCGGGTCGCGGTAGGGTTAGAGAGTCGGGTCGAGTCGAGTTTAAGATCGAGTCGAGTCTAATCGGATCGAGTTTCAGGTTGAGTTAAGTCGAGTCGAGTTACTGGGTAACTCGAACTCGACTCGATTTGAGTTTGGATTGGGCGAAGCTTACTCGGTTCGGACCAATTCACCCATTCCGTTCGGATTGAGTCGGATCGGACGAAGTCAGACGAGTCGAGTTAACCGGATTGGGTCGTCCCATGCCCACCTCTAGTATTATGTGAGAGCCGATGTGGGCTAAAGCCCTAGCACTAAGATAGGTGCACTAACACTAAGATGCCGACTTGTTAGGCTTTTCAGAAGGTCAAGTGACAGCACGGCCTGGTTAGTTATCAGGCCTAAAACATACTGGGGCCCAACACAGGCCTATACAATCATAGCCTATGGACACTCGACTCTAGTAATAAATAGACCAAGAGGACTTGTTATGTATTTCTATGGATCTCATGGACGGTAACAAGCCCATAAGTAAATCAATACAATTGGGGAAATGCATTCCTTATTTGACGTGGACAGGCTACCACCCGATTGGTTTTGGGCCCAACCCACCACCAGTTGTGAACTGGTTCCACCGTTTTCACGCCGATAACGAATGTGTGAATGTAGGTCTGTTGATGTACTCGATCTGGGCATATGAAAATCAGATTTTGTAATTGGCCCAGCTCAATTGGTTCAAAATCTGGGCCGTAACCAGCCCATGTCTGACCACCTATTGACAGCACTCAGTGGATCGTGTTTCTCCATCTTGGCTTCAGTCTGTTTTATGGATCTGATAAAATCAGACCAGGCCACAGCCCAGCCCAGTTCAATATCATGTTGATTGATTCGAGTCGAGGTTTGTTTATGGCTGTAATGGGCTGGGCTGGGGTCACATTTAAATCCTGGTGGCCATGCCCATCCAGCTTGTGCTATTCACCAAAGAAAGAGTACTTGAATCCGGCCCTATTTCAACGGGTCTCTGTCCAATTTTCAGACCCGTTTCAAAAGAGAGATCCGATCTGTGTACCTCATATACGTGTATATCTCACCCGTATGTGAGATCCAATCCGTCCACTAGATGTGTTCGACCATTTAAATAACCTTATTTATTTAAGAGACAGGACTTGGACCCGAACCAAACGGGGTACTCATTACCGGACAGGAATCCTCTGCAAGGCCTGCTTTACAGCGGGGTGGGATACCAACCACAGGGTTGTGTGTATAATCCTATCCGTCTATCAGATTCTACCCTTGATATTAGCCCCCCAGGCCTAAAAATCAGCTAGATCTACAACTCAGATGGGTAAGTACACCATATGGAACTGCGGGGATGGGATCCCAACCATAGGGTTGCCTGTGGGGCCACCATGATGTGTATCTTTCATCAAACTCATTAATCAAATGTAACAAAATCAGCATTTAAAAAAATAAATAAATAAATAAATAAAACAAAATCAGCATTTAAAAATAATAATAATAAATAAATAAATAAAACTCAGGTGGGCCACATTGTGAACTTTTGTGACCGATTTTATGCTATTGCTGTTGGTGTGGGCCATACGAGTATTGAGTCTGGCTAATCTTCTCTACTAATCGTGCAAACAGTTCTCACCTGATGGACGGAGTGTATTTTACATATATAACATGGTGGACCCCACGAAGCTTGGCTGTTGTGCTGCATAAAACAGGTGTTGTAGGCAATTCAGCCCCCTTACCCAATGGGTACTCTTAACACAATCAGATCCGGGTCCAGGACTTAAACGATGGTGGTCCGCATGAAAATGAGGCATTTGTGTGACCTACAGGTTTGGTGATGGCCTGAACACGACTCATCCCAACTGGACCCCACCAATTTAACTATAATCTGCTTGGGCTGGACCAAACTCAGGTTTAAGAATGGAATATGGGACTTGAGGCATGCCTAACCCTACCCAGTTGGCAAACGAATATACACAAGACTGATAATATGTGTACATATATCTTAAACATTGGTATTATTTTGTTTTGGGTCATGAACCAGATTGGTTTGGTACATCCAGCCCAAACCATTCATAATCGATTGGTTTGCTTGGGAAGGGTTCAACCCAAGCCCCATCCATAAGTAAATAGTATGCATTTCTGGCCCGAACCTGACCTGCTAAGCATTTAGCTTGACCCAAACGGCCGACACAACCCATTGCCACAGTTCGTCAAATAAGCGGGCGCCCACTCAGAATGTTTGCCACTCAAGGTTTTTATTTCTTTTCTTTTCATATGGTTTGAGAAAATGATGAACATGCGCATGCAGTCCAGCCCACCTGATGAGTAGACCAGTCTTAATCCTTGTACATGGATCATCAACTTCATGGAGGGCCCCACCCAACACATAACTTGGATCATGTCTTTGATGGACTCGGATTGCATGGTGTAGAACCGACGTCGGTACTATGTGGCAAATCTGTGCACCCCTCCATGATGTATGTGTTTTATCTACGTGTGGGCCCCACCTTTGGTGTGGGTCGTCCATCATGCAAGGCCCACCTTGGTTGTAGGCCATTCATCATTAGGGGCTAACTTTTAATGTACACAGTTCATTAGATAGGGCCTACCTTTGATGTTAGTCATCCATCATGTGGGGCCCACCATCAATTTTATCGTCCATCATATGGGGCCCATCTTCAATATCCAAGGCCCATCATGTGGTGCCCACCTCTGATGTGGGCCATCCATTATGCGGTATCCACCTTCGATATGGACCATTAATCATCAAGCCGACCATTGATGTGGATTGTCCATCATGTGGGGCCCACCTCAATGTGGATCATCCATCATGTGAGGCCCACCATTATTAATTGCCCATTATGTGGAGCCCACCTTTGATGTGGGTTGGTCATCATGTGGGTCCCACCTTCAATGTGGGTTGCCCATCATGCAAGGCTTGCCTTGTATGTGGGCCATTCATCATTAGTGGTGGACCTTTGATGTGGATCATCTATCATGTAAGACCACCTGGATATGGGCTACCATATATTATGTGTCCCCTACTAGATCATTTAACTATTCATTGGATGATTTTTAAAATTATCTCATGAAATTAGAAGGGGGTCAGGGACAAATATCATATTTTTTTTAAAATTATCATAAGTTGTCATGTCGCCAATAAAATTAAAGGAAACAAGTTTTAACAGTTGAAAAGCAATAAAAATAACTTATAGAAATAAGTTGCTATTTCTTTAAAAAAAATTTTAATTATTTAAGTTTAATAATCAAATTAACTTGTTTAAGAAAAATAACTTATTAACTTACATAAGTTTTAAAAAAATGAAAAACTACTTATTTGATAGTATCCAAATGGGCCCTTAAAGCATATTTAGATCATAAGTTACTTAAATTATTTATGCCTTAAGTAGCTTATCTTGATTTCTACCTATTAAGCTGAAGCTATGATTACATAACTTTAAGTAAAAAAGTTATTTATAATTGATCTTAAACCAAATTTACTTATTTAAAATAAATTACTAATCTAATGTTGTAAGTAGAAAAAGTAACTTATTTGGTTGTATTGAAATTGGCCATTAGTGTGAGACACACCCTTCAACGGTGGTTATCCGTTACTCTCTATGACATGGTTCATGAGACTACCTTTTTTTTTTTCAACGGTGGATGCCACATCCCAATGTTTTCGATGGTGTGGCCCACTTAAGCTTCGGATCTACCATTTTTTTACCCATTTCCTATCCTAATCTAGCCTAGCAAATGAACGGAATGGATTCCTCACAATCATCTTGAGTGGGGCCTACTGACCTGCTCGTTTAAAAAAATAAAAAAATATATATATACTTTTACAATGACTAGCAAAAGCACGTCACCTCACGAGCCCGCCCGCCTCCTCGATATTCTCTTCTTTTCCTCCTTCACTCGCTGCAAGAGCTAACCCTACCTGACCTGTCTGACTCCTACCGTCCTTCATGTTGGGTCCCACAACAATGATCTTAACCGTCCATCGGACCAGAGCCTTATAAGATTCCTACTTATCAAAATTCCTTTCCCGAGAACTCACTGTGCGGCCGACCAGATCATCTGATCTGCCTCATATTTCACACCAACACTACAAACCTGCCGAACTCGATGAACGTCCTAGATCTCTCTTCTAGCCATCTTAGTGGACCTTACCTATTCCCAATAATTCTGCGATAAACCATTGTTACACAAATCCGCACGAAGCCTTTCATTTAATCTCGGTCCTCCTTTTCTTTGTCCCTCATTCCTCATCCAATGATTTTCCATCAACCAACCTCTTCCAATACTAAAGAACCAATCAGAAGCTCTCCCTCACATTCATGCTCTACAAGTGGATAGATATTGTGTGCAGTGGTTGTTTCTTCCAAACCCAGAACCCATCAAGTAAAACCTCCTAGAACTTCATTTTGTGTGGCCCACAAGCTCCGTGAGATCCCTCAACACCTTCTCCAACTTTCCATTTTAAGAAAAACGTATCAAATCTAAATCTGTCATGATCGGTCATCTATCTTTCTTGTTTAACACCACCAACTGTATCAGCGTGTCAAGATCTTATTTCCCTCTTAAACTGATCTCTAAATGGCCCACCTAAACCACGTATGAACGCTCTTACCATAGTTTAAATCGAGTCTTGTACTCTTACTCGGGTGGTAGACTCTCGGGAGTTTCAACACCCGGTTAAGGGTTCGAGTACCCATAGGTGGTGAAATTCCACTACGGCGTGCGTGTGGAGTGTGTGTGCATGTGTTAAAAATAAAAAATAAAAAAATAAAAAAATAAAAAATAAAAAAGAGTCTTGTAATATGCCTTCCAACCAAACACGATAAACCATTGTGAAAACCCTAATATATTGAGCTCGAAGACTCATATGCATTGCTAACTCCATAACTATGAGAATGAAGACTCATATGCATTGCTAACTCCATAACTATGAGAATTATAAATTATTGTTCGATCCTTAGAGAGAGTTTGGAATAATCCAAAGAGAGTGACATTCCATCGAGACGGATGGAGAGAACTGAAACGTTGAATCGACAAAATTGCTAAACCATTCCAAACCGCATCGCTAAATCCTAGCCAGCTGTTATACGTGATGAGAAGGAAAGCAAAGAGTGTTGGGGGCCTTGCACAAAACCTTTGGATCTAGCCCTCGAGAACAAACCAGAATTATGGATAATAAAGCAATGAAAACAATCAATGCATAAACCACACACCACACAAGAGATTTTTACGTGAAAAACCCTCAAAGAAGTAAAAACCACAGGACCTCGTCCAGATCGACAATTCACTATAAAGTAGAACGTTACAAACTTCTTCACTCACGCAGGAGTGGATAAATAATAAGAGAAATAGAGAAAACGGAGAGATCTAACCAATTACGAGGACATAGAAGCGCTGAGATATAGATTGCACACACTACAAGAAATATGGTTTTTACCTACGAAACTTTTACCTACAAAACTTTTTTTCGTAGGTAAAGATGACTTTTACCGACGAAAATATTTTTCGTAGCTAAAAGCCTACTTTTACCGACGAAACTGAATTTCGTAGGTAAAAGGCATCTTTACCTACGAACATTTTCGTAGGTAAAGGGTCCTTTGACTTTTTTAGATAGAAAACCCAACCTTTCCCTACGAAATAAGATTTCGTAGGTAAAACACATATTTACCTACGAAAATATTCGTAGCTAAATGGTCTTTTCAATATATAAATTTCCAAAGTTTTCTTTTACCTACGAAATTTAATTTCGTAGGTAAAACCCTTATTTACCTACACAACCATTTGTAGCGAAAGGGTCTTTTGAATTTTTCAACCTTGCCAGCTTTACTTTTACCTACCAAATTAAATTTTGTAGCTAAAACATAGTGTTACCTACGAAAATATTCGTAGCTAAAGGGTCATTTGAATTTTTCACCCCGCCACCAATTTGGAAAACGCGTTTTGAATTTCCTTTTACCTACGAAATAGAATTTCGTAGCTAAAAGCCATCTTTACCTACGAATATTTTCGTAGCTAAAGTGTGTTTTTAATTTTTAAAAAAGCAAAAAATGGAAAACGCTCCCTTTTACCTACGAACTTTAATTTCGTAGCTAAAAGTCATATTTACCATGTTTTGAATTTACTTTTACCTACGAAAACAAATTGAGTAGCTAAAAGCCATCCTTGTTTTGAATTTACTTTTACCTACGAAATAAATTTCGTAGCTAAAGCGTCATTTGAATTTTTCGCTCCCCCGCCGTTAGGGGTGCACACGGTTCGGATCCGGTTCCAAAAGGGAAGAGAAATAAAGGTGGCCCCCTTCACATTGACGGTCCATATCGACAGCTGGCAGGATCCATTCATCTACATCCTTGGTCACTCGGTTCCAGTTTCAAAACCGAAACCGAACCGTGTGTGCCCCTACCCGCCGTAAAAATTGAAAGCGTGTCTTGATTTTACTTTTACTATCGAAATCGAATTTCGTAGTTAAAAGCCATCTTTATGTACGAATATATTCTTAATTTCACCTATGGATAAAAGTATTTGTACCGGCTCTTGGACTTTACTAAAGAACAAAAATATCAAAAAATTTACATTTGCCTACGAAATCGATTTTCGTAGGCAAAACCTATCTTCGCCTACGAAAATATTCGTAGCTAAAGGGTCTCAAAAACTTCACATTTGCCTAGTCTCGCACTCACCTTTGGCTACGAAAATATTCGTAGCTAAAGGGTCTTAAAAATCTTTCCACCAGGAAAGCGGTAAGACTTTTGCCGACGAAATTTTCGTCGGGAAAAGTTTTTCCTAAATATTTAAATAACATTTTTGTCAGTAACCTAAATGTGTGTGTGTGTGTGTGTGTGTATATATATATAAAATTAGAAGGCAGTATTTAATTAATTTGTAATATCACATGAAATAGAATATTTAAAAGTTACAAAATTTTAAATATGTTTTAAATAATATTTTGAGAACAAAATAATCCTATTGAAGAGAAAAATTTCCATTTTGAAATTTTTGAAAAAAAATTAAAATATGAGAAGTTTTTTGAGATTTTGCAAATAAAAACTCAAAATTTGTTTTTAAAATATTTTTGAAATATTTTATAATAAAATGCTATTTATTTAAAAGAGTAAAAAAAAAAAATATACCTTTAAAAAAAATGTTAAATTTATTTGTGAAAAATAAAATTACTAAATTATTAGGCACACCCACTAATTGAATCTTTAATTGTTTTTGGACAATCTAATCAGTTTAAATTAAAGAGTAAATAACTTCAGATGTTTAAATCAAATTTCATTAAAATTGTTGATCAATCTTGTATTCCCAATATCTTTCTCATATGTAGCTTAATTGAGGCGAGTAACTTGTCAAATTGAGAGTATTGATCAGTAAAATAGAGTGAATGAATCAAACATGTAAAATGGGCCAAATATTATGGTTAAAATTGTGACCCAACTTACTGACCTCGTGAGAACCTAAGAATTGATGTTTGTAAGTTTTGTGGGCCCCATCATGATGTCTGTTGAACATCAACACCGTGGAATTGATGTGTCCCCTTTAGGTTATGAGATATCTCAAAAATCATCGGTAAATGAAACTCAAGTGGGCCATACCATTTAAAACTATGTGAAGACATCCTAAAAAATATGGTGGGCCCCTATAAATTTATTTGTGACTTTATTAACAGATTGGATGGAAAATAAATGTTATGATGGGCCCCTATAAATTTTTTAATGGTGAAAATCCTTATCCTTACTGCTATTTTTATCGAGGTCAAACCTTTGTATATGATTCGTTTTTGGCGTAATAGTCTAAAATGATCTTTAAAAAAATGGATGAATAACGTGGATATAGTAAATGCATAATTGTGGGGCATATAACTTTAATTTCATTTGAACCAAAGCTCAAGAAGAGTCGGTGCTCTTCTTAGCAGTAAACGAACCTACACTGGCTATATAGCTGGTGTGTGGTACACTAGCTAATCAACTTCCATGGTAGACTCACAAGAGTTTCAACAACAGGTCAAGAGTATAAGGGTTTAGAATACTCATAGGTGGGATTGGATGGTGTACCACATGGTACTACTGTATAGCTGATGTGGGTAGCTGTCGAGCGTTGACACTAGACACCAGCAATTTCATTAATTGACTTTAGTGATTATACTTTTAACCAAGCTAGTCATCTTTTTTACTATCTCAATCAAAAGTAGACTCCACAAAATTCTTGCAAACCTCTTAATACAACATGACAATCAATGTTATGGTGGAGTTTACTTTTGATTGAGATGGTAAAAAAGGCTCACCGTATAAATGGCTCTACCTATACGTTAGCCATCTTTTCTCACTATTTGCTTGAATATGCATAGAATTCATTTATTTACACTGCCATACTGAACGACATATATTTCCTATTTAAAAAGAAAAAGAAAATAAAGCAGGTGGTTTTTGGATGAAATTATTGGTCTTCTGTTTTGAATTTAAGACAACCTATTGTGATAGTTTACAACCTTTTTGTAGGCTGTGGTATCTCATCCAAGCTACATTGCACTCTAGCAATTTAATCCAAACTAGCCAGGTGGTACAGCCTATTGTGAATGGCTCATGACCTGAAAATCTGACTATAGCAACCCATTTAAAAGGTGATGGTCAGCGGTCTAAAATAATTCAAGCATTGGATGGTTATCATTGTTTGATCTGCTTAATTTTTTAATAATGCTCCAATGAGGACAATTCCACGGTCTGTATGGATGTATATATGTCATGGGCCACACTCTTGCTCTAGGAAGCCCATTCGCATGCCATGAATGTACAAATGTGGCACATGTTTTGGATCAAGCTGATGTTTGTGTTTTCTATTCATTCATATATTTTTGATATTATGAATAACCTTTATCCATTTTTGGACAATCTGATCAGTCTAGGTTGAAGAGTAAATAAGTTCAGATGTTTAAATCAAAATTCACTCAAATTGTTGATCAATCTTGTTTGCCCAATATATTTCTCATATGCAGTATGATCGAGGCGAGTAACTGATCAAATTGAGGGTAATGATCAGTAAAATAAAGTGAATGGACTAGACATGTAAAATGGGCCCATCATGATGTGTGTCGAACATCAACACCGTGCATTTGATGTCTCCCCTTTAGCTTATGAGATATCTAATAAATCATCTGTTACGAAACTCAGGTGGGCCATACCATCTAAAACTATGTGAAGATATATTTTTTAGATGTCTTCACATAGTTTTAGATGGTATGGCCCACCTGTGTTTCGTAACGGATGATCGTCAATACCATTATCTAGATCATCGATATTATATGATCCAAATCAACAAACCACCATGGATATTATGATCTAGACCATTCTGACCATCAATACAATTATCCATACCATCTAGATTGTTGATGCTATTACCAAGATCATCTTGACCATGAATATTATGATCCAGAGCACAACTGATATTATGATTCAGGCCATTGAAACTGTGGGTATTATGATCCAAACTATCTTGACCATCAATAATGTGATCCAAACCATCTAGACCATTGATTGTATGATCCGGACCATTCAAACCATAAATATTCTGGTCTAGACCATCCAGAAAATTGATATTATGATCAAGACAATCCAAACCATCGATCAAGACAATCCAAACTATTGATTTCATGTGGTGTGGTGCACCTGAGATTTATGTAGTGGGGTCCACTACAGATTTTTATCTGCCTCGTTCTTTAGCTCATGATGTAAAATGATATCTCAAAATGGATGGACGGTGTGGATATAACAAATACATCATAGTGGGGCCCACAAAACTTGGTGGATGTTGGTTGGTGCTTTATGGGTCCCACCATGATGTATGTGTTTCATCCATGTCGTCCATCCATTTTTACAAATCATATTAGGGCTTGACGCAAAAAATGAGAGGGATATAAATCTCAGGTGGACCACACCACATGAAAACCATAGTGAGTGGATATCCACCATTAAAACCCTCCCAAGGCCCACTGTACTTTCTATTTGATATCCAATCTGTTGATTAGGTCATACAGGCCCAGATGAAGGGAAAAGAAATATCAGATTGATCCAAAACTTTATATGGCCCCCAAAAGGTTTTTAATGGTTGATGCTCATTCAACACTGTTTCCTATAATGTGGTCCAGTTGAGATTGGGATATACCTCATTTTTTGTCTCATACCATAAAATGAAATGGAAAAAATAGATGGACGGCAGAGATGAAACACATACATCATGGTGGGGCCCACAGGATTTACTCAATACTCTTGGGAACGGATTGGCTACTCCCCTGACACCAGCCAATGGCTGGTGGTTGGTGCTCTGTGGCCCCCACCATGATGTATGTGTTTCATCCATGCCGTCCATATATTTTTATGGATTTTAAAATATGAGACCAAAAATGAGATATATCCAAATCTCAAGTGGACCACATTACAGGAAACAGTGTTAAATAAGCGTCGACCATTAAAAACATTTTGGTAGCCATAAAAGTTTTGGATCAAGCTGATTTTTGTTCTTTCCCTTCATCTGGTCCTGTATGACCAAATCAACAGATTGGATGTCAAATAAACAATACAGTGGGCCTTAGGAGGATTTTAATGGTGGATATTCAATCACTATTGTTCTCATGTGGTGTGGACCACCCGAGATTTTTATCCCTCTAATTTTTGGAGTAAAGCTCTAAAATGATCTTAAAAAATGGATGAACGGAATGGATGAAACACATAGATCATGGTAGGGCCCACAGAGGACCGTCCAATTCCTGCCCAAAATTGGCGCGCGCTCAAAAGGCGCCGCGCCCAATCCCTCTTCCCTCTCTCTCTCTCTCTCACCCCTGCCCTGCTCCTCTGCCCTATCGCGCCGCACCCAATCCTCTGCCACCTCTCTCTCTCTCTCTCTCTCTCTCTCTCTCTTCTCTCTCTCTTCTCTCTCTCTCTCCTCTTCGTCCCGGTCCCAGACTCCCCTAGCCCGGAGGCCGTGCGTCGTCGCCCTCCTTCCGACGTCTGACATCTCTCTCTCCTCTCTCTCTCTCTCTCTCTCTTCTCTCTCCTCTCTCTCTCTCTCTCTCTCTTTCTCTCTCTCTCTCTCAGATCTGTAGGTGGAGAAGATCAGGGAAAGAATTCGCAATCGCAGCAGCTGGGGTCGTGATTCTTCTGTTCATCGTCCGTTCCACCTTCGATTCATGGCAGGAAGGGAGCGGTTCGACCAGACCGATGGGTTCGGATTCGGATCTCGTGGAGCTGACTCTGGTGAGAAATGCAAAGGCCAGAGGAGCTGGTGAGAGAATTTCTGATTTTCCTTTCTCTTATTTTTTAATTATTTTTAAATATATATTTTTTCGAATAAGCTCCTTGCAAAACCTTAAAACGCTCTTAAACCCCCTATTGAAAATAGAACTTACAACCGCCTCCCTATTTAAAAACAAAAATTACAAGCACCTCCCTGTGACTTCATTCAATGCATGGCATTCAGTGGATTCTGCAATTTAGTTGGTTTAATTTGAGTTAATATATGCCAAATGTAAAAATTTTAAATGGCTGCATATCAAGCATCATTCACAACCAAAGTATCAAATAACTCCCCTTCTTATTGTTTGTGTGCATCATACTAAGATCTTGTGTCACATGTTTAGCCAGTTTTTAGTGTGTTATAACTTGTATTATGGTCATGAAGGAGAGTGACTTTTGCACAATAGCAAAAGCATAATTTTGGACAGCAAAAAGTTCAGTTCATAGGAATTTTCAGAGTTCTGTAGTTTAGAAATGCATGTTCTCAGTTAGAGATGCAACTGAGTTCAGCTTGATCCATAGTCCATCGGAAAATTTAGTTCAATAGCAATGAATTTAGCAATGCATTTCAGTTCACAGAAATTCCAATGGTATGGACTTCAACAAAATGTTCAGTTCAAGCTACAGTCCACATTCCAGTTCAAGTTCAGTTCACAAATGAGTTCCAGTTCACAGATTTGTCAGGAGTTTAGTCTATGAATCAGTTGACAAATTAGATTAGGATCTGCTGCAATCACATGATGCAATCCAGTTCACATGAGTGCATGAATCAGTTTACAAATGAGTGCAAGAAAGAAAAGTAACCATTGATTTGGAAAAAAACCATTAATGTGCATCACTTCACAAAAACCTGCAACCCATCTCTGCAATCACAGAATAAGTCAATGAATCACTTCACAACCATCCATTGATCTGCATCACTTCACAAGCATGTGCATAACATTAGTTACAAAAGTCTAGGATCTGTTGCAATAAGGAAAAGTCAATCAGTTACATAAATGAGTTGATGAATCAGGCTACAAATGAGTGCATGAAGCCCAAGTACTACTCCTACATGTGGTGACAGGTCTGCATTGATGGCTAGTTTAGAAATGAGTGCACAAAAGGAAAGTAACCATTGATTTGAAAAAAAAACCATTGATACAAAAGGAATTCTCATATCAGATCTTTGGAGAAGACTGGGAGACTGCGGAAGTTTACAAATTTCGAACCAAAGACATTGTTGTTGCAACTGTCCGTGGATTTAATGGTGAGATGTTTGTTATTACTGTTTATATAAATGCCAATGCAATTGTCATGTAATTCTTTATTTTGTTTCCAATGACATCATAATAAGTGGCCCACACATGTATGAGAAAAGGAATGGTTGGAAAAGGCCTACCTGACAAGTGTTGGGTTCTAGCTTAGAGCTTGAGAACTGGTAAAGGAAATTCACGTGAGGAGAGTTTGGACATAGTCTGACATCTGGGCCATTGATCAGGTGCACCATTTGAATGCCCTAGTCCTAAAAATCTGGCCATCAAGTGGGCCCCACATGTATGAGAAAATGGATGGTTGGAAAAGTAAGACCGACGATTATACTCAATGTACAGGCGTGGCCCACCTTGCAATTAGATTGCCTTGATTTTCGGACCAGGAATGCTCATAGCAGGGCTCATCCGTCTTCTTGTTGGTATTTTGTTTCTGTTGTGCATCTGAACTGTGTTAATGGGGGATTCTGCCGAGTAATAAGATCATGGCTGTCTATTTGAGAAACTTCATTTGTACTTATCTTTAACTATTTAAAAATGCTTTTATCGTTGACTAATGCTAATTTTCCTGTTTAAGCTTCCTTTTCTTCCTTTTCTTGTTTCTCTCTTCTTTTTTTTTTTTTTTTTTTTCTGGTTGTTGTTGTTGTTAATTTTCCTGTTTAATCCGCGGCCGAAGGGCCGATTTTTAACTGTGGACATTCAATCACTACTGTTTTCCTGTGGTGTGGTTCACCCGAGATTTATTTCGAGCTCATTTTTTGGTATCAAGCTTAAATTTTCTTTGATGTGTCGTTTAGTTTCTCATAAAGAGATGTCCTACGTGAGGTCGAGAATGTGTTCCAGTAGCTGTACAAAATTCTAGAGGGATTATTCTATGTAGATGAACCTAAAATATTGAAAAAGAATATTTAAGATGCCTCACATACTTCTCTAAAATCAAACAAGAGCCTTGTTACAATCCAGTGTGTCAACCAACTAGAGAGAAAAATGGATTTTTTGAAAATGGCAGCATAAAAACTTTCTAGTCTCACAGTGAATAAATTAATTGTTTTGAAAGCTGTAATCTAGCTCATATAGGCCATCTTTTTTGGAGGAATGATTCTATAAAGATAAACTTAAAACATTGAAAAGAATATTTCAGGTGCCTTGGATGCCATTCTAAAATCAAACAAGAAGTCTGTTGGAGTACATCCCAATGTATTAGGACTTGGGAAAACTGGTTTGTTTTCCAATGATACAAACTGTTTATATGAGAACGTTGGGAAATGACTACATTTTATTAGGTAGAGGCATTTGGAGCACTCCGAAAAATGTGGATGTTGGGATGCACTAAGCACTCACTGTCTGCAGAAAACTTAAAACTTTGTGTAGCGTGTTTTGAATCTCTCTGCAATGAATTTATTTGTAGAATTTTTCTAGCTCCGCATGCATCTCCACCCAGCTGCAAATGCTGACCTAGTACGTGCGTAGGACATTCAATCTGTGTATGAGGTGTAGGACTAACTTCGCAGGATCATTTTGGCCAAAAACTCAGGCTGTTCAACTCTCAGGTGGGCCACACATGTACAAAAACAGTGAATGGTATAAAAAAACTTGCAAGTTCTTTAGGGTGCCCTATATTTTTATTATTTGTGCGACATGTTGATAGTTGAGCGTGTTGATCTTTTGGCCAGGTCATCTATAAGATGGGTCCCACCTGATACATGGCTTGGATCCCATCCACGTTCCAGGTGGCTCCTTGTGGAGGTGTGTGTGTGTGGAGGATTGCATGCACAGTTCGATTTTTTAGTGCAGCATTTGGAACTTCAAGTACCCCAAATTGATTTTTGGTTGAATCTGTTGATTGGGTGACTTTGTTTTGAACTGAACGAGCGTCAGGGGAGCACAAAAAGTTAAACTGATGAGTGAAACTGAGATGGGCGGGTTAATACTTTTCTGTCCACAAGATTATTTTGTTTGTTTCCAGTTCTAATTGAAACAAGAAAAATGTAATTGGTGTAAATTCATTTCCCTAAACTGATGACAGATATACTTGCTAATGTACAACAAAGCTTTGTAAGTAATGTGGAAAAAAATGCACTTAATCAACATCATGGCTTTTTTGGTAGTCATGGCGAATATCGGTAAGCATGGAAAGCTGGTAATTCCATCATATATAAAACAAACTGTTCAAGAACTGCCATCTAAATCTATATGAATGGAGTATATTTCTTCTTGATGCTTTTTTTTTTGAATAGTTCAAGGGAGTTTTCTGTCAAGATGTGAGAAATTCTTTGTTACAATATTCTCATCAGACTGTCTTTTCTATGTTTGGTAGATAATTTCTGTCGAGTACTAAGAAACATTGTTTTCAAGGAGTCTTGTGCATTTATTACATGTTGTTATTCTAACTTTACAAAGGTTACGAATCTTCACTTGGTGTTGACCAAGAACTGTACATCCCCATGGAGAAGAACTGGCTAAATATCCCATTAGATTCAACATTGAATTGTTGCATTGCTTTCTTTTTAAAAAAAAGTCTTTCAATGTGTCACTTGTCCTTACCTATAAATTGACATTTTGAGATCTTTCAAGCGTCGCTTTTGGATCTGATCATCATTTGTATCTTGTTTGGTCACCTATTGCCGATTGATGACTGTAGATCGTTAGTAGCATAGTAGCACAAAATACCGAAGGCTCCCTGGCTTTTATATCATTATGATTTATGAGAGTGACAACATTAGACTGCATTGGTCAATTATTTGAAACATTTCTTCTAGATATAGTGGTTGTTTATGTATTTGGAAATCGATTCATGGTATCAACACAAAAGCTAGTAAGACAGAATTGTAGAGGCTTCTGACCAGATAATTGAATCTTACGACTGACAACTGCATCACACTGCCTTCAGGTTTCACTTTAATAAGAGTTGCCTTGTTATTCAGTGGTCTGGAGACAACCCAAACAGCTTGGCAGGTGATTAATCGTTTCTTATTCATTACTTCTACCGATACTCGGTTGTTGGTTCACATATCTTTCTTCTTTTAAAGTTATGTATGCTGTTGTGGTTTTGTCACTTTCAGTGTTTGCAATTGGACTCCAATGCTGCTTCTCTCAAATACTCAATTGCTTAAATAACCATGTTGGGATGCACTCACTGTCTGCAGACAGGTAGAGGCATGTGGACCGGATATGTTGTTTATATGTTGCTAACAGAAATTATGTGTCAGAGATTAAGATCTCTAATACATAATTACTGCTAAGTAAAATGAGATGAACTCATTTTTAGGCATCTATCAAACAGGGTCTAAACTTGTCCAACATAGCCCATCCACGCCAAACACAACTAAATGATGGTCTGGAACTGGTTCCAATAACAACAAGTACAAAGTAGCGCAGTCTCCAACATGGTTAATGTTTATCTCTAACAAGCACAAAGCTTTTGCAATTACAAGTGGTGTTTATTTATGTTTTGAGCAGGTTGCAAGATGCACAAAAATAATAAACCTGAATTCTAAGGAAGCAAAGTATGTAATAAATGTTAAGCAAATTCCCAAGGTATATTTTCTATGCGATGTTTTGTTATTTCAGGTGGTATAACTTAAGAATCTTGGCACATTTTGATGGACCTAATTCTTTCTGTACCCTTTGTTGTTGGTTTGGGCGATAAAGTTTCACCAACAAATATTGACGAAGGCATGCGTGTCAGGTAAGTTCAATTTTTGACTCTATATATAGTTTCCATTATTTATTTCTTTGACTTTCTTTCTTTGTTTTTTTTTTTTTGGAAATGGCTTTCTAATGTCTTGTGTAGTTTATGTTTGGATGAATTTATTTATGTACTTTAGAGTTAAATGGATGTGAATGTGAATATGATGAAATATATTACATAACAGGTGTATATCAAGAAATATATTGTATATCAGGTGTATATCAAGAATTTGTGTAGAAAAAAAAAAAAAAAAAAAAAACTTTTACCTACGACAATTTTCGTAGGGAAAAGTCTCGTCAAAGTTTTTACCTACGAAAATATTCGTAGCTAAACGTTTAGTAAGTATTTTTACCCATAATATCATTCGCAGGAAAATGTTTGGTAAATGAATTTTTAGCTACGAAATTGGTGGTAGGTGAAAGTTTTCTAAGTATTGTTACCTACGAATATATTTGTGGGTAAAAGTCTCGGAAATACCTTTTAGCTACGAAACTATTGGTAGGTAAAAAGTGTTTTCAATATTTTTAGTTACGAAAATATTCGTAGGCAAAAAGTCTTTTAAATATTTTTAGCTACGAAATTGTTGGTAGGTAAAAAGTGTTTTAAATATTTTTAGCTATGAAATTGTTGGTAGGTAGAAAGTCTTGTAAATATTTTTAGCTACGAAATTGTTGGTAGCTAAAAAGTCTTGTAAATATTTTTATCTACAAAAGTATTCGTAGGTAAAAAGTTTTGTCAATACTTTTCCCAACGGAAATTAGTGTTGGTAAAATGTTTTGCCTATGAAACGTTTCCTCGGCAAAAGTCTTACCTTTGCCCACGAAAATTTTTTTTCGTGGGTAAAAGGTGTTCCCCACAGTCTTTTAACGAGGAATTTGCCAATGAAAATTTTCGCGGGTGAAAGTTTTTACCTACGAAAATAAGACTTTTGCCTACGAAAATTTTCGTTGGTAAAGGTGACTTTTCTTGTAGTGACAGTAGATAACCTCCACGAGCAGAACCTTCCTTCTATAAGCTTCCTCTCTCTCTTTCTCTCTCTCTCTCTCTCTCACCTTTGATAGCCCTAAACCCTTTAGCAAATCCCTTGTAAAGCTTTAGGAAACCCTCTTGTCGTGCCTAGAAAGCCCTAGGAACTCCTATTTATAGTTTTAGGAAACTCTCTTCCGCATCCCAGTTGCGAAAGGACCTGCGACACGAAATCCGCACAAAATTGTGGAACGAATCTATGTAACCTCGACTAGTCGAACCGAGTCCACGACCGGTCGAGAGCCACCTTTGACCGGTCAAGCACCTCCTTCGACTGGTCGAGCACCACAGAGAAAAATAGTCCACAGTCGCTGGACTTTGAGACGTGCCACGATTCGTCTTCCGCGACTGGTCAACCACAGCCTTCGACTGGTCGAGCGAGGCTTACGACCGGTCGACGACGGGTCAAAAAACCTATAAAAGAGAAGAAAAGAAAGCAAGAAAAGGAAATAGATGAATCTCTTTCTGGTTCCAACCAGTGCAAGCGTTATTTAGACGTCGATTCTCCATCAAGTCACCACTGTTCTTTGAGTTGGTTGATCTCAAATCACCCACCAAACTTTCTGTAGTATATTTCAAGGTGAGTCATTTTCCAAATAGTTCAAACCGGCTTAAATCTTACATTTATGCGCCTTTCGAGTAATTCCCTATTGTGCCAACTCACAAACTCGTCGAATCAACTCTTTTTTAGTTTTTTTTTCCCTTAAGATTGCTCTTTGAATATATCCCTGATTATACCATATTTGGAAATCGTCTTTCAAACCAGGGGAAATTTTTGTTAACCGAGTTGATAACTCACTAACCGTATCAATTTGCATTCTACACACTGAAGTCGGGTTTGTTTCCCCAAAACCAGGTCAGCAAACGTTCCATGTGTTTTAGATCAGCTGCATTAGAGAAAATCCTTCATCAGTCCTTAGTGATTAAATCAGGTAAGTGATCTTCTTGGTTGAAAACCCTACGTTAATATAGTTCGAATTTCATTTTATTATGCATTGTATATTGTGGATTTAAATTATTTAATTAATTATTATACGTGATAAATCAAATCAATTTGATTATCGTTACTTATTGATGATGGAATTTATTTATTTATGTGTGTATTCTATACTGAATTCTCTTATTATAGTTATTGTTACAATAAGAAATGATTTAATTTTTTCTACTTGTTTAAATTACTGGTGTTCTGTCTTGAAATGATCATGTGTTATGATTGCTCTACCTTAAAAGGATCATTGTATTATTCTGTTATATATACTCTACTTAGAGTTATTTTTAAAAGGATAATTATTTTGTACCGCATTTTGAATTTTGGTATTGTGGACATTCGATCCTTTGCCCATGTTCCACGATAATGTTGTATTTAAATATTAAATTCATGGCTCGCGTTCAAGGATATAAGTCGTATTTTCTTTATCTAAGACTAAGGGAAATCTACAAGTGGGTGCTCTGCCCGAACTTCCTAAAATATTTAATGCACGGTGCCTTGCGCTAGGAAATTCAAAATGGATGCACGGTGCTCTGCCTTGAGTTAATCCCTAAAATGGGTACACAAGTACTCTGCCCTAGTAAAGTCCAAAAATGGATCGAAAGTTATTTTATTTATTTGACTTCGTTATCAAAATTTCAGTTGTTATTATTAGAGTGTTAATGTTCTTTTATATTTAAGTTGTGGATGTGTAAAAATAATTTTGGTGTACACATTCGTAAGTCGCAATTCCCAATAAATATGAGATTATTCGTAATCAAGAGCCAATTATCTGGAAATCACTCCACATGCTAGGTATGGGACTAACGTGAGTTGTGGTCCTAGGTGCGAAGCCACTACAGGCTTGTAATACTATTTACTACAACTTGACCTCTCATTGTGTATTCTTTGTTATATACTAATGTAAAAAAATTAATTTTGAAAATGATATGATAATACGAGCCGTCACACTCGCACTTGCTTAGATTGTTTAGTAGGGTTTGTATACAAATAGTCTGTTGGGCAAGATTGTATACTTTCCTTTCTGTGTAGGGGTGCACATCGAACCGTTGGATCCGTGTAACCGGACCAAAACCGTTAGATCGGTCCGGTTTGGTCCGGCTCCAGGATGCTAACGGTCCGATTCCGGTTCCAAAAATCCCAAAACCGTTGGTTACAGTTCGGTTCCAGTTTAGGGCCCTGTAGAACCGATCCGAACCGTTGAACCGAACCATAGATCCTGTCCATCATTTTTCATTATTTTCATCCTGATAACTGTTTTTGTTTTTAGCTGTCATTTTGGTAGCCACTAATTCGATGGCTACGATCATTTGATGTATTGTATATTGAATTACTTGCCACGTGTACTACGAGGAGATGACTCTTCCACTTATGGCTCTAACTTAACATCTCCCGCCAACCATTTAGCACTAGGTCATCTTCATGGTAGGGTCCACCTTATGCATGGCTTAGATATTGCACACTTGCATGTTGGTTGTGTGGAGGGATGTATTAGGGATTGGCCCACCAACAGGGGTTGGTGGGGCCCAATCTACCAACTTTCTTGATCATCTAACCATGGGTCCCACTTGTGTGGACTCAAACATCAGGTACTATGCAATACAATCAAAGATGATATAATCGTCGTTTGCCAAAATCATACCTTTTTTTTAGAAAATTTCAAAACCTACTTCCTTGAGGCTGACAACTATGCAAGGTTTGCAGACTAAAATTATTAGACAGAGTGTGTGGGACCCACCTTGATGTGAGGCCCAAATCTACTCCGTTCATCAGGTGTGCCCCTAATTAGTTGACGCCCTATCCCAAGAATGAGGCTGACCCGAGACAAAAGCAGATCACACCGTAGAATAGTTTAGATGGGAACTGACAGTATTAAAACTTCTCTAGATTATGTGGGGCCCACCATATGTTGTATATGCCATCTGTTTCATTCATCAGATTTGCTCGACTAGGATGAATAGACACCCAAAATATCAAGCCATTGAAGAACTCAAATGGGTCACACGAAGAGATTTTAGTAGCATTGTTAAAAAAAGTGCAATTGGGCTGGGCTTTAAAAAGCCCAGAACCGTGGAACCGATCCGAAACCGAACCGGTTTTCACGGTCCGGTTCCGGTTCGGTTCTAGGGTGGTAATGGTCCGGTTCCGGTTCCAAAAATCCTAGAACCGTAGGGAACGGTTCGGTTCCGGTTTCACCCTAAAACCGGACCAAACCGAACCGTGTGCACCCCTATTTCTGTGTATTTTAGTACTAGCTGAATTTCAATGTATTTGTTAATTATTGTTATTTTTTTTTATATCAGTGTATTTCAAGATTCAAAGATTGATTAGTGGATATTTATATAATGAGAACGATTATTTTCCTTTTAATTAGTTATTTGGATTATCTTGAAAATATATAAAAATTTTATGGGTCATGATGTATATCTGTTTAAATACAATCCACCATTCTAGAATTCCAGTTCCGGCGTAGCCAATTTGAGTACCAAATTTTTAGGCACGAAAGTTCACGTGATGATTAAAAAAGACTGATTTTTAGCTAATCAGAAATCCGAGGGGTTGGACGGTATACGCATATCACACCAAGCCATCTGTATGTCATTCTAACCATGCATGCACTCCGGTGGTAGGGTTCGAGTATCCATAGATGGTGAAATCCCACTATGGCGTGAGTGTGTGGTATATTACAAAAATAAATAAAATAACCATGCATGTGCACCCACTACTATGTGTGTATGGCATCAAACTGTGTACATGCGCGCCCCGCCATAATCCTAGCATTAAGCAAGCCAGAAGCTGATTATGTCCGACCAGATCTGTGTACTGGTCGGACCTTGCCACACCATAGAAAAGCTTGAACCACCATTCAAAAACCTCTAAAATCAATTGTTGATCAACCTGATTTTTATTTTTTTGGTGTCCTTTGATAGTGGGTTGACCATGTTGACCTGTTTGATTGCAATAAAAATAAATAAATAAATAAATAAAACCAGCAGTGGGTTGCACACGCATGCTGCTGTAAGAAGCTTATTGTTCCAGGTCTTGTAGGGAGGCGGATTGGGTACCCCGGCCCAAAACCACCAAGTTAGAGAGGGACGGTCGTTTCAAGGGCTCCAGGTGCCCACCGTGATGTATATATTTTATACATGCCTACCATTTATTTTGAAAAATCATATTAGAGCAAGAACCAAAAAGGAGGCACACCGAAGATTCAAGTAGACCACACCACAAGCAGTAGGGATTTAACTCTTTCTATTGAAAACTTCCTAAGCTCAGCTTGATGTTTATTTACCATCCAACCTATTCATAAGATGAAGTAGACCTGGATGAAGGAAAAATATAAATATCAGCTTGATCAAAAACTTGTTGCCCCCTTTAAATTTTCAACAGTAAGTTTACAAACCCCACTTATTCTCATGGTGTGGTCTACTTGAGCCTTTGATTTGCTGCCTTTCTGTGTTCGTTCTCTAAAATGATCTTTCAAAATGAATGGGCAGATGGATAAATTATATAAATCACGGTGGCCCCGGAGCCCCTTACAGGACCGTCAGTCTCTAGCCAGGTCCTGGTGGGGTATTTACCCAATCAGCGCCCGTCTTGCAGAGGAGCCTTGATTAAATTGGTTCAGTTCAATTCATTTCGGGCATTTATAAATTAATTAATTAATTAATTAAAATTTATATAAATAAAAAAATAAATAAATAAATAAAACAGAGTTTGGGTGCGTTGGGATGCTTGATTGAAATGAATGTAATCAACCACTTCAAAAAAGAGGAAGCCACACTTGTCCCAAAAACTACCATCACATTCATCTAAACTCAAAAGTCCAAACTTGAAACACAGGGATTGTCATTATAAATTAAATGATCTCACCAAATTACCTCTTTATGGAATTGATTCCATTGAGATTCGATTCAATCGAGCATCCAAACATGCCATAGAACATCTAAATATATGAGCAACACTAATAATTACGTTAGATGCTTCACAAAATACCAATTCGTGCAACACCTTATTTTGAAAACGAGAACGCCTTTTATATCTTTCATTTTTAACTACAAATCTCTCTCTGGGGGTTTTCTAATTTCCTTGTTTATGCAATGTAAATTCTCTCTAAATGGAAATGGTTTTGAAAACAAAGAGTATTCTCTACAATACAGCATGAAATGCATTCCATATACTCAGAGAAATTTCTTCATTGATAATCGTTGTCATTCTCTCTGTCGATTATAACTGTATCTGAAACTACAACCATAACGAAACATCTCTATGGCTAATCATTGGTATAATCTTTTGATGCTGTTTATATTCACTGTCTGTGTATTCTCTTCTACCCTCCCTATACAGAGTACTAAAATTTCACGGTTAGATGAAGAAGAAGAAAGCGGGTCGGGTCGTCTACCTTCAACTAACTATATTCATTCCCTTCCGGTATGGTCTCTAGCTTAGGCCGCCAGCTCTCCATCGAGTCGACGCTGTCTAATGCTCCTCTCTGAAAATCTGAAAGGACATCTTCCAACGACACCTTCTTCGACAGCAGCTCTTGAAGCTGTTGCTTTGTAATAATCACCTTGATCCGTTTAGAACCACCCGAGCAAACATCGTCCGTAGGAAGTGATTTCTGTTCGTCGTCGACTGATGGGAGAAGATAGTACATCTGCCCAAGCCGCAGTTCGTAGTCGAGTGGGAGATATTGGGTGGATTTTCTTGAGATACCGATCTGGTAGCCGTCGAAATTCAAGAGAAGATCCTTGACGAGGATTGGGACTCTGTACTCTAGGATCTTTTCGTCGGTTTTCATGACACGGAGGATGTGATCGTGGCCTTTTGGTATGGTGGGCCTTAGAAGAATGAAGCAATTGCCCATGGCTGGTGAAGGAGAGAAGAAGAAGGAGAGTTTTGGAAGCTTGAATGAGATAAAAAGAAAAGGAGGGAGTTATGGTTTTAATAAAGAAGGGAAGTTGGGGGGGATGGTAAGCATGTGAAGTAGTTTGAAAAAGAAATATATGGGAATATTTAAAAGTAACGTTCTAAAAGGATGGGAATATCTTTTTACACGTTTCAGGAATAATAAGGGGTGAGAATTGCAGACGCTATGATGGGAGGGTGTGAGATTTTGAGGGGGTGAAATAAAGGGTGGGAGTTGGGAGAAGTTGTCAACACGCATGCTGCAAGGTCGGTTAGTGGATTGTGGCGCTTTGGCTACGTCTATCTTTCACATGGGTTCGGGCGTATGGTGATTACCATACGTTCTAGCATTGTGGAGTCCATAAGTTTGATGTTTTTATAGAATCTAAACCATGCATCTGGTGCACGTTTGTATTTTGACCGTACATACCAAGAATTGTTTCGATCCAGAGCAAATATGGGACGTACAGAAGGAAGCTACGTACAATAATGCTTAGAAGCAATATATTCATGTTCTGTAGCGCAACTGTATTTTGTAATTGCCTGATTTTTAATGGTCGACCATTCATTCTGGTGGGCTGAACTTGATGAATGGGCAGGATGGAATATGAACGATATGGCAGACTCCACATTCCATGTGGAAGTTTCTATGGTGGGAGTCACCCCTGCAATGTCTCCCATTGTTCTCTTTGGTATGGCCCAAATTTTTTATGAATCAGGATAGATTTTGTGATCTTAATCTAACATGAGGATGCGAAATTAATTGACGGTTTGGATGGAACTATCACATCTCGGTTGGCCCCACGCATCATTGAACATATGGTAAACGAATGGGATCATTTCTCACTGCGGTCATACATATGGTAAACGAACATACAGACTTTTTTAAATGGAGGTGACTCATCTTTACCATCCGAATTTTGGGTCCATTGTGTATACAGCATGGTCTGAAATGTCACTGATCAAGCAATCCTAACCATACTTCCTGTTAGACGGAGCAAATAACTGACTCTTTTAATATTAACCATCCATCTGACAGATATTAATTGGATGGTTAAAACTAAAATAGAGAGTATTCCAAATTCAAATGGAAATTTTAGATGGTTAATATTATTTTCTTGGTGTAATTTTTAGGTTATGCCCCATCCATAGTTGGTCTACGATTTGGACGGTCTGGATAGTCGTAAAACGCTGCTTGTGTTAACGATTGAATGGTCACCACCAATGTTGCAAAACTAACACAGGATTCTCGCTCGTCATTCTTGATGACTTTGGTTATATGATATGCGACGAGCGTATTTGCTTGATCTATTCGGGTTTAAATTATGATAAGTGGGGCCTACGTATCGGTAATCCATACCATTGTTTTGTTGACTTCCATAGTGGACGAACCATTCACCTAGAAATATTCCATATTGGATGATCATGGCCGTAAATGTTTAGGCTTTCTTTAGTAGAATGTGGACCGTTGCAATGTTTCTCTTCTGAAATTTCTATTAGGAGGCATTATATTGAATGGCTGTGATTGTTCTATCGAGGAGATGTTTGGGGCATGTCCCATCCAAAATGGGGCGCACTAACCAGTTGTCTATATTACTGAAAAATGGGCCCCACTTGTCCAAATTCAAAAGCTGAACGTATTACGCAAAGATGGGGTGGCGTACATCGTTCCTCTTCATCGCTATCTACTGTTTTATTTTTATTTTTTCTATATTTGGATGGAGGATTAGTTTAGTAGTCTGCGGGGAGTTCTACCGGAAATTGTAACTAGTGGGGTCTCTCGTGTACATAAGACTCTGTTTTGATGATCACAGCCGTTAATCCAGTGGATCCTCCCTTGCATGGCCCACAGTGCAAACATTCCTCCTTAACAGAAAACCCCTGTAAATAAGTTTAGGCCTGATGGTTTCAACATTTATCACAATAAAGTATGGAAATAAGCAATGATTATAAATTATCTCATAACAATATTTGCATCTGACTGTTGATAATGATGACATTTTTTATTATTTTAATGTCATTATTAAAATATTTTAACGTCATTACTGGGATTCAAAATTTTCATATATCACTTAACCCGTGACCTTAGTGTTGAAATACAGTCTTGCACTCTACCATGAATAGGACCCAAAAATTCTCTTCTGACAAAAAAAGTATAATAATTATAATTTTCTTTATTTGCCTTCTGAATGCACGTGCACATATTTAATTTAGTAGTTATAAATTTATAATGTAGTTAGTAAAATTTAATATAGTAGTTAGTAAAATTGTAATGATGACACATTTTCTTTATATAATTGAAATAAGCAAAGCCTTTGTAAATATTCTTATAAAAAGCTATTCACTTTGTCAATTAATTGCTTGTATGTTAGAATGGCTTAAAATTTAAGCCTAATGATTAAGTAGACCACACCATATGATATAATGGGAAAATTTTCAAATTCACAAGGTGGCTCCCTTTAATAGTCAGATCAACTTCAATTTTGGAATTCTAGATTAATTGAATGTCATATGCATACCATGGTGGACCATGCACAACCATTACAAGTCAATCTTAGTCCACGGCGACTTAAAAAGAAACCAGCCGACCCTTCCGTTCATAAGACCATTTCTTAAATCATTAGACAGTTTATCATCATAATAACGTGTATGAACCACTATTATTATCTCTAAACTGTATGTTTTTCATTTTCTCATTTCACCATATATTTTTTTTAATTGCATAAGGGCCGTCACCGTTATATAGGGACCACGGTGGTTGGGTATTAATGTTGTAACGGCATTTCTCCTAAATTTAAAAGGGGGATTAAAAGAGATGGTGATGGCAAGTGGATGTCAAGAAGACGTAAGCCACCACTAGTGGTTTGGTTTGTTACATGTGATTATTGTAAGATGTAATGTTCATCTGTTTTTTAATTGTAAATGGAAATAAAAATCATCATGGCTTTTAAAACTGCCCATCTTGTTGGATAGTCATGGATTGTATAAATGTAGAGGGGGGCATTAGGTCCTGATGATGACTTTTAGGTAGGTCTCCTGGGTCACGTCAGGTTCGACTCGCCAAAGTGCTACAATGGTTTTAGTTAGACATTAGGTGAAGTGGTCGTTGTTGGTTCAGCCCTTTTTAGAATTTAAGTGGGGAATGTATTTTGTCAATATAGTCCAAAGTGAAGGTGGGCCCCACTTCCGCTATTGGAGATTTGACAACTATCTGATTAAGGCAGGTTTTTCCTCTTTTTTTGATACTGTTGAACTGCTGAGCCAGGATGTCCATGGTAAGAGGAAGCGGATTACATCCTGCCCTCCGTGCGGCCCACTGTAATGTATGGATTTTATTCATAGTCCATTCATTTTTCCATATCATTTTAGGGTATGAGCCCAAAAATAAGGTAGATACAAAGCTCAAGTGGACCACACAAAAGGAAGCAGCCGTGATAATGACAGTCACCATTGAAACATTACTAGGGTCTTGCCATCCCACCTGTTCATAAGGTGATAGATACCTAGACTAAGGGAAATCACAAATATCAACTTCATCCAAAACTTATGCAGCTTTTAAGAAGTTTTTAATGGTGGGAGTTAAATCCCCACTGTGTGGTCCACTTGAGCCTTGGATTGATCTACCCAATTTTTGGAATTCTATGCTAAAGTAATGTGTAAAAATAAAAATAAAAAAAATTGAGCAGACGGCGTCGATAAAACCCATACATCATGGTGAGATCCACAAAGCCCTGCCTTGGACGGATTATGGTCCACGCGGGTGCAGGACGCAATCTCCTCTTCACCGTAGCCTCAAAAATTCAATCAGCCAAAGTTACAGTCGTCCTATACAAACTTCGAGAACCTGAGAACTCAACTTAACTTATGTCCGGCCCAGTCAGCTCAACTCAAAGATTGATTAAAGCTGATATTTGTGTTTTCCCTACAATCAAGTCCATATGACCTTACGAACAGGTTGGATGGCAAATAGATTTCATGGCGGGTCAAAGAAGGTCTCAAAGGCGGGTGTCATTATCACAATTGCTTCATGTGGTGTGGTCTACTTAACTTTAGCTTTATCTTATTTTTTTTGAGCTTATACCCTAAAATGATATGAAAAACAGATAGGCAGTGTACACGGAGGGCTCCCACAAAGCCCACTAATTTTGGATCGTTGTCTAACTACTCTAACTCGCCAACATTTCAAATGAGTCAAGTGTCTGATTTCTTAAACTGACTCGCCAAATTACTAGATACCCGTTAGTAAGCTGCCAATTGTCAGCTAGAATTTTCCCGTTGTTTTTGGGTATGGCCCATCCAAATTGTCTTGTTGAATGAATGGTCCCAAATGCTGGACACGTGACACATGTCCCTCAGACGACTCCCTTTTTCGCAATATATATATTTTTTTTAACTGAAAGAAGATTGTTTTGTTAGGTAAAAGCATAGCGTATCTATATTTACCGATTTTTATAATAAGGTACAGCATATTGGAGCTTCCACTAGTCACGTTGTATTAAAAAGAAAAAGAAAAAGAAATCGTGCATATCTTTCCTTCAATAACCGAAAGCAGCTTGACTTGGAAGCTGCTCTAACGAAGGCAATGGCCGGTCGACTCACTCGAGTTTCAGCAGAAAGTCGTGCCGACTCATTTCAGTTTAAGCAGAAGTACTCTGGTCGGTTAGGATCTCCCATTTTCTTGTTAAGGTAGTGCCGGCCAACAGATGAACGGTTAGGATCATGTACACTTGTAAAGCATCCGTGGGATAGGGTGACTTGATTCCAAACGCAATTTTCCTATACCCGGGTTACACTGTCGCCTACCTTCTTTTACGTGTTATGTTCATTTCACCCATAACGCGGATTGTGTACTGAGTAACTAAGGATGCTATAAGCATATTGAGTAAACTGCGTCGGGCTAACGCATGGGGTGTGTGTGTATATATTCTATCCACGCCGTCCATCCTTTTTTTCAGCTCATTTTAGGATGTATTCCAAAATTGAAGGATATCCAGAGGTCAAGTGGAACACACCACAGGAAACAGTGCGATAATGACATCCACCGTCGAAACCTTCCTAGGGGCCACCGTGATGTTTATTTTCATCCAACCTGTTCATAAGGTCACACAAGGATAAAGATAAAACCCAATATCATACTGATCCAAAGCTTCTGTGGCCCTCAAAAAGTTTTCAATGGTGGGTGTTCAATTCACAATGATTCCTGTGGTGTGGTCCATTTGACCTTTGGATATACTTCAATTTTGGTCTCATGCCATAAAATGAGCTAGAAAAATAAATGGACGGCATGGATAAGACACGTACATCACGATGGTCTCCACATAGTTTACTCAGTATGCAATATGCTATCCTTCATCCATCAGTTGCGACAGACCATGTTAGGACACACCACAAGAAACAATGGTAGGTAAACACCCACCGTTGAACCTTCTTGGGACCACAAATGTTTTGGATCAGGCTCATGTTGTGTTTTCCCTTCATCAGGGTGTGGGTCAACTTGTGAACGGGTGGGATGGCATACAATCATCATAGAAGACCCAAGGAAGGGTTCGACAGTGAGCATTTCCATGCAGGCCGAGTTTTGTGTTGATCTAACCAGGAATTATGCCGGTCCCATTTGGATTGGCCAATCCCCAAGTGGGTTCACCCACTTTTTAAAAGGGAGCGGGTTAGGTGTTACCCCTTACCGTATGGGCCCCACCTTGCTGAATGTGTTGTATATCCACGCTGTCCGTCCTCTTTTTTCAGATCATTTTAGTACGTCGTCTCAAAACATAAGAAGATCCAAATCTCAGGTGGACCACACCACTGGAAAAAGTGATCAACGGCCCTAAAAACCTTTTTATTAGCCACAAAAGTTTTGGATGAACCCGATCTTTGTATTTTGCCTCCATCCAAGTCTGGGTTGGATGGAAAACAAACATTACGGTTGGCCCTGGGAAGTTTTTAATGGTGGTCTTTTAATCACCACTAATTTATAGTGGTGTGGTCCACACGGTTAACCCCTAATCCACTCCCGTTTTTAAACACTTCCAACGTCCAAAAAGAGGAATCAGTGGCGCAGTCTGCTAATGCTCCGTATACGCGAACTCATGGTTTGGTGATATGAACCGTTGATCGGATGGACCATGCCGGGCCTGCCAGTAATGTTGCCCAACACGCCAACAACGCAGTGAGCCTAGATCCAATCTAAGGCCTCACCCACAAACGATAGATAGGAAGAAATATAAACTAGAAATAGATCAAAGCAATCCAAAACAAACCACAAGACAAGATATACGTGGAAAAATCCCAAACTGGGGTAAAAAACCACGGATGCAAAATTCCACTATGAAGAGAAACGAAGATTGCAAGGCAATATGCTAACCTCTCCCTTGGAAGCACAGAGAAAATCCTTTGCCCACACCTCAGAATAATTTCCTAAAATTCACCTTAACCTAGAATAGCAATAGGGACCCCAATTTATAGTTTTGGCAACTTCCCTTTCCGCATCCCAGTTGCGAAAGGACTTACAACACGAAATCTGCGAAACTCCTTTCGCATCCCAGTTGCGAAAGGACTTGCGACACGAAATCCGCGAAACTCCTTTCGCATCCCAGTTGCGAAAGGACTTGCGACACGAAATCCGCGCAACCTCGACTGGTCGTGGGCGGCCCTAGATGTGGCTCCACTTCTCAACAATCTCCCACTTGGAGACACATCTCCATAAACCTTTGTCTTCTTCATCTGGAGTGTACCACCTCCCCGTCTTCAAGCCTGAAGACCAATCAAAGCTGAACAGAGCTTCAGCTTCTCCCTCGTGACCGCCTTAGTCAACATATCCGCAGGATTCTCACTTGTATGAATCTTCTTCAGAGCAATCGATCCATCTTCCAGTAACGAACATATGAAGTGATATCTTATGGCAATATGCTTGGTCCTTGAATGAAAGGCTGAATTCTTAGCCAAGTGTATTGCACTCTGACTGTCACTGTACAGCTTGCAATCTGCTTGCTTCTTACCCAACTCTTCCATAAAACCTTGCATCCACACCATCTCCTTGCATGCTTCTGTAGCCGCAACATATTCTGCTTCTATCGTACTGATAGATACTATATTTTGTAACTGAGAGACCCAACTGACTGCAGCACTACCCAGAGTAAAAACATAACCCGTAGTGCTTCTTCTGCTGTCGATATCTCCTGCCAAATCTGAATCCACGTAGTCTTGTAACTTGATTTTCGATCCACCATAACACAGCCCTACGTCCTTAGTACCTGCCAAGTACCTAAGGATCCACTTCACAGCTTCCCAATATTCCTTCCCGGGGTTGTTCATGAACCTGCTAACAACTCCCACTGCTTGAGCAATGTCTGGCCTCGTGCTCACCATAGCATACATGAGACTCCCAATAGCTGACGCATATGGGACTTTCGCCATGTAGTCCTATTCCTCCTGCGTCTTTGCACCTTGCTCCTTAGATAGCTTGAAGTGGTTAGCTAATGGAGTGTTAACCGGCTTAGCACCTCCCATATTGAATCGATCAAGTACCTTGGCTATGTACTCTGCCTGTGACAAAACTAATTTCTTGTTTTCCCTATCACGCTTTATCCTCATGCCTAGGATTTGTTTTGCAGCTCCTAAATCCTTCATGGCAAATTCTCTAGACAATTGTCTTTTGAGATCTGAGATATCCTCCATGCTTAAGCCAGCCACAAGCATATCATCAACGTACAGAAGAAGGATGATGTATGACGTATCAAACTTCTTCAAGTAACAACAGTGGTCTGCATGACATCTTCTAAAACCGTTTCCCGACATGAAACTATCTAACTTCTTGTACCACTGCCTCGGGGCCTGCTTCAGGCCATATAGACTCTTGTTCAGTCTGCACACCTTGTTCTCATTATCTGGTGCCACATATCCTGTCAGCTGATGCACATATATCTCTTCTTCAAGGTCCCCATGAAGAAAGGTTGTCTTAACATCTAGCTGTTCTAGATGTAAGTCCTCTGAAGCCACTATACTTAAGACCATGCGAATCGTAGACATTTTCACTACCGGTGAAAATATTTCAGTGAAATTGATACCTACCTTTTGTTGAAACCCTTTCACAACCAATCTGGCCTTGTACCATTTCGAACCATCGTGCTCCTCCTTCAGTCTGTAAACCCACTTGTTATGAAGAGCTTTCTTACCTTTGGGTAGAGTGACTAGCTCCCATGTACGATTAGACTCAAGAGAATCCATCTCATCATCCATGGCCTGCTCCCACTTAACCCGTATATCTGACTGTAACGCCTCTTCAAAACACTCTGCCTCACCATTATCTGTCAATAGTAGATAATGTAAGGAGGGTGAGTATCGGACCGTGGGTCTCCTCTCCCGAGTAGACCTCCTCACAACTGGTGTATGCGGCTCTGCCTCATCCTGTGGCACTGTAACACCCATATCCGGTAACTCTTCCAACTCTACAAATTCCTTTTTCTCGGCCTTATTTTCCTGCACACTATCCTTATGCATCACTTTTTCATTAAAGACTACGTCCTTACTTCTGATGATTTTTATGTTTTCTGCATCCCAGAACCTGTAGCCAAAATCATGTTGCCCATAGCCTATAAACGTGCACCTCCTGGACTTTGCATCCAGCTTGTTTCTTTGCTCTGCATCAATGTGAACATATGAAGTGCAACCGAACACTCTGAGATGTGCAAGGTTCACTTCTTTCCCAGTCCACGCTTCTTCTGGTAGCCCACCATCCAATGGTGTTGAGGGACTTCTATTGATGAGATATGCGGCAGTATTCACAGCATCTGCCCAAAAGGTCTTAGGCAACCCTACATGTAACCTCATGCTCCTGGCGCGCTCAAGGATGGTCCTGTTAATGCGCTCAGCCACACCATTCTGCTGTGGTGTCCCTGGAATCGTTTTCTGATGTTTGATTCCATTTGCTGCACAATACTCCTCAAACCTCTTATCACAATACTCCCCCCCATTGTCAGATCTGTGACACTTTACTGTTTTACCTGTCTCATTTTCTACCATAACTTTCCACTTCTTAAATACATCAGATTTATGTTTTAAGAAGTAGACCCACAGTTTTCTACTAGCATCATCAATAAAGGTAACAAAATAACGTGAGCCACCAAGAGATAATACCTGTGCCGGTCCCCACACATCAGTGTGTACAAGCTCCAACAGATGTGTCTTTGGAGCGCATCCCGTCTTCTTGAAGTTTACCCTCTTCTACTTGTCATACACGCAGTCCTCGCAGAATTCCAAGTCAATAGACTTTAGCCCTGGTAGCTTCCCTTTTGACAATAGCACTTTCATCCATTTCTCACTCATATGTCCCAGCCTCTGATGCCATAACTGCCCATTCACTCCGGTTGATGTGACTGCGAGTGAACTATACGATCCTGAAGTCACGTACAAAGTACCTTCCTTTTTGCCTCGAGATATTACCAAGGCACCTTTTGTGATCTTCCAGGAGTCACTAGTGAATGTCATCACATAACCGGTATCAGCCAACTGTTCCACTGAGATCAGATTACGTTTCAAACTCGGTACATGTCTGACATCCTTCAATTTCAAGACTGTTCCGTCTTTCCGATTTACATGAACATCTCTTTTTTCAACAATATTGCACGGCTCATCATCACCCAGGTAGACTCTCCAAAAGTCACCTGACACATAATCACGCAGAACTTCCTTACACGAAGTAGCATGAAACGAAGCACCCGAGTCTATAACCCAAGACTCATTCCTCGCATCAAGAGACAAGATCAACGCCTCTGTGTCGCTCTCCTCAGACAGATTCACTGAATCTTTCCCACCTTGAGAGCTTCCTTCTTGTTTCTTGAGCGCCCTACAATCACGTTTCATGTGCCCCTTCTTGCCGCAATGCCAACACCCGTCTTTGTCTTTCGGTCCCTTGGACTTATTCCTTGACTTAGAACGCCCGTGTTTATTGCATCCTTTGTTCAGCGATCTTCCTCTTCCTTCAACGTTTAGAGCATTCTCTGAATCCCCTGAAACTCCTGATGCCTTCCTTCTAGATTCTTCGCTGAGAATTAGACCGGCCACATCATCAAATTTCAGCTTTGTCGATCCTGAAGAATTGCTCACAGCAATCACCAAACCATCTCAACTGTCTGGCAAACTGGATAAGATCAATAACGCCCTGACCTCATCCTCAAAAGCAATGCCAACGGATTCCAACTGGCTCGTGACTGTATTGAACTCGTTTAAATGTTCAGTCACGCTCTCACCATCTGACATCTTCATGTTGAATAGCTGTTTCATAAGATGAACCTTGTTGGATGCTGAGGGCTTTTCATACATGGTGGCTAGGGCTTCCATTAATTCTTTTGTCGTTTTTACCTTGGATATATTGGAGGCGATGCTCTTAGACAAATAGAGTCAGATCGTTCCTAAAGCCTTCCTATCCAGTAAAAACCATTCATCATCTGTCAACTTTTCTGGTTTCTTCTCTTTTCCTCCTATAGGAATATAGAGGTCCTTCTGATACAGATAATCCTCCATCTGCATCTTCAAGAAGACAAAGTTTGAACCAACAAACTTCTCAATTTTAGTTTTTCCATCTTCTGTCATCGATTCCAATAGAACAAACCAATAGCTCTGATACCACTTGTTGCGCAGCACGCCAACAACGCAGTGAGCCTAGATCTAATCTAAGGCCTCACCCACAAACGATAGACAGGAAGAAATATAAACTAGAAATAGATCAAAGCAATCCAAAACAAACCACAAGACAAGATATACGTGGAAAAACCCCAAACTAGGGTAAAAAACCACGGATGCAAAATTCCACTATGAAAAGAAACGAAGATTGCAAGGCAATATACTAACCTCTCCCTTGGAAGTACAGAGAAAATTCTTTACCCACACCTCAGAATAATTTTCTAAAATTCACCTTAACCTAGAATAGCCCTAGGGACCCCAATTTATAATTTTGGCAACTTCCCTTTCCGCATCCCTGTTGCGAAAGGACTTGCGACACGAAATCTACGAAACTCCTTTCGCATTCCAGTTGTGAAAGGACTTGCGACACGAAATCCGCGAAACTCCTTTCGCATCCCAATTGCGTAAGGACTTGCAACATGAAATCCGCACAACCTCGACTGGTCGTGGGCGCCCCAGATGTGGCTCCACTTCTCAACAATTAAGTCTTCCAGATTTGTAGCGGAACCTCCACCCAAAGGAAGGGTCCATCAGAGAAACAGTTTCATCTCTATAAATGGGCTCCACATGTCCTACGCGTCAGCAAACTACTTGCTCGTCGATATGCAGCATACCTTACATGGAAGCCGATTGGCTGGCTGGTGTACCACACACCACCGTTGTGACTGGTGTGTTGACGTCACCAGGTTATGTGGATCCCATCATGAGGTATGAGTTATGTCCAAACCGTCCGACCACTTGGTGAGATTTTATTAAGGCTTGAGAAGAAAAACACTTTAGATACAAAAATCAAGTGGACCACACTGTAAAAAGCAGTGGGAGATTGAACGCCAGCCATTGAAACCCTTTTGGGGTCACATAAATTTTGGATCAATATGATATTTGTTTTTTCTCTTCATCCAGGTCTTTGTGACATTATGAACAGATTGGATGGAAATTAAACATTACGGTGGGCCTTATGAATGTTTCAACGGTGAGAATCATTGTCTCCACTGCTATTTGTGGTGTGGTACATTCACAACTTGAAAATTACTCGTTTTTGGAATAAAGAACTAAAATGATCTCGCCAAATGTATGAACGGTCTAGATATGAAAAATACATTATCATTGTGGGGCCATGTAACTTTGATCTCCTTTGAACCGTTTGTAGCTCGGAGAGCGTCAGCGTTCGTCTTCGCACGCCTCGTACGCACATCAGCTAGGTTGGTGGTGTGTGGTGCACCAGCCAATCCGCTTCCACCTTAAATCTGACCATGGCTTCGGTGATCCAAACCGTTGGTCTGATGTGTTCCATCATGATGCGGAATTCCCAAAAATCTCCCAGATTGATGATCCTAATCCCGGTGGGAATTTTGGATCACAGAAAAAGGAGCCACACGTAGAAAAGCTTCTCCACCTCAGCAAACCGTATGTATGGGAATAACCTGTACTCCCCAGAAAAACAAGTGTATTGCACTTTGAAAAAAAAATTTCTTCAGCGCTTGAAATATCTTGCGAGGGGCCATTGAAACGCCAGCATGGGCCACCGAGTTGCTGAATGTGGTGGGCCTCAGTGTCGGCCATTTCAGTCGTAGTTTATGACAGGGATTTTGAAGGAGATCTGGCAAACCAATGCATGTGGAGACATGGGTGGGGATAGGAGCTGAGGGTTGTGCTTTAATTATAACGTGGGCCACTTTAGGAATAAATGTTTGAAAGAGGTGACCGGTTCGGTGGTTCACTGGTTCCTCTAGAAGGTCGTCGTTAAAACGTTATCCACCCTCTAATTTAACTGCTTATACCCTATTGCCCTTTTCGAGGCCCACCATGTTGTATGTATACCATCCAATCTGCACATTAAGAGAGACACAAGATGAAGATAGAATGCCCTAAAATGAAGCTTTAAAAATCATTCAGCGGGCCACACCATGAAGACTTTTGACAACAACCCAAAAACCTCAAAATTCATATGGTAGCCAATGTAATGGTTGGATCTCCATGCCTTTCTTTTCGTGGCATCCAACTTTCACGGTGGGGCAATCTTGCTGAACAGATTAGATGTCACAAACATCACAGTAGGCCCCACACACAACCCTTTTAGTGGGATACAGATTGCTAAGCTAATCCTTGACTCAGGGATGAACATGAAGAGGCTGATCACCCTCTTCCTCGGAGCATCCCTGAACTACTTTCATTGATTTCTCAAATCCATTAGAAAAAAAAAAAAAAAAAAAAAAAAAAAAAAAAAAAGAGAGAGAAGTAAAATAAAAATAAATTCTATAAAATCTGTAATTTGATTGATTGATGATAAAAACGAATTTATAAGTCTTTAAATAGTGATGTCTAAACTTAGAAGAAGTTTCTGCATCATAATCCAGCTCAATCCTTACTATTCATAACTTACTATTTTACTATTAGTAAGTGTCCTACTTGGCTTAACCAAGTTATTCTTTTAACTTTTCTAAACACCTTTCATGTTGGACATAATTCCTAAAGACCAATGGATGAAGAGTTACCATCAAACAAAAACTTACTAAAAATGGAAATTCGGTGTGGGCAACCGGCATTTACGGATTGGTTGGCTAAAGTAGCCCGGCCTACCCAAAATCATATATGATATGTCAAGTAACTCATTTTGTTTTGCGAGATATACTCATTTTAAAGTTTTGACAGTCTTAATGACTTCCGCCTCCGATTGGGCTTTTCCTAGTCCATCTTAGTCACGAAAGTGTCCACAACCCGCTCTACATTAATCTTCCTAGGCCGGGAAGCTAAGTGGGGCTAGCTACCATGATGATGGTGAGAAATCTAACCCGTTCATCCCTTAAAATTGGGCCAAAAATGATACAGATCCAAAACAAAGTGGCCACACCGATGAAAACAATGAGAATTGAATGTCTACATTGAAATATTTGAAGATTTGAATAAAGCTAATATTTCAACTACTCCCAGTAAGAATGACCTTATGAACTATATGGATCAGGAAGTTTCAATGGTAAGAATTTCCCAAAACACCTTTTTCCGTTGAGTGGCTCGCTTAAGTTTTGGATTTACAAAATAAGCTCATATCCTAACATAATCAGGCAAAAAGGATGGGTAGATGGATTCTCAAAAACATAACGGAGGCTCCACTTAGCTTCCTGTCAAAGGAATTCCGTATCCTTTCAGCGTAAGACTTGGGGCACAAAGCAACACATCACCGAGGTCGGTGGTGTGTCCAAATGCAGCAAACATTGGGCTCATTTAGAAAAAGACTTGCCTTCAATATTCTGGCAAGAGTACACTGAGTTTTACAATGGCATTAAGAAATTATTTAAAAATAGCATTCTTGGTGTGCAAGTAAATCAAATTAGATTGTCCAAATCAACAGCGCCTGATTAAAAGTATTATGAACTAATAATTACTTTTATTGATTATTTGACCATTGGACTGGTGGGCATTTATTGTATGGTTTTAAAATGAAAAAATTTCAATCCAATTCAAAAAACAAGGACTGATGAATCAGAGTTAGATTGCCCAACCGATCTAATTTGGGACAGCTGCTTAACGACTGCAGGCTACGTAATTTAGTCAGTTTCGCTTGAGTTGTTACATGAGACATATACAATTCTTGAATACCTGTGTATCAAGGTGATGCTATGCCCGAGTATCAAATAATTCCCTCTAAAATGAGTTTCACATGGATAAGTGTATTATAAGTAAATGAATAACTATGCAAACCAATAAGGCGGTCCATTTATGCGCTGCCAATGTAGCCATGTATCAAGATCCAAACCATCCATCGGGTGGGTCCAACTCTGATAATGTTCTTGCCAAAAGATAAGGTCGGGTGGGTCCAACTGATATAGAGCAGGTCGTGTATACTTTCATGTCCAAGATGACTAGAGAAGGCCCGGTCAGAAGTGGAAGTAATAATGACCATCAGAATCTTAAAACAAGCATATCTTTTGCAAATCAGAATGAGTTATTCAATGTACCATATATGATTTTGAAGCTACTTTAGCTATCAAACCCCACTACGTTAAGTTACCCATATGCCTAATTTGCAAGATTCCATTACATTGATAGTCAAAAATCCTTTTTAATTAGTTTTAATTCGATCAGAACTCTTATCTGGACATTGTGAGCTTTAGGAGTCGTGTCCAACATGAAAATGGCTTTAAAATTTTAGGAGAGTAACATGGTTAGACCAAATTGGACATTTTTTTTTGCCGAAAACCATGATGTCTACTATCTATAAATAGTAATTTTACTATTTATAATAAGTATGAATTTTAGAAAGTTTGAGAGTTTGAGTTTGATTTTAAAATTTTCTATTTCTTAACTTGAGTCCAAATATACTCCATGAATTCGGAATAGTCTATCCTTGAGTAAGAAGGTGTTCGACCTCGTACAGTCAACCTTCCATCATCAACCAATCAGCCAAGCTACGGTTTATTAATCAAATGCATGGGGAGAAGTTGGGAAGTGTTTGTAAGACGAATAAATTAGTTTCTAACCGTCTGGCGAACATATTAATGAGTGTATCAGGCTGATTTTTTGTCCAGGGAACCTATATAATGGGACTTTCCTGATGTACGGCTAGAATTGGGCCAGTGCAGTCGCATCGTTATTGGGTGACACTGGTCTATATGGGTGCCTCCCGGTCAGATGATACATTTAAACCTTGCAATAGTTGTTTTATTTGTTATTTTAAAAAGAAATGGAAAGGTAATATCAATGCATTCCTTGAAGTTCACCTGGTAATGACAATTTTGCCCATTTAATTAATATAAAATTAGTAATATCAGCTGCCAACCGTGTACGGTACGGCTGCACTCATACAAATCCAATTTGTAGAGCCAACGGCTGTGATGTGTTGGATCTTGATACGCGTAATGGAGCGTGGATCTCGAGTACATGGGCCGTGTTCTAGATAACTTCGCGCAAAAAATGTGGAAAGGATGAGGTAATCGCTTCTTTTGTTTTGAAAGGGACGGTTATGTCACTTTTCTACTTTCCGTTTTTTTTTTTCCTGCTTTGGCTCTTTCTTTCAACAGTACTGTTAAAGCGAATGGAGCGTGGATAAGTGGGGGTGGTGAATCGCGGCCCACGTATCAGGATGGTACACGTGTGTTAGATCCAAGACGTGAGTCATGTGGGATTCGGTGGATTCCATATGTATTTGGAAAAAGTGTGTAAATTGAATATAACCAGCTTGTGACATTTTTCCTACATTCATACATGAGTGCCACAACTGATGCATTCATTTGCCTGATTCATGGACGGTCTAGATCTTGTAGATGTGTGCCATGTTGGATTCATCTTTCCAACCTTTCATCGCGTGGATGTCTCCTCATTTCCATTTTAAGCCATAATAAATGAGGCGGCTCTCGAGAAAGGTGTGGGTGGTTAGCTGTCCAACGTCTATTAAATGCTATGTTCGGAGTAGATTTCTACAACTGTCGCATCTTGACCGTTGAGTGGGGTGGGAAGACTCGTGATTAAAGAGGAATGATCGAGGCATGCTCATGTCTGCATCAGAATGCACCTTTGACTTAGTGCCGCTGGAATGTTGTCCAGTAATTGACTCGGGACCATGGCCGATGGTGGATCTACATCGTCCATCTAGTGACTTTTGTTCGTGGGTGGATTGCACTTGAAAACCACACAAAACGAATGGTCTTAGTGCACGGATAGTGACCTTCCAATGGATGGTTAGATTGAGAATAGGTTCAACAGAAGAAACTAGCGGCTAGGATCATGTGTTCTGTTTGAAGGTTAAGATCCTCCTTCCCGGGCAGGTCAGGGGATGGGGGCATGATCAGCAATCCAGCCCGTTCAGTAGCGGGCCCCATAAAAGAACGGTGTATAGCCCGAAATTAACACTAAATTGGATTATCGTAAGAACCCTGTGATCTGGACGGTCAGGATTGACGTGCATGTATGCCATGGGCTTGTAGGAGAAACACCGCTTTGGTTTTATAGGATCTTGGCTTAGTAAATTCCATTAAATGCAGATGGGCCATGAGTGGATTGACTCATCTCGTCCACAAAAGCTGGCCCGAAACCAGAATGCAATTGTTGGGTGATCTATAACCCTTGTTTAAAGGTGGGTCTATTGTCCGTTGATCTAGACGGTTGATATCATAGTCCCATGGAGGCGGACCATGCTTCGAAGATCTCCTTGATGGGGCAATCCTAACCGGTGGTATGCAAATAGACGGTTAAGAAGGAAATGCAAAAAAGTATGGATAGGTAGGAGCATTTTGAGAGTGGTGTGTCCAGATTTGGGTCCACCATGAGAATGGTCAGGATGATTGAACCGTCAATGAAAAGCGATGATACTTAAAAGCACACGTCCTGCCAGCAGAAGTCTCAACCTCCGTTGGATATTCCTTCCACAAGTGGCACGTTCGTGTTAGATCTAGTCCCTTCATCAAGTGGCACGTTCGTTTTAGATCTAGTCCCTTTATCAAGTGGTCCACCTTGAGTTTGCCATTACAAAAGAAAAAAAATCAGGTGATTACTTGATTCCGATGGCCGATAATGGTGGATTGGCTGGTATCTGATTACTCTTAAAATTATAAATTATATTTGATAAAAGATCAACCAATCAAAAACAAGGGTCCATAGCTCAGTGGTAGAGCATTTGACTGCAGATCAAGAGGTCACCGGTTCGAACCCGGTTGGGCCCTAGGTTTTTTTTTTTTTTTTTTTTTTAATAACGAATTGAAATTATTTTACTTGACCCTTCCCTCTTTGCTGTAAAATGCCTATTTTGAGGGTTATTTGACCTACAACCCTTCCCTTTTTGCTATAAAAAGCCTATTTTAAGAGTTATTTGACATACAACCCTTTCTTTTTTGCTATGAAAAATTCTTTTTATGCTGAGGTACAAACACAAGCAAGAGGTTTAACTAAACCCATAGGAATGTCCTAGGGTCACCTTTTCCATACCGTGCAATTGTAATATCCAAACCATCCAAAGATTTGTTTTTTTGGACCTTAAAGATGATTATTATTATTTTCATTCACAAGGTGGGTTGCTTTGACAAGTTGTTTTTAGCCATATAGATTTATTTCATGGGGAAAATCTTATCAATGAACCAACCTTATTTTGGGGACATAGGACTAGCAATGGTTATCCATTTACTCAATTACCATCATATATACAACCCAAGAAAATTGGATTTTGATGTAGGATTTTACCTAAATTAAAAATTGTGTACCTGATTACCTATTACTAATAAGTGGTTCCAAGAAGTATTTTACCATGTAAGTATCATATTCATATTGGCTTACCTGATTACTTGAGGACATTTTTTGTAATTTTCCCATATTCATATTGGCTTATCCGATTACTTGAGAACATTTTTTAATTTCCCAACTATTAATATCTCTTACTAAAATATTAAATACCGGCAAATGTTATATTAAATTCTACATGTTGATTTAAATTGACATGGACGATGAGGTTGATATGATGATTGATGTTAATGATTGACTTTATCTTTTGTCAAATTCAATGATTTTTCATTTAAATGCTCTAGATTTTGTAATTTAATATTACATAATTAATATTATGAAAATGTTATTTTTTTTTACTAGTTTACAAAATTATTCATCTGTGGTAAACATGTGATTTTTCCACTTTAATTATTTTTTGTAAATTTTATTATATACTTAACTTACTTGGTTCTAATTTTAGTTAGATACTAATTAAACAGATAGTTAAACTACCTTACTTATATCCAACTTTTTTGAACAATATATGAATCCAACTTGTATATGATTACTTTTGATTATGCGAATTCCAACTTATATATGATTACTTTTGATCCTGCCAATCTATATCTATATTAAACCTCTCATGTGTATATTAGTTAATAAACCCTATAGCATGATAGGATGTCTTGACAACCTGGAGTTTGTATTTTTTTCATGTTCCATGATAGAATGGCATCATTGTTTGAATTTTATTGTTTCCGAAAGACAATTTTTTTTTTCCCTTTTGGTTGTAATGAACGGATTTTTCTCCAAACATGCATAAGGTCTGCTTGGGAGACCTAAAATAACACTCTTCTTTTCAAAACTTACTTTTGTAGACTTAAAAGTGTTTTTTTTTTTTTTTTTTTTTCCTAAGATGAAAATATCCATTGACCTTTTTCTCCTAATCTTCTTCTTTAATTATTATTCTCCGGCTACCTTTTCTTTTAATACCATGTACACTCTGACGATCTTTCATGCTTTTCGACTACTTTTCGACAATCTTTCATGCTTTTCAAAGATGGGTTATGAACTTATTTTAAAAGAAGATAAAAGAAAATGACATTAAAAAAATTACAAAAAGTCAACTTTTAGAATATGGGTTTTTTTTTTTTTCAAAAGTTTCTACTTAAATGACTCTTGTGCCAAGAAGCCGATATAAAGAAAGAAAGGAAATAGCAAAAACTCCACTTTTAGAAATAAAAATAAATGTAAGATAGACTTTAATCCCACTATTAAAAGGTTAATGGTGTTTAAATAAAATGATTACAATTCTATTTTAAAGATTGTTGAATTATCTTTCTAATGAGCCTAATATTACCTTAATCAAAGCTATAATGAGAAAGTTATGAGTGTTTTTGTAGAATCATACGATGTTAGAACAATAACTATCGTTGATGTGTAACAACAGTTTCTGTGTAACTATAGCGATCACTACACAACAGCGATTGCTTCTTTTTTATAACAACGATTGCTTATGTGTAACAATAGTTATTGCTTCTTTATTACAACAATGATTGTTTTGTATGATAACATTGATAGCTTTATTATTCCAGCATCATGCATTCCACGATAACACTCATAAACGATTATTGTTATTTTAAATTATTTTTCTAATAAGCCTATGGTCATCATCCTTATAATAAGAGGGTTATGAGTATTTTTATGGAATCACACGATTCTGAAACAACAACTATCACCAATGTATACCAACAACTGTGTAACTATAGCAATCACTACACAATAACAATCACTTATTCTTTTTATCAAAACAATTGCTTTTGTATAACAGCTGTTATTGTTGCTTTGTTACAACAATGATCGCTTCTGTATCAAAACAATGATTGCTTTGTTGTTCGAGCATCATGCATTCCACGATACACTCATAACTCTCTCATTACAAGTTTAATTGAAATAATCTTGGACTTGTTTAAAAAATAATTCGACAATCTTTCAAAGAGGAGTAAAATCATCTCATTTAGACATTGTTTGGCTCTTTAAAAAGTGGTACCAAAGTCCAGCTTGCAATCACTTTCATTTTTAGAAGTTGAGATTTTGGTATTTATTTTCTTCCTTCTATCTATTTCTTAACAAAACACACATCTAAGTAAAATATTTTAATGAAAGAAGAAGAATTCACCTTTTAAAAGTGAAATTTTTGTATATATATATATATATATATATATATATATATATATATATATATATATATATATATATATATATATATATATATATAATTTTTTTCATCTCATTTCTCCTCAACTTCTCAAATTCTGAATTTTGTGTCGGAGAGAATAATAGAAAGGCATAAAAGATTGTAAGAAAGTAATTGAAAAGAATGAAAGATCCCTAAAGTAAAGTGGTAAAAGAAAAGAGTAGTGATTAGAGAAGAAAGTCAACGGGCTAGCTATTTTGTCTTTTAAAAAAATAAAACACATTTAGGTCTACAAAAGTTAGTTTTAAAAGGTGAGTGTTATTTTGGGTCTCTACAAAAGTTAGTTTTAAAAGGTGAGTGTTAAAAGGAAAACCCTGTAATAGCGATAATATCAACAAAAGGCGGCTCCCCACAAGCCTTCATCGAGTAAAGAGATTATCGCACTTGAACTATAAGAGACACTCACCAATCTGGGCTATCAAATGCTCCTACCCACTAAGCAGATTGTTTAAAACTGTTCATCTGTGGCCAATAGACAAGGAAAACCACTCACTTAGTAAGAACCATAAGATGATATAAGTGATCACACATATAATAAGGACAACCATGCAATCCAAGCCACTCATTCAATCGGGGCTACCATATGATAGAAACCACTCTGGAGCCAATGGAAGATCAAAACCAATCACCCAATGAGATCCAATAGATGATTCGGGAGTGACCAAGTGATTGAAATTACTCATGCAAAAGGGCACCATATGATCCAGAATACGCATCCAATTGGGACCACCATAGGATCAAAACCACTCATCTAAGAGTATCCCCCGGACACATAACTATACATATGATAAGAACTAACAGATGATAGGGGGCACGAAATAAAAATTGCTTGTCCGTAGGATCCACTAGATGATTGGAACCACTCATCCAACGAGAACCCTCAGATGATTGGAACTGCTCCTCTAATATGGGCCACCATATAATACGAACCGGTCATCTAAAAGGGCCACGCCATCCAACCCAAAAAATTAATCTCATCAAATAAGAAGCACCAGATGATCAGAACCGCTTATCCAATAGGGCCTATGGACAATATTTAAACCCGGTCATGCAATCAGGGCTATCGGATGATTAGAAGTGCTCATCCTATTGGGGAAACTATATCATCAGAACAACTCATCCAATAAGAAGTATCATGAAATTATTCACATAAAAAACCCAGATTGTTAAATCCCAACCATCAAATACAACTATAGGTCATGGGGGGAATTGCCAATCCACATAAGGTCCATTTTGTTGATCAAGTGCCTTTAATCTAGTGTAGAGAAGCCCAGTATCGGTTCAACCGAATTAGAGATGGATTAACGTATTGCGCAGTATTATCTACTTTCACACATTTTTTGATCGACTCGAATGGATGTGACTCAGTTTATGACAATCCAACCGATGGAATGCATAATTGTGGGTTTTATTTCCTAATCTTATACGAGAGTGTATAAATATTCTTCTAATTGCAATTAAAATTAGAATGTAGAAAGTGCAAAAATGGTTTTAGAATCTAATGTATACGAATACTCAAGAATTTTGAGGGAAAAGATAGGGTTTCTACAGTAAGTTGTTTCATCTCTTGTAACATTCTTCTATTTCTTAGAAGGATTTTTCAAGTAAAAACTTGTATTATCTGTGTTTACTTGAATTCTTGTTATCCATTGCTTGTTGATTTGATCTTAAGTTACTTCCACCCCCAACACAACCGGCCAAGAGAAACATGTCAGTGGTTCGCATTCAAATTTAAAAGATGAATATTGGATAGCTGGGATCTCCCATCGTGGGAGGTTTACTGGGGCACACTCCAATAGCTCTCCACAAATACAAATTATGAAATACTAGTCATCCATTGGCCAAAGTGTTAGGATCATACAACTTGGGAACAAATTCCAATCATCTTTCAATCCGGTAGACTTCTGACGTAGGGCCAATCGATGATGGGGCCATTGTACCAACGGTCTAGAATACCTGAGCAGAGGGTGACGTGGAGAATGCCATGGCTCTACGAAATTCCCTCGTGGTACACCAACAGCAGCAATCTTCTTTGGTGATTTCATTTATTCGTTTATCTGGTGGGCCATCACTGCGTGCATCGATCGGTTGTAGTACAAACTCGGGATGATAACCCAGCTCTGACCATCAAGTTTACATAATTTTGTTGATTGAATCTGGACCACTCATCCAACTGCTCTCCTTTTTCCAATAACTGGCAGGGTGGCTACCACAAAATATTCATTCTCCAGCAGAGTATTGTGCCTAATACGTAGGCACAGTCCCAAAATCAGGTTACGTATTGGTGTACACTTATTTGTTGAAATAGGACCATTGGATTTTTTATTTTTTTTTTAAACCATGCAATAAATGTCCACCAATCCGATGGTCAGATAATCAACTAAGCATGATTTTTGGTTCAAGATGCATCTAAACTGTGACCCGAGATTTGGCCAGTTTAATTGGACTTGCATGTCGCAGATGCAATTTCTAAGGAACTTTTAAGTGCCCGCATATCATCCATCACATCGCCAGAGTACAAAGTTTTTCTCCCTTGGAAGTAGGATTTTCAACATGGCAATGGGCCACCCAACCTCATTTTGGACCGGGCTTGGACCTATCAGCTTGGTCCTTATGCCGAGTTATGCCGAACTTGGCCGGGCACACATAGTTCGATCAGTTTATTAACTAGGCTTTAGCTCAAGTCATAAGTTATATCTAGCTTAACCTGACTTCATATGTACATAAGTTATTTCTAACCAATATGCCATTCCAATCCCCTATTAGGTAACCCATGTAATTTGAATTTAGACCATTGGTTCCATTCCTCTATGTGTCTATTTCTTTGTGCATGTGTAGCCCACTTGATCAACCGATGTGTTAAGAAGATTTTTTCAATATTCAGGTTCTAGTAGGCCGGACCCAGGCGCAACCAACTTCTCGGTCCGACCTTATACCTAACATGCTAGGCCCATTCCGGTAATGGGTCTGGCTTGGGGTTAGCCTAGCCCAACACAAACCCAGCCCATTTCTACTCCTATACATTATACACAAGCTATCAACAAGAGTTCTAACTACCACAAATTATTTCACATCTGCATCAAATTTCAAAAAATAAAAATACATAAATAAATAAAGGATCTACAATCAATTAGTCTAGCCATGGTTCAGGTCAGCCCATGGGCTAGCGTTTTAGATGAGTTTGGACCACACTTACTGGGTCATGACTTGGGCTCTGACGGGAAAATGTTACTCATTAAGTGAATGGATTGGGCTTGGGGTGGACTGTTTTTCTGCCTGACCTGATCCATTTACATGAAATTATAAAGCTTATATATGATATTAGAAAAGCTTAATGCATGAATGCCACAATGTGATAGATGATACACAGTCAGTTAGAAATTAATGAGAGTACATGGCATAAAATCAATTCAAGTTATACCATCCAAATTATGCCTCATTTACTAATAATTACTGTTATTTGGTTACTAAATATTAGATAGGTGGACATTTATTGAACGGTTAAAAATGAAAATATCCAATGATCTTATTTAAAAAAAGAAGTTTCATTAATCAGAAGATAGAATTATTCAACCAATCTAAAATTTGTATTGTAACTTAGCAACAGTGAATTCATCAATATAATATGTTTAATTAAGCATGTACCATTTCTAAGTTTCTCATACCTCATAAATAATTTTAATGGGCCTGAAAAAAGGAGATTTTCTGGTTAAAACAGGTAGAGCCTTGTGTGAGATCTAAGATTTTCATAAGGATGGAAATAACAATTTAATCTTCTTCCTAAAAATAAAACTCAGACAATTTCACTCACAATGTGGAAAGTAAATTGATAGTTAAAAATTGTTTCTACCATTCATTAGTTTTGATACGTTATGGTCTAGTTTTGAAATGGCCTTAATTTTTATGGAAATCTTAAATCTCCCACACGTATCACATTATGACCACATGCGCCTGCACGAGGATGCATACAGCTCCACGCCTGTGGAATGAAACAACTTATCATTTTTACGATTTTACATGGACTGAATATATGGGACGTGGATTTCCTCCGAAAGCCTTTAGCAGAAAGTTCCTGCGCTGGTAATTTAGGTGGGCCCACCGTGATGTTTGTGATAAATTCATCATGTTCATCCATCTTGTGAACTCATTTTAGGGCATTAGACCAAAAATAAGGTGGATCAAATGCTCAAGTGGGCCGAAAACGTGAGAATTGAACACCCACAGTTGAAATACTCGTGGGGCCACAGAAGTTTTGAATTAGGCTATTATTTATGTTTTCAGTTCATCCCAGTAGGAATGACGTTATGAACGGTATGGATGGTAGGTAAACATCGCTGTCTAACCCAGGGAGGTTTCAACGGTAGGAATTGCCCTACCAACCTTTTCCTTCACTGCAGCCCACTTGAGTTTTGGATCCAGCTTATTTTTTGTTTCAAGTCTTAAAATGAGCTCACAAAAACGGATGGATGGGTTAGATTTATCACAAACATCACGGTGGGCCCCACCAAGGTTTCCAAGTGTAGGAACTTTCTGCCAAAGCTTCGCTTTCGAATATATCAAACTACTACGCTGGAGGATGAATCCGGATCCTCTGCTTTCTACAAGCAGAAATATCCTATTTTCTTTGCATCGTGATTCTGAAAGTGTAGGTGGTATATTTGGAGGAACTAAATTATTTTTCATATTGATGGGGATTTTTCTCCTCATTGTTGGGATCGATGAAATCCAACAGGTTTCGATATCATCGATAATTGCAAGATTTTTCACTGTTGGTTGCCGGACAGTTTTTTTGTCCTGTCGATATCATCGAGAGACTTTCAGATGATATCAAGGCTGTCATCGAGAGTGGCTCGATGACATCGATAATTGTTGGAATTTTCACCCCTGGTCGCTGGACAGTTTTTGTCCCGTCTTAATATCATCGAGAGACCTTCAGATGATATCGAAGCTGTTATTGAGAGACCTTCAATATCATCGACGAGTTTCGCAGATGCAATTGCGGAAACGCAGATTTTGTGGAGTTTGTTTCCTATTTGGATTCTACCTCTTTCTATTCTTATATAAAGGGGTGTATATGGGATTGGGATGTATTCCAGGGCATTCTAAGTTTCCTAAAGGTTTTCTAGGAGGGCTTAAGGCTATTAAAAGGTGTGTGAGAGTGAGAGAGAGAGAGAGAGAGAGAAAAAAAAAAAAAAAGAGAGAGGAAGCTTGTGGAAAGGAGATTCAGCTCGTAGAGGTGATCTACTTCACAGTCCACGTTTCCGCGTCCCTGGTGTGGTGTGGTTTATGTTTTTGATTTAGTTCATTGCATTATTATTCCATAATTCTGGTTTGTTTCGGGAGGCTAGATCCTAAGGTTTTGTGCAAGGCCCCCAACAAATATAACTTGTATTAAAAATTCCAAACTTCTTCTGAAAATTAGAATGAGTTTAGCTAGAATTAGAGGTGTACATGAACCGAGCTAGTTTGGTTAGCTTGCTCGACTCGACTCGAAAAAACTCTATTCAACTCGGTTCAAAGCTGAGTTCGAGCCAAGTCGAACTGATTTTTTTAGCTCGAAAATGAGCTCGAGCTGGCCCCACCTCGGATCGAACCCACCTCGAATCGAACTCAGATCAAACCAGTTTGGTGACTCGGTTACTTTGATATTGACGTTGCTCACCAAGTGTTTGATGAAATGACTCAAAGAAGTGTGGCTAGTGGCAAGGAAGGTATGTATACGAAACCAAAACCTTTTTTTTTTCTTGATTTTTATCTTACTTAAAAGGTGTTTGATAAAATACATGTAAAATCATTGCTGATATCTCAAATACAGTGAGATTTTGAAGGTGCAGTCCAAGTGTTTGTGCAAATGCTGCAACGGCAAACTCGGCTCAATCTTGGCTCGAACTAGGCTCGAACTAGCCCGAGCTGCAGACTAAACTGAGCCGAGCTGGCTACTCAGGCTCAAGGACCAAGCCGAGCCGAGTTCAAGTTGAGGTCAGCTAGTAGCCGAGCTAAGGCCAGCTCGACTCGGTTCAACTCGATGGACACCCCTAGCTAGAATACATCCCATCAGGCTTTTAATTGTTGTATCAGTGCTTTTTTCAATTGCTAAAATGGATTACATAATGAGAGCCAGCCTCACTAAGACAGTTCGGCCCTCACTATGGGGTTACCATGGGGCCCATCTTGATGTATGCATTATGTATCCACACCGTCCATATCATTTTAGAGAATTGTTCCAAAAATGAAACAGATCCAGTTATCAGGTGGATCATCCACAAGAAACATTGGTGATTGACCATTAATGTGCCACAAAAAGTTTTGAATCATGCTGATTTATTTTTCTCCCCTTCATCCAAGCTTATGTTTGCTTAACAACAGATTGAATGGTAAATAAATACTACAGAAACATTAAGCCCTAAGAAGTTTTTAATGATAGGAGGGTCAATCACCATTGTTTCTTATGGTATGGTCCACTTGATGATTGGATCTACTTCATTTTTGGCATAATGCCCTAAAATGATATGGAAAAATATTTGAACAATGTGGATACATAATACATACATCAAGGTGGGGCCCATAGCAAACCCACGGTAAGAGCTGCACTGTCTTAGGTGAGGCTGAGGTCATGTATAGGTGAGAGTATATACTCACCCATTGAAACGTTCATGGTCATTTATAGAACCCGCTTAGATATGTTTTAGACATCTAACCATCCATTGTGTGTCCCACTTGGATGAGGGATTTCATTGAGTTTCTGCCATAATAAAAACTTAGGTGTGCCCCATCAAGTGATTTTAGGTGTTTTAGGCGCAATCTGACATATATGGTTTCAAATGGTATGAACTAGTTGATTTCCGAATACAGCTGATTTATCCCTTAACCTAGATGGGACCCATCAAAAGCACAGTGTGGATGTCCAACATAGATCAATCCGAAGCCTACAGTACTCAACGTCATGGGAACTTCCCATGAGGTGGACCTCACAGTACCATTTCCTATATTGAATATTTACATCACGCCTTTATTCAAATGAGAAGAGAAATAATTAGAGCAGTGGAGTATTTCAATCTTAAGAGTTTTATTTTTTAACAAGTTAAAGCAACCTGTTTTCTGTGCCTCATGTCATTCTGACTCGTGGTACACATGAATGAGATTGAAACTATCAAAAAACACAATATTGAGACGACTGTAGCCCTTTTCTTGGTGGCATAAAAATGAAAACTAAAAGATGAAAAACAACAATGGTTCCATTGAGGAAAGGACCATTTACTAGGTGGTTTTAATAATTTGATTGATGAAAAATCTCATCTAAGGTTCAGTAAATAGCTGAGCCCACATCTTGCCAAAAAGCTAGCTATGCCTTCAAGCCAGTTGCCACCCTCCCTTTTAACCATACCCAATCGAAGGTGAGGCCCATCATATAGGCGATTTGGACCGATGAAAGACTACTCAAATCTAAAGGTTAAAGTCCTAAATTCTGGCCAACCTTGCTGGTGACATCGTATGGGCAAGATTTGATTGGGCCAGGTGGCACTGTTAGAGAGGGCCATGTGCGAAGCATATTTAAAAGTTGTCGTGTATTCAACAAGCTCTAATCAAATCTCTAATAGCAACTCTTGTTCCAATCAAATCTTATCATGTTAGGTCAGTAGAATTATTCATGGTCATGGTAAGGCAATCCGGAGTCCAATCAAATCTCTACTAGACACTTGCTGTATATCTTTTATTTCATCCATTTTTTCAGATCATTTTAGGACATGAACAAAAAAATGAGTCAGATCCTAAGCTCATGTGGACCACACCACAGGAAATGGTGGTGATTGAATGCCCACCATTAAAAACTAGTCAGGGACCAAAAAAGTTTTGGATGAAGCTGAAATTTGTATTTTACCTTCTTCCAGGCCAGTGTGACCTAATCAACAGGTTGGACGGCCTTTTGTGGCCCCTAACAAGTTTTAAATAGTGGGCGTTCAATTATCATTGTTTTCTTGTGGTGTGGTTTAGATTTAGATCTATCTCATTTTTTTGGATCAAGTGCTAAAATGATATGAAACAATAGATGGATGGTGTGGATAAAACATATATATCATGGTGTGGTCCACATAGCACCGTCCAGTATCCACCTCACTAATGAAGCATCAGTAGGCAATCTACAAGTCCGGAGGTTTCAAGATGGGGTGGGTACTCTTGATGTAGAAATCTGGTTAGCCTTCCCTGGACCACCTTCATGTACCTGTACAAGGAACTGACAAAGGAGACCATGGCTCATACAGGAGACCCTCCGATGCTTAAGTTAGATAGTGAATATCGGCCTGGTCGTAAACGGAGTTTTAGGCTAAAGATTGCACGTACCTTTCACCATTGGAGGTGCTCCCCTTTATAGATAATGGGAGATGATGGCGTTGAGGAGATCTCCCTGCTTGGTGAGGACGTGTTGTAGTAGGATTCATGTCGCGTGGGGGATCTCCCGAGATTCTTGGTGAAGATGTCGGGATATTGACCGTGTTGGGAATATCCTCTGAGATCTTTGGAGAAGATTTCGGGAGGATCTCCTTTAGATAGGATCTGATTATTCAGAGTCAACGGGGGTGTACAGCGGAAGTCCGACCTGACCTGGAGATAACATACCGACCTAGAATTATACCGACCTGACTCCTTTTATGAGTAGTTGAGCTTCTTTTGGTCTTGGGCAAATAGGTGGATTTTCTGACCTGCTGTCAAGAGACCAAGCTCGACCTCATTTTCCGCTCGGTCTAGGATCAAGGGGTGGATTTTTAGTCGTGTCTATCATCATCCGACTTGGCGGAGTGCACGCAATTTCGACCTGACCTCTTATTATTGGTCGGTCCATTTTACCTATAACAGGTACCACACACAATATGATATTTGCGGCCTCATCGAGTTAATGCTTAATTCAGTAGTATGATGGGCGATGGGAAAACCGACTCTGGGCCACTGGGCCCAGCTTATACAGAGTCTAGGTTGGATTTGGTATCCTCCCTCGAGGATCATCATGTATAATGTATAACAGAGCTTTGCCAAGCTCACACGCGTGTGTAAGGCAGCTCATGCAATAGCCACCACGTGTTCCAGTGTGCGGAAACATCAGTTAGGCTTTTCTCAAGAGTAAATAGACCAGGGCCCATCTGATGAGTAGAACGATCTGGTACTTGGGCAAGAGCATCTGCATAGCGGTACTGCTACGATGAATGGATTGGATCTCATACCAATATTCCACGTTGGCAGATATATGGTGTGTAGATGATCTGCCTTGTACACGCGTATGGGCTGAGCAAAGCTCAGCATGATATAATAGATTACTAATCTGGACGCGGATTTCCAAGTTCCTGCGCTGGGAACCTTGGTGGGACCCACTAAGATGTTTATGAGAGATCCACCACGTCCATCCATTTTTTGAGATTATTTAAGGACATAATGACAAAACTGAACCGGGTCTAATACTCAAGTGGGCCGCAAAAGTGAGGATTTAACATCCACAGTTAAAATATTTGTGGGGACAAAAAAGTTTTGAATTAGGCTAATATTTGTGTTTTCGGTTTATCCAAATATTAATGACGTTATGAACGGTATGGATGGCATGCAAACATCTCTGTCGACCCCAGGGAGATTTCAACGGTAGGAATTTCCCTACCAACTTTTCCATTAGTACGGACCACCTAAGTATTAGATTCGGCTCATTTTTGGCCTTATGTCCTAAAATGATCTCGAAAGAACGGATGAACGTGGTGGATCTCTAATAAACATCACGGTGGCCCCACCTAGGTTCCCAGCGGCGCAGGAACTTCCGGTGAAAGGCTTTCGCAGGAAATCCGCGTCGTAATAATCTTCGGCCCAATCGTAAGCGGATGAACCGAATGGATGAAACACATACATCGTGGTGGGCCCACAGAGCACCGAACACAGCCACGGAGCTGGTGTCAGGGGGAGTAGCCAATCCGTTTCCGATTGGCTGTTGTACCACACACCACCGACCTGGCTAGTGTGTTGACGTCACCGAGTTCTGTAGGTCCTATAATGAGGTATGTGTTATATCCAAACCGTCTGTCCATTTGGTGAGCTCACCGTAAGTCTTGAGCCCAAAGATAAGAGATATCCAAGGATCAGTTACACCACACTGAAAAAATCAATAGTGAATTGAACGCCTACCATTGAAACCCTTTTGGAGGACAGAAGTTTCGGATGAATATGACATTTGTTTTTCCTCTTCATCTAGGTCTGTGTGACCTAACGAAAAGATTGGATGGAAAATAAACGTTAGAGTGGGCCATACAAATGTTTTAACGGTGAGAATCATTGATCGTAGTGCTATATGTGGTATGGTCAAATGAATGAACGGTGTGGATATAATAAATACATCATTGTGGGGCATGTAACTTTGATCTCCTTTGAACCGTTCTTACAACTCGAGCTGGAGCAGAGTCACCGCTCGACTTCGCACGACACGTACCCACACCAGCTAGGTTGGTAGTGTGTGATACACCAGCCTATCCGCTTCCGGCCCAATCAGCTTTTAAGTTTGTACAACTGAAGCTGATGGATCATTGATTCAAACCGTTGAGATCCACCCATGCACAAAAAGTTCCCAGAGATGGAAGAAAGTCCTGACCCTTGACATGTGACCGAGAAACAGACGACTTAAAAAGAAAACGCAACGATTGTATGCTTACATTCAAGAAAAATGCGAAATATTCCGTGGCTATCAACGTCAGGAAGTTTCAGAAACACGTGTCATCGACGGTGAGAAGTACCGTCGTACTGACGATTTGGAAGGCTTAACCATGGGCCCCACGCCAAGAAAATGAATTCACAAGGTACAGTAATCGACTACGGGCCCTACTTATATTGCTAAATGATGCATAACGTATCACAGATATGCTCATACCATAGTTGGGTCAAAAGAAGGTGGACAATAAATTAATTATAACTTTTTATCCGAGTATTGTTAGGTTGCACAATTTATTAATCTTTACAGAAATGGGACATTTAAGGTGAATTGATCGTTACAAGGCGTACAATCTATTAATCTTTACCCATCCGAGGTGACTGACCTACATAGTGGGTTATGTGGATCACATCCGTCCGTTTTGTCAAAAAACTCACACTTTTAGCTCAAAAAAAATATATTTAAGAAAATTTTACTATTTTTAGTAGTTCCGATTTTTTAATACTTTTTTAATTTTTAGAGTTTTAGATTTTATTCCCTTTTAAAAATAGCTTGTAATTATGTTAGAACTCTTCTAAAAAACGTTTATTTGGAATTTTTATTTTTAGAAGAGTTTTATTAGAATTAGAATTTTTATTAGAGTTAGAATTTTACTATTTTTGTTAATTACAAATTTTGGTTTATTTTTTTCTTTATTAATGGTGTAAGGAAACACATTAGTAGCGGTGTACATCGAGTCGTGCTGGCCTTGTAAGGAGACACATTAGTAGGGGTGTACATCGAGTCAAACTGAGTCGAGCTTGCCTTAGCTCGACTCGGCTCAGCCACTCACTGACCTTAGCTCGAACTCGGCTCGGTCCTCGAGCCTGACTGGCCAGCTCGGCTCGGTTCGGTCAGCAGCTCGGGCCAGTTCGAGCCTAGTTCGAGCAAAGATAGAGCCGAGTTCGTCTGTGCAGCATTTTCACAAACACCTGGACTGCACATTCAAAATCCCACTGTTTTAATAAAATAGCAGAAATGGATTTATAGGCATTTTATCAAACACCTTCTAAGCAACATAAAAATCAACAAAAGAATGGTATTTGTTTTATTGATGTGCTAGAATTGTAGGGTACAAATCATACCTTTCTTCTACATATCATGCCATCCCTGTCATCGTCTAGGCACCGCATGCTAGTCAGGGTACATATCCTGCCTTCCTTGCCATTGTCCAGGCATCGCATGCTAGTCAGGGTAAATATCCTGCCTTCTCTGCCATCGTCCATATCCTACCTTTCTTCTACAATCATCTCTTCCCAACCATCGTCCATATCCTGCACATCGTAACACAAGCATCTCTTCTCGGCCACACTCATTGAGTCATTTCATCAAACACTTGGTGAGCAACATCAATATCAAAGTAACCGAGTCACCGAACTGGTTCGATCCGAGTTCGATTCGAGCTGGGTTTGATCTGAGTTGAGTCGAGCTAGGTCCAACTTGAATTCGGCTTGAACTCATTTTCGAGCTCAAAAAATCAGCTCAACTCGGCTTGAACTCAGCTTCGAACTGAGTCGAATCGAGCTTTTTCGAGTCAAGTCGAGCAAGCTAACCGAGCTAGCTCGGTTTGTGTATACCCCTACACATTAGTGATCAATTAATCAAATTACGAATTTATTAGAATTTATTTCTATTCTTCTTACTTTCTTTCCTCGTGGAATCGAGAAGTCTCTGTGAGGAGTTCAAAGAAGCTCCGTGAATTCGGAGTAGTTATCCTTGAGGAAGACGGTGGTCGACCTCATCACGTTCATCCCTGCGTCACTAAATCTGGACACATGTATAGAATAACCCATCCAAAGCAGGCCCTAGTGCAAGGATGGAGAGCTTTCCATTAGGTGGGCCATGCTGTTTAGATCTTCTGCTTAAAAATGGACTGTTCCATGCCTCTAGGTAGCGACAAATGAATCAATCTCTCACAACATGCCAAATAGCTGTAATCATCCAAAGGATGATCCATGACAAGCACTCTATTTACTTTCATACCGTCTAGTTCTGGTGCCCACCTAAGAAGTGAAACAGCATGGCCCACTCGATTGGTAGCTCAGATCTCACACAAGCTTGCCATATTGGCACTTGTGCTTTCCGGTATATGGGCATGGCTCAACACGTTTGTGGGCTTTGCAAGCTTCAATAAAATAATTATCCTTCTCGGTTGATATATCTTAGGGATAATTGAAAAGAAAATGTTTGTGGCGGCTTTTATGGTCTTAAGAGGCATGATTATTCTCTCACATCAATGGACCACTTCATGTGAATGAAACGCACCTCATATGTAAGGTGTGCCACCCTACGTTTGGACTAGGGTCTGAAAACCAATTCAAAAATCACTTAGGTTACACCCTGGGGAACGGTTGAGGTGGGGATTCAACCATTAGGTTCTTCCTGAACCTTTTGAAGTGTCTGAAATTTAAGACATTTACAATTAGAATTATTTATAATTGAGTTTACATGGCCCAACGAAAAAAAAAAAAAATGTTGTGTACCTATTAAATGTGAGACTGACAATACAAAAAATAAAAATTATTATTTCAAAAGTAATTATTTTCATTATTTATTATGAACTTACATTTGACAAACGCACATAATAAGTTGTCAATATATCACATAGAGAATTATAGAAAGTCCAAGACAACTTATGTTCCCAACATATATGATAAAGTAAATGAACCTTGTTGGATAATAAATATGATGTCTTTTTTTTTTTTTTTTTACACATGTACGTCAACATACACACTCATGCCGTGGGATTTCACCCCCTTATGGTACTCGAACATGTTGAAACTCTTGTGAGTCTACTATCCAAGCAAGAGTAAAGACCCATGTAGGATAAAACGTAATCCATATGGCAAGGATATAGTTGTCAATTGGTTAGCTTCCTCTACCATGAGCAGATTAGGGGTGGCACCACCTCACTCAAGATAGTGCGACCCTTACAGTAGGGCCCACCTTAATACATATATTCTATATGTTGGGGCCTTACACAAAACCTTAGGATCTAGCCTCCCGAAACAAACCAGAATTATGGATAATAAAGCAATGAAATAAATCAAAGCATAAATCACATACCACACAAGAGATTTTTACGTGGAAAACCCTCAAAGAGGTAAAAACCACGGGCTCGTCCAGATCAACAATCCACTATAAAGTAGAACGTTACAACCTTCTTCACTAACGCAGGAGTGGATAAACAATGAGAGAATAAAAGGAAAAACGGAGAGATCTCACCGATTACAAGGACGTAGAAGTGCTGAGATATAAATTGCAAAGTAGATAACCTCCACGAGCATAACCTCCCTTCTACAAGCTTCATCTCTCTCTTTTTCTCTTTCTCTCACACCTTTGATAGTCCTAAACCCTTTAACAAATTCCTTGTAAAACTTTAGTAAACCCTCTTGTCGTCCCTAGAAAGCCCTAGGTACCTCCTATTTATAGTTTAGGAAACTCCCTTCCGCATCCTTGTTGTGAAAGGACTCAAAATCCACAATCCGCACAAAATTGCAGAATGAATCTGCATAACCACAACTGGTCGAGTGGATCCTTCGACCAGTCGAGCGGCACCTTCGACCTGTCGAGCATATCCCACGACCAATCGAGTACCTCGAAAATCCAAAACCTCAACTCGCTGAACTTTGAGTCGAGCCCTGCTCGACTAGTCGTGCACCAGCCCTCAACCGGTCGAGCAAAGCTCACGACCGGTCGAGCACGGGGAAAAAACTCCATCAAATCTCTCCCTTTTTGACCTAGGAGGGATTTACCTGCTTCAAACCAGTCTGGTTTCTACAAACCTCAAACTTGCCCTTAAACAAAGCCTTGGTCATCATGTTTGACCCATTATCGTCCTTGTGGACCTTCTCAAGCTGTAACACCTTTTGTTCCAAAATAACCCTGATCCAGTGATACCGAATCTCTATGTGCTTGGACTTGGAATGCTGACTTGGATTCTTGCTCAAGTGTATATCACTCTTACTATCGCAATAGACCACGTCCTGATCCTGCTTCAGGTTAAGTTCCTGTAGGAACCTCTTTATCCAAAGTATCTTTTTACATGCCTCTGTGACTGCAATGTACTCGGCCTTTGTCGTCGACAATGCTACGACCTTTTGTAGCTTGCTCTGCCAAGAAACCGCTCCCCCTACAAACGTGAACATGAACCCCAATATAGACTTCCTGCAATTTATGTCACCTGCCATATCTGCATCTGTGTAGCCCACTAACACAGTTTTTCGTCACCATAGCATAGGCTCAACCTGGATGAGCCTCTTAGATACCGCAATATCCATTTCACCGTTGTCCAATGCTCTTTGCCAGGATTGGCAAGATATCGGCTGACAAAACCAACTGCATATGCTATATTTGGGCGAGTACACACCATAGCATACATCAAACTTCCTACAGCTGACGCATAAGGTATCTTCTGCATTTCTTCCACCTCTGCCTTTGTCTTGGGACACTGTCCGTCGCTCAATTTGAAGTGACCATCCAGTGGAGTAGTGACCGGCTTTGCTCAAGTCTTTCAATATACCACTCTTGTGACAGCCAAAGCTTCCTGCTACTTTTGTCACGAGTCATCTCCATTCCTAGGATCGGTCTAGGCAGGCCCAAGTCTTTTATCGCAAAAGACTTGCCCAACTCCTATTTCAGCCTGTCAATCTTCTTGATGTCTTTTTTCATGATGAGCATGTCATCAACATATAACAGCAGAAATAATAAATCACCATCTGAGAACTTGCGTTAAACACAAAGTGGTCCGACTCCATTCTGTCATATCCATGTTTCAACATAAACGAGTCGAACTTCTTCTACCATTGTCGTGGAGCTTGTTCAACCCATACAAGCTCTTCCTTGTAAGATCCGTATCCTAGTCCGTACTGTTCCGTCGACTTCCATGATCATTCCCGTCGAATTTCGGCGACCTGCGACTTGTAATCGACGTTGCGCACGACCGTAAGTCGTATCCTATACATTTGAGTTAGTTCAATCAGATACTTGCATCATTGCGACCGCACTGTCGCCGCGGTTCCAACGCCGCAACTCACGCACCGATCCGATACCCAAACGAGGTGATGTGAACCACGTTCAGTTTGAGGAAAAATGTCACGCGTTGCAATCCCAAGAGAATCTCTACAACATGTCCCATCAATCAATCAATCAACCTATCAATCCATCAATCACTTCATGTCAAGTACACATCACCTTTCACCTCATCCCCAAGCAACCACCAAAGTCAACTCTTTCTCACCCTCTCTCTTACACCACCTTACATGTCAAGTATCACATCCATCACTCCATCACCCATCACTCACATCTCTCCTTACAACTCTCTCTCTCTCTCTCCCTTTCATTTCTCAACATTCCCAAGCCAAGCAAGAGCACCCCCACGTCTAAGCTTCTAAGTGAGAGAAGAGAGAGTTTGTGTGGCCCACTTTCCCTTCCCAAGATCTCCCATCCTAGCCATCAACTCTCATCTTCCACCATCAAAGACAAGCACAAGGAGATAGGCTTTCTAACGGACCAAGGAGATCGCTAGGTGGGTGTTTTCCCTAGGCCTAGATTTCACTTTTATGATGAAGGGCCAAGTGAGGCCTACCAATTGATGGTATGGATCTCACTTGGGACCCTAAGATGTGGCCGATGGACCACCTTGATCCTCATGATCATTCCATGATGGGGCCATTCTCTATGGACCCCATCATGATGTTTATTTTCCTTGCATTAAGAAGGGTCATCTAGACCGTCCATTTTGGGTGGAGAAAGATCTCCACCGTTGATCTTTAATTTGGTGGGCCCACATGTAATGGGACCCACTTGATGTATGTTGTAGATCATGAAACGGAGGGCCCATAGTGTCGGAGTCCCTCCATCACACGCGTCCCTCTCTCTCTCTCTCTCTCTCTCTCTCTCTCTCTCTCTCCCTTTTTGTGATGATATGGTGGTGTGGCACACTTGGATGGACCCCACCTTGTATGTGTTGTACCTACACCATCTACCATTTGGTGGCCCACTTAAGCAGGGCCCACCTCAATACATGTGCCATGCCCAAACTGTCCAACGTCTGGACGCTAGACATGAGTTAAAACACAAATATTGGCATGATTCAAGCCTTGAAAGTGGGTCACTTATGTAGGTCCCATCTTGGTGTATGGTTCTAATCCAAGCCGTCCATCCTTTTCCCCGTATCATTTTAGGCGTTGAGCCAAAAGATGGCGTCAATCCGAGGTTCTGGCGAGCCATACCTTAGCCAACAGTGATTTTCACCGTTTAAATTTACCTTAACTTTTCTACACGCTAAAAAAATGCCCGATATTGGGCTTGATGGATTGGTTATGGACCATGGAATCCGATGGTAGGGTCGGATTTCCTTGATGCGGGCTGCACATGCGAAAAACCTCGAAATTTTGGTATTTTAAAAGAAAATATATATATATATACAACAGCAGTAGCCGCTACTGCTGCTGTTGTCAGAGGCGCTAGCGTGCACTGGCAGGCGTGAACGAGCAGGGACCCACGGGTCTCCTGTCGTGGGCCCCACCGTGATGTATATCTGTCATCCAAGCCACTCATATGGTGAGCCCTTAGGGTAGCGGGCCGCCCTCCAAAAATCAGCTTGATCGGGATCTCAGGTGGCCCACACCACAAGAAACAGCGGTGATTGAACTCTACCATTAAAACCCATTTTGGGTCCATAGAAGCATTGGATCAAAATGAAATTTGTTTTTCCTCTTCATTCCAGGTCCGTGCGACCTTATTAACAGGTTGGAGGGAAAGTAAACGTTATGGTGGGCCCCACATGGGACCCACAGCGATGTATGTGTTTTATGCCCACCGTCCAGGCGGACGGCGGAGCCCACGATAATGTATGTGTTTTGCTACACCGTCCACTACTGTGGACGGTGGGTCCCACCTAAAATTTTGCATGCGCCTGAAACTTGGGCCGAACCCTCATGCAAGTGGGACACACGTTATGGATGGGCTGGATTGGCAACCACATCTTAGTGGGCCCTACCATGATGCATGTGTTGCATCCAACCCGTCCATCCATTTTAAAAACTCATTTTTTTAGTATGAGCTAAAGAGTGAGTCAAATCCGTGGTTCAAGTGGATCCCACCACTGTTATTTGAAGTGAGGATCGGTTGATCCTTTGACATGATTCATAAATATGTATGTATGTATTGGTGGCCATTTTTTTTCAAGGCCCACATTGGCATTCATTAGGCCCATATGAGGAGGCCCATATTGATGTAATTGTGGTCGTTGTTGAGGCCCACCTTGGTATATGTACGAGGCCTATTGTGATGTATTCAAAGGCCCATGGGGTATGGCCCATTGCAATGTACATAAGGCCCCTTTGATATGGCCCACTTGACTTATAAAAGGCCCATATGATGCGCTCCATTTGATGTATCTAAGGCCCATGGATCGAGGCCCAACGGGTTGTCCTTAGGGTCCATTGCAATGTGTGATTTCTCCATGGTTATGGCGGTTCATGCCTTGGGAGCAATGTTGGTTTGACGTCCACATCGTAAGAATAATGTTGGCTTAATGTCCGCATTATAAATCTCCCTAGGCCCATTTATAGGTCCGTGCTTGTTGTGCGTAGGCCATCTAAGCCCACCTTCGTGTGAGGATAGTTCATCATCTCATAGCATGCTTAGTGTAACTCCATGACTCATACCCATACGCATCATTACGCATCATATGTATGCTTGATGTGAGGGATGTTTGATCATAGCATAAGTCGGTTAGGCTGAGACATTTACGGGACTCCTGATGAGACGGAGTGCCCCACATGATCACGCGGTACTCGCTGGATTGCTGCATGATTTGACGGTGTGATTCATGCATTTTGCATTGTGTGTCATGATCACTGCACGCCCTAATGACATCAGGGTCGTGGCCTCCACAGGCACATCGTGGATGGTCGTATCGTATACCAGAAATACTTTGTTTTAGCACTGTGGGCACTTAGGATGTCCTTGGGTAAAAGTCCTAGAACCTTTTTGGTACCAGAGGATGCTCCAACGTCTAGACCGAGTGGATACACGAGTGCCCGAGTGCCGAATACCAGTAGGCCGCATCTCCCACTGTGTCGTGGTCGGTTGGAAGGGGGTGTGGCCTTATCCACCTGAGTGAGGGGGCTATAAGCTAGGCTGAGTTTGACCAGCTCGCAAATGTGTCCACTATCGACTAGCCGGGTAGGTATTGGCAGACTACTGGTCAGGCGGATAGTGTGGTCTCTTCCACTTGCTTGACTGTGCAGCTAGGGAGGAGGCAGTCAATGTGAGGTGTATTAAACCCCGATGATATCCAAAGAGGAACTGTACTGATATGTGTACTTGATGAGTACTGGCACGCTTGTTTTGCATCTCGCATATGACATTTGGCTACATAGGCCTCGCATCGCATGGCCTTGGTATGGCCGATAGCATTCATGTCTTGTATCACATAGCTTTAGTACAGCTGATAGCATTCATGGACTTACCGCATATTTTCGCATTACTGTGATATTGTATACTTGACACTCTCCTTACACACACTTTCACCACCCTCTAAGCTTTCTATAAGCTATGCACGATAGATGCGTGTAGGTGGCGTTAGGTTGCAGTAGCGTTGAGCTTGGAGCGTGTAGCCGAGCTTTTAGAGTTTCTGTTACTCTCATTATATTGTATTTCCCTTTCCGCATTGTACTTAAAAGTTTTTAATATAGTGGATATGTGGTGATGTTGGTTTGTGACTTGGTTATGCTTGTGGTTATGCTCCATTACAAAAAAAAAAAAATCACACTGAAAATCCTCCTTGTAGGATCCCAGGATCGGAATCTGGCGTATGGGCGCTGGGAGCCGAGAATGGGGTACTACGGAGGCTGTTGGCACCGGATTCGGCCATCGGAAATTTTGTGAGCCCGTTCCCCGTGTTTGGGGCGTAACATTCCTCAACTTACACACCATATGCTATTTTCCCTTGACTTTGAACCCCTCTGGTTGGTGCATGTATATCTCTTCTTCCAGGTCACCATGGAGGAAGGCAATTTTAACATCTAACTGCTCTATCTCCAGATTCATGCTAGCCGCCAACCTAAGCAACAGCCGTATGAATGTCATCTTCACCACTGGAGAGAATATCTCCTCGAAGTCTATGCCTTTCCTCTAACCAAACCCTTTCACCACAAGTTGGCCTTGAACCTTGTCTGTGAATTCTTCTGCTCAACCTTCTTTTTGAACACTCACTTGTTGCTCAGAGCTTTCTTGCCCTTAGGCAGTTTCACCATATCATAGGTGTGGTTCTTATGTAAGGATTACATCTCTTCTTGCATAGCTTTCAATCACTCCCCCTTATGCTCATCGGCTAGGACCTCAGAATAATCTTCTCGCTCTCCCCCATCAGTCAGCATAATGTACTCATGTGGCGAGTACTTCTTGGACGGCTGTCTGTCCCTAGATGACCTCCTCACCTGTGGCTCAACAGGTGGATCAAGTGGAGGCTACTCCCCTGGTCCATCTTCTTAAGGAACTCCCTCGTCCTCTGCACCTTGTTGTACTCCCCCGTCATCAGGCACCACGGGAGGAATAACCGGATCCATGTCCTATAGCTCACCTAAATTAGGTTGGTTCTTCTCTAGGTTACCAATGTCTTTTATACATTGATCTTCAAAGAAAACCACATCTCTGTTCCTGACAAATTTCTTCTCGGTCGGATTCCACAATCTGTAACCGAACTTTTCATCACCATACCCTAAGAACACACACTACATGATCTTCATATCAAGCTTGGACCTCTCGTCCTTTAGTACGTGAACGGATGCCCTACATCCAAAGACCCTGAGATGACTGTACGATAGATCATGTCCAGTCCACACCTTCTCAGGTACTTCTCCATTCAACGGGGTTGATGGAGACCTGTTTATCAAATACACCGTTGTGTGCATTGCTTCTCCGCAGAACATCTTGAGCAACTTCGTATGGGATAACATGCATCTGATTCTCTCTACAATGGTGCAATTCATTCGCTCAGCTATCCATTATGATGGGGGGTCTTGGGAACAGTCTGTTCATGCCGTATACACAGGGACTTGCAGTATTCATGAAAGTCGCCAATGTATTCACCACCATTGTCAGGTTTTGAACTCATCTATATGAGATATAACTGAACCGGCTGTTGTGGTATGTAGAATAAGAATTATTCTGTCTATTAAGTTCTAAGAACGGTACTATTTCTTTTTTGTTGTTGTGCGGATGCACTTCAATGATCTATCTGTCTCTCTCTCGACCATGGCATGAAATAATTTAAACACATCAAAGACCTCGTCCTTGGATTTCAGAGCATAAACCCAAACCCTCCTAGATACATCATCTATAAAAGTAACATAATATAATGCCCCACCCAAGGTTTTTGTCTTCATAGGACCACAAACATCAGAATAAACCAAATCTAATGCATGCATTTTATTAACATGAGAAGCAGATTTAATAAATGAAACTCTATGTTGTTTCCCTGATAAATAATCAAGACAGGTTTTGAGAGGTGTACCTGTTACGTCTGGAAGGAGCCGCTTCCTCGCTAGTAGCTGAAGCCATTTTTCACTCATGTGTCCTAGACGTCTGTGCCGCATGTCAATAGTTGAATCTTCCACTGCGTTCAACCCACCCTTGCACACACTAACACTTGCCTTGTAAAGGGTGCAACACTTCTTTCCTCTAGCTACGATCAATAAACCCTTGATGAGCTTCCAGCGCCCACCAGCAAACCGACTTTCATAGCCATCATCATCCAACCTTTCCGTCGACATTAAATTGAGACGAATGTATAGGATATGCCTCACATTCCTGAGAACTAATGTGCAACCTACATCGCTCTTCACACAAATATCACCGACCCTTATGATCTTCGATACGCCAGAATTTCTCATCTTTACGATCTCATAGTCACCTGTCTTATAACTTGTGAAGAAGTCCCTACGTGGAGTCGCATGAAAAGAAGCTCTCGAGTCTATCACCCAGTCGGTGTCCTGACTCGCAGCCGTGAGACATATATCGTGATCTGCTGAAAGAATAACTACAACGTCGCCATCTGAAGCGACTGCAATGAAATCTGATTCATCTTCCTTCTCTTTTCCTTTTTCTTTCTTGTCGTTTTTCTTACCACAATATTCATGTTTGTAGTGACTCTTCTTGCCACAATTCTGGGAATCAACATCATTTCTGTTACTTGACTTGTCTCTTGATTTATCTCAGGCCTTCCCGCCCTTCCTGTTCTTTCATCTCCCGTTCCTGTGTCACAAGATCCTCTTACTGAGTAGACCCTTGAGACTTCCTCCTTGTCTCTTCATTGAAGAGACAACTGGTTACCTGTTCCATGGAAATCTTTCCATCTGGCGTGGAGTTACTTAGAGGCACCACCTATGTCTCCCAACTGTCAGGCAATGAACTAAGTAATAGTAAAGCCCACAATTCATCATCTAGGACCATCTTCATAGCAGAGAGTTGGTTCACTATATTGCTGACCTCATTCATGTGCTCGGCCACAGAACCACTATCCTTAAACTTGAGATTCACAAGTCACCTTATCAGAAAAATTTTATTACCGGCTGTCTTTCTCTCATACAGCCCTTCTAATTTCAACCATAGGCTAGCGGCTGAGGTCTTTGTAAACACATGGTGGAATATGGAATCGTTAAACCATTGTCTAATAAACTCTATCGCCTTTCGGTTCATATTCTTCCAATCATCATCAGACATATCCTTGGATTTTGCTGATATGCCTAAAATTGGAGAATATAGGTCATTGCGATAAAACAAGTTTTCCATCTTAGCCTTCCATATGGTCCAATTAGAACCATTGAGGTTGATCATCCTTGATGAGCCACCTTCCATAATTCAAAACTGATCCTACCCGTTCAATGAACTTAGCTTTGATACCACTTTATTGGGGGCCTTGCACAAAACCTTAGGATCTAGCATTCCGAAACAAACCAGAATTATGGATAATAAAGCAATGAAATAAATCAAAGCATAAATCACACACCGCATAAGAGATTTTTATATGGAAAACCCTCAAAGAGGTAAAAACCAGGGGACCTCGTCCAGATCAACAATCCACTATGAAGTAGAACGTTACAACCTTCTTCACTCACGCAGGAGTGGATAAACAATGAGAGAATAAAAGGAAAAATGGAGTGATCTCATCGATTACGAGGACGTAGAAGTGCTGAGATATAAATTGCACAGTAGATAACATCCACGAGCATAACTTCCCTTCTACAAGCTTCCTCTCTCTCTCTTTTTCTCTTTCTGTCAGACTATATCCATGCTGTCTATACATTTTTCTAGATCACTGTACATCATGATCCCAAAAAGGAAATAGATCCAATAATCAGATGAATCATGTCACAGGAAACAGTGGTAATCGACTATTAATGAACCACAAAAGTTTTGGATCATGCAAGCTGATACCTGCTTTTACCCTTCATTTAAATTTACGTGACCTTGCCAGTAAGTTATCAGCGGCCCTGGGAAGTTTTTAATGATAGGGCATTCAATACTGCTGTTTTCGATTGAATGGTCCACCCCGAAATTAGATCTGCTTCATTTTAGGGCTCATGCTCTAAAATGATCTGAAACAATAAATGGATATAGAACATCAAGGTGGGCCCCACGGTAAGGGCCACACCGACTTGGTTAGGCCGGGGCCCCACCTAATCCACTCCCTCATAACACTGTACGCGTACTTATCCGCTGAACCCATATCTTAAGAAACGGGGTTCCGTTTTGATACACGAGAACGATCTCACCTGACTTTGACCAGTGGCTCAGTTACCGTGGTTAAAAAACAGTAGCAAGGGTCCACCTTTACAGCGGGAAAACTCTGTGGAAACCGTGCACATCCACACCGCCGGCACATGTGTAATTTCCAAGCTTTCCATTCAGATCTACACTGTTGAGATCTTCTGGCGTAAAAGAGCTGGCCTTTTTACTCTTCGGTGGGCCACAGCATATAAAAAATTGAATGGCTAGAAAATAAATCTTCACCGTCAATTTACATCCTACGTGTTGGTTCAGGTCTACCTTAGGGATGACATTGTCTAATTTGTTAGGCAGACGATGTAAGCATTATACCGAAACTCTCGGAAAGCTTAGATCTCATACATTGGTTTCATATTTGCACGTGTCCCAGCTCGTGAAAGTCTACGCAGCTAGACGCGCGTGGAATTAGCAAACCTAGTACGTAAGATACGAACGTCTTCAATCTGAGAGGTTTTTCGGGTAATGAGCAATTACAATGCAGCCGATCAGATCAAACGGTCTGAATCAGCCAACTTAGACAGCTGCAGTTCATTGCCCATATCGAGCTAGCTATACTCGAAAAGCGTTAGAGACTTTGACTAGTCTTCCTGGAAATGGAGCCACGTCGATTTTTCCCGGGACGGACGCCCCGCTCATTACGTGGCGCCGGTCTGCGAGAATCCAGTTCCGGTACCGAAAAAACACAATAACTCCATTGGCTACACGCGAGCGTTGGATTTTCAAGTCGTACTCTCTCACACAAATGCTCAATGTGGTGCATATGCACGAGATCCAGACCGTTCATCCGGTAGGCCTTTTGCATGTGGCGTGTTCCATTAATCAGGCCAGGCCGGTTGGGACGCGGATTGCGTACTACCCCCGCCCGTCCCTAGCTCCGAACGGGCGGTTCTGTGGGCGGGCCCACCGGATGTATCTGTACATCCAAGCTGTCAATCCCTTTTCTCATGTTATTTTAAGGCATCAGCACAAAAATAGGCAGATCCAACGCTCAAGTGGACCACACCAAATAATAAGCTTGGTTACGTTAAAATGCACAAAGCATTAGAGGTCAGTTGCATTAAATGCAAGAGTCATCTGTGGTGTGGTCCATTTGACCGTTGGATCTGCTTCATTTTTATTTTGATGTCTTAAAGTAATCTAAGAAAAGGGATAGACGGCTTAGATGTACAGATACATCACTGTGGGCCCACCCGCAGAAGTGCCCGTTCGGAGCTAGGGACGGGAGGGGGTAGTACGCAATCCGCGTCCGGCCTGTTGGGCATACATGATTATCAGGCCAATCTGTTCTTCTGGGAATTGGGCAGATGGATGTCCCAGTTCATCACCTGAGTTAACCAGCCAGCCTGAGGAATCAGTCTGGGGTTGGTCACTTCCACCACAAAAAAACTTCAGCCATCCAATTTTAGCCAAGTTGGGCAGCCGGCCGACACATGGGGCCTTTCCACAAATGTAAGCCCATGTGCTACAACATCTACTCAAGCTCGGATGCAACCAACGGGTATCTAGGGTCAGTCCAAATATACACGTTAACAGATGGGTCGACTGAGAGAACCGGGATCCACTGCACCTGTTTTACTCCAACGAGTAAAGCACCTAAGCTCTGTGGGGCGTGCCATGTTGTAGAAGTAAAATCCACTCCATCCATCAGGTTCCATCCTCGATTTTAGGACTCAGCACAAAAAATTCATGCACATCTAAATTAAGGTGGACCACACCACAATAATACTGAATGGGATGCCAATCATAGGATTGGGTGCGGGCCATCATGGTGTTTCTCTTTCATCGTAACCGTTAATCAGATGTAACTCAGTGAGAAGAAGCGAAGATAGAAACCCGAGTAGAGCACACCGCGAGATTTTACGAGCAATTTTAGATTGCTCACATTAGCGTGGCCCACCTGAGCTTTCTATCTTGCTAATATTGTGTATACGCTGTTGAAATAAAGGTTTTCGTCGGATGGACGGAGTGAATTTACGAATACAACATGGTTTGGTATTTTACGCAGCGATAAAAACAGGTGTTGTACGTGATTCCGAGCTCAGATTCCACCGTACACGTGCAATGTTCGCATCGGTAGCGGATCAGGTGTTGCCCGGGTAACGCCCTAACTTGATGATTTTTTATTTTTTATTTGTATATCCACGCCGTCCATCCGTTTCTTGATATCATTTTAAGACGTTATAACAAAACCTAAGCAGATCAAAATCTCCTGTGAATCACACCATTGGAAGAAGTGGTGAATTACCATTAAAAAAATTTTGTAGGCCACAAAAGTTTTGGATGAAGCTGATCCTTGTATTTTCAGCTTTGTATATCCCTTCATCCTGTTATGTTTGACCTTATCAAGGGGCTGATGGAAAATAAACACTACGGACATACATGGCCCTAGGTTGTTTTTAATGATGAACGTTCAATCACCATTTTTTCCTGTGATTTGGTCCACCTGAGACTTAAATCTACTTAATTTTTGGAAATGGGCTTGAGAAACTGATGAACGGCATGGATATAAGAAACAATCATAATAAGGTGGGCCCCACAGTAAGGGTAACACTTTAGTAGGTGTTGTCCGGTGCAACACCTGATCCGCCTCCGTTCGCATATCCGAGAGCAGTATCATCCTATCGTAAGCGGATAAGCTGGTGTACCAGCTATATAACTGCTCTAGTTACGTGTCGTGCGAAGACGATCACTGACGCTCCTCAAGCTCCGAGTTGTACGAACGGCTTAAAGGACATGGATCCTACAGTGATGTATTTCTTATATCTACACCGTTCATCTATTTTCAAAGATCATTTTAGAGTATTATCCAAAAAAAATGAATCATATCCAAAGATAATCTGGACCACACCACAAATAGCAGAGGAGATAATGATTTGCACGTTAAAAAATACGTCGGCCCACCAAAATATTTATTTTCCATCCAATCTTTTCATAAGATCACAAAGACCTGAATGAAGAGGAAAAACAAATTTCATATTGATCTAAAACTTCTGTCACCCAAAAAGAGTTTCAATGGTAGACGTTCAATCCCCTACTGCTTTTTTCAGCGTGGTCCACATGGCAGTTAGATCTGTCTTATTTTTTGTCCCAATCCTTGAGTCCAGCTCACCAAATGGATGGAAGGTTTGGATATAACACATACCTCGTAATCAGACCGACAGAACTTGCCAACGTCAACACAGCAGCTATATAGCTGGTGTCAGGTGCACCAGCCAATCCGCTTCCCATCAGCAATTCAGCATGAGGGCGTTGCCTCGTTGAAGAATCAACACTCGTGCGAAGACGATCGAAAGCTGTTCGTCCGCATCTTCCGCCCGAATCTTTTTTTGCTGTTCTTCAATCTCTCTCTACTCTGCTCGTGTTCTGCGCACCAAAACACATGACTGTGTGACCGTTGTATATAGCCATTAAAATAGTAGGAAAGCTCATCGAGGAAAAGCTGAGTAATAAAAGTTCCATTGTTTCTGCAAAAGCAACGTGGGTTCAACTCGATTGCAATGCTTTCAACGTTCCCGAGATGCTCTCTCTATCTGACACGCATTTAGTTTTAAACATGACAGAAAAGAACAGCACGCTGTCACTGTAACGGAGCTACAGTACACAAAAACGCCTCAGTCCCTGTTCTTCGATCGCAGTTAAAACCCCAAAAGGAATCTTATCAAACACCTCTTTCTATCTCTCTCATTTCCTTCTCTTTTCCTTGCTTTGGTAAATGCTGCTGCATTTCACATGGGCAAGAAGGGAGGAACCTCATGGTTAACCGCAGTCAAAAGGGCTTTCAGATCTCCTTCCAAAGAGAGCGAGAAGAAGAGCAGCAAGAGAAGGGAAGATCAAGAGGTTGAAGAAGAAGAAAAGGTATGTTTTTTAAGCTTTTTTCCTTTTATCGTCTTACAAAGAGAAAATGTATTATTTTCATTTGGGCCTGTGTAGAAGAGGGAGAAGAAGAGATGGATTTTCCGAAAATCTTCAAACACGGAGCCGTTGCATCAAGGCGATTTCAAGGCGGCCGCGAGTCGGGTTTCTGCGTCCATGGCTGCAGATCAACGGCATGCGATTGCAGTGGCTGTAGCGACAGCAGCGGCAGCAGAAGCAGCGGTGGCAACGGCACAAGCTGCCGTTGAAGTCGTTCGACTCACCAGGCCGTCGAATTTCGTTAGAGAGCAATATGCCGCTGTGGTTATTCAGACGGCTTTTAGAGGTTATCTGGTACGTGGGTTTTTCTCATTTTGCTCTGTTTTGTACTCTGTAGAAGAGATGGGTTGATGGGTTTTATCTTTCTTTCCGTTTTGAAGGCAAGAAGAGCTCTTCGAGCTCTGAAAGGGCTGGTGAAGCTGCAAGCTTTGGTGAGAGGACACAACGTTCGAAAGCAGGCGAACATGACGCTGAGATGCATGCAAGCTCTTGTTCGGGTGCAGGCTCGGGTGAGAGATCAGCGTGTGAAACTCTCGCAGGAAGGCAGCAGCATGTCCTCTCTCAGTGATAGTAACAGCTTTTGGCAGTCGAGATATCTTCAGGAAATGGCGGAGAGGAAATCAATGGTAAGAAATCTCATTATTGATTGCTGTGTGTTTTACTTAGCTTAGAATTCTTCTACTCTTATGGGTGTTCTTCGTTCATTCAGTCGAGAGATGGAAGCAGTGTTGCAGATGATTGGGATGACCGCCCGCATACGATTGAGGAAATCCAAGCTATTTTGCAGAGCAGAAACGAAGCTGCTTTGAAACGAGAAAAAGCGCTTGCGTACGCTTTCTCTCACCAGGTTCCTATCTCTTGCTCTGTTCTTCTTTCTCCAATCTTTCATTGATTCCTTTGATTTCTTATCACATTTGCTCAATTTCTTTCAAACCCATCTCAAGATATGGAGGGCTGGGAAAAACCCATCAATGGCTGAGGAAGCTGAGCTTGAGGAGAGGCCGAAATGGCTCGACCGTTGGATGGCGACAAGGCCATGGGAGAACAGGGCAAGAGCTTCCACCGATCAAAGAGACTCCATCAAAACCGTCGAAATGGACACCGCCCGGCCATTCTCTTACTCAAACACCAACTTGAGAAGACACCAACAGCAACCACAACAGCACCCAAGCTCGTACTCGATCTCATCTCCTCTCCACAGATCCCACCACAACCTCTCTCTCCATCAATCCCCAGCAACACCATCTCCCGCAAAGACCAGACCTTTACAGGTGAGGTCCGCTAGCCCTCGTTGCATCAGAGAAGATAAGAACTCTCCAGCAGTGCACACGCCGAGCTCTGCTTATTACTACAGCAGCGGCTTTCGCCACCATGGAATTCCGACATCGGCAGCAAATGGCGCCGAAGCTGCTGCAGCTTCTGCAATTCCGAACTACATGGCAGCGACAGAGTCGGCGAAGGCTCGAGTCCGGTCACAAAGCGCGCCAAGGCAGAGGCCAATGACACCGGAGAGAGAGCGAGGCAGCGGCGGATGCTCGGCGAGGAAGCGGCTGTCTTTCCCAGCTCCGGAGTCCTACGGCAGCGGTGGCAGTGGCGGTGGCGGATTTGGAGATAAGCTGAGGAGCCCAAGCTTCAAGAGCGTGCAGATGATGATGATGGAGCAGCAATCCAACCGTTCGTCTTGTTGTACGGACAGCTTTACTGGCGAGGTGTCTCCGTCTTCCACGAGCGACCTCCGTAGATGGATGAGATGAACTGAGAAGAAGAAAGATTGTTGTAATTTCAAGTGCTGATAGGATGAAGGATGATGGTGATAGCGATGACTATGGTTATGATCTACGGTTGTTATTTGATCGGAGATTTTAGTGAACGATGATGATTTGTAGGTAGAGTTAGTGTTTTATCAGAGATTTTTATTTCTGTAATTTTCGTTGAGTAGGAACGAATCATCTGGTTAGGAGAATTGAAACTATCACGATCGGAACCGTTCATCTCGATGGAGTACTTTCAGATCTTATTTAATGAATGTTCGTTAATTTGGTTGAATGTAACAAATCCGATGGTCAGGATAATCCGTTTGTTCATTATTTGGGCAGCAGCTAATTCCTTACGGCCTGTTTGGCCGCAGAGTGGATGGGATTGGATGATAGATACCGGGATTGGCAGGGCGTGCCAAATAGACACGGATCCCGATCCTGGGATATAGTAATCCCATGTATCTTAAGACAATCCACTGACATCACTATCATTACCTTTAAATTCCATTCAATCCACCCTAATCCCTTTAAAATTGCCTGGGACGTGTTTGGTTCGAAGGATTGAAAGGGATTATAAGGTTTAATCCCGAGATTGGTCGGGCGTGTCAAACAGATCAGATATAGCAATCCCATAGATCTTGCACCAATCCACTAACACAATTATCATTACCTTGAAATCCATGCAATCCACTCTAATATCATCCAATCCCATTGATGTAGAGTGGGCCACGGACAGTTTCATGGTCAAGATGGATCAGAAAAGGCCCGGTCGACGACGAAAGTGATTCAGATCGTCGGACCTTAGATCGGGTATATCTCGCAATTCAGAATGAGTTACCTGACGTAAAATATATGATTTTGGAGTAAAACAAGATACTTTAGCCAACCAACCCCACTATGCCGGGTTGCGATGCCTGAAATTACGAAAAACCACTGGATCAACAATCGTTTCCCTGCTTTAATTTCATTTTTACTATAAATAGTAAGTTTTAGTTTGATTATAACTCTTTATCCGTCGAGCTTTAAGAGTTTCCCCCAACGTGAAAAGAGCTTAGAATAATTAGGAGAACGGTTTGGTGAAGCCAAATAGGACACTTACTTTTTTTGGCCGAAAACCTTGTGTACTAGTAGACATCACGACCGTCTATAAATAGTAAGTCACAATTTCTAGGAGTTTTAGTTGTAGTTTGATTCTGATTTCTTTCTCATTGCTTGGTACCCCTATTTAAAGGGTTGTTAACTCATTTTTAGTAATCAATTAATCAATTTCGAATTTCTTAGAATTTATTTATATTTTCTTCTTTTTTTTCTCGTGGATTCGAGAAGTCTCTGTGAGAAGTCTAAAGAAGCTTCGTGGATTTGGAGTAGTTATCCTCATCACGTTCATCCCTGCGTCAATTGGTATCAAAGCGAGGTTTTCCCTCAGGCCGATGACAAATAATGAAGGTATGAATCAAAATCTTGTGGACGGTGATTCAGGGATTCGTTATCTTTCGGAAAGAATGGAAGCTTTCCACCGAGAGAGTCAGTTAACCATGCAAGGGCTGCAGGTAACCCTCGATTGTCTTACCGATGTGCTACTTCCGCCCCGAGCCCTAGGCGGTGCTCCACCACCTAGGATGGCTCCACCATCCGTGGTTACTATACGACACAACCCCGATTTTCGTAAAGCACTACCAGTGGCAAACCGTAAGGCTACACCAGATTATTCAAATTCTAGCGACGAGGACCTTAATGAGGGTTTTGCCCGACGACTGATCCATGGAGGCGATCACCTAGATCGTGCTGAAAGAAACAATCGAGGTAAGGCTGAACTTCCTAGTTTTAATAGTTTATTACATATAGAAGATTTCCTCAATTGGCTAGCCGAAGTAGAGAGATATTTTGATTATATGGACGTGTCAAATCATAAAAGGGTAAAATTGGTAGCGTTTAAGTTAAAATTTGGTACTTCTACATGGTGGGAACAATTACAACTCTCACGAGCCCGCCAGAACAAGGCGTCCATCTCATCATGGTCACGGATGAGACGTCTTCTTCGATCACGATTTCTCCCTAGTGATTATGAGCAGATATTATTCCAGCAATACCAAAATTGCCGACAAGGAAATCGAACTGTCACGAATTACACTGAAGAATTCCAACGGTTGACTACATGAAACGATCTGTCAGAATCTGAGTCACAGAAGGTGGCACGATTTATAGGTGGGTTGCGACTGACAATTCAGGACTAAGTTCAGATGTACCCAGTCGGGACCGTGGATGAAGCAGTTCAATTAGCGGGTAGGGCAGAAACACAACTTGCAAGAGTTCCTACTCGTCCTTATCCTTCAACTCAACCCCCCATGATGGGTCCCACGCAGGATTCAGTGCTGGCACGAGGAAAAGATCCAGTAGGAGAACGTCCTCAACCTCCTACAACCGCAAGCCATGATACGGGGAGCAGCTCATCCAGACCTCAACGCGCAGCACCCACAACAGCGGGCCCGAGTAAGATTCTAAATCCTTATGCTCGGCCAAAGTCGAACAATTGTTATTGCTCTCAACGTCTCACAATACACTTGACTATTAACGAAGGGGGCACTGAAGATGAGGCCGTAGAAGAAGGTCATGGCTATGATGAACATGAACAACTCACTGAAGAAATATTAGGTGGCGATGAAGTGATGGGCGAGGATCGTGGCGAATTTCTAGTTGTGAAGCGATTACTGTATACCCCACGAAAGGAATTACATCCACAACGACATAATATATTTCATACTCGGTGCACTATCAATGAAAAGGTCTATGATGTAATCATAGACAGTGGTAGTAGCGAGAATATCATCTCAAGAGTGATGGTGGATAAGTTGCGACTACCAACGACGAAACATTCTTCCCCGTACTCAATTGGCTGGATAAAAAAGGTAAATGAGACCAAAGTAACTGAACAATGCACTATCTCATTTTCAATTGGTAAAAATTATAAGGATCAGATACATTGTGACGTGGTCGACATGGAAGCTTGTCACATGCTACTCGGTCGACCCTGGCAGTCGGACCGCGATGCGACCCATCGGGGGCGAGACAATGTCTACATATTCGTTAAAGATAGTCGGAAAAAAAATCTTTACCCCTATGGCACCAGAGAACCACTCAGAAGCTTCTAAAGTGGAGGGGAGTTCCCTCTTGACCATTCAGAATTTCATGGAGGAATCCAAGGAAACCACGAGATATACGCCGTAGTGGTGAAGGGCGAGGAAGATGAACCTTCAAACATCCCTCCAAGTTTAAAACTGTTGCTAAACGAATTCAAAGAAATCTGGCTTGAGGATTTACCTGATGGATTGCCCCCATGAGGGACATCCGACATCACATAGACTTCATCCCTGGGGCTAGCCTGCCCAACCGCCCTTATTATCAGATGAGTCCGAAGAAGTGTGAGATACTTCAGGGGCAAGTGGATGAACTGATCCATAAGGGTCTCCTGAGAGAGATCATGAGCCCATGTGCCGTACTAGCATTATTAACGTAAAAAAAAAAAGAGATGGAAGCTGGTGCATGTGTGTCGACAGCCGGGCAATCAACAAAATTATCATAAAATATCGGTTCCCAATACTACGGTTGGACGACATACTTGATATGCTAGAAGGGGGCCAAGGTGTTCTCTAAACTAGATCTAAGGAGCGGGTACCATCAGATTTGTATCCGACTCGGTGATGAGTGGAAAACGGCATTCAAGACCAAGGAAGGGTTGTATGAGTGGTTGGTCATGCCCTTCGGCCTATCGAACGCACCAAGTACTTTTATGCATTTGATAAATCAAGTGCTAAAACCGTTTACTGGCCGATTTATGGTAGTATATTTTGATAACATATTGATATATAGCCAGGATGAGGCAGAGCACAGAAAATATCTCAGGCAGGTACTACAGGTCCTACAAATTAACAATTTATACCTTAACTTGAAGAAGTGTAGTTTTTTAACTGACAGCCTATTGTTTCTAGAATTTGTTGTAACGTCCACAAACATTTATGTGGACGATGAAAATGTGCGACTGTAACGCCCTGAAAATCGGGGGTCGAGTACATCCGCAACTCCCGAGTTTCCGAGGTCACTTATCATGCGTTTAATGGTTTTAGTGTTAGTCTGATTAACTGCGCAATTCGGAACAAACTGGAACATGAAGCACAAGCGCAAGTTTACTGAAATGGGAGAAAAACATCACAAATATATGTACACGTCCAAAAGAATAAGGGCACATGGCGCCACACGACAAAATCACAAAATGATATATCATGTCCAAAAAGAATAGGGCTGAGCTCGCAGCTCAGCAGTCCGTCGTCACAGCTACGGATCCGACGCAGCTCCATCCATCAACTGGAAGTAGGAGTACTCCTCCTCCACATCCACGTCCGCAATGCCAGGCTCCTCCTGAACTTCGCCACCTGCATCTATGGAAGCGTCTGGTTGGTGTTTTAAAACACCGTCCCAGAGTGGGAGTGAGTGATCAACTCAGTGTGAACCATTAACCTTAAGTCGTAACAAGCATCAATTATAATAGGAATTTAATGAAAAGCAGGAATTCAGCAACACCTATAACTCTTATTAAATGCGCATGAAATGCGATGACATGATGCATGCCCTCGCCACAACACTCCCTCAAGCGACTACGTCTACGATCGCAAATGTCATCACTCCCTCAATGCGACCTCGACTTCCGAGTCGCCATCCTAGCTAATGCGTGAAATGCGATCATGTTAGCCAAGTTGTTAGTTAGAGTCCATTCATCCAGCAGATTTGGGGATTCTGGATCACCCTACATGTCACTGCCCTAATCTGGTTGCGAGGGCAAGATCTCATCAACGCGTGAGGCCGAGTCCTCGCGGTCCGTGATCCCGTCGGGGTCCTCATCCCCGACTCCAAGCACATGAGGAGTGCCGATAGAGAAGGGATCGCTCGCGGTCACTACGGGGAGGCGCGGTACCCCAGCGTAGGCCGACAGCTCGGACACAGTGTCCCATTCCACCATGCCCGGCTCACGAGACTGTGGACCAATTGTAGTCAAATTTTCAGTGGGCCACAAAGGTTATAGGGTGCATCAGGTTCCATACATATGTGGGCGAACATGGTTAACAAACAGGGATGATCGGGTAGTAGGCTAATCCGCACGAATCAGGCGAGCATGAAACGAATGACCTCGGGCACAAAGGTCCCATGTAGTCGAACTACAGCCACCCGAACACTCCCGCACAATCCGCGAGTCTAGCCTTAGCGTAGTCCTACCGATGGGGCTACCCTCTCTCGTCAGGTTCCTGACCATCCCAAGAGAGTGGAAAGAGATCTACAACATGCTCACTACTCATGCTATCAGCTAGTACATCCAAGTCATAATCTTATGCATCCTAACCACACAAAACAAATATCTTTAACGCACAATCAAGTATCATCATAGAATTTAGGTGCATGTGAGTGTATGTGTGTTGTGTGAGGAAGTTAAACACTTCCCCCATCTTGAGGGATCATAAGCATTTGTAATTAATCACACACACAATTAAAGCATTGCATATGATGGAAATGTATCAACAACCACAAGCATGTTATCAATCAACATTAAAATCATGTGAAGGCACAATATATATAACATTTGAGAATCAAACATGCATATTCTAACAAGTTCAACATCATGAAAATCCCTAGGGTTTCCTAGAATTCCAAATACGACATCCAAGCACTCAAAATCATTAAATCCGTATTAAAGTTGGTGCTAGGCCACCTAAGAGTAATAGTCCGCACCTATGGATCGTTGGCGACACGAAGAACGTCCTAGGAAAGGGGCTTTTGGGACGATCGGCCGGAATCCCTAAACCAACCCTTGCATGTTAGTTTCTCCAAGACAATCCCACCACAATACATGGATTTCAAGAAGAAAAAGGGAGAGGAAATTACCTAGGTGGCCCACGAACGAATTTTGGGGTTGCGGCGGAGGGTTTTCTCCTTTGGAAAGGGAGACGGTGTTGAAGAATCGGTTCTCTTGGGCCCCAACTCGACTTAGGGTCCACCACACCTCCTAGCCTACCCTTTCTTCTTACTTCACTCTCCTTGGTTGTTGGAGGATGGTGGAAGTTGCTAGGGAGAGAGATGGGAGGTTGGAGTTTTGGAGGGGATCAAAGGGAGCTTGGTTGTTGGAGATTTGGAAGGAGATTAAGGAGAAGGGGAATGGGTTGTTGGGAGGTGAAGGGAGAGATAGGAGGGAGAGAGGGTTTGGTTGAGAGAGTGAATGAAGTTGTGAAAGGGGGTTAGGGCTTATTTCCCTAGAGTTGGGTCCTTTGGCCCCATGTTTCCTAATCTTCCCAAATTAGACCTATGGGACCCCTATTAAGTGTTGAGGTGGCCCTAGTGCCTCATTGGCCACCAAATTCGGCGTGTAGTTGTCTCCTAACCCTAATAGGGTCCATGCAAAAATTGAGGACGAACGGATGAACGGTTATATGATCTGGAAGGGCGCCACCGACCTTTAAGTGGCCCTGTGGGACCCATTTCGGTGATTGGAATAGTTCTGGGGGTCTTCTGGCCATCAACTCATAGGTTAAGTGATCCATGGCCCGATGAAGGGCCGTGCAAAATTTGGGAGCGAACGGATATAGGGTTTGATTGCACGGGTCCGATTTGCGATCGACGGTCATCGTGCCACGATCGGGCCCCAGATTTGGTGAACGGGCGTTGAAAAATATATCAAACCATTACCGTAAATTTAGAAGAAATCCGATGGTTGGAAAGTCTCACATTTCAATTTCCTTGATCAGGGCCAGATTTCAATTCTGGCATTGGTGGGGTGCATGGGGCCCCTGCCAGATCCCACTTCGGGGCGTCTGCCGGAGTTGCGGTCCGCGATGGCATTCAAGCCCAGTGAGACCAACGGCCACACCAAGTTTTAGAATTTTCCGACCATCCTCGGTCGTTGTGCGTCCAACACAAGCGGTCTATGATGTGTAAACAGCCATCTGGCTTGGTGGCCCACACTAAGCCCTATTATGGCCAGTCAGACCTACTAAACTGGATTAATCTTGGATGATTTTTATCTACGGTAACCCACCATGAGTGGCTTAAGCGAGTGGTCCTACGGCAATCCTACGTGGACGCCCCAGGACACTGTGCTGGTTGGACGAGACGTTACAGCGACCTATTAAGGAATGGCCGATCCCGACAAATATTCATGAGGTGAGGAGTTTTCATGGGTTGACGACTTTCTATCGTCGATTTGTGCGAGATTTTAGCATCATAGTCGCGCCTATAACAGATTGCATGAAAAAAGGACTGTTTTAGTGGACCGATAAAGCTGACAAGAGCTTTCAAGAGATCAAGCATCATTTGTCTAAAACACCGGTCTTGGTGCTTCCTAATTTCGACAAATTATTTGAGGTTGAGTGTGACGCTTCATACGTCGAAATTAGAGGAGTATTATCACAGGAAGTCAGGCTGGTAGCCTTCTACAGCGAGAAGCTTAGCGAAGCCCGAAAGAAGTGGTTGACTTATGAGCTTGAGTTGTATGCAGTTGTTCAGGCGCTGCGACATTGACGACATTATCTGATTCAAAGAGAGTTTGTTCTGTACATTGACCATCAAACATTAAAGTTTATTAATAGTTAGACTAACGTGAATCGTGTGCACGCTAGATGGGTTGCATTTTTACAGGAATTCACGTTCGTTCTGAAGCACAAGTCAGAGCAGCAGAACAAGGTGGTTGATGTACTTAGTCGTCGTTCATTACTACTTATTACGATAAGTAACGAGGTGGTCGGCTTCGACTGTCTCAAGGAACTGTATGTCGAGGATGAGGACTTCAAAGATTCTTGGATGAAGTGCCAAGAAGGTCACCCAGTGACCTTCATATACAAGACGATTTTCTCTTCAAAGGGAATCGATTGTGCATCCCCCAAAGTTCTCTGAGGGAGCAGATTATTCAGGAGCTACATGGAGGTGGCATCGGTGGACACCTTGGGCGAGACAAGACGCGTGCTCTTGTGGAAGAGCGGTATTACTGGCAATAATTAGTACGTGATGTAGAAAAAACAGTACAACGTTGTCATGTTTATAAAACATCCAAGGGACAATCTCAGAATATGGGCCTCTACACCCCATTACATGTGCCTGACGGTCCTTGGGAGGATTTATCAATAGACTTCGTACTTGGTCTCCCACGAATACAACGCGGTATGAATTCGGTGTTCGTGATGGTAGATCGTTTCTCGAAGATGACACACTTTATCCCATGCAAGAAGAACCTCGATGCAACACACGTGACAAATCTATTCTTCAGGGAGGTCGTACGACTACACGGGGTCCCCAAGACCATTACTTCTAATCGTGACACGAAGTTCATTAGCTACTCTTGGCGGACTTTGTAAACTCGATTCGATACACAACTTCAATTCAGCAGTGCTTACCACCCACAGACTGATGGACAGACCGAAGTTGCGAATCGCACGTTGGGAAACCTCCTTCGCTGTATTTCAGGAGAAAAATCGAAGCAGTGGAATTTGGCTTTATCTCAAGCAGAGTTTGCATTCAACAATATGGTGAATCGATCGACAGGGAAATCACCGTTCAAGATTATCTATGAACGAGTGTCACGCCACACGCTTGACTTGGTCCCTCTGCCTAAGCACCCAGGCACGAACATTGCAGCAGAACATATGATAGACAAGATAATGGGCATCCATGCGGAAGTGCAAAATAAGCTACATGCCTCGAATGAGAAGTACAAGGAACAAGCGGACAAGTACTGATGACAAAAAGTGTTCGAGGTGGGCGACCGTGTTATGGTTCATCTGCGCAAAGAGAGATTTCCGACCGGGACATACAACAAGTTGAAAAATAAAAAGATTGGACCCGTCCCAATCATTCGAAAGATCAATGACAACGCTTATGTTGTTGATCTTCCAGATGACATGACGATCTCACGGACTTTCAATGTCGTGGACCTGACCGAGTATCATGAACCAGCGCAGGATGAGAACTCGAGGATGAGTTCTTTTGAAGTGGAGGGGACTGATGTAGAGCGGGTTGCAGACAGTTTCATGGCAAGATGGATCAAAAAAGGCCCGGTCGACGACATAAGTGATCCGGACCATCGGACCTTAGATCGAGCGTATCTCGCAATCCAGAATGAGTTACCTGACGTAAAATATATGTTTTTGGGGTAGAACGAGATACTTTAGCCAACTAATCCCGCTACACCAGGTTAAGATGCCCGGAATTGTGAAAAAACCCTGGATCGACGGTCGTTTCCCTGCTTTAATTTCGTTTTTACTATAAATAGTAAGTTTTAGTTTGATTATAACTATTCATCCGTCGGGCTTTAAGAGTTGCCCCCAACGTGAAAAGAGCTTAGAATAATTAGGAGAACAGTTTGGTGAAACCAAATAGGACACTTACTATTTTTGGCCGAAAACCTTGTGCACTAGTAGACATCACGACCGTCTCTAAATAGTAAGTTTACTATTTATATAGTAAGTCGCAATTTCTAGGAGTTTTAGTTGTAGTTTGATTCTGATTTCTTTTCCATTGCTTGGTACCACTATTTAAAGGGTTGTGAATTCGTTTTTAGTCATCAATTAATCAATTTCGAATTTCTTAGAATTTATTTCTATTTTCTGCTTTCTTTTCTCATGGATTTGAGAAGTCTCTGTGAGGAGTCCAGAGAAGCTCCATGGATTCGGAGTAGTTATCCTCATCACGTTCATCCCTGCGTCACCCATCCAATCTGCCCGGCCAAATAGGCCCTTAGGGCGTGTTTGCGTGGCAGGATTAGAAGGGATTAGGTGGGATGGGATTCAAAAAACATAATTATTACCCATGGCAGGGATTGTTCCCTGTTGCTGCCACGAGATCCAAAAGTTATGTGACCCCAAAGAAGTTTTCAACTGTAAGTATTCAATCCCCGTTGCTTTCTATGGTGGGGTCCACTTGAGCTTTAGATTTATTTGATTTTTGGCCCATGTTCTAAAATAATCTCGAAAAATGGGTGGACGGTGTGGATATAGCCCACACATCATGGTGGGACCTACAGAACTTGCTAAAATTGAGTGAAATTGGCATGGGACCCAATGCAATTCCATCTAATCTAATTCCAAGCTTTTCCATTCTTCCCAAACATGGAGTGGAATTGGCACGGACCAGATGAATCCCATCCCACCTAATCCCTTCTAATCCCACTTCCCAAACACGCCCTTAGTGTGCCCAACTGATTGACCGCTCGGATCATTTTATAATACAGCAGTGTGGATCCGTCGAGTGATTTGATGAGATTGGGCCGTCCACTGTGAGGTTAGTATGCATAATCAACATAAAGGTGGGGTCCACCTCATTCATGCACGTCGTAATCCAAAGGATCTCCTTTCCAGTTGAATACGAAGACTGGAAGACTGGAAGATTGGCGTATGAACCTGTCTCCTAGCGGTGCAGTAATTGGACAATCACCGCGTGATTTTGTAATGCTACATTAACCAAGTGGCCCACAAGATGGACAGACAAGATCACGGATTCGGTCAGGCCAGCGTAACACCCACTGCTGTCAGGCCGAGCAGTCAGACACGGTCAAAGAACGTACTCAGCGGACGTGAATGGGGTACTACCTCTGCCTGTCCGGAGCTCGGCACGATCACTAACTCTTGAGGGGGCCACACAGCAGGAAACAGGGGTCATAATAACATACTGACATTTATTTACTATCCAACGTATGCATAAGGTAACATAGACGTGAGATAAGGGAAAATATAAATATCAACTTTACAAAACTTCTTCTGCTCTCCAGAAATTTGTATTGGCTGTCTTCTAGTTGAGTGTTAGATCTGCTCATTTTTATAGTTTATTATTCTAAAATGATATAGCAAAATGTATAGACGGTGTGGATAAAACCTATACATCATGGTGGCCCAGCCTCTACCTATGCTAAGCTGGGAATGTGGGGGTAGTGATAGCTACGGCTGTACACGAACCGAGTCAGCGCGGTTAGCTCGCTCAACTCAACTCGAAAAAGCTCGATTTAACCCGGTTCGAAACTGCGTTTGAACCGATTTGATCTACTTTTTTAGCTAGAAAAATTTTTGAACTGAGCTCAACTCAACTCAAATTGAACCCAACTCGAATTGAACTCAGATTGAATTAGTTTAGTCACTCAGTTACTTTGATATTGACGTTGTTCACCAAGTGTTTGATGAAATGACTCAATGAAGTGTCGGCTAGTGGCAATAAAGGTAAGTATGTGAAACAAATACCTTTTTTTTTCTTGATTTTAACTTTGCCTACAAGGTGTTTGATGAAATACTTATAAACAGTTATTGCTGTTTTACATATAATAAGAAATTGAAAGTGCAATCCATGTATTTGTGAAAATGTCAATGCCGCACAGGCTCGAACTCGGCTTGAACTGCCCCGAGCTGGCCAGTCAAGCTCAACGATACAGCCGAGCCGAGCCGAGCTGAGCTGAGCTGAGTTTGAGCTGGGTCAGCTAGTAGCCAAGCCGAGTCGAGCTGTGCCAAGCTTGACCCAGTTCACCTAGTGTACACCTCTAGGTAGTACCCAATCCGTGTCCCACACACTTAAGCGGACAACCTTTCAAAAGTTAACCACCGCTGGTTTCAGACAAGCATCTGATGGGGTCAATAAAATGACATTGTTCTATAGAACTTACAACTTAGTGACACCCCATAAGACTAAGCCAGCTCACCCATTTAATAGCCCATCAATTAGACATTTGGGGTCGTGGAATTAGTGCGATTTAGAGAGTTTACATCCACTTTGTCCCACAGTTTAGATGGTGGAGATAGCCGCAAATGAACTAACACAATACACATCGTATTCCAAAGATTTATGTGGTGTATGGCACATGGTACCATGATTTAAACAGTTGATATGATGCTTTTCATTGTCAATTACAAATTCCATTGCAGTCGTGACAAATTAAGATCTCGACCCTTCGATGGTTTGCCTTTCCGTCCATTGATGAGGGCATGTTTGGATTTCTATTGTAATGTAAAAATGTATGATCGCATATCACATTTCTTATCTCTTAAATACCTGTCAATTTGATCGATGATATTATTGTATTGATAAACATAGTAAGCTTGTAATGATAATATTCACACATTATCGAAATGTCAAATAAGTGGAAAAAATACACTAACTCAAGTATTTGGAGAGAATTCACGTACCAATGCAATCTTAGCCATATACAAATGTAATAAAAGAGTGGGAGTAAATAGAATTTGTAATTATTATAAATTTATGTGAAAATTGTTCATCCAAACACAACATAATATTTTTCTTTATAATTTAACTTTGAAATAATGTAAAAATATTATGGTTTTACCTTGCTTGCTGTTACGAGATGAGTACCTTGCTTTATAATCATTGAATTTGCATGTCCTTATATCAAATAGTGCTTGTAAAATTATAGTGATGGCAATTTTAGTATAGATGTAATTGGCCATTCAAACATGTACCAAAAGTTTCCAAATTAGGTGATAGGTGGGGCATCCTCTCAACAATACATTGTTAGGGTAACATTTTTATATCATGTCCATCCATGTAACATCCTAGATTTTTTCATAAATATATGAGCATCGCTATCCAAAAAATCGTAAGAACTCAATTAGTTATACAGATTAGCCTATAAATTAATAAATTAGAACAATTAGGACTAAGTAATTATTTTCACTAATTGTGAATAGGCTGTGTTATAAACTTCACTAAAATAAACCATAATCATCATACATGAGAAATCTCGTGTTCAAACTCATTTTAGAAATGCCTAGATTAAATAAGCTAGCTCTAAACCGCTCGTTAGTGGGTTGTTAAACCTAAAATTAAAGACAAACGTCAATCTTGTCAGTCTTGACGTCTGTTGAGGTCAAAATCTGGACCACCCTCCACTCAATGCTACGAACCTCAAACAGACCCTGGTCCTGCACAGAAAGGTGAGCAAAGACGACCTTGACTTAAAAAAGGGACCCTCCGATGCCTAAGGTTGTACATCGAGCCGAGTCGAGTCGAGGTGGGCCAAGCTCTGCTTGACTCGTCCATGCTATACTCGAGCTCGAGCTCGCCCTCGAGCTCAACATTGAAGCTTGGCTGGTTTACTAAAGCTTTCGAGTCGAGTTTGAGTCAAGCTAGTGGTTCGAGTCGAGTCGAGTTTACCTCGGTAGGGTAAGGGAAAGAAAAAGAGGGAATGGGGACGGGTAGGGTTTTTTAGTAAAAACTTTTTAAGTTTTAACTTCTTTTAAAAAACAAAAAACTTAAATATACATATTATATATATTTAATATTAATATAATATATATAATATATATATTATTAAAATATATTACTCGAGCCGAGTTGAGCCCAAGTTTGACCTTCGAGTCGAGCTTGAGCTTGACCTTCGAGTCGAGTTCGAGTCTAGTCGAGTTGAAATACACTATGGTTGAACTTGGCTTGAACTCAACTCGAGCTTTAGTAAACAAGCTTAACTCGCCTTAAGTCGGCCTTTTAAGCCAAGCCAATCTGAGCTGAGTCCAGCCGAGTCGAGCGAGCTTTTCAAGCTAGCTTGACTCGTGTACAGCCCTACCGATGCCTAAGTCAGGTTAGAAAATCTAGGTCTAAATCGCGTAATGTAGAGAGAGGATGCGAGATATTGCATACCTATTGCAATCGGGTCCCTTGGTATTTATACTTGTGGGTTGGGCGGATCGTGTCCATCAATCTTGGCATGATCTACTCAATCAAGCAGATATTGTAATTGTGGAGATACTCCACAATCTTTGAATCGTCTACCGCATCGTGTCTTAATGGAGCGTATCTCTAGGCGTGATCTTCGGTCACGTCCACATTTGAACTGGTTTCTCAGCTCGGTACTCGGAGTGTATCTTCATCCGGGTTCGGACCTCGTCCTATCCGAGTCCGCGGCTAAGTACCTGTAGTCGGAATTCATAGTCGAGTCATCGGGGTCGGAGTCTGTTAGGCACGCTTATTCAGGGCTTAGCTCTCGGCCTCTAGGTCAACGATGAGTCAATCGATTGACCGTGACTTTTTGGATGAAGACGAGGACGAGGACGAGAGCTCGGCTCGGCCAACCTCCATCGGATGAGGATGAGGACGAGGACGAGAACGAGAGCTTGGCTCGACCAACCTTTTTTGGATGAGGATGAGGATGAAGATGACGATGAGGACGAGAGCTCGTCTTGCCCGACCTAGGATCTTAGTCCAGAGGTCCGCTCGCGCCCAACATGATGTTCTCCTTCCAAGGCCTTGTTAATTGGTTCGGATGGCTTAGGCCGACCCTGTTTGACCCTGTTCAGATTTCCCCATAACAACGTCTATTGCAAACGTCAATGCAATTTCTCATCTCGAATCATTAAACTTTTGTTGAATGTTCATTATGAATTATATAATCTATATTTAGACGGATATCACTTTTAAAATTATCTGTTTTAAATATTAATTATATATTTTTGAATTTATTTATTTTTACTTAATTTTTAATGTGATTGATTTAAAACTAATTTGATTATTGATGATAGATGAATATAAACTAGATGACGCAGTTACCAGGAAATTTATTTGTTTATTTTTTTTTGGTGCTGATTTCGTACCTAAAAACTCATAATCAAAATCACCGTATTCAAGTGCTTATCTACGCAGCCTTATCATTGTTGACGTGTGTTTCAAAAACCTCACCCACTTTCCATGAGTTACCCCTTACTGACCATGTGTCCATTAACCATTTGGTAATCCACCGTTGCTTTTAGAGCCACCGATCAGATGCCCAGGATAATCCCATCCATCCATCTGTCATGGGCATCAGCGTAACTAAAAGGCCGGATCTGATTGATAAAAAAAATTATACCACGTGTACTGTGCGGAGGAGATGCGACTACCGAATTCGGGTTGTGCCCGCTTCATGTTGTCATCTCTCCGGAAGAGGATTGCGTGGTGTGCCACACACCATTACATACATATTATATCCAAACCGTCCATCCATTTGGAGATATCATTTTAGGGAACGACCTCAAAACTGACGTGAATCCAATTATCTAGTGGACCACAATATATAAAGCAATGGTAGCAATGACTCTCCCACCGTTAAAAACCTCTAGCAAGCGACAGTAGTTTTGAATCAAGCTAGTATTTGTCATCTTCTCTTCATCCAGGTTCATATGATCTTATGGAAAGATTAGATTGAAAATAAACTTCATGGTGGGCCGTAAGAAGGTTTCAACGATGGGCACAAACTTCACGGTGTGTCATAGGAAGGTTTCAACGATGGGCATCATTGTCCCACTACTTTCTTTGGTGTGGTCCAATTGAGATTTAGATCTACCTTGGTTTTTGACTCATACCTTAAAACTGATATCTTCGAATGGATGAACGTTGTGGATATAAAACGTACATAAAGGTCGGCCCATATAACTTAGTGACGTCAACAAAGCGGAGGTAGGTGGTGTGCGGCACATCACGCAGTCCGCTTCCCATTTCTCCTTTATCGCTTGTCAGTGCCATCATGTCAACATTTCGAATTTCTGAGCGAGCAGTAGCCCCACGGTAAGGTATTGTATGCGTCAGCTGATGATGAACAGGACGCAATAATTTCTCTTGGATCATGCCAGGTGCTGACCCAGCATCACCCAGCTGGTGGAAGCGGATTGGCTGTTGTACCTCACAACAGCTGTATAGCTGAACTATATAGCTGCTGTATTGACGTTAGTAAGATATGTGGGCCTGATCAAGAGATATGCGTTATATCCAAACTGTCCATACATTTGACGAGTCAATCCTAAGTCTTGAGACTAAAATTAAGACAGACCTAACTATCAAGGGGACCACAATGCAAAAGAGCAATGGAGGATTGAACTTCTACCATTGAAACCCTGTTTGGGGTTACAGAAGTTTTGGATCAATACCAAATTTGTTTTTCCTCAACAGGTTTTTGTGACCTTATAAATATATTGGATGGAAAATAAACGTTACGGTGGGCCTTAGAAATTGTTTAACTGTGGAAATCATTATCTCTACTGCTATTTATGATGTGGTCAGATGATCTTTATAAATGATGCTTTTTTGGATAATGGTCTAAAATGATATCTAAAAATAAATGAACAGTTTAAATATAATAAATACATCTATGTGGGCCCACGTAACTTTAATCACTTTTGAACAATTACTACAACTCAGAGCTCGAGGAGCGTCAGTGCTCGTCTTCCCACGATACGTATCTACAGCAGCTAAACAGCTGGTTGTTTGAGTGGATTGCGTCCTCCCCCGCCCCTCTACAGCTGAGAACGGGCAGGAGGTTTGAGTGACCATCGTGATGTATGGCTCTTATCCACACCATCCATTTAATTTTTTTTTGTATCATTTTAAGCAATAATAAGGCAGATCTAAGGCCCAAGTGAACCACACAATGGGAAGTAGCAGTGATAATGATTCTCACCATTGAAACTTTTCTAGGTCTACCGTGGTTTTTATTTGCCATCCAACCTATTCATAAAGTCACGTGAACCTGGATGTAGAGAAAACACAAATATCAGCTTGGGTCCCAAGAAGTTTTCAACGGTAAGATTTTAATGCCCATTGTGTACTCTACCTGAGCCTTGGATCTGCCCCATTTTTGAGCCATTATCCATGATGATAAGAAAAAATTGGATAAACGGTGTGGATAAGATCCATACATCACGGTGGCCACTCAAAGCTCCTGCCCAAACTGGAGACGGGCGGGGTAGGACGCAGTCCGCGTCCATTGTCTAGGTGCTGTGGAACCCACCAAGATATTAGATACATATGCAAGGAAAACAGAGGTGATTAAATGCTCACCATAACACCACACGGAATGACAAATAGACATTACAGTAGGCCTTAGTAAGTTTTTAAAGGTGGTCATTCATTCACCACTGTTGCATGCGGTGTGTTCCACATGAGATTTGGATCCCGCTCATTTTTGGGCTTATTACCTAAAATGATGTATGGAAAAATGGACGAACCAGTGTGGATGAAACACATATATCATAATGGCCACAAAAAACCATCCAGTAGCTCTTGGCTGTCAGCATCAGTACCTCCACTGCTTCATATGATGTAGTCCACTATAATCTTGGATCTGACTCTTTTCTAGACTCGTGATCTAAAATAATATAGGAAAATGGATAAACGGTACGGATAAACCCATATATTATGGTGGCCCCAACAGAGCCCCTGCGTACACCGATTTCCATCCGAAGGACGCAATTCACCCGGGTCTGTACTCTTGCTCGGGTGGTAGACTCTCAACTCGCAGTCAAGTCGAGTACCAATAGGTGGTGAAATTCCACCCGCGTGAGTGCGTGGGTGTGTGTGCGTCTGTAAATTTTTATTTTTATTTTTTAAATTAAAAGGACGCAATCCACTTCCATAGTTACCACAGAACGGTAATCAATATTTTCGGAAGCGGATCGGCTGATGCACCACGCACCAGCTATATAGCTGCTGTTGGTGCGTGTCGTGTGAAGACGAGCACTCACGCTCCTCGAGCTCCGGGTTGTACGAACGGTTCAAAGGAGATTAAAGTTACGTGTGTCATACACAGCTATGTATTTATTATATCTATACTGTTCATTTATTTTTAGAGCTGATTTTAGATTATTATCCAAAAAGAAATCAAATCCAAAGATCACCCGGGCCACACCACAAATAACAGTGGAGATAATAATTTTTACCGTTAAAAAATTCAGAGTACCCACAGCGTATATTTTCCATCCAATCTGTTCATAAGGTCACAAAAACCTAAATGAAGAGGAAAGACAAATTTCATACTTATCCAAAACTTTTATGAACCCAAAAAGAGATTCAATGGTAGACATTCAATCCCACATTGCTGTGGTCCACTTGATAGTTAAATCTATCTTATTTTTCAACGCTCGTCAAATAGATGGACAGTTTAAGTATAATACATGCCTCATGATTAGGCCCACCAGCCTTGTTGACGTCACCTCACACCAGCCAATACGCTTCCATTATTTTTGTGATAAAGATAGTGGCCCACCGTAACAACGGCTCCTACTGCTACATATTTTCGTTGTCAAGTGTGCTAGAAGTATGGAGGAAGTGGATTGCTGGTGTACCACACACCAGCCATATAACGGGAGTAGATAGGTATCATGTTGCGCTCTTCGAGCTCGGAGTCGTACAAACGGTTCAAAGGAGATCAAAGTTACGTGAGACCCACAATGACGTATTTATTATATCCATACCATTCATCCATTTTCTGAGATCATTTTAAAGCATGAGGCAAAAAATTATTCATAACATGACACATCATAAAGTCTATTTTTCAGCCAATCTATTCATATGGTCACAAATACCAAAGAGGAAACACAGATTTTATATTGATCCGAAACTTCTGTGACCCCATGAAGGTTTTAGTGGTAGATGTTCAATTCCCCACTGTTTTTTTTCAGTGTGATCCACTTTATTTTTAGTTCTGTCTTATTTTTCAGCTTAAGCCTTACAACAAGCTCGCCAAATGGATGGACGGTCTGGATATAACACATACCTCATGATTAGACCTATAGTACTTTCTGACGTCAGCTGATGTGTTGTAGACCCGCTAATCCGCTTCATGTATGAAACTCCGTACAACTTTAATACAGTAACCTCCAGAAGCGGGTTGGCTGGTTTACCTCGCACCAACTAAATAGCTGCCGTAGTTAGGTGTCGGGTGAAGACGAGCACTGACGCTCCAGCTCCCTCAAACGGTTCAAAGGAGATCAAAGTTACATGGGCTCTACAGTAATGTATTTATTATATTTACATTATTCATCTATTTTTAGAGATTATTTTAGAGCATTATCCAAAAAATGAATCATATCCAAAGATCACATGGACCACACCACAAATAGCAGCAGAGGTAATCATTTTCACCGTTAAACAATTCACAGGATCCACGGTAACATTTATTTTCCATCCAATCTGTTCATAAGGCCAAAAAGACCTAAATGTAGAGGAAAAACAAATTTTATATTGATCTAAAACTTCATAGACCCCAAAAAGGGTTTCAATGGTATACGTTTCAATCCCTTGCGGCTTTTTGTAAAGTGATCCACTTGATAGTTATATCTGTCTTATTTTTTGTCTCAAGCTTTAAAATGGATGGACAGTTTAGATATAACACATACTTCATCATTAGACCCATAGAGCTTGCTGACATCAATCCACGCTGTATAGCTCGTGTGAGGTACACCAGCCAATCCGCTTCCGCAGCCTCCCTGATAAAATTTCTATCGAAATGGTAAGGAATTGCAGGCTATTTTTAATGAATAACCAGCGGCTTTAAGCAGGCCACACTATAGTAAGAAGGTAAAATCACGTGAACGGCATGTAAATGCATGTAATGCGGCTAACCTGAGTTATGGAAATGCACGAGTTTTCGGGTGTACTTTCATCTTAGTTGGTTGTATGATGATGACAGGATCGGTCGGCTTATAAAGAGTATTTTGTGTCCCACGTGCAATATGAAAATTGCTAAGGTGGGTTAACCCTCTCAATTGCACCATCTTTTTCCATATGGTGTGTTATTAAGCTGGTAGATAGATTGCATGACAAAGACACATCATAGTTGTTTAAACAATTTTTAAAATAAATTTATTTTAAAATTCGAATTTTCTTCCACATATCTTTTTTAGTGTAACTCTCTCTTCCCACCTAGAAGAATCAAAGAAATTTCATATATATAAGAGATGTGGTTTTTTTAAGACTTGAGTTGTCAATGAGGAATATCCATTTGGGTTAGACTGTCTCTTTAAATGCACATGCACCATGACCATGGTCTTGTGTGCGCACACGCTGTGCCAATCCGGGTCTGGGCCTAGATTTGAGTTTATGTGTGGATTGAAAGTACACTCGCACTAACAGTTTTTACTATGCACTCTACGAGTAAACTCGTACCTATCGATTTATTTAAACCAACGATTTCTTTCTTTGTTTCTTCAAAATCTATTTCTAATTTAGTGTCATTTTGCGAACTGAGTTCGCTACCAAGTTAGTTCACTTTGGTTAGGTTATGCACGTTGGTTTGATTTCGTGTACAACGAGTGCATCGTTGCGATCGGGTCATGGTCGTTGTATCCTAGAGGCCAATTGTTTAAGATTTCTGTTATACTTGAGACATTGTCCAAGGAAGATAGATTTAATTTCAAGCTGAGTAACCCAAGTTATGCCTTCCTCAAACAAATAAGTTATCTTTCCTTACTTTATTTTATTATTTAATTTTCTTTTTTTCAAATATTATCTATTATTTTCAATACATTATTTCCAACAATAGTGGGCCCAACATCTCTCAACCGTATGAGAATACATTGAAACCAAATTGTTGATCACCATGAAGGTCGTCCTCGTAAAAATTAAGCCTCGTATACTAAACATGGTTTTCCATAACTGTATGTTAATCTAATAAGATTTTACCTTAATTGAGCTAGTTAAATAACATAATCGAAATTGTTGAAATCATTGACCTGGAGCTTTCTACTAAAATTTTAAAATATTTTTTGAATTTCATTTTTCTTCTAAAACCTTGTTTGAAAATAAATGTTTTTGAAGATGTTTTGTCACGCATTGCTTAGAAAGAGAAAGCTAGAGGGGTTTCTAAGCTTTGTGTTCTATAGTATTCATACTTGTAGAATGAAGAGAGAAGTAAGCTAGCTTCACTGGAACATACATACGCGGGAACGCATTGTGTGGGCCGCGTGGTTGTTGAGGCATTAGCGACACACTTTGCACTTCACTATCACACAATCTTGTGCATGTTTTTCTAATCAGTCGGCTGTGTCACCTATCAGTTAATCAATAGATATCAACTGCCAAATGAGTGGTGGATTCCGTCACACGGTTTGGCCGACACATATCAACCATAATGATGATTCAGCCATCAAAATCCAACCATTGTGAGAAACGGTTACTTCTACCTTTTGAATTAGGTCACGTCTCTTATTAAAATACAATTGTTTTGAATGATTTCATGTGTTTTTAAGAAATATGTCTTTGTGAAAATGAATGGCCTTTCATTTTCTATAAAATTCCTAATAAATTAATCATTAAAATAAACGTCTCTTCTCTATTATTTTGTTTCCGTAAGCATGAGAAATGGATTTTCTGTTTTCACAATACACATAATCTGTCAAAATAGTAAACTACATATCAAGTTCCTATTATGGAATTTTCATGATTATTGCACGCAAATCCACTAAGGCTTATCTATTTTGAAAGGAATTGGATAGCAACATAGCAACGATTTCATACTGACAAGAGGGGGGTGAATAATGCTTTAAGAAAAGCGTATATGTACCTCCTTTGAGCTTTATCTGATTTTATATTTTATTTAATTTTGACTTCTTTCATTGTTAATTTCCCAACAAATTACTTAGACCATCATTTGTCTTTAAATTTCAACTGTGTGATCCACCTGACGAGAAAGATGGCATGGCGATCCACATTGCAACAAAAAGATGGTATGCCACCACAAGGTGTGGTGTAGTTGCCCGTAGGGCTGTAATAGACCTGACACAATTATAACAAGTCCGAGTCCCCTTAACTGAACCCGCTAATCAATTGGGTCAAATTCGGGTATATCCTTTTAGACCAAGTTAAAAATCAAGCTTTTTTGTATTCCAGTCAGGCTGGTTTTAGTCATCCAGTTAGTTTTAAATTTTAATAGTAAGATTGCATATATTTAATATCTATTGATTACTCTAGCAAAAGTTTTTTTTATTTTTTTTCAAGAGAGATTTTGAATGCCACTTGCATGTTCAAAAACAAAACAAAGACCATCTACACCCATTAGGTGAGCTCGGCCATTTAAATGCTCTAATTTATCTCTAACTCAAACCAAAATTTAGATCAAAAGACCGAATGGATGCTCAAAATTGTCTAGATTGGGCTCGAGTCATCAAAATTTAGACTCGGCCTAAGAGGACTTAAACCCAACTAGAGTACCGTAGAAGAGGATCGCGACCTGATTGGTTGACAACCCTAATTGCCCATGGGTCATGGCCCAAAAATAGATGTGACTAAAAGTTAGGATACCTCTAGAGTGACTGCATGTAGGCCCACATATGCGGGGTGGAACTCCGCACAGGACATATTGGGTAAAGGTGGAGGAACACGCAACGAACACAATAAGTAGGTTGGGTTTGCTTCCTTTAGGAAAATTTATCGACAGAGATATATTTGTTGTTCTTAGAATTCAAACACTTGATCTTAAAGCACAAGCCACGGCAGGATGGTGTTGCTAAAACTATCTTGCGGAATTGATGGATCGTCTATGCATCAATAATGAAGATCCAGCATAATAATCTTAAGGCATACCTGATTGGGAAGAAATTTCCGATTCTTTGATGTATCAAATGAGAATTTTGATTTTCCGCATGTCACACCTTTAGGAGAACCTTTTAATGAGACTAGAATTTTTTCTCTTGTGTTGGTGAGGAGACCAAGACATGTATTTATATAAAAGAACGTTAGAAGCTTATCTATCATACTTCTCCGCTCTAGGGTCTCCACACCACAGGTTTCCATATCTGGCTTTTTTTAAAAAAAAAAAAACAAATGCACACACACCCCCACACACTCACGTCGTAGTGGGATTTCATCACCTATTGGTACTCGAACCCTTGACGAGGCGTTGAAACTCATGAGAGTTTACCATCGAAGCAAGAGTAAGGATCCAAGGTTTCCATATCTAGCTTAATAACCAAATATAGGAACCGAAATTCAAGCATCCTACCCCAATCCTATTTATAATGATCATAACTGAAGTGGGGCCCACTGAGTCGCTCAATTTGAATAATCCAACAGCCAAATTTAAATAAATGATCATTTGTGGCCTACCTGAGAAGGATCTTACAGGCGTATCAATGTATGTTAAGAGACTTTAACACTCCAATAGGTAAATAGAAGAATGCTAACTGCTTTGCCGCGAGGAACGACTTCATGCCCATGAGATCCAGACCATTCATCAGGTGTTCACCTCCTTGACTCCAAACATTACACTAGCCCAAAACTCAAGTGGACCTCGCCATAATAAACAATGTTAAACCTGTTGCGCAATACGCCAACAACGCAGTGAGCCTAGATCCAATCTCAGGCCTCACCCACAAACGATAAACAAGAAGAAATATAAACTAGAAATAGATCAAAGCAATCCAAACAAACCACGAGACAAGATATACGTGGAAAAACTCCAAACTAGGGTAAAAAAAACCACGGATGCAAACTTCCACTATGAAGAACGAAGATTACAAGGCAATATACTAACCTCTTCCTTGGAGATACAGAGAAAACCCTTTTCCCACACCTTAGAATAGCTCCCCAATATTCACCCTAACCCTAGAATAGCCCTAGGGACCCCAATTTATAGTTTTGACAACTTCCCTTTCACATCCCAGTTGCGAAAGGGCTTGCGACACGAAATCCGCGAAACTCCTTTCCACATCCCAGTTGCGAAAGGATTTGCAACACGAAATCCACGAAATTCCTTTTTGTATCCTAGTTACGAAAGGACTTGCGACACGAAATCCGCGCAACCTCGACTGGTAGTAGGCGGCCCCAGATGTGGCTCTACTTCTCAACAATCTCCCACTTAGAGACACATCGCCATAAACATTTGTCTTCTTCATCCGGAGTGCACCACCTCCCCGTCTTCAAGCCTGAAGACCAATCAAAGCTGAACAGAGCTTCAGCTTCTCCCTTGTGACCACCTTGGTCAGCATATCCGCAGGATTCTCACTTGTATGAATCTTCTCCAGAGCAATCGATCCATCCTCCAGTAACAAACGTATGAAGTGATATTTGATGGCAATATGCTTGGTCCTTGAATGAAAGGCTGAATTCTTAGCCAAGTGTATTGCACTCTGACTGTCACTGTACAGCTTGCAATCTGCTTGCTTCTTACCCAACTCTTCCATAAAACCTTGCATCCACACCATCTCCTTGCATGCTTCTGTAGCCGCAACATATTATGCTTCTGTCGTATTGATAGATACTATCTTCTATAACTGAGAGACCCAACTGACTGCAGCACTTCCCAGAGTAAAGACATAACCTGTAGTGCTTCTTCTACTGTCGATATCTCCTGCCAAATCTGAATCCACATAGCCTTGTAGCTTGATTTCCGATCCACCATAACACAACCCTACATCCTTAGTACCTACTAGGTATCTAAGAATCCACTTCACAGCTTCCCAATGTTCCTTCCCAGGATTGTTCATGAAGCTGCTAACAACTCCCACTGCTTGAGCAATGTCTGACCTCGTGCTCACCATAGCATACATGAGACTCCCTATAGCTGACATGTATAGGATTTTAGCCATGTAATCCCGTTCCTCCTGCGTCTTTGCCCCTTGCTCCTTAGATAGTTTGAAGTGATTGGCTAATGGAGTGTTAGCAGGCTTAGCACCTCCCATATTGAATCGATCAAGTACCTTGGCTATGTACTCTGCCTGTGACAACACCAGTTTCTTGTTTTCCCTGTCACGCTTTATCCTTATGCCTAGGATTTGTTTTGCAACTCCTAAATCTTTCATGGAAAATTCTCTAGACAGTTGTCTTTTGAGATCTGAGATGTCTTCATGCTTGAACCGGCCACAAGCATATCATCAACGTACAGAATAAGGATGATGTACGACGTATCAAACTTCTTCAAATAACAACAATGGTCTGCATGACATCTCCTAAAATCGTTTCCCGACATGAAACTGTCGAACTTCTTGTACCACTGCCTCGGGGCCTGCTTCAGGCCATATAAACTCTTCTTCAGTCTGCACACCTTGTTCTCCTTTCCTGGTGCCACGTATCCTATCGGCTGATGCATATATATCTCTTCTTCAAGGTCCCCATGAAGAAAGATTGTCTTAACATCTAGCTGCAATAGATGTAAGTCATCTGTAGCCACTATACTTAAGACCATACGAATCGTAGACATTTTCACTACTGGTGAAAATATTTCAATGAAATTGATACCTGCCTTTTGTTGAAACCCTTTCACAACCAATCTGGCCTTGTACCGTTTCGAACCATCGTGCTCCTCCTTCAGTCTGTAAACCCACTTATTATGAAGAGCTTTCTTACCCTTTGGTAGAGTGACTAGCTCCCATGTACGATTAGACTCAAGAGAGTCCATCTCCTCATCCATGGCCTGCTCCCACTTAACCCGTGTATCTGACTGTAATACCTCTTCAAAACTCTCTGGTTCACCATTATCTGTTAGTAGTAGATAATATAAGGAGGGTAAGTATCGGATCGTGGGTCTCCTCTCCCGAGTAGACCTCCTCAATACCGGTGTCTGTAGCCCTGCCCCATAATGCTCCTGTGCATGATCATCCTGTGGCGCTGTAACACCCGTGTCCGGTAACTCTTCTAACTCTACAAATTCTTTCTCTTCACCCTTATTTTCATGCACACTGTCCTTATGCATCACTTTTTCATTAAAGATTACATCCTTGCTTCTGATGATTTTCCTGTTTTCTACATCCCAAAACCTGTAGCCAAAATCATGCTGCCCGTAGCCTATAAACGTGCACCTCCTGGACTTTGCATCCATCTTATTTCTGTGCTCTGCATCAATGTAAACGTATGAAGTGCAACCGAATACTCCGAGATGTGCTAGGTTTACTTCTTTCCCAGTCCACGTTTCTTCTGGTAGCCCACCATCCAATGGTGCTGAGGGACTTCTATTGATGAGATATGTGGCAGTATTTACAGCATCCGCTTAAAAAGTCTTGGGCAACCCTGCATGTAACCTCATGCTCCTGGGGCACTCAAGGATGGTCCTGTTAATGTGCTCAGCCACACCATTCTGTTGTGGTGTCTCTGGAATCGTTTTCTGATGTTTGATTCCATTTGCTGCAAAATACTCCTCAAACCTCTTATCACAATACTCTCCCCCATTATCAGATCTGAGACACTTTACTGTTTTATCTGTCTCATTTTCTACCTTGACTTTACACTTCTTAAATACATCAAATACATCAAATTTATGCTTTAAGAAATAGACCCACAGTTTTCTACTATCATCATCAATAAAGGAAACAAAATAACATGAGCCACCGAGAGATGATACCTGTGTCGGTCCTCACATATCAGTGTGTACAAGCTCCAACAGATGCGTCTTTGGAGCACGTCCTGTCTTCTTGAAACTTACCTTCTTCTGCTTACCATACACGCAGTCCTTGCAGAATTCTAAGTCAATAGACTTCAGCCCTGGTAGCTTTCCTTTTGACAATAGCACTTTCATTCCCTTTTCACTCATATGTCCTAACCTCTGATGTCATAATTGCCCATTCACTCCAGTTGATGCGACTGCGAGTGAACAATATGATCCTGAAGTCACGTACAAAGTACCTTTCTTCTTGCCACGAGATATCACCAAGGCACCTTTTGTGATCTTCGAGGAATCACTGGTGAATATCGTCACATAATCGGTATTGGCCAACTGTCCCACTGAAATCAAGTTACGTTTCAAACTAGGTACATGTTTGACATCCTTCAATTTCAAAGTTGTTCCGTCTTTTTGACTTATCTGAACATCTCCCTTTCCAACAATACTGCACGGCTCATCATCACCCAGGTATACTCTCCCAAAGTCACCTGACACATAATTACGCAGAACTCCCTTGCATGAAGTGACATGAAACGAAGAACCTGAGTCTATAACCCAAGACTCATTCCTCGTATCAAGAGACAAGATCAACACCTCACCTCTGTGTCACTCTTCTCAGATAGATTCACTGAATCCTTCCCACCTTGAGAGTTTCCTTCTTGTTTCCTAAGCGCCCTGCAATCACATTTCATGTGCCCCTTCTTGCCACAATGACAACACCCGTCTTTGTCTTTCGGTCCCTTGGACTTCTTCCTCGACTTAGAACGCCCGTGTTTATTGCCTCCTTGTTCAGCGATCTTTCTCTTCCTTCAACATTTATAGCATTCCCTGAATCCCCTGAAACTCTTGATGCCTTCCTTCTAGATTCTTCGCTGAGAATTAGACCGGCCACATCATCAAATTTCAGCTTTGTTGACCCTGAAGAATTGCTCACAACAATCACCAAACCATCCCAATTGTCTGGTAAACTGGATAAGATCAATAACGCTCTGACTTCAACCTTAAAAACAATGTCAACGGATTCCAACTGGCTCGTGACTGTATTGAACTCGTTTAGATGTTCAGCCACGCTCCCACCATCTGACATCTTCATGTTGAATAACTGTTTCATAAGATGAACCTTACTGGATGCTGAGGGCTTTTCATACATTGTGGCTAGGGCTTCCATTAATTCTTTTGTAGGTTTCACCTTTGATATATTGAAGGCGACACTCTTAGACAAAGAGAGTCGGATCATTCCTAAAGCCTTCCTATCCAGTAAAAACCATTCATCATCTGTCATCTTTTCTGGTTTATTCTCTTTTCCTCCTAGAGGAATGTAGAAGTCCTTCTGATACAGATAATCCTCCATCTGCATCTTCCAGAAGGTAAAGTTTGAACCATCAAACTTCTCAATTCTAATTTTTTCATCTTCCGCCATCGCTGCCAATAGAACTAAACCAATAGCTCTGATACCAGTTGTTGCGTAGCACGCTAACAACGCAGTGAGCCTAAATCCAATCTCAGGCCTCACCTACAAACGATAAACAAGAAGAAATATAAACTAGAAATCGATCAAAGCAATCCAAACAAACCATGAGACATGATATACGTGGAAAAACTTCAAACTAGGGTTAAAAAAAAACCACGGATGCAAACTTCCACTATGAAGAACGAAGATTACAAGGTAATATACTAACCTCTCCCTTGGAGATACAGAGAAAACCCTTTTCCCACACCTTAGAATAGCTCCCCGATATTCACCCTAACCCTAGAATAGCCCTAGGACCCCAATTTATAATTTTGGCAACTTCCCTTTCGCATCCCAGTTGCGAAAGGACTTGCGACACGAAATCTGCGAAACTCCTTTCTGTATCCCAGTTACGAAAAGACTTGCAACACGAAATCCGCGCAACCTCGACCGGTAGTGGGCAGTCCCAGATGTGGCTCCACTTCTCAACAAAACCATGCCTAAAGTATTTAAATTCACCTGGTGTGGCCTACCTTACCTTTAGAACAGCATGAGTTCTGAAAAACTCATCCAGCTAGTTATTCATGACAGATGAACGAACTGGGAATAGGATGGATCATAAAACACTGGTACCCTCGTAAAATTAATGGTGTCTCATCCTAAAATTAAAGCTTCTGTGGCCCCACAAATACTTTAACTGTGGACATTCAATCCTCCCCTTTTCGGCCCACTTGAGTATTGGATCTGCTTATTTTTGGCTGAATGTCTTAAGATGAGCTCACAAAACGGAAATGCAGTATGGATTTCTGACAAACACACGGTGGGCCCACCTAGGTTCCCAATGCAGGAACTTCCCTTTCGCAGGAAATCCGCTTCCCCTAAAGTGGGCCCTACCTGAGTTTTGGACCTGCCAGATTTTTGGATTGCATAGCAAACATGAGGCAACGCGCGAGTTGGATCTCATGCACGTGCCGCTCAGTTAGTAAACTCATAATCATGCCACTGGATGCCCGGTGCTTCTAAAAGTTACACGTTCTCGTTACAATCCGCTGCCAGGAATCGTCCACGTACGACTTCTGTTTGATCCGTACGCGGATTGTCTATTAGGCTTCTCCGTGGAGTCTACTGTAATCTATATGTTTCATCCATACTATTTATCCACTTTTCAGCTCATTTTAAAGCAAGATTAAAAAATTGAAGCATATCCAAAGCTCGAGTAGAAGACCATAGAATACAGTGGGAATTGAGCGCCTACCGTTGAAAACTTCTTTAGAGTGGGCCACAGATGTTTTGGATCATTGTTTCCCTTCATCTAGGTATGTGTGACCTTTATACATAGGTTGGATGACAAATAAACATCACTGTTGGCCCTAGGAAGGTTTCAAAGGTAGATATCATTATCCCCCCTGTTTTTTGTGGTGTGGTCCACTTGAACTTTGTATATGCTTCCCCACTGTTTTTTGTGGTGTGGTCCACTTGAACTTTGTATATGCTTCTATTTTGGGCTCATACACTAAAATAAGCTGGGTACACGTATGGACCACATCGATAAAACACATACATCACGGTAGGCCCCACACAGAATCCACACCACGCCCTCACTACACAATCCTTGTCGGTTTAACGCAGTGCAGAAAACGCCTTGGACCACTCTATTGTGGGTATGATATCCAGACCATCCATCTGGTCAGCTCAACAATGCTAGGTCCTGGAATTCCATAATTCAGATGGGCCACACCACAAGTAACAAAGCCATTAGACGCAAACTATAATTCTGTCTGTGGGCCACTATAGTGTATATCTTTCATCAAACCAGATCATCATTTCATCACGTGTGACTCCCAAAATTTTAAAAAATAAAATAAAAATCAGACTCGCTCAATAAAAATTTTAGGAGTGACACATAATGAAATGATGAAGAGTTTTGAGCTACACCACGTGAACGTAGAGGTTTTATGCACAACTGTATATGTGCCCATTGATGTGGCCCATTTGAGATCTTATTTGGGCTGAATTTTTGAATATGAAGTGATCACAAGGGTTTTCACCTGATGGACGGAGTGGATTTCACATATACAATAAGGTGGGCCCACAGAACTTTGACGTTTCATGGGCTGGTGTCATATAGACAATTCCGGTCCCATCCGTATCTAGAGAAAATGATTATATTACGAGAAAGAGGAGCTTGAAAGTTGAAACACTTATGGCAAAGGGAGTGTGGACATATCATGTGGTGGGTCATACGACGGATGGACAATGATTTTTTTTTAATTAAAAAAGAAAAAAAAAAAAAAAAGAAAAAAAAAAGAGTGATTTAGGAACATGTATACATCAATCAGTAGATTTGCTCTTTTGAATGGGCTCTACGGTAACAGGCACAAATGGACAGCTCGCTTACGTGTTTTCTCTGTGCTTTTTCCTACTGTGGGCCATCCAAGATGGGACCCAAAAGACAGAATCCATTAACTAACAACAACTTACGCTGGTGAGGAGGCAATGACTCCAGATGGTTGGCTATGTGAGGGGCTACTGAGGCTGCAACTTGAGTTGGGGTCAACCCGAACTTGATTGACCCAAACCAAGTTTGGCCGGGTTGACAAGGTCCTTGGGTTTGGTTTGCGTTGGAAACTGCCAACCAGATTTTAATTCAGGTTAGGTTGGGTTTGAGAAAATTCGGCAGGGCTTGATGGGGTTGTAAATCATCACAGGTACTTGAGTTGGGTTGGGCCGAGTATAGAGGAATTCAGGTTGGCTCGAGTTGTAGGATAGGCTCTCTGAAGTCAGGTCGACCTGACCGAACCGGCCTGAATTGCAACCCTAGAGGCTGCAGTAAGACTCGTCAGTAGGGCTGCAAATGGCCTGGATGGAATGGCCATGGCTTGAGGTTCATTTGAAGCTTTGAGCTCGTCATTCTAACCATCCCATCTACTAGAAAATGAACTATCCATATTTATTATACTGGAAATTAAAGCTTTAATAAGCTATTTCAACAGTTTAGCATGTGAATGCACCTTTGATCGTGCTATATAAAAAAATAAAAAATCACTTTTATTGGGTCATCCTAACCCTCTAATCAATGGCCAGCAAGCCGGTGATCTATATTTGTTATACTTAGAAAAGGCATTAGAATGGTTAGTTATGTAATCTAATTCCCTTTGATTGCCTGGACCTCTCATAATTACTTTGATTGGATGATGCTAACTATTCAAGTGTTGGCTTGTAAAAATGACCTATTTTTATTTGGTTATATTAGGAAGGGTTTTTTATTTGGACCTTATGTTTTGGTAGTTGGATCTTAGCTTGAGTTTTTAACATGAATGGGCCGAGTTTTTAAAAGCAAGTGGGCCGATCTTCATACCGTAATCCCTAGCTAACTCAAAGGCTGGCCTGGGCCTGCAATCAGGTCCTTGTAACATCTGATTAGGCCTGGCCCACTTGCTTCCAAACAGCAAGTATCAACTGTCCACGCAAGGAAAATTAAAGAGAGTACTCTTTTTGTGTTTTTGTTTTTGTTTCTTAGCTTGTTAGTACACCCACTATCATTTCATACTTTAGTTTTAGTCACCACAGGAATTGATACCAAGACCTCAGTGTTGAAACCAGAGTACTCGAGTCTTGCTTAAAGATAGAATTAAAAGAGAGATTTTTTATTTTTCTTTAAAATTGTTGTTGTATCATGGGTATATGCCAAGTTCACTAACCATACCAATTGCAGGTCCCATAAATCAGACGGATCGGATCTGATTAGTTCACAACAGTTTGTGGGGTTTGGATCTTTTTTTTTTTTTTTTTTCAGTATTTTCATTTTAACCATACATTCAGTGAGGTAAGACATCAACTTGAAGGTAATGGTTTTTTCATGCATTTGAAGTGGGGCCCACAGTTTGAAGGGCAGTTGTTATTTAGTTGTATGCCATGTGTACAGTTTCTCAGTTGTTATTCCAACTGTTGTAATCCCTAGCTAACTCAAAGGCTGGCCTGGGCCTGCAATCAGGTCCTTGTAACATCTGATTAGGCCTGGCCCACTTGCTTCCAAACAGCAAGTATCAACTGTCCACGCAAGGAAAATTAAAGAGAGTACTCTTTTTTGGTTTTTGTTTTTTTTTCTTAGCTTGTTAGTACACCCACTATCATTTCATACTTTAGTGTTAGTCACCACAGGAATTGATACCAAGACCTCAGTGTTGAAACCAGAGTACTCGAGTCTTGCTTAAAGATAGAATTAAAAGAGAGATTTTTTATTTTTCTTTAAAATTGTTGTTGTATCATGGGTATATGCCAAGTTCACTAACCATACCAATTGCAGGTCCCATAAATCAGACGGATCGGATCTGATTAGTTCACAACAGTTTGTGGGGTTTGGATCTTATTTTTTTTTTTTTCAGTATTTTCATTTTAACCATACATTCAGTGAGGTAAGACATCAACTTGAAGGTAATGGTTTTTTCATGCATTTGAAGTGGGGCCCACAGTTTGAAGGGCAGTTGTTATTTAGTTGTATGCCATGTGTACAGTTTTTCAGTTGTTATTCCAACTGTTGTAAGAAAATGTGGAGTTATATGAGCTTGATATGCAGGTCATCATAAACAGTTGGAGTGGTATACATTAATCCAAATTAAACTGATTAATGTGGAACCCACTGTCACATGGTTTCAGTCCCAAAATCAAATTGGACAGACGATCCCCACCTCTGATTTCTGGACACATCTTTGTTAAGGTAGGATGAGTGGAATTTTTTTTAAACTGCCCAATAAATGCCCAGAAATCCAAAATCCAATGGTTGGATAATCAATCGGATAAGTTTTAGTTTATGGTACATCTATACTGGCAGCGGATTAGGTGTCATGACGTGGTGAGATGTGATTGATAGGATTGTACGTGCGAGGGCCTTTCTTTTTTAAGGTTTTGAGCTATACTCAGCGGTACTCCCCTGCCACCGGCCAATGGCTGGTGCTCCGTGCTCCGTGGGCCCCACCATGATGTATGTTTATCATCCATGCCGTTCATCTATTCTTTGATATCATTTTATGATATGGTACCAAAACTAAGATGTATGCCAATCTCAAGTGGACCACATTACAGGAAACAGTGTTGAATGAACGTCGACCATGAAAAGCTTTTTGGGGCTCATAAAAGTTTTGGATCAAGCTGATCTTTGTTTTTTTTCCCTTCATCTGGGTCTGTATGATCTAATCAACAGATTGGATGTCAAATAAAAAGTACAATGGGCCTTAGGAGGATTTTAATGGTCGATATCCAATCAATATTGTTTTCATGTGGTGTGGTCAACCTGAGATTAATATCCATCTATTTTTAATCATTAAACACTAAAATGATCTGTAGAAATGGATGAACGGAATGGATGAAAAAAATACATCATGGTGGGGCCCATAGAGCACCGACTACCAGCCACCGGGCTGGTGGCAGGGGGAGTAGCCAATCCGTTTCCATACTCAGCCATCTCCAATCACATCTCGTCACGTCACTACACCACCACTGACGATGTTGCAGGCGTAACAACCTAATCCAATCCACGTCCAATATTTAGATGGGAGCAGGTTATGATATGTTTTATTTTTAGGAGAGAGTATCCGGTAATAAGCACTTATAAGAACACAAAACCCTACACCTGGAAATCGTATAAGAGATCCTGACCATTCAGTTATTGGACCCTGCCATGGATGAATCATGCCCCCCAAAAAAGGGTAATCCTAGCCAGTAATTGGATGACTTATGAGGATTACAGGTACCAACCATCTGTAATCATTCAAAGGGAAGTAATGTTCCAATCGTTTGCTAGGATCACCTCCTTGGTAATATGTAGCATATGGCCCATCCACGGTTGGGTCCTGTAGATGAATGGTTCAGATCTACGTCAACGGAGATGGAATTCCTGTCAAAATGCGAGCCTCATTCTTCAGGTCAGAGGGATTTTGTTGTTAGCAGCCCGTGTTTTAGTGGTTGGGTGTGGGAGAAAGCATGAGATAAGCTTACGCGGCCTTTGTTCCCTTCTCATTCCTCATTTTGTTCGTTCGCTACTCTGGTGACAATTGATCAATGATACACATGCACTTAGAAATTGCATGCTTAACATGTAATTAATTCAACCTAAGACTTCCAAATTACAGGGCTATGTTTAGAAGTGTAATAAACCAAAAATCAAGGTTATTTGATTATCTGACCGTCTGATTGGTGGATTGGATGGTTAAAAAATCCAAGAACCTATATAAACGAATAAGTGTCCATCAATCAGAGGTTAGAATTGTTCACCCAAATTTAATTTTGGCATCGTGACTCGGCAAAAATAGGTTTGCATCTTTATTTTAATTTAATGTATGCCACGCGTATAAGTTCTGAGAATTGTGTATCAAGCGTCAGACCCTTTAAGAGTATCAAATAAACGCAAGACAGAGAAGCAGTTGATACACTATCTAAAGAGAACAAACGCAAGCCGACGTGGCGCCACATGCCAGGTTCCTGTAGATATTACAAAATAGCACATGCACCCTCTCCCACCTCGATTTTAGTACAGTTTCTTTTAATTTTCATCGGGAGACGCAGAGCCATTCCATTATTTTTACTGTCAACGGGCCGGGCTTGGCCGGGTCTATTCATAATTCTAATATTTCAGGCCCGAGCCCAGCCCATTGACACCCCTAAACGCACGTAGAGAGACTGAGAGAGCATGGTTAAAAGACTTGTAGAGAAATGTTCTAGAGAGCACTATAAGTTATAGTACTCCTAGGTGCATTAGTTACTTGGACAGTCCAACCAGTCAATCTGAGCTGTCTATTAAGTTCAGGAGAAAAATTTTGGGCTACCATGCAAAAATCATACCAATTGGATGATTAAATCCACCCCTGATTTGTCCTTATTTTGTAGCTGTCCTTTTTCCCAGCCATGAAGGGTATGTGGTTAAGATTGCTGGATGAAAGTGACTGTTTAGAATCATAACCAGTAAATAGATTGATCAAAATTTTATTCAGACTTATATTTGTGTAAATGATTTGGAAACTAGGTTGGAAGTTCAGTTGGGTTGACCAAAGATTGATTTGAGTGAACTGTGGATGTTTAATACTTAAATTAAGAAGTTTTTAATTACTAGTACACCTTTCATATTGAGTATATAAAAATGTTTTTCCTTGTCACAAAAATAGCGAATGATAGTGGTATTGACATGCATGCCAAACTCATCAGGTTGACTGCTTGACTCCATCTCCAATCTTGGTATCTTTAAAAAAAATTAGCTTAGTTTATAAGATAGTACTCTCTCTCTCTCTCTCATTTTTTGAGCAAAGTAGCTTTTGTATTTGAGTCATTCTCTCTCTCTTTTCTCCGTACTCCATTTATCTTTTTCTTTGTCCACAGATGCCAAGACCTCTTCATAACCTTGCTTCTATTATTTTTTATAGAAAGTTGCATCAAGCTAAAAAAAAAAAATGGTAAGTAAACTAACTATGCCTAGTTGTGGGCAACATGTAGAAAGATAGAAGCCAAAATGGTTTAAATAGAAGGCCACCCAGCTCCATTTTTAATGTTAGGGCTCACTCTAACTTTAATTCTGCCTTATTTTTTTTACTTGCATTTTAACAAAAGTCATTACAGCATGTAAAGTAGATGTCACAGGGTCATCATGATAGTGCCTATTAAGCCTATGTTTCTCAAGTAGGACATTGCTGGCACAAGTTACACACAAAGAGAAGGATTATGGGAGCAAACTATACTGAGATAGTGACGCAGGGGAGAACGTGAGGTCGAGCACCGTCTTCCTCAAGAGGATAACTATTCCGAATCCACGGAACTTCTCTGGACTCCTCACAGAGACTTCTCGAATCCACGAGAAAAGAGAACAGAAAATAGAAATAAATTCTAAATAAATTCGAAATAGCTTAATCAAAATAAAAACGAGTTCACAACCCTTTAAATAAGGGTACTAGGCAATGGGAAAGAAATCAGAATCAAACTACAACTAGGACTCCTAGAATTCGCGACTTACTATAAATAGTAAACTTACTATTTATAGACGGTCGTGATGTCTACTAGTGCGCAAGGTTTTCGGCCAAAAATAGTAAGTGTCCTATTTGGCTTCACCAACCCGTTCTCCTAATTATTCTAAGCTCTTTTCACGTTGGGCGCAACTCCTAAAGCCCAACGGATGAAGAGTTATAAGCAAACTAAAACTTACTATTTATAGTAAAAACGAAATTGAAACAGGGAAACGACCGTCAAATCAGGGGTTTCTCGCAATTCCGAGCGTCGCAACCCGGCATAGCGGGGTTGGTTGGCTAAAGTAGCTCGTTCTACCCCAAAATCATATATTTTTCGTCGGCTAACTCATCCCGGATTGCGAGATACGCCTGATTTAAGGTCTGATGGTCCAGATCACTTCTATCGCCGACCGGGCCTTTTCTGATCCATCTTTGCCATGTAATTGTCCGCGACCCGCTCTACATCAGATAGTCACATATGAGTAGAGGAGGGCATCGAGTCGAGTCAGACAAGATTAGGTCCAACTCAACTCGATTCGGTTTTTGCAAGTATATGACCCAAACTCGATCCGATTTGAGACTGAGTCCAATAGGGCTGACTCGATCTGAACCGATTCCTTATTGGCCTAACTCGAACCGAGTCCAACTCGGTCAGGGAAACCGAGTCAGATCGAGTTGAGTCTGTTTGGTCGATTCGAACTGGGTTGAGTCAAGTCGAGCCGGAGACTCTAGTGCTATGAAAGAAACATGACAGAAATTGGGAGAGAAAGAAGGAGATGAGGGAAATTGAGAGAGAAATGAGGAGAGAAAGAATAAGAGGAGGGAAATCGGGAGAGAAAGAGGGAGAGAAAGGAGGAGAGAGGAGGAGAGAAAGGAGGGAATGAGAGGAAGTTAGCTCAGGCTGCGGTGCCGCATAAGTTCATCTAGCCGCACCGGCTCGAGTAGAGTTAGAGTTCGGGTAAAAGAATGGTAAATGTAAAAAAATAAAAATAAAAAAGTAAAATCTGACTTTATACTACTTGATTTCGGTTTGGATCCGATCGGATCGAATTCCGAATCAAATCGAATCGAGTTACTACATGACCCGAACTCAACTCGGTTTGGTGTCAGATTCGAGTAGGTCTACTCGATCCTACCTGACCCTGGCTTTCGATTCGGATCTGAACAGTTTGGTCGAGTCGGATTCTACCGACCTCTACATTTGAGTGCATGGATACAAAGAATGTATCACCATCTTTTTCCTAAGAATAATCCTTCAGTCCACAGTAAAAGAGAAATCTCTAAAAATGATAAATAGAAGTGATAATATTGGTAAAAGTCTATTTATGAAGTCCTCGCATATGACTTATATAAATAGTAAACCTTAAATTCGTAACTTCCCAAGATAATAAACTTTTCTAAAATAGTAACTTCACTAAAAATAAATAAACTACTTCTAAATTCACTCAAACTCTTGTCAATGTCTTAAAAGGAGACTTTAAGCTATTCCAAGACAACCCTAAAACATACTTAAAATAGCAGAAAAAATAACTTACTAGAAATAATGAATTTTAACTTTAAACTCAAAATAACACCTAAACAACCTCATTTTAAAAAACCAATCAAGGGCTAATGGCTTTAGGAATTAACCATGGCTAATATATAGACCTCATCAGTAGCTTTTCAACAATACATTACATGTACTAAATGAATAATTGGTCAGGCAATAATAATTGTTGGAAGCTATAATACACATTATGCACTTAGATCGAACTTTCTAGCTTGATTTCTTCTCATCCTAATAGCCCATGTTATTGCCCTTGAATTTGTCCAACGTCTAATGACAAAAATGACCTCAATAGAACTACCGGCCACACTTCAAAAGCTATTGTCTCACACATCTCTCTTAATTAATTGTAGGAATAAAATTGGTCAAATGCTACTTATGTTATATATAAATAGGGATGGACATAGGATTGCAACTGAGTTTTAGATCGACCTAAGCCCGATTGACCAAACCCGATCTTGGGTTGAGCTGTCAAGGTCCTTATATCGGGTTCAAGTTAGAAAGTGCTTATTAACCCGATTTCACCAAGCCAACAAAGACCATCATCCCATTGGACGATACAAACATGCGCAAGACAAGGCTGATTCACTAGCGAAAGAACATGGTTCACATATGCCATGTTCTTATAGATATTACAAAATAGCACATGCACTTTCTCCCACCTCATCTTTAGTATGGTTTCTTTTAATTTTCATTTGGAGATGTAGAACCAATCCATTATTTTATCGTTAGGGGTGTAGCAAGTGCAATGCAGGTCGAGAGAGCATGGTTAAAAAATAACTTGAAGAGAAATGCTCTAGAGAGCACTATAAGTAATAGTGCTCCTAGTTTCATTAGTTACTTAGACAGTCTAATTGGTTGGTCTGAAATGTTTATTAGGTCCAGAAGAAACTTTTTGGGCTAGCATACAAAAATCGCATCGATCGATTGGATTATCAAATTGTTGGAGTTAGTGTCCTAGAAAATCATTTGTGCCCTCATCCACTAGCCTTGTGGATATGATTGGGTAGATCTCAGCTATTGATCATGGCAACCATGAATCCCGGATTGGACATGTGATATGCTTTAGTCGACCTAACTCCCCAGAAGATGCCACGCGTTAGCACCCCATGGGTCACGAGCCGAGCAGGCGTGCTGCCAGCGTACATGACCTCGAGTGGTGCGCGCATTATCTCGAGCGCGCCGTATCATGATTACAGATATGCTCTAATTCCCGTGCAAGCCGCTTCACTTGCATTGATGATGGTCAAGCCCTATGCCACATGTGTGAAAATGTCCATCCTCACCTAAATTAAACCTACTTTCTGAGCCCGCCGCACAAGCTTAAAAGTAGAGGGCTGGTAAAAATGGACTAACTACTAAGAAAAACCAACTCAAACATATATCCACAATGCAAAAAGGTTGGCCAGCGCTAGTCATGACGGGCTCTTAAACGACTAGGGAAGAACACTTTGTTACATTTCAAGGAGCGACTCCGAGTTCAGCCATCGGTAGAAAGAACCTCTTCCGGACGTTGAGCTCCTCCACAGACCCATACATTTCCGAGCTGATTCTCAGAACATCTCTTGGAAAATGGGTCAGAAGTACGACCTCACACCGCATAACAAAATGAAGTGAATGGTCATTCGTCTATATTCTACCATGGAAAGGAGCTCGATCTTTGTCCTTCAACATGACTTCCAAAATCAGGTCGACAATTTACTCATTACGAAGCCCGACCACAACTTGCTAGAGGATTCAGATTGGTAAACCGCTCTCAGGCAGCCCTACAGGTCACCTCGGCCTCTTACCCCTTCTGACATGAACCCGACTATAATTACTAACCGACATCCTAGCTGAGGATTCTGGAAGATGATCGAAACACGAATCCATTCGAGATCTCTGTCGAGGATGCCGAAAGATATCCACGACATAAACGGGATCTGAGTCCCTCTACAATACAAAAACCATCTCTACACTATCACCTCTCCTCGACTATAAATAAGAGCACTCCTAATGGTGAGAGGTACGCACAATCCTATCCAGAAAACTTTCCAAAAATCTTATGTTCTACTAAACCTAGCTTGCTTGTCTGACTTTGATATCGGAGGGTTCCCTGAAGCAGCCAGAGCCTCCATCTCTGTCTTCCTTTGCAAGTCTCAAGTGGTCCAGGAAGAACGTCCAGATTTCTACATCAACAATAGATACTTTCCATCTTGAGTTATCATTAATCCCTTTGCATTAAATGGCCACGTACAAAATAATAACCATAAGCTTATCGTATAACTTGTTAAGTAATCATGATATGATAAGGTATTGAGTTCCAAGTTCACAACGCTCATTCACCAATGCCAATTGTGTCTTCTCAAGTTCCTAAGGACAATTCCTTACTCTTGGCCCGGTGATAGACTCACAGGAGCTTTAACACCAGGTCAAGGGTTTGAGTACCCACAGGTGGTGAAATCCCACTACGCTTGTGATCACATGTCAGGGCATAATCACATTTTCATTTAAGGCCCATGTCATCATAATTTATGGCCAGTATTATAAAAATCACTGATATCATCCTGTCATCAATGGACAAGATTCAAATGGGGGCACAACTACAATAGGGTCAGGCCAGGTTAAATTGGGTTTCATCAATTACAGAGGAATTAGGGTTGGGTCCTCCTCTGGTCAGGTTGGATTAAAGTTAGCCCCACCCAATTAAGCCAGTCACCCTGCCCGGGAGAGGAGAGATCCAAGCCACTCAATATAGAGACAACACTATGTAGATGCAATCACTTAAATCAAGCTAGTCTTCCCATCAGGTGCTACCCGTGCACAGAAGCAATGGCCGGTGAAAATAAACTGTCTAGGTCCATATCCAACGTTGAAAAGTAACTGAAATGGACGCGCCACTAGCCAGGTGGCTAGTAGTAGTCGGTGCTTTGTGGGCCCCACCATTATGTATGTGTTTTATCCACGCTGTCCATCCATTTTTTCAGATCATATTAGGAATTGATCAATGAAACAAGGCAGATCTAAATCTCAGGTGGACCACACCATAGGAAAACAGTAGTGATTGAATTTCCACCATTAAAAATCTTTAAGGCCCACTGTAATATTTATTTGACATCCAATCTGTTGATTACATCATACAGAGTACATACAGAGATGGATAAAGGAAAAAGAAAAAAAAAAGGGACTTTTTCCTATGGCCACCTAACTTTTCAACTATTGACCAAAAGCCTACTGCTTTTAAACTATTTCTGAGAAACTGTCTACGTATTTCAGAAATTACTGTTTGAATACTCTAACGATTTTAACCTTGCCAAATGACGGCACTGCCCTCTTGTTTTCCATCTCAGCCAATTCATTGAATGTTATTGTATGAGAAAGCACGAGTTACACATGAACGTCTTGCGTGAAGATAGCCCTGTTGGAAATTAGATTTTGGAAAACTATTTAAATTATATAAAATTAAAATAAGAAAGTTAAAAAACTTATCAATTTGTATAAGTCGAGGCGTGACGTGAGTCACTCGGCTTGAAATCGAATTTGCTCCCCTTAGACAGCGTCCCAAGTACAACAGGTTTCCAGAGCAATCGACCTCCAAGATACAACGACTATGACCCGGTTCCAGCGGTGCACTCACTGTACACGAGCTCGAACCACTTGTAGTCTTAACTCGAACTAAAAAATTCTTGAACACATTTTTAAGAGGAAACCTGATTTTCTAATCCATTTAAAACTTAAAATCAGAAGTCTATTTATAGACTTTGTGAAGACACCCTTTCACAAAGGGTTGTGACGATTGGATTTAAATCCAATTGGTGCGACCCTTAGGCTCCAAAAGACACAACTTTTCAAAATAAAAATTGAAAGGATGCAACCTTTCAAACTAAGTGAAAAGACACATCCAAAGGGCACCTATGACCAATGGATATTTTGAAATACTAAATTATTTTTAAATAATTTAAAATACAACAATCTCCCACATGTTTCAAAATTTTTGACATTTCAGGTTAAGATGGAAGAGTTGTGCAATGGTGTCGGTGTCACCATAGACTTGAACCGACATTAGAGTAAACATGACAAGTCTACAGGAATCAGGTGACACCATAGTCTTGAACCTGATTCCTTTTGATGTATATCGCAAGTACATGCTACTCAGGTGACACCATAGTCTTGAACCTGATTCCTTTCCGTTACAAGTGATTCTGCGGTTCGGTGCGTTTCGGCCATACACCATTACCAGGATTTCATGAGTGCTCTAGAGAATTCGCCTAGATTCTCATATGAAGCAGCCTCCACCTCCACACTCATATAGGTGAATTCCATCAAGTGTATGCAGCAACTGTATACACCACCAAATATATGGTTATGGATTCATTAAGAGTTCTAAAAACTCATCCTTCTGCGTTGCTGCTCGCACTGTACACCATAGAAGGGGCTCATTTACATCAGTGCAATCATCTGCCTCATGTCTTGTTGTTTACCCATTGAACCTATCTAATAGGATCTCTACTTGTATAGGTTGGGTTGCCAACACTGGTAGCTCATATATTAGGCTCAACCCCATTCCCTTCGATGTATCATTGACTAATCTTTTAGATAGTCACTTGGTCAGAGGATTTATGACCCGTAAGCCTTTTACCTCCATCTGTGTTAATCTCATTGTGGCTAATCATCCTTTCAGATCAGCTAGGGATCATCGTATTGGCAAGCTATTGCCTCACCAACTAGCTACTCATAAATGATCATTTGCCTATGCTGATTTCTCCTTTTGCTCCTCAATCAAGTCTTTGACAGTCAGTTGCAGCCTATTTGATTATTCATATCTTAAGCCAAAACATATTGAACTCATTTCTAACCTCACAGAGTCAACAATTATGAAACTATCAAATAACAAATACTGAGCATCAATTTTATTATGATAGTTGTTGTATCACCGGCTCTGAATACAACCAACTTTTTTATCCTTGAATGTACTCTTATAATTCAAGCAACTTCACTAGCTCACCATTCAACTAACTGGTGTTAAAGTCAATCGACCTTATTGTATCTGCAATACAAATAGGCTGGAGTAATCTGTCATGCATAGACATATGACAATTAAAATAGAGTATAACTTTCATGTAATCATATTGCAACATAATCATGTTATCATATGTTCCCTAACACATGAAAGGTTGACCAATTTATCAATTAGTGATTAGAATTCAATACAATCAATGGATATTTAGTAACTGAATATGGATGATAAATGTCCAAGTTCATTATTAAGTATCTTAATCGATGGATTGAATAATGGGCTCCATAGGTGCATAAATTTGGCCAATAGATACATTTGTTGCTGGTAAAACAACATAGTTCATCAAATGAACTTATAGTCTCATATGAATACCAATCCCAAATGTCCAAATCCAGCCTCCATTGAGAATAAAATATAGCCTGAAAATCCCATTGACCCAACAATCATCTTTTGAATTCAAACCACTAACAATTTTCTTTCTGACCATTTATTCGATGGCTACCAATTAGATCATCAAAACATGTAATCAGTTTGATTTTAGATATCTTGTTTCAAAAACCTACATGATGTCAATGTAACACATGTGCATATTGATCCACAACATTCATCATATACCTTTCTTGGTATAAACCTTCATGTTAACCCATTTATCAAATATTCATTGACTAAACTTGTACTCCATGGGTTAAGTGGTTTATCTAAATGCATTCAAGTGCACCCCCACAATTTTAGATTTAGCCTAGATAGATATATTTATGGCCTACCTGATAAACCTATAAACCAAATTTTGAGTTTAAGGATTTCTTAAGAACTATCATATGAATTGACTAGATCTAACACATGTGTCCTAGATTGGCATATGATCGGATGAAAATAATATTTTCTTAAAAAGTATTGGATCCTACCATAAAATGATGTTGATGATGGATGTGATTACAAGCGGATTTATTCGTATAAGAAAATATGAGTATTTATATAAGAATATAGTTATAACTAGTCTCATGGTTTAATTAACTCAATTATTGATCTGATAATGTCCATTGAATTCATTCCAATCAAGGCATGTGAGAACCATCATTCTATAGAACAATCAATGATAAGGCACATCTAAAATGAATTGTAACTATAATCCAATTGTCATCTAGCGGTGAATTCAGACTATTCATTTAGTGGGTCTTTCCAACCAATTCCCTTAGTTGAAAAGCATAAGAGTATTTTTATTTTTATTTTTACTATTCACCTTTTGACCTTTTGCCTTCACATGATGTTATTTCCATCAATGACTAACATTGATGCATCATCTACATGTGTCATGTGTCCGATATGAATACCCATCCATTTAGGCCATTAAAGGCAAAACCCACTAAATAATATTTTCACTCTTACATGTACCATATGAAAAATGACATGATTAAGATTGATATTTTGGATCATGGATTCTATGCGTGCAGTATGCACCATAGATGACATAAAGATGATCTAAAGTTATAATTCCAAGTAAACATGAAATCATGTGACAGAAAACTATTCCAGTAATGAGAAGTGTTATGCCTCCTTCACATGACTTGCCACACATGTGTGAGGGATCCGATCTAAGCAATATACGCATTTAATTATAGACAATGCTTTGTCCCATTTGGTCAATCCACTTATCATATATACTTAAAGAGAATGCCTTTCTTATCAGCGTTCATGTTTGGCTTTTAGACATAGCCTGTTTATTTATAGCTCTACTTGGTAGATGGTCGGGATCTCTCACACATACACCGTACTAACATGAGAACTTTTAGAATCTCTCCCTGTTTGAGAGTATTGCATTTCTCAATTAATCAACAAGGAAAATTGATGAGTCATGAGTAACATTACCCAACTGCATGTTAACATCAACATAACTTAAATTATGCTAAATTAAATAGGATGTACAATACTCATGTAGCAGTTTATAACAACAATTGTGGAGATATTGTTTTTAAAGGGATTCGCTCCTTCTACCCACCAAGAGATGATCTTGACCGCTTATTTGAAAATTCTTAAGATAAATTTTTTATAATACATTGAGTCGATTTGGACTATCTAATGGCCAGTTTTGCAAAATTGCACCAAGGATCCTAACCATCCAATTAATAAACTTTGTGCCTAATATATGGTTTCGGTAAGAATCGACACCTGATCAAGACGGTATTTCATTATAAAGATTGGAGCATCACCCCAGTGATCCAGATGGTTCATCTAGTGGACTCTTATGGGTGAACAGTAGAGAATAATCTCAGTCATCGATTGATAAACCTTTTTTATTATTATTACATGAACCGTTTCTTATTATATAGTAACCAGAGATCCAAACATGATATTTTGACCCCATAACATGACATCAAAGGACACACTTGATGTATGTAACGAATATTAAGTATCAAGAATTTTGGTGCATGCAAAAGTTCAACAATAGACGCAACTAGAGGATAGACATTAGAATAATCCTAACCGTACAAAACCTTAGAGATGAAAATAGAAATGAAGAAATCTTTTATTTTCTCTTTAAAATCTTAGGGCCTTAAAGCCATTAGATCCCCCCACATTCACAACTGTCATTCATTCTCACAACGTTTCAAATCCGGAATCCGGGTCGGAATTTATACATACAAACAACAACAATAACAACGAGCCCAATATGAACAATTTGGATCATCATGTGTGTTTGGCATAAGCAAGTAACGACTTGAGGGAGGATGACAAGTAAAGTTTATAACATGAAATAATCATGATGTTCTTTACTTCTGGTTTGCACATGTATGATAGTGTTCTTGTGTACAGTACCATCATTGATTCACATGGTTCTCATCATTTATATTTTAAAGATTCTATGTGAAAGTGGCTCTTCTTTATTTATGCATGCATGGTGGTTGAAAAAGTTCTTAATACTTGTGTCCCACCCTGATAACCTAGTTTTATATACATCACAGATCAATCCTCATTGTACACAAATGGTGAATATTATTGGATACCTACTTGGTATGGCACCACATATGACTTGATCTTGTTGTGTGTGATAGACTGACATTGCCAATGACATAAACATAAAAACAATCAATAGGCTATAGCATCAGTGCATAAATTTAAGCTTGATTGCATAGGTGGTCTAGAAAATATGTATAAGATCCTAACTATTAGATAGTATATGAGGGTTCCAGATTATATGGGTTGATCTTTATTGTACAGGGATGTTAAGATCAGTGTATATCCTACTCAGTCAGTACATACGTTCACTTTTGTACATGTAGTATAAAGAACTTACATAATAAGTATCTACAAGATCTTGACCATTATGTGAGATATGACAACTCTAGATTATATGAGTCATGGCCCACAAATCGGGTTGGTGTGATTTCATTTTGGACTATTCCAACCAAATAGATGCAACCGTAATTCTTAAATAGTTTTCCAAACAAAAATTCGATTTCAAGATTGTTGGAAATTGGATTTTGGAAAACTATTTAAATTATATAAAATTAAAATAAGAAAGTTAAAAAACTTATCAATTTGTATAAGTCGAGGCGTGACGTGAGTCACTTGACTTGAAATCGAATTTTCTCCCCTTGGACACCGTCCCAAGTGCAACAGGTTTCCAGAGCAATCGACCTCCAGGATACAACGACTATGACCCGGTCCCAGCGGTGCACCACTGTACACGGGCTCGAACCACTTGTAGTCTTAACCCGAACTAAAAAATTCTTGGACACATTTTTAAGAGGAAACCTGATTTTCTAATCCATTTAAAACTTAAAATCAGAAGTCTATTTATAGACTTTGTGAAGACACCCTTTCACAAAGGGTTGTGACTATTGGATTTAAATCCAATTGGTGCGACCCTTAGGCTCCAAAAGACACAACTTTTCAAAACAAAAATTGAAAGGATGCAACCTTTCAAACTAAGTGAAAAGACACATCCAAAGGGCACCTATGACCAATGGATATTTTGAAACACTAAATTATTTTAAAATAATTTAAAATACAACAAGCCCATGGTAATGCCAACCGTAATGTTTATTTGCCATCCAACCTTCTTATAAGGTTATAAAGACCATAATGAAAATACAAATAGTAGCCTGATCTAAAACTTTTGTACCCCACTAGTTCTTAATGGTTAGTAAAGTTGTACGCAAACCGAGTTAGCTTGCTTGACTTGACTCGAAAAAGCTCAATTCGACTTAGTTCGAAATTGAGTTCGAGCCAAGTCAAGTTGATTTTTTTAGCTCAAAAAAATTTTGAACCGAGTTCAAGCTTACCCGAGCTTGACTTGACTCGGGTTGAACCCCGACTCAAATTGAACTCAGATCGAACCAGTTTGGTGACTCAGTTACTTTGATATTGATGTCACTCACCAAGTGTTTGATGAAATGACTCCGCAAAGTGTTGGTTGGTGGCAAGAAAGGTATGTATATGAAACGAATATCTTTTTTCTTGATTTTAATATTGTTTACAAGGTGTTTGATGAAATACCTGTGAAACCGCTTCTGTTGTTTTACATATAGTGAGAATTTGAAGGTGCAATCTTTGTATTTATGAAAATGTTGTATAGGTGAACTCAGCTCGATCTTAGCTGGAACTCGACTTAAACTGGCCCGAGCTACTTATCGAATCGAGCCGAGCAAGCCAATCAAGCTCGAGGACCAAGCCAAGTTCAAGCTAGGGTCAGCTAGTGGCCGAGCTGAGTTGAGTTGTGCCAAGCTCGACTCGGTTAGACTCATGTACACCTCTAAACTGGTTGGTCACCATTGTTTCCTGTGATGAGGTCGACTTGAGATTTCAATGTCTTCATTTTCTAAGTTAATATGGAATGAGCTGATAAAATGGATGAGCTGTGTGGATATACAAAAAATACATCGAGGTAGTCCCCGTAGTAAAAAAACGCACCGTGTTGCATTAGGCTAGCTGGCCGCACCTGATCAGTTACCGTCTACATATGCCTTATGCCTTTTCCTCTGCCACTACGGTAGATCGTAGGGGAATGCAAGTTCAGCCGGTTCGTGGACATGGTGCAAAAATAACAAAATCCACCCCGTCATCTGACTTTTAGAAAATGGGGTGAAAAATGGAGCCGTTACAAATCTATGTGTGCCAAACGAACAGAAAAAAGAGTAGGGATTGAACACCTACCATTGAAACATTTGTCGGGGAAACGTTATATTTATGATAAATCCACTCTGTCCATCTGTTTTCCCAGCTCATTTTAGGGAATGTGATAAAAAAAATCAAGTAGATTCAAAGCTCAAGCGGGCTACACGACAGAAAATAGTGAGATTGAGCACCCATTGTTGAAACATACTGATACTGGGGAACCGTGAGGTCCATTTTGAGTTTAAGAGCTGTCTCATTTTTTGGGTCCATTCGATAAAATGAGTTCCAAAAACGAATGGACAGGGTGAATTTCTCACACACAATCAAGGTGAACTCCGTGTACCGTTGGAGTTAGGTTGGCAATGGCAACCAACGTGAGCAGGAGGTTTGGTGGATATTTTAGTACAGACGGCGAGGGTTGCTCAACCATAGGTGGGACCCACCATGACGTTTGTGATAAATTCACTCCGTTCATCCATTCTGCCAACCTTATTTAGGGCATGGGTTAAAAAATGAGGCCAATCTAAAGCTCAAGTGGGTGAGACGAGCTTGAAACAGTGGGAATTAAACACCAGCCGTGGACATATTGGCGTGGCGGCAGGATTTGTGTGATAAATCCACTATGTCCATCTGTTTTTCCGTATCATTTTTTGGCAAGGGCCTGAAATGAGGCTGATACTACGCACACAATAGGAAAGAATGGGATGGAATTCCCACCATTGAAAAATCCTAAGGCCATCTGGGCCACTATGATCGTGGATCTGCCTCATTTCTATGCCTATGAAATAAAATAATCTGAAAAAAAAAAAAGTAAAAAAAAAAGATGGATTTTGTGGATTTCTGAATATCATCAAAGCCGCCTCACAAATGGTCTAGGTTATGCTAACATGGCAATCAATGTCAATTAACGCGCCGTTTAAAGGTTTGATGAACATTTAAGTCCTGACGGCCAGCGTTGCCCATCTTAGGTGGGGCCCACCATGATGTTTGTGACAAGTCCCCTCACCCCATCTGTATGACCCCGTCATTTTAGGTCATGGGACCAAATATGAGTCCAACCAAAAGCTCAAGTGGGCCAAACCGACATGAAACGGTGGGGAATAGATGCTCGCTGTTCGTGGGGCTACAAGATGTTTGTGACAATCCAGGCCATCCATCTGTTTCTCCGGATCATTTTATAAGGAGGTCGATGCCAAGCTCCAGTGGGCGAAACGACTAGAAATAGTGGGAATTAGACCTCTAACGTAAAAACTTCTTGGGGCCATTGCAGGCCTAAGCTGAACTTTAGATATGCTTAAGTAAAATGAGTGGTAAAAATAGATATATGGGGTGGATTTCTCACAAACAACAAGGTGGGTGCATGTCCCATCAAAGGTTAAGATGCACTTGGGTGGTTTTAACACAAGCGAAATCACCGGGGCTTATTTGGCCAGGTGTATTAGGTGGTATTAGATGGGATGGTATCCATAATCCCATCTAATACATCTAGTTGACATGTTTGGAATGGAGGATGAAAATCATTTTGAGATTGGTGCCCAAACACTATGGTTATGGGTGGGAATTTGTCATCCCTCATTGATTCTCCGAATCCTACCTCCACGAGTTGTAAGGGAAGGGTAGGGCCTCCACTCGTGGGTCCCAACTTGATGTGTATGTTTCATCCAAGCTGTTCATCCAATTTTTCATTATGTTTTGTCTTTAAAACCTAAAAACGAAGTCTATCCTCATCCTAGGTGGGCCACAGAGACCGGAAAACTCCTACCTCACACTCGCATACATAGAATTTTATAGTGAGTTTCTACTTATGAGACCCATAATGAGATAGCTGTTAGATCCACACCATCCACCTCTTTAATTAGGTTATTTTGACCACTAGAACCAAAAATCAAGCTGATCCAACCATCAGTGGACCACACTATAGGTGACGGTGGGTTGGTAAGACCCACTCACGTCACTGCTGACCGAGGTGGGGTGGGGTGTCCCACTCGTGACCCCGCCTTGATGTATATGATATATCCACACTGTACACCGATTTCTCTATATCATTTTAGGCCAGGGGCTAAAAAATGAGGCAGATTTGAGTTTCAAGTGGCCACACATAGGGAAATGAATTACTGCTATTAAAACCTTTCAAGGCTCTCTGTGGGGACCCACTCGAGCTGACCTACTTGGTGAACGGGTCAGATTGTCCAAATGGAGCCCACCTCAATGGTGATACAAAAAAATATATGGAAATGATTTATACATTTGCAATCCCATGATTTATTTTTCCCAAATAAGATTTAGCTCCAATCTTGTTGGATAGAAGATACTCCCATGTCTTCCAAACATGCTATTAAAAAGCATGGGATACACCCAATCTAGAGATAATACCTTACACATGCATTTAATGCTACTTTTCAATTCCATCCAGCTTAATCCCACCCAATGAAGGTGGGCAAACTAGCCCCAAGTGCATACATGCATTTAATGCTGCTTTTCAATTCCATCCAGCTTATTCCCACCTAATGCAGGTGGGCAAATTGCCCAAAGTGCATTAATGTGAGAGCAGTTGGGATAATACCAAAATACAAAAACCTGTTCGTACAGGTACCTAACGACCAGCCATTTAATGTCTTAGATTTTGTGAAAATAGTTTAAAAGCATAAGGTTTACTGTCCATATCGTAAAAAATAAGCAGCCATAGGAAAATATTCCAAAAAAAAATCAACTTGATCCAAAATCTTTTGTGCATTGAGATTTGCCATGAAAAGAAAATAAAAAAAAAAAAACAAAGACGGTGGGAATGAAACACATACATCATGGTGGGTCCACGTAGCATTGGCTAGTGGTATGTCAGTAGCTGATCCGCGTCCTACTGAACTCTGGTAAATCACACGACAAACCAATCTAGTGGTTGACTTGTGGCCGGGCATGCGCATGGTGATGATGCTACATACTGATTGATCTCCCCAAAACCGAGCCACATTTCCACGTGCAATCCATTACTACCTTTAAAACTGCTCCACTTTGTATTTGTCTTCAATCCACGTGTTAAAAGTGATTGAGGTACCTCACACACTGACAGCCACGTGGGGTGAACTTTCATGAGATCCACCCCGTTTATCAGGTAATCTGTCCCATATTCACTTTGGAACCCAAAATTCGTGTCTATTCAGAAATCAAGTAGGTCATGCCCTACTGAAAAAGTTAGGATTAAAAGTAAGTCTGCCGGTGTTTTTTATATACCGTCCAATCACTTCACCTAATGTGCTGTCGTAATGGAAAAATTGCCCCCAAAATCACGGTATTAACAAATTAAAGTGGGCCATACCACATGAATTGAGAGGTTTTCATGTGTAATTTAATGAACGGGGATTGAGTACTACCTGGCCCACCCCAAGCAATGTATGAGTTTTTATTCAACATTGTTCGTTCATTTTTCCCTATCAGTTTAGGACCCACCTTGATGGTTAATTGTCATCTAACCTGTTCATAAGATCACATCCACCCGAACGAATGGAAAATACAAATATCAACTTGATTCAAAACTTCTGTAGCCCTCAAAATATTTTCAACGGTAGGTATTTAATCCCAACTATGTAGTCCATTTGAAGCTTAGAAGTATCTCATTTTTGGGATTGTACCTAAAATGATATGGAAAAATAGATGGATGGTGTGGATAAAACCTATACATCATGGTGGTCCCTTAGAGCCCCTGTCCGTTCCTAGCTTGGGAGCAGCTGGTAGAACCCAATCCGTCCTAATTTTATGGGCGGTCCGAGTGTTGAATCCGCGTGATTCTTGGGATGAGGGCAAAAAAAGGAATGATGCGTATGATGGACGGAGTGGATTTTATGCTGATTAATAGATATATTTCTACCGCATTAGAGAAAGTGACCCCGGCAGGCACTGACGCGACGTACGCACGTGCTTTCCTTTACAATGCTCTTCGGCTTTTTGAGACATCACAGTCATCTCTCGTAATGGAGATCACGTGATCCACAAATTCCAAGCGGGGGCTCTTGGATCATGGTAGACCCATGGTGAGCCCCACGGGTACGGATTGGGTACTACCCCCTCCATGACATAGCTAGGAAACGGACGGTCCTGTCTGGTGCTCTGTATGCGCATCGGATGTATGTGTTTTATCTATACAGTGCATTCATTTCCACATATCATTTTTGATGACGAGGCCAAAATAGGGCAGATTGAATAATCAAATGGACCGCACCAAAAGAAACAATAATGATTGAATGCCTACTGCTCAAAACCTCATGGGGTTCACAAAATTTTTGAATTAAGCTGATACCACTACGGCGTGAGTGTGTGGGTGGTGTGTGTGTATATATATATATATATATATATATATATATATATATATATATATATATATATATATATACATAAAAGTACCAATGGAATAGGAAATCAGATTACGTGCTGGGTTATTTAGTAGGCTCTTATCCTAATGAGTAAATTGAGTTGAGCATAAGGTAAATGTATGTGATTTATCCACACTACCCGTTTATTTTTCTGGTTCATTTAAGGAGTTGAACCCAAATTTTAAATATATTCAAATTTTAATTGGATCGTGTATCACATGAAACAATGGAAATAATGATTTCCACCGTTAAAACTTTTTTGGATCTCGGAGGCCCTTGACAAATTTCAACAATTATTTTCTATGGTGTGGTCCATTTAAACTTTAGATATACTTCATTTTTTTACTCAAGCACTAAATTTTTTTAATAAAATAGATGTACGGAGGGAATAAAATACATATACTCACTAAGGGCCTGTTTGGCCAGGCAGATCCCACGGTATTAGGAGGGATGGGATCAGCAATATCCTAGGATAGACATGACGAGCCAAACAGATCTGGTGAACTTGTCCTGGGGATATGAGCATTCCCATGGATCTTAAGACAATCCAATGACATCACCATCATTACTTTAAAATTGATCCCATCCGTTGGTTGGATGGATTAGAAGGTAAAACCCTGGGATATGTAGGGCGTGCCAAACAGACCCAGTGAACTTGTCCCAGGATATAAGCAATCCCATGGATCTTAAGACAATCCACTAACACCACCATCATTACCTTGAAATTGATCCCATCCCTACTAATACCATGGGATCTGCCCGGCCAAACAGGCCCTAAGCTTTATTATATTGAGTAACCACTATCGGGCCATCATTATAATTTATTTATCAAAATTGTCCGTCATTCTTCACATCTCATTTTAGGAGTTAAGCTTAAAGTTTAAATTTTCGTAAGACCTACGGTGATGTTTATTTATCATCCAACCTATACATAATATCACATAAACAACTTATGTCCCCTGATATTTTCTTTACCCTAGTTGTTCAATTCATATATACTATTTCCTTATGGTGTGGTCCACTTGACCTTTGTATATGCTTAATTTTTGGGTTGAAGCCCTACAAATCCTCAGGAAATATATGGATGGAATCTATAAAATACATAAATTACAGCGGCCCCACAGAGTTCACTTAGTACGTTTAGCCTGCTGAGTTACTCAGTGCGCAATCCACTCACGTAGTACCCAATCCGCACCTCTTTTCAAAGGGTACATTCGTCATGTCGATATCCATGCCGCACCCTGGCGGAAAGTGTACGAGATCGGAATCAATAATCGAGAAGGATATGCGTTGGATGGGCCACATCTCAACAATCACACTGATCTGATTATCCTAACCGTTACATGAGAGGACTTTTGGAGAAAGAAGATAGGCCGTACGCTTTTCCTAAAAATCCTTCAATCAAAGGCTAACGTTATCCAGAGTTGGTGAATTTTAGGTTATGGCCCATCCAAGATAGGCCCAACCTGATTACCGGTTCCGATCCCTTACACGCTTGCGGACTTGCTAAGTGTGTGAAAATCAAGGGCGCTGATCCGTCCAGCGGAGAAGTTAAGTGAGCTTCTTGGTTTCCTCTAACGGGGTTCTTTTCGCCGGAAACGGATTGGCTACTCCCCTCGTGGTCGGTGCTCTGTGGACCCCACCATGATGTATGCTTTTCATCCATTCCGTCCATCTATTTTTATAGATCATTTTATGGTATGAGACAAAAAATAAGATATATCCAAATCTCAAGTGGACCACATTACAGGAAATAGTTTTGAATGAACGTAGACCATTAAAAGCTTTTTGGGGGCATAAAAGTTTTGGATCAATCTGATCTTTGTTTTTTCCCTTCGTTTGGGTCTGTATGACCAAATCAACAGTTTGGATGTCAAATAAACAGTATAGTGGACCTTAGGAGGATTTTAATGGTGGATATCCAATCACTATTGTTTTCCTGTGGTGTAATCCACATGAGCTTTATATCCCTCTACTGTTTGGGATAAAGCCCTAAAATGATCTTTAAAAATGGATGAACGGAATGGATGAAATACATACATCATGGTGGGGCCCACAGAGCACCGACCATCAGCCACAGGGCTGGTGGCAGGGCGAGTAGTCAATCCGAGTCCCTTTTTGCCTCCGTTGCGACTTAGAATCAGGCGTACGTCGCCACCCACTGGGGTCCTCATGGTGAAATTTATAGATGATTTGAACCGTTCATATTCTCTTTAATATTAAAACGAATATATCTTGTTTTAATATTGGTTCTTTAATTATAAAAAAATGAATTTTCACAGCTAAATTCGATCCGCTGGAAAATTTCTTTCCAATGTTGTAAATTCATCTAGAGACAGTGATTGTCAAAACCATCCTCTCAGCTCAATTTTATATATAAATAATTATATAATTGATTCAAAAAAAATGGACGGTTCCGATCATTGTTCTATTCAGCATCTAGACCCAAATGGAGGGCGACATCCTCTAATTATATGAGGCGCCGGAGGCAAAACGAACTTGTTAGTAATAATTTCCTCTCTGAGAAAGGTGAAAGGTGATAGGTGTTTCACCCGTGATTACCAGAGAGTAAAAGTTTGATACTCTGGCAGACTGTGATGGATCATACACAAGCACTCTGAGATTTTAAACTTGGCATATGCGATACTATGATCAAACCGTTCAAATTGAGTAAACATGTATTTAGATGATAAATAGGATATATTACTAAAGTTCACACTAAGTAACCAATTAATGGACACCTATGGATGCTTTAAAATGAAAAGCCAACAGACAAATTCATCATACAAATGGCGACTAATCAAGAGGATAGAATCATTAGATCAATGGTATCCAGGGGTTATGAAACAGCCACAGTAAGTTTCATGATTTGAGCGGTTTCATTGAATCACCTTTATGCCACGTGTTCAATTTCTACGTGTACGCCTATGAAATATCACACCTTACTTTAGTACAGAAAAACTAGCCATTACAAAATGACCAGATCCGTACGGAGGAGGTTCGTCGTGGGAAGCCGATTGCGTTCGTACTGAGTAAACTCCCTGAGGTTCACCATGATTTTTGTATTTTACCTACTCCGTCCATCCATTTTATAAGATAATTTTATATTTTCAGACCAAAAATGAAATATATTAAAATCTCAAATGTACCACACCACAAGAAACAATATGAACTGAAGTATACTATTGAAAAATTCTTGGGGGTTATAGAATTTGTGGATCAATCTTATATTTGTTTTTTCGCTTCATCCATATGTCTATGATCTTATTGGCAGGTTAGGAGGACAAATAAACATTAGTATAAGGCCAAGAAAAGTTTCAACGGTAGAAATCATTATTCTCACTGTTTCCTGGGTATGATCCAACTGAGATTTGGATATGCTTTGACTTTGGGTTCAACCCCTTAAATAAACGATGAACGGTTTCCTAGGTTTGATCCAACTGAGATTTGGATATGCTTTGATTTTGGTTCAACCGCTTAAATTAACGATGAACGGTTTCCTAGGTATGATCCAACTGAGATTTGGATATGCTTTGACTTTGGGTTCAACCCCTTAAATGAACTGGAGAAACGGATGAACGGTGTATATTCATGATAGGCCGAACAGAGTTTACTCAGTACGATAAGAACGTACTCACCAGTACGCAATCCGATTTCTTTGTCGTGGGGAGGCGAAACAATTACGACTGTAGACGCTATTTTCTAGGGTAATTAATTTTCTCGCTGCCGGACGGACGGACGGACGGACGGAATTCGATTTTAAAGTACGGACGGACGAAAATACCCCTCGGTTATCGTTGGATTCAGGTAAAAAGCAGTGATAAAGAAGGGTTAGTTTCGTCCGAAATAGGTTCGTCTACTTTCGTGCGAAAGTGTTGTGGTCGGTCGAGGCAGGTGAAATAGGTAAAAGGTCGTGTCTACAGTAAAAGAACCCTTGGGACGCGGATTGGGAAGCGGATTGCGTACGGAGTAACTCAGTACCGTTAGCGTACTGAGTAAACTTTGTGAGGTTCATTATAATTTATGTATTTTATCTATATTGTTTATCCATTTTACGGAATAATTTTAGAGTTTTGGCCCAAAAATGAAGCATATTAGACTCTCAAGTAAGCCTCACCACAGGAAACCGTGTAAATTGAACATCTACCGTTGAAAAATTCTTGCGGGCCACAGAAGTTTTGGATCAAGCTTATTTTTATGTTTCCCCTTCAATCATTCATTCATGCCTGTGGAAGTTTTTGAACAGATTAGATGACAAATAAACATCACTATGGGGCCTAACAAGGTTTCAACGGTGGAAATTATTGTTCCTAATGTTTCCTATAGTATGATCATCTTGATCATTGGATATTCTTCCATTTTGGGTTCAACGCCTTAAACTATATGTAAAAACGGATGGACGGCGTGGATAGACTACATACAACTACAGTGGGGCAACTGAGTTTACTCGGTACGATAAGAGCGTATACTAAGGAGTAACTCAGTACGCAGTCCGATTACCACGGATTGCGTCCTACCCCGTCCGTCTCTAGCCACGAACGGGCAGTTCTGTAGGCGGATCCACTGTGACGTATCGGTTTATCCACGCCGTCATTGGTGGTGCGACCCCGACCGTGGGTCCAACTGGATGTGTGCGTTGTATATCCAATCCGTTCATTCTTTTTGCCAGCTTTTCTCAGGGCATGTTCCAAAAAGAAAGCTTAGTAGGGATTGAATTCCTATCATTAAAAGCTTTATGGGGCCACAAAAGTTTTGGATCATGCTTCTATTTCTGTTTTCCCATCATCCAGTTCTGTGTAACCTTATCAACAGGTTGGATGGTAAATAAACATTATTGTGGACACTACGAAGTTTTTAATGGTGGGCGTTCAATGACTTCTGTTCCCTGTGATGTATTCCATCTGAGATTCGAATCTGCTTAAGTTTTTGGACCATGCCATAATATGATATGGAAAAACGGATGGACGGCGTGGATATGAATCGCACACATTGAGGCGGGCCCCACGGTCAGGGTCGCACCGACCTGGATGGACCCAAGGTGGCAGCTAATGCGCGTCTGTCTTCGTCGCGTCGGAGGATCGTGGCTTCTTTAATGATGGCATGGCCGCATGGGAAGATAACTCCAAACGGTTTTCTGGTGAGTCTCATTATTTTTGTGGCAGTTGAAAACATATGAGCTAATCCCACCCACCAAATTCTTCGAGATTAATACTGACAGGAGGCCATTCTCGGCCATCACCGTCCATTCCAAAGCTGTTAAGCGGATGGATGAGATTGCCAAACCATGCAATATTTATCCTGCTACAGATCCACTAAAGGGCCCGTTAGATGGACGGTCTATATCATCCGTCCATATGTCCATGTAGGTCCCATCCATTCCTCATCAATGGAACGGGTCTTTTTCTTTCTTTTTTTTCTTTCTATCTTCCGCTTTTCTTCTTTTTCTGAGAGATGCTCCGGTGCTCTCTAGCACACTTAGACAGACCAATCCATCGATCTAGACCGTTTATTAGGTTCACAGCACATTTCATGGGCTACCATGCAAACACCACCAATCTGAAAATGTGAACTATTTGATAAATGGTTTTTAATATGAACGGTCCAAATAATTTTCACAAAATAAGTCCAATAAACAATTTAATCCATCTATTTGTTAGGCAATCATCGATTACTGATGATTATAAATATTCACTTTTATTAGGTCATTGTAATCATCTCATCCCTGCTTCAAAAATAAATGGCCGTAGAAAATATAAGTCCAAATCAAAGACAGATTAGATCATTAAATCAGCATAACTTTTATACAATAACTTTAAAAAATATATTTTCTGGACTTAATGGACAGTTCCGATCGATCGAATGGACTATTCAAATGAACCAATACAACTAGGAGCACCATAACTTATAATGCTCCGAGAGATGACTGTAGCATTTCTCTCTTTTCTTAGGTGGGCCATTATTCTATCATTACAATCCATGAACCAAACCCAAGTCCCAAAGCTGTAGTTTTCAACCAAACACTCTTTCTCTTTCTCTGGTCATTTGCTACCCAATATCCAAACCTTGTATCATTGCCATCCTACACTCGTGGCTCATGAAACCAGCATTTATTTCTTCCCGATTCTCCCCACACCTGCATTTATCTTATATACAAATACAATGCATTAGTACTGTCCATTCATAATACTAGATATGGCACATCTAAAGGGTCTCTTCTTTATTCTGTTGGTGTGTATGGTAGGGTGCAGCCCACCAGAAGAGCCGATCAAATGTTCATCATCGACGACGAATTGCACCATCACCAATTCATATGGCGCATTTCCTGATCGGTCCATATGCCGCGCAGGCGAAGTAGTCTACCCCACCAACGAAGCCGAGCTTACTGCAGCAGTAGCGAAGGCGACGATGAGCAAGAGGAAAATGAAGGTAGCCACTCGCTACTCGCATAGTATACCCAAGTTGGTTTGCCCTGGAGGCGATGACGGGCTACTTATAAGTACCAGATTCCTCAACCGCATTCTCGGTGTGGATGCGACAGCAATGACGATGACAGTGGAAAGCGGCGTTACTATTAGAGAGGTAATCGATGGGGCGGCTAAGGCCGGGCTAGCACTTCCTTATACACCTTATTGGTGGGGCTTGACGATCGGTGGCCTACTGGCTACGGGTGCACACGGTAGCTCGTTATGGGGTGTGGGAAGCTCCGTTCATGACCATGTTGTTGGATTGAGGATAGTCACTCCAGCAGCCTCATTGACCGAGGGCTACGCAAAGGTCAGATCGGTCATGGCGGGCCACCCAGACATGGATGCAGTTAAGGTGTCACTTGGGGTCCTTGGTGTCATCTCACAGGTAATATGTGGTCTATGTGTGCCGTCTAAAATGATTTTTTTTGTTATTTATTTATTTATTTGGTCTATCATGTGTTTAGATAGGAAAATGAATGGTTGGAAATATGGTTTCTATTTGTAGGTGACTCTTAAATTGCAACCACTTTTTAAACGGTCCATTACTAATATGGGGACCAGTGACTCTGACTTGGGAAATAGGGCTGTTGGGTTTGGGAAAGAACATGAGTTTGCAGATATGACATGGTACCCCAGTCAACGTAAGGTGGTCTACCGAATGGACGATCGGATCTCAACCAACGTGTCAGGGAACGGTCGTAACAACTTCATCGGATTCCGCTCGACTTCTGCACTTACATTAGCGATAGTTAGGTCGACAGGTAAGAAAGGAGTTTCATCATCCATGCACATTAAGAAACGAAATCGCTTGCGTGACAGTCTCATGAATGTGGCTGCGATTTTGAAAATCTCTTGCTTTTATCGCGAGAAATCAAATGAATGGTAATTGCGTGATGTTTTCCCATTATTGTCAGCTTAGAAATTTTCACGATTTCTATATATATATATATATATATATATATATATATATATATATATATATATATATATATATATATATATATATAAATCCTCATATTGGTGATAAAATTTTAAACAATTCATTTTATAATTTTTTATTAAAATTTTAGAGATGTATTTGTTAATTTATAGTAAATAAATAAATATAGTTTTTATTTTAGTGAGATTTTCCTGGTAGTATCCCGAGATCAAACTCAAAATTTAAAAATCTCCCGAGAAATTGCTGAGACCAGAATTTTTCGGGAACGAGAATTGTCGGTATGGGCATAGAGGCTGACTATCCGCTGACTTCGATGGAGAACTTAACGTGGATGTGATCCACTCCGTCAATCAGGTTGATTACTTCATGTTAGACCTTTCTTTAGAATATCACACAAATCCAATACTTAGGTGGGCCTCACCATAGAAAACAGTGTAAGATTTGCTTAAAACATCTAAATACATTTGGTGTGGATAAGGCAAAACGTGTGCATGAGATCAGGGCCATTTATCAAGTGGGCCACATTAAATTACAGAGAGAGGCTAAAATGATGATGATAATGATGGTGCATTTTTCTTCTTTCTTTCTTTCCTATCATCCATCCATTTCTCTCATTCATTAACATGTGCCCCATTTATGACTGGATCAACCTTATTAATAGGACATGCATGTTCTTAATGGGTCCCACCTGATGAACAACCCAAAGTCACATAGATCTGCCACATTGGCACGTGTGAAAACAATCATTCGTTAGTTTTTTCGTCGTACTGTTTCAGCATTTCACACCTACTTATATTGTTTTTTGTGATGTTTATAAGAGGAAGGCCATGAAGCTACTAACAACCCCGGCGGGAAGTGTACTGATTCGAAGGTAATTGTGTCCGCACTCATGATGGACGGTTACGGTTTGATGAATGATGGGATGTTATTTCAAGGCTATCCGGTCGTCGGGTACCATAACAATCTACAATCGTCTGGGGGCTGCCTAGATAGCCTAGAAGACTCTTGCCTCACTGTATGCCCTTGGGACCCAAGAATCAAAGGGGAGTTCTTTCATCAAACAACAATTACCATTGGGTTGTCCCAAGTTCAAAACTTCATCCAGGACGTACAAAAGCTAAGGGACATGGTACCGAATGCGATGTGCGGTCTAGATCTCTACAATGGGATCTTGATACGGTACGTTAAAGCCTCAAGTGCGTACTTAGGTAAACAAGAGGACGGTCTGGATTTCGACATCAGTTACTACAGAAGCAAGGACCCTACAGCCCCTAGGCTCCATGAAGACATTTTGGAAGAAGTGGAGCAGATGGCGCTTTTCAAGTATGGAGGGCTACCACATTGGGGAAAGAATCGTAACCTTGCGTTCGACGGCGTGATTAACAAGTACGGTAAGATGGGTGAATTCTTGAAGGTGAAACAGACGTACGATCCACTGGGCCTTTTCTCTAGTGAGTGGACCGATCAAGTTCTTGGAATCAACGGTCGACCGAGCATAATCAAGGAGGGATGTGCACTGGAAGGATTGTGTATATGCTCAGAGGACATCCATTGCGCCCCTAATAAAGGCTACTATTGTCGGTCGGGTAAGGTGTATACGGATGCTCGGGTCTGTACCCGTTTAACCAATTCCCACTAGCATATAATAATAATAATAATAATAATAATAATGGCACGTTTGTGGTAAAATGTAACCTTTCACACGTGTACCAGATCTAAAACGTTTATCTTGTGTGGACCATCTAGGTTAATGATACCCACTGAAACTTCCCTTTGTTGGAATTCTGCCAATGAAATGTAGAGCATCAGTTTTGTGTTTTCATTCGTTTCTCTCTTTTTTTTTCATAGATAGGTTGTGATTGTATAAAGTCCTCTTGGATGGTTTGGATCATATTGTGTTATGCTATGGCCCAGAGAAGGTGGGTCTTTCAGAAGAACGACTGTTCAGATCTCGCAGTTTGCCATGTGTATGGATGAGTACATGATGTCCGAGGAAATGGAGTGTTTCACATCGGATACTTGAAGTGTTAATCCACATTGGATACTTTCACCGGGTCTAATTTGGTTTCGGGGAGTTATTTGATACTCCGGCTGCCTATGACGTTTGATAAGCAGACACTAAATGGTACACGTGTCATTTGTTAACCCAAATTTAACTGACTAATTATGGAAACATGTTGGATAAATAATCCTAATTTTTTTATTCATTGACACTTGTTTTTCGAAATAAGACCATTAGGTAATTTTCAGTCCTAACCATCCAATAAAAATCGTGGAATCTGATACGTCGATGATAAAATCTGAACTGGTTCCCATCATTAGGACGGTTTATCTTGAATTACGTATATGATATGCTAACAATTTCTGAGTAATTTCCAACATGTTGCACATCATCCATCGCACTCTGTTAATGTATCAAAGTATTTCTCTTTGGTGTCAACCCACTGGGGCCCACATGCAGAGATGGTTCGATCATCGGGGGTCGCCTCTGTTTTGAGTTCTAATCACTACGTACCCAGACACAACACATGTACGAAACTACGACTGAACGGATGATTCGGACCTTTGACATTATAGCATAGCTGCATTTGGACCACTGAAAGGGGAACGGATTGGCTACTCCCCCTGACACCAGCCCGGTGGCTGGTGGTTTGTGCTCTGTGGGCCCCACAATGATGTATGTGTTTCATCCATTCCGTTCATCCATTTTTAAAGATCATTTTAGAACTTGGTCCAAAAAATAAGAGGGATATAAATCTCAGGTGGACCACACCAGCGGAAAACAATAGTGATTGGATATCATCCACAATTAAAATCCTCCCAAGGCCTAATGCACTGTTTATTTGACATTCAATCTGTTGATTAGGTCATACATACCCAGATGAAGGGAAAAAACAAAGATCAGCTTGACCCAGAACTTTTATGGCCCTAAAAGTTTTTAATGGTCGAAGTTTATTCAACACTGTTTCGGTAATGTGGTCCACTTGATAATGGGATATACCTAATTTTTGGTCTCATACAGTAAAATGATCTATAAAAATACATGGAGAAAATGGATGAAACACATACATCATTTTGGGGCCCGCAGAGCACCAACCACTGGCTAGTGGCCAATCCGATTCCCATCGAAAGTAATTGTTTTGTACTGTACCAGGGGTACTGACCTGTGACCCCATGACGAGGGAGGAGGAGGTAGATTGACAAGGAAATAAAAGGGAGAGAGCATCCGAGAACCCCATAAGCAAATGAGATGAATCAAGCAAAGTACTTTATTCGCACAATCAAGTTCAAACATAAATAAACTAAACTTTATGTATAAAAAAACTCTTACGAATAAAAATCATGGCACAAAGTAATAATAATGCACTATAAAAGCAGAAGATTATAAGAAATAGAGTTACCGATTCAAATAAGCATAAAATCTTCCTCACAAGTCAACCCATGCCCTTGAAATCCTAAAAACGAATTTAAAAAGCCTAAAACACCTCTCTTGCTACCCAAATTTCAACTACACGTGATATATATAGTATTATATAGTATCACAATCGGAATAGGAAACAAATCTCACACTTATGCAATTCTGTGCGTGCTCGATGATATTTTCGATGAGACTTTAATGGCATCGAACACCTTCAATGACATCGAGTAAAACACCAAAACGTTCCAACAATAAAATATAAATTTTCTAGATTTTTTCGATGGCATTAACCATTGCTCGATGGCATTGAGAGGTCTATCAATAGCATCGAACAGACTCTGTTGTTTACATATTTAAGACATCAACAACAAAGAGAACATAAAAAGAAAATAGATCACATGCATCAAAATAAGTGAAAGATTGTGCAATAAAATCCTAACTGTTTTCGTCAGAATCTGGTGAACGATATGATTGATTGTGGTGGATCAACCACCGATAGACCTGCATGGAAACTACAAGATGTGGATAACGAGGGGAGCCAATAACGGCCGTGAACCCTCTGATGACTAAGTTAGATGGAGAGATCTAAATTAAATGCTTGAGCTAGAGTTTGCTTTCTTACATCCTCTTGTTTAAGGTGGCTATATTTATTGGGCCCATGGGTAGTTCTGAAACCGTCGTGCCTTAATAGGTTACGCTAGAGAGTCTTTATTCAGATAGGAAAATGCTCCCAAAATTGTTGTCAAGCCCGCCTCAATCGGTGTGATCTTCGGCTAGGATTAGGTCGGGCCCTCCTTTTCCGAGTCTGGGGCATAATTCCCTCCAAATTACTTGTACCGCATGGGCGGTGGTCGATCGGGTTAGCTCAAAATGCAGGGAAGCTTAGATCCCCAGCTCCTTACCTGGACGGTCCTTTGCCTGTCATATATACGTTCCTAGTGAGATGGCTCATCCCTTACCGAGTTATGTTCTCGAATAGCTAAGTTCGGAGACTTATCTCTTCATTAGGAGAGTTGCTTACTTGTCATTGGGCTTTGTGCTCTGATAGCTCGAGATAGATGCATGCCATGGCGCTTTAGTCACTTCGGCTTTATGGTTCTCCCCTCGTGATCGGTCGTTCTTTCCGTATGTGGATCAGTTCGGTTTTGCCCACAACACAGACTACTGCTTTTATTTTATTTTATTCTTGAAGCCCGGTACTTCTTCTAATGGGGTCCGTATGTAAATGTGTGTTTTTAATTAATTTATATGAGAAATATTTACACACAGCTAAGTACAATAGGACGGTAGGCATTTGGGGCCACCATGGTGTTTGTATGATATCTAGCTCGTCAAATAAGTTTTTCTCACCATGAAAATGGGATGTCGAAAAATTAGATCGATCTACCCATTAGATGCATGAAGCCAATATAAATGTGGAGTTTTTTTTTAATAGTTGTTAATTGTTTTCTATGTTGTTGTGCTGGACCTACTGGTTGGATGGGCTTGATTTTTTCTTGTGCATCACTACTTCATTGGACTAGTGAGATGTCATATAAACACAATGGTGGGACCTACATAACAACTAGTTAGACTTATAATTATGTGAGCATCTCTCTCTAAGTGTTTTTGTGTGTGTGAAGGGTACCATGAGGTCAAGCTATGCGGGTGTTACTAGGGGTGTACATCGAGTCGAACCGAGTCGAGCTAGCCTCAGCTCGGCTCGGTTCGAACAGTGGCTGACCTTAGATCGAACTTGACTCGGCTTGGTCCTCAAGCCTGACTGGCCAGTTGTAACACCCCGAATTTTCGCTATTTTGAATTACAAAAAATCCTTTATATATTATATATATATATATATATATATATATATATATATATATATATATATATATATATATATAATATATATATATAAACTAGCCACGTCATCACTTACTGACCCTTGACATTTGAGATAGGCTTATACGCGGCTGGTACTGATAAAGAACCGTACAAATAAGATTGATCCACCGTATAAAACCAATCCAACTGATCACTTAAACATCGAGTTTAGCCCCATGATTTTTTCACATAGGGTCTAAATCTAACCGATATGCCACTGACTAATCTAATAACCATAACTAAATTAAAGATCTACCCAAAGCCGAGTCAACTATGGCCTGGACTTTAATTAATAAATCAAATCAACTCAGTTACTCTTTTAGCCTAAAATCGACGGTTTATATTGATCATGACTGAATCACCATTTTTGCTAATTTCGAATAGGCCATACTGTGAACTTAGTTAATCCATACCTCAACCACTGCGCCCAAGAAATCTCCCTACCCAATTTATTATAGAAGTGCCTCGATTACCCGAACAAGCTCTAAACCGCTCATTAGTGGGCCGCTAGTTCTGAAATTATAGAGTAATGTCCATCTCACTGGGCTTGTGGTTCATCGTGGGAAATTGACTCAAACGACGCCTAAAAATAGACAATTTGCGTCATCCAGTCGACACTTGTAAAATGCAACTCTCCCAAGTATTGACAAAAAAATTGAATTTTAAAACAAATGGCCCTGCCACTTAGGACAATAAATTGGGACATTTCAGCCGTCGGATTCCACCCAAATTTACACCATAGGTTGAAGATATTTCTCTGCACTCGTTCGCCAAATCTGACCCCTGATCGAGAAACAGTGACCGTTGATCGTAAATCGGACCGTTACGATAAAATCCCGCGTCCGTTGGTCATCAAACTTTGCACAACCCTTCATCGGGAAATGGGGCACCTATCATATAAATTAGATGGACTAGAGGGCCATCAGGCCAGGCCCAACAGTTAGAAATAGGTCCCACAGGGCCATTTGAAGGAATTTATAGAACTCGGGGCCAACTGAAATAAAAATCAGGGTATATAACCCATTTCAGCCCTCTCTCCCTCATTTCTACAACCATTTCCAGTAGCTGAGAGAGAGAGAGAGTAGTGTGTGGGTGCATGCTGTGCTTGGGGACCAGAATTCCCCGCACAATCATCTCCACATTGTTGGGAACTTCGACTTGATCGCCGAAGGAACGAGCTAAGTTCAGTACAAGGTAAAAATCTGAACTCTCATCCATTACTCCTTAGCTATAAATTACATGCATGCACCTTATAGTGGAATTCGTGTGACATAGGGTCCCATCACGTCAAGTTTGCAGACCCAACGACACTAGAGTGACTGCAAGAGCTTCCGGTCAACAATAGGTACGGACCATTACCTCTAGGTGACCTATTATCGTGCCTAGCGTAAATCATAATGATTTTGGGTGGAAACTATGCGTGCATGTTGTTGAATTTTATGTATTGTTTGGTTTAGGACCCATGCGTAGAATTTTCCTAAAATTGAGAAAGGGATTTAGGTCCCTAGGTTCCCTGATATGTAGATTGCTGAATTTTTGGTCAATTTAGGGAATTGTATTTGCAATTCTCCAATGTTGCTGATTTTGTACCTTAAATTTCGTCACATGCAATTGATAGATGTAATTGGGTGAATTGTTGTCCACTTGTTGAATTGCTGAATTATGTTGCACTTGACTTCCCCTATGTTGTTGATTTGTATGTTATATGTTAGCACATATAATTGAAATGGTGTAAGTTGGGTGTATGGCTGTCCACTTTGTTGAATTGCTAAAATATGTTGAACCTGATCTCCACTGTTGCTGATCTTGTAAGATTGACTTGTTGCATGCGGATGGCTTGTGGGAATCTAGTGCATTGCTGTCCATATTGTCGAAATTCTGAAATATGCTAGTCTCTTGCTAGAATTGTTCCTAGAATTGTTGAATATATGCTATACACTTGCACACATGCCCCTTTGTGGATCGGCCAGCCAACCGTAACTCTTTTTGGGCAACCTTTCCGTTGGGTCATCCCATGGGCAAGTTTGGCCCGACTAGCCAAACCGTGAGTTGTCGGCCGTAGTTGGACTACATGAGACATTGTTCTCAGGTCGTACAGTCTGTGATTTGTCTCGTGGGGACAGATTGGTCCACTGGTTGGCCATCATTGTACATTAACCATATTTGTACATGCCTGCTGGAACCTGGGGCACCCTGTAACCTTTGTGCCCACTGATAACCGTAATTTATGGCCCACAAAAACTCATGAGCCGGGTTTAGTGTTATGGGACACTATGCCCGAGCTGTCGGCCTACGTTGGGACGACGAGCCTCGCCGTAGTGACCAGTGAGCACCAAAGACTCGTGAGCCAGATATGGTGGTATGGGACACTATACCTGCGCTGTCGGCCTATGCTGGGGTGTAACACCCCGAACTTTTAATACACAAGCATCAAAAGTTACTGAGCGTTACTAAGAAATTTAATGTAATACAATACCAATCCAACTATCCTAGCCTTACATCATTGCCCTGACACAAACGTAACCGTTAGGAATGATCTCCATTCTTAGATCAAGTCATCTAACCGTTAATTTCAAGGTAAGACTCTCTATCATATGATTTAACGTATGTGTCTTACCTTAAATGAATTGAGGAATAACTCCCTATACATAATGATTTACATATACATACATTTGTAAGAATTGCTTAGAAACGTGTCTATAACCATGTAGAGCTATTAGATTTTTCAAAACTCACATATCAGCAATAATTACGAAAATGTCATTGACCTAGACCCTTGAATTGTAGATCACATGGTTCCCACGATCCGTCTCATGTGAAATTTTATACCAGGCCTAATGATCATAAATTAACCATACACGTCGAATTTCAACCTTTGGATCGTAGTAAATTAGCTACTTGACTTCTACATCCGTTCGTACACTTATCAGATCAAAATTATGACCCGTCTATCTTGTTCACCCCATATAAATATGTTTAACCCACCATTATAATTACAATCTGAAGAACTTAGACGTATGAAAAAGTCACTCAAATCTAACTGTATACATGTTCTACCCCTAATCACTCCAGAAACCCACTTTATGTCCATCCGTTTATGAAACTGACCGTATATCCACCTACATACATGGTGAGAATGCTAATCATCCAGTTCCCTTATTCATAGTAAGTCATCTAACCATCCGTCATATTTGGATCCGCCAAACGGGTCACATGAATATTGTAGTAAACCAATCATCATGAAGATCTTAGTGTATAGGCCTAAACCACCTGGTAATTCGCCAATTAGATGTGTACAAATATTATCTTGAAATTTTGAAGCGTGTTAGCTATTAAAAGAGCATCATGGTCATCCTTAGGAGATCGAGGCCCAAACTAGACTAATAGAAAGAGGAGGGAAAATAAGTTATACTCGTCAAATTTCAGAATATTTGGACGGTACACCCCACTGCAACAGACATTGGAAGACAGTTGGAAACTAATGGCAAAGTTGTAAATAACAAGGGTCAGGTGTGTTCAACGGTGAACACCCTCCCGCTCGTTGGCGAATCGTGTGACCCACCTTAAGATCAATCTATTTCAAATTTGGGGTCATAAGTCAACACAACGTGCCGAAGGCAGTGAAGAAAATGGATCCCCCGAAAGTCATCATAAGCGGACCCCACCTATTTTAAAACAACATCTTGAAAAAAAGGCACTCGTCCGTAACTAGGGCTGTACACGAACCGGGCTAGCCCGGTTAACTCGCTCGACTTGGACCGAAAAAGTTTGACTCGACCCAACCCGACCCGGAATTGAGTTAGGTCCAGGACGGACCATTTTTTTCAGCTTGAAACTGAGTTCGGGCCAAATTCGAACAGGTCCCAGTTCGGCCCGACTCAGTCTGAAACCCAATTCGGCCGTTTACATGTATATATATCCTAAATCCTTACCCTAACCATTTGAGACAGAGAAGTGAGAACGCCGCCCGACCCATGAACTTGCTTTAAGGTCCGAAACTGGCCTGAACTCGCCCAATTGCTGACCGGGCCGGGTTCGGGCTGAACATGTTGGTCCGGTGACCGGGCTGGGCCTGGTTCGGGCTGGGTATGGCTGGTGACCGGGTCGGGCCAGGTTGAGCCCAATTCGACTCGGTTCGGCCCGATGTGCACCCCTATCCATAACAGCGGACGACTACCCAGGGTGTGACAGCGAGTTTCACTCCCACGCTGATTGATGGTGTGACCCACCAAAAACTCGGATGCACCCCATATTTTAGCCCCTAGCCTAACATTATCATATCAAACCAATGAAGGGGGTAGATTTTTCAAAGAACCATAACAAGTGGACCCTACTGGCCCGTAATAATCAGCCAAAGTGGAAGGTTTAACACTGGTCAATAAAATCGACAGAAGGAAGTCTCTCTAATTGGAAACTTCCGACTATTGATGTAATCTGAACCGTCCAAGTCACTTGGAGGGAGATCCCGACCCTACCCACGTTAGCGGAAAGGACTGAAAGAAACCTTAACTCGTGTCGGTCCCTGTTGCGAAGAAACGGGGTGTGTAAAGAAAACCGCCCGACTCCTTTCGCATGTGTAAACAACCTTACGCAGGAAGAATCTAGAAATCCTTTCTGCTATAAAAAGATCCTCCGTCCGACTGTGACAGGAAAGAAAAAGAGAGATAAAGAAAAGAAAAGAAAGAAAGAGAAGAACTAAGAAAATCATGCGTTCCATCCAGGTTGGGTCCCTCTGATGATTAAAGGTAAGCTCCTAGGGTAGTTCCTTATTGATCTATGCAGAGCATGGTAATCAATGTTTATAATGAACAAAGCAAAATTGAACAGGTATGGGCTCAAAACTGATGGTTTTCAAGAACACACAGATCTAAATTCACTAACTACAGGTCAAAAATGATAAAAATTAAAAGAAAACAAAATACCTTCTTTCTCCTTTCAAAGAGAGAACCCTATTCCAATATCAAAACACCATGTTTCTCTATTCATTCCCGTGCTATCTCACAAAAGCCCCAAAATCAACCACTTTCACAATCTCAGCCCTGTTCAAAATATTGAAGCAGAGGAATTAAAATATATATATAGAAATACCCAATTGCCTCGAAATCCTAATTTCCAGATTCGTAGCTCAGAACCCATGTTTCAATGGAATTATAAATATAGAAATTGCAACAGGCAACAATGATTTTAAAGCAGAATTGAGAAAACAGAAAACCCATGTTTTTTTAAAAATGAATTTCCAAAACCAGAAACTAATATAATTGTAGCTAACCCTTGGTACTTCAGAGGAAAATATAATACTGCAACATTTATGGCCAAATTATAGTTCAAAGAAGAAAGTAAAACCTACGGCTCTATGGTTCGGATATACGGTTCGGTTAACGGTTCGGATCAACGGTTCGAATATACGGTTCGGTTAATGGTTCGAATCAACGGTTCGGATCAACGGTTCGGTTCGGTTCGGTTCTACAGGACCCTAAACCGGAACCGATCCGTAATCAACGGTTTTCAAATTTTGGGAATCAGAACTGGACCATTAGCACCCTGGAACCGGACCAAACCGGACCGATCCAACGGTTCCGGTCCGGTTACACGGTTCCAATGGTTAAATGTGCACCCCTACCTCTGAGTTAGCTACTCACTCCCACTCTGGGACGGTGTTTTAAAACACCAATCAGAACCTGTCATAGATGTAGGGACGATGGAGCAGGATGCGCTGGAGGATGTCGGCGTGGACGACAATGAGGAGCGAGAGTACTTCCAGACCTTCGGTGGGTCTTTCTAGTTTGGGTTTGGCGATCGCGGGACTGGGCCAGGACCCTAGTCATTTTGGGTTATGTGTATAGATGAGATTAGTTCCCTGTTTTGATGTTATTTGGATTTCTTTGGGACTTGTGTATGGATACTCGCATGATTTGTAGCACTTGACGTTTCCATATGATTCATTTATGCTTTATGTCTTGCTTAATTCTCTATTGCTCATAGGATACTTTACATATAATCGCATACGAGGCCCGTTAGGGCATACGTGGCACCTGGAAATTCGGGATCCGAGTTCCTACTGGGCTCCTGAAATTTCGAGGCGTTACACTAGCTCGGCTCGGTTCGATCAGCAGCTCAGGCTAGCTCGGGTCGAGTTCGAGCCAAGATCAAGCCTAGTTCGCCATTGAGGCATTTCCACAAATACCTGAACTGCAACTTCAAAAACCCACAGTTTTACAAACAGAGACAATGGTTTTACAAGTATTTTCTTAAACACCTTCTAAGTAACATAAAAACCAAAAAAAATAAAAAATGAAAGAGAGAAAAAAGATATTTGTTTCATGTACAAACCTTCCTACCACCAGCCAAACCTTCCTTGCCCCCAGCCACATTTCGTTGAGTCATTTTATCAAACAGTTGGTGAGCAACATCAATGGCAAAGTAACTGAGTCACCAAACTAGTTCGATTCGAGCTGGATTCGATCCGAGTTGAGTCGAGCCGGGGCCTACTCAAACTTGGCTCGAACTCATTTTCGAGCTCAAAAAATCAGGTCGACTTGGCTCGAACTCAGCTTTGAATCGAGTCGAATTGAGCTTTTTCGAGTCGAGTCGAGCGAGCTAACTGAGCTAGCTCGGTTCATGTACACCCCTAGGTGCCACCATTTTGTGGGTCAAACATCCACACCGTGTATTTTGTGGGTCCCATTTAGGGCGTGTTTAGGCAGACGCATTAAGATGGCTTACGACGGATGGAATCACGCGATCCCACGTGCCCATCCTATGCGCGCGTTTGCATCACGTGGGATTCGAAATTCATCTCTATCCCATTGTCTTTATAACTCGTGTACAGTGGATATCGATGAGATATCCCATCCCACCTCTCTCGTCCCCTCGAGCCCACCAACCAAATCCCGCGAGATTTTGGCCTATCGTCTGTTGCTGGATTTTCGCGTGCACGGAGAGAGGAAATGACGTCCCCGCCTGCAACATCCATTCCCAACTATCAGGTCCATACTAGCAGAGATGAAATATCTCTGGTATATATGGGCTTCGGTCAGTGACGACCATCATCGGGTATTTAGCCATGGATGCATGTTGTCGAGCTCCATTCATATGGACGGTTCGGATGACACAGATACATCGTTGTGGGTCCCATAAACCACCGGCCACAACCTATAGACGGTTTGGATTGGGTGTGGTAGCCAACGCATTTTGGGCCAGAGCATCCCTTCCTAGCGAATGGCTGATTCTCCAGTCCGGTACGGGACCACTCGGACGTCCAAATGCGGCGGGTGTGGGATTAGTTGGATTAAAATCCAATCCCATCTCCATCCAAACAGGATCACTCACGTGATCCCGGGATGGTTGTGACAATCCAAACAAGCAGGTGTTTTGGTCTAGGGATATGAAAATCCTATTGGACGCCCGACCATCCACTGACACTGCCATCATTACCTTAAAACCCAACCCATCCCTCCTAATCCCATGGGATTGGTCCGGCCAAACACGCCCTTACGTTATAGAATGCCCCAAAAATCAACTGTACTTGTATCTCAGGTGGCCTACACCATTTGAAACCATGTAGAATTATAACTAAAACATCTAAAAGCACTTCCTGAGGTCCACATGATTTTGAAATGGTCCAAAGTTTAGTGTGACCCCTCGTCCAAATATAACACACATAATGGATGGGTTGCGTATCTAAACAATCAGGAAGGTTTCAAGGGTGGGCATCTACTCTCACCAGTTGTATGCTTGTGTGGCCTACCTAAGTCATGGATTAGCCTTCCCATGGCCCACTATAGAAGGGTCATCTAATTGATAGGGTGGCTGTCCGATACAAATCACGGTGAGTCTTACAGCTCAACCTCGTGGGAGCTTACCATGAGGTTGAACTTATTGTGACTTTTCACTGCACGCAGAGAAACGGTGAGTGTGAGCAAAGGTCGGGTGGCTTGTGCAGGTCCCATCATGATGTGTTTATGAAATCTACTCCACGCAATAGGTGCATGACCCCATGTTAGGCCTAGTGCCAAGTAAACAGGTGAATCGTTGATTCAGGTGGGCCACGCCAAGGAAAACATTTGGGAGGAGGATGTCCACTTTGATTTTTACTGGGTCCAATTTGATGTGTATGTGAAATCCATTATATGCATTATATGTGTCATCCCACTTAAGCCTAGGAAAAATAAAAAATAAAAATTCAAGCTGGTCTGTGTTTCAGGTGGGCCACACTAAAGGAAACGAAACGATTGGGAAGAAATGTCCACCCTTGATTTTATATGAAATCCACTCCAACCATTAGATTCCCCAACAAAGTTAGGCTTGGAACAAAAAATCAGGCTCATTCCTGATTTAGATGGGATACACCAAGGAAAAAGTTTAGAAGGTGGGCTTTGCCTGATACACTCTTTCCAATTGTATTCTTTGAAATCGCATGGTCCACCTAAATCACAATTGGGAGAAAGCCATGGTGCAAAATTTATGTCAATCAAGTAATCCTAAGCTTTCAATCAAAATCATAAAAATAATCCATTAAGATTAATTAGAAAATAAAATAATTCTAGTCATCATTTTGAAATATTTAGTAGATAAATATATTAGAAAAAAAGGATTTAAAAAATAAAAAATAATAATTTTTACCGTGTTATCTAAGTGTTTGGTTTAATTTTACATTAGTGTTTGTACCTAAATTTGCTGGGACTAGATTAATGATGCATAGCGAACCAGGTGGCATGAAAGATTTTTGACGAAGGATATCTTTTCATATTGCCTCAGTGTCTCTGGATAAAGACATGTAACTATTAATAGCCAAGACAGCATTGGAACACATTTTAATTGTTTGAACACTTTTGCACCATGACTTGTTCCTAATTATTGGGAAGAATGGACAGTCCAGATTGATGATTGGACACTCGACTTGTCACTTAAAGCTTTGGGTGATGTTGGCAAGACAATTACACTTCTGCCTTGAATTTATCATGTTAAGTAGGGCTGGGGTAGCTGTCAACAGGCTGGCCTTGGGGTTGACTTGGGTTTAAATTTTGAACGGTTTTCCCGGGACCTTCTGGGCCCGTCAATTAACAGCCCTAAAGTTATGAAGACTAATTGCCAGAGCTAAAATACCATAGACAATTGGTGTTATACGTTGTAGAAATAGAGAAGAGATAATCAATGCCAGAACCATTTATTAGTGTTTCTGTTGGATTATAGGCCACTCAAAATGGGAGTGGCCCATATTTCTGATTGTCCAACCATCTTTTGGTATGTGCCCTATGGAGTGACACAAGCCAGATATCCTGACTCGTGTGACGCAGCCAAGTGTCAACGTGGCAATTTTGGGTGGGTCCTGGACGTTCATAGGAGGTCCCATGGGTGCATATCTACCATCCTGATAGCAGCTCGGCCCACTGATCAACAGATGAGCAACACTTGTAAATTGAATGTGGACCCTTGTTGGGTCCGTTTCAACATTAAGATTATGGGATCCGAGTGCCCCGTTTTCATGTGTAAAAAATATATGAACTATTGTCTTCCTACTTCCGTGCCGACCTGATTCATAGCGGGATAACCCCACTATAATCGAAGTTTTGGATCATTGCAATACGTCAATCTATCTTTTTCGGTATACCCAGTCCAAGATGATCACAACCATTGTCTTCACAAGTGCCAACTTGGCTTACATGTGAGAAATGCTAATTGTACTCGCTCGAACGCACTTTGAAACTGTGCTCGATTCATGCTCTGATGACTCGTCCGAGTCGCATTTGACTCATAGACCAATGAGACGACACGAGTTGACGAGACAAAGAACCATGACACAATGTGCACGTGCGAGAAATCATTTCCATTCTAAAAAGTTCATGTGTACATGATCATCAAGTGCCCCACATGTCTAAGAAACAAAAATGAACGGCTGAAAGAAATTGACCAAAGGTACCAACCCTGTGTCCCCGCATGATGAACAGACCAACGGTCTGGATTAGTAGAATATGGCCCCACTCATTTGATAAAATAAATAAACTAAGACCAGACCACATATAACCATTATTCAAATATCAAAGTTAAACGTACACTTTCAACTCACTGCATAGGACAGTGACAACACCAACCACAATACACAACCTGACTCACCCTGCTCCGGGTTGACTCGGACGAGTTTCTTCAGATTCGTCCGAGTCTTAAAACGAGTCATCGGCTACCATGAGCATTTGTCATAATTCACCAAAACACAGCGCATTATCCGCCAGGAAACGTGGCATCACATGCACACTAATCTGGACCATCCAAAATTGCAAAATTAATCCTGGTAAGCGGACGTTGTGGATGTCCTTAGCCACCAGATTTCCTTCATTGAATTTGGACCACTACCATTTTCTTCTGGCCATCCATTTAATGGACACCAAATCGATGGTCACGATCATTCGATCAGTGCGAATTTCTATCTAGGCATCATCCAAGATGATCCAGTCAATTCAGACGGCCGGGACCAACGGTCATGACCATTGGTGATCACCAAGGTCACCACATCAACGGTCAAGATCGTTCAATCAGTGAGAATTTCTAGATACGCTTCATCCACAATGGAGCAGTCAATTCAAACGGTGCAGATCAATCCCCAAAAAGAATAATATTAATAATAATAATAAACAGTATACAACATTCATCCAACAAGGAGATTGATGGTGTCGGGTCCGTCACCACCCAGACCGACCGGATTCCTCTGTCTCAGAAGAATCCGCAGCTGAGCCTTCTGACACTCGAGCTTTGACCCTAACTGCCTCTCTCTGGAACCCACGGCTCGAACCACCCTCGGGAATTCCACAAACCCTCTGATCCCTCTCCTGATATGAGGGTTCTCTGCTTCGGGCGATCCCCTCCGTTGATTACTTGATCGCACCTTCTCACCATTACTACAACCCGAATTTCCCAAACTACCCGCAGTCAAATCACTATTCCCCAAACTACCCTCATCTCCCTTCTCTTTCACCCTCTTCTCCTCCAATAATACCCTCGCATCCGCCAGCTTCATCTGCACTCTTTCCTCTCTCCACACCTCAGCGATCCTCAGCATCTTCCTTTCTTCATCCATCTCTCTCTTCATCCGCTCGATCTCCGCCCTGTTCGACACGACCTCCTCCGCAAGCTCCTCGCACACGCGCTCCGCCGCTTCCCGACCTCTCCGCTCCTCCGACGCCTCTCTCGCCATTCTCTTGTTCAGCAGCTCCGCCTTCCTTCGCATTCTGCGTTCGTATTCGATTCCGGCCTTCAATTCCTCGATCTGGGCCCGCGCGCGATCGAGCTCAGAGGAGCCACGTCGGGTGGAATGAGAGAGAGACTGCTCGTCGGAGTACATGGGCGGGAAGAAGGTAAAATCTCGAAGAGAAGGGGAGAGAGGTGATTGAGTACAATGTTGTTGTTGTTGTTGTCGTCGTTGTAGTTGTGGTTGTTGTTGTGGGTGTTCAGAGTCATAGAAAGGGTTGTCGTAAAGCTTCCAGCTAGGTAATGGGGTGGTCATGGTGGTGGGGTTTGTATGGCTTTCATGGGTTTTCATCATCATCATCATCATCTCTTCCATTTGTTTTTTTTTTTTTTTTGGGAGAGAGAGAGAGAGAGAGAGAGAGAGAGAGAGGATCTCTATCTCAGGAAAGCAACAGGGCGTGGACCATGTCTGTAGCTGGGGTGACTAACGGGAGTATGAGCATTGAAAAAGGAAGGGTTGTGGCGGGGATATGGTGCGGTAGAGCCGCTGTAACCGGAGTATTGTAGAGCAATCTCTCGACATTACACGTGGCTTGTTCATCTACCAATCAGAAATGTCCATCGAGTGGCCCCTATCATGTGTCGTACGTCTCGAAAATCGCTAGTACGGATTTTCCTTCATTTATCAACTGAATCTCTACTATTAAACTAATCTTCATCCTACCGTCAATTTGATGGCCTCTATTTTAAACCGCTTAAAATCCAGAATACGGTCAATTAGATGGACGGTTGTGAAGTATAAATATATCAATGCCACGTGTACGACTGAGGATTGGTGTTAAAATATCTCTGTTCTACCTCATCTACCATATTGAAGATCGGAACAGTGTCACGTGCATTAGGACCTTCACATCCTCATCGCCATTAAAACGCGGTTGTCGTCGAGGGAGTAGTCCTCACCCGCTCGAGGACACTTTTGCTTTTACTGCTGTTGCCCACTTGTGTAGTCCGCGGACTACAGAAGTTAAATTCATAGTTTGCCAGTCGAGCCGTGCCTGTGGATGATCGGAACCGTTGACGAGCTAGATCCCAAACCGGATCATCCAAAAAATGAGTTTCTACAAGATATATCTTCATTCAATCTAGGGATCCATGAAATCATAGAATGGTGGTCATTTCCTCTTTTGGAAGGTTATGATCATCACAGAAAACCGTCCATTGCGTATCCATGGCGGACCTAACTCCGTGATTCACTTGACTAGTTCAAGGACTGCCTGACTATTATATTTCTTTTGTTTTAAAAGCTAATGCTCCAACTGGGCTGTACCTGTACACATCTCAGCTGGCAGATGGGATCTAGGAGTTTAGTAGGTGTGGCCCATGTTTATTTTCCGTGGAATAAAGATCAGGCCTGTATGGTTATTAGGTGGGCCACACTTAATAATGAAAATTGGACGGTTTCAGTTCATTGGCGAACAGTACAGTGTCCACATTCAACTTACAAGCGAGACCCACATGATCGGACGCCGCCTGTCCCAAGCTAGGAACGGAGAAGGGCCACCGTGATGTATGTGTTTCATCCATACCGTCCATCCATTTTTCCATATCATTTTGTATTGTAAAAATTAAAATGAGGCAGATACAAGGCTAAAATGGACCACACCACATGAAGCAGTGATGATAATGACACCCACCGTTGAAACCTTCTTAGGGGCCTCTATGATGGTTAACTGCCATCCAACCTGTAGATGTTAATCCCTACTGCGTGGTCTACTTGTGTCTCATAACTATTTCATATTTTGTATTGTAATCTAAAATGAAATGGGAAAATGGATAGACGGTGGGGATAAAACTCATACATCACGATGGCCCCTCAAAGCCCATGTCCGTTCCTAGCTAAGGACGAGCGGGTGTAGTACCCAATCCGCGTCCCACGTGAACAGTTGACGGGCTCACAGAAGTGCATTGAAGGTAATCGGCCCGGATTTCTGCCGCATGAAGTTAGGTGGGGCCCACCATGTACTCTACTTTGTGGTGTGAGTTTGTTACACCTTGTAAGATGATAATAACAGCCCATCCACAGTGCACGTGACATGCTTCACATAACTCGCTCCAGACCATCTAAATCGTTGACCATTTACGGATTGAGAACAGATGTAAAGTTAATCCGATTATCCTGACCTTTAATTTCGTGGACGTGAAAGGGACGGTTCAGAAGCAAATAAACGGTGGCGCTAATCAAACAAGAGAGTACATCCGATTTCATTTTTGGGATCTACTCCATATACAGTGGGATCCACCTCGTGAATGGCATGGATCCAGCACACACGTGCCACGCTGTGGTGTAGGATTTGAGATCCTACTCGCGCGAGTATCCATCCATATTAGCACGGCCAATTAAATGATATAAATCATAAATGTTTCGATAGCTTTTAAGACCTCACTCAATGACAACCTGTCCCCACACGTCAAGTTGGCACGTGTATAGATCATCTGAGCCATGTACATGGTCGCGTCCATCGTGTGATGATCTGGACAGAAAAATCAGTTCGGTGAACTTACAGGTAGGCCACACAACTATCAAAACGGTATAAATAGATTTGAAAATGTATATAGACCGTAGATCATCTATAACGTTGGTTCCACGTGATAGAAGGCTCGGATGTCCTAGTCTGCTGGTAGATGTTAGCGTGGAGGGCTAATTCTAGACGCCAACGTGATTACCAGGCTGAGGTCGGCCCGATCTGGCCCTTTCATTTTTGGGCCTAAAATATAGGCCTGGCCCATGATCATGGCATGAAGTTTAAGCTCCAGTTCTTCAAATGGACCCATGGTTCATGACTATAAACCAAAGCCCAGCTGGTCATGTAATTTGGGTTCTTGGACCCAAAGCAAACTCGTTTATTGCACGTGTCAGATTTAGGTAGACTTTGGATCGGAAATAAAAACTACAATTGAGTTTTCACACAAATAATGTACGATGCCACCTATCAATTTGGGTAATAAAAATAAAATGGCCAACGGTCCAAATTCAAGAGGAAAATTCGGGGTGGGACCGACACATATATGAATGGTGGGGTTGCATGTGCACACGTGCATAGACATGCATGACCAATCAAAAGGGGAGAAGATAAACAGAAAAGGATGCAAAAGTCAGGAGGCCATGTGGGAGGAGGAATTATAGTAGACATTCGTAACCCAACACTCACGCTCACTTATTTTATCCAAACAGGTAGATTTCTGGATATCCAATGCACTCAAACCCTGAAAAATGATATTGAATGGTTCAGATTCCAGGAAAAGAAGGTCCTCTATTAGGTGATAGGAAAGCTTTTGGGCCCACCGTGATTTCTATATGCCATCCAACCCGTTAATATAATGAGTAGGACCAGGAGGAAGGGAAAAAGCAAAATACCAGCATGATCCAAGGACTCAGAAAGGTGTTGAGGCATTGATTGATCTTCAATAGGGGTGTACATTGAGCTGGCCTTAGCTCAGACTCAGCTTGGCCACTAGCTGACCTTAGCTCGAACTCGGCTCGGTTCGGTCCTCAAGCCTGACTAGCCCGCTCGAACTCGGCTTGGCTCGATTCGGTCCTCAAGCCTGACTAGCCAGCTCGACTCGGCTCAGTTCGGTCAGCAGCTTGGGCTAGTTCAAGCCGAGTTCGAGCTAAGATCGAGCCAAGTTTTTCCGCGCGTCATTTTCACAAACACTTGGACTGCACTTTCAAAATCCCATTGTCTATAAAATACCAACAATGGTTCCATTGTCTATAAAACAGCAGCAAAGGTTGTTCAGGTATTTTATCAAATACCTTCCGAGCAACATAAAAATCTTAAAAAAAAATAAAAAGGTATTCATTTCATATACATACCATCCCTGCCACACTTCGTTGAGTCATTTCATCAAACACTTGGTGAGCAACATCAATATCAAAGTAACCAAGTGACCAAACTGGTTCGATCCAAGTTCGGTTCGAGCTGGGTTCGATCCGAGTTGAGTTGAGCTGGGGCCAGCTCGAACTCGGCTTGAACTCATTTTCAAGCTAAAAAAATTGACTCGACTCGGCTCGAACTCAGCTTCGAACCGAGTCGAATCGAGCTTTTTCGACTCGACTCGAGCGAGCTAACCGAGCTAGCTCAGTTTGTGTACACCCCTAATCTTCAATCGGGCAGAGGTGAGACGGGTATGAAAATTCGGATAACCTACTTAATGGACCCAACCCATATATCTATAAACATGGTCAATCAAACAATGCAGCAATAAATCAAAGCAATGCAGAAAATATCATGCCCACTATATTGGCACAAACACACATATAAGAGATCCAAACAATTTATCTTTTGCATCTTATGTTCACTCCCCAAGTGTAGGGTTGTGATGTAGTAATAAAACTCGGTGAGACCGAAGTCGAATCCCAAGGGACTGATACCTGTACATAATCTGAAACCAAGTAGAACTAAAACTAAACTAAGCTTAAATCAAAACCGATTATAATTTGAGGAATAATGGTGAAATAATTATCTAAAACTTAAAAAATTCAGGGGAAAGAAACTAGGGATTCAGAGGATCCACTTGTAGAGATTAGGGAGATCTTATGCCTGCTTGAAGAACTCAACTGAACTTAGAGTCTCATCTTCATCCAGTTGAAGAATGTAACCATGGAAATCGAACTGAACTTACTTTGATCTAGTTTTCAAGAGATGAAAGGTATATGAATTAGAATGGATTCCATCACCAGACCATGCCCAAGAGACAGTAAACAACAGAATTAAACTAATTACCAACCAATCAACAGATATATGAAGATTAGGAAGGGTACCGACATCCAACCATGCCCAGGAGACAATGGTGAACAACAGGGCTTCCTGACGTCATAAACATAAAAAGGAAATGAACATGTTCAAAGCTATCGCAGACCCATTGTAATTTTAGTCACAACAGACCATTAAAAACTGAAAACATTCCCATAATTAAACCAAAATCATCATCACCTCAATCTAAAAAAAAAAAAAAAGCACAAGCAAAGAGTCAACATCACGCTACAAGCTTCACCTCTTAGCCCTAGCTAAGAGGTTTAGCCTAGAATAAACATGATTTGGCTAAACATCTTAAAATAAAATAAATAGTAAAAAAGAAATAAAAAACTCTAAAATACTTCTCTCTCTCTTCTCCACGTTTCTACTAAACTGAGATCCCTGGATGCCCCCTCCCGTTCTCTCTCTCTCTCTCGTTGTTTTATAGCTGCCAAGGGCGATAGAGGGGGAGTCGGTTTGGAGAACCGACATTACTACTGGAGTCGGTGGAGACTTTCGCAGTACAATTCGCAACAGGAGTTTCCGTTTCTGGAAAAAGCTACGCAGTTACGCGTATAGTTTTCGCACCGAAAACACCGGCAGATACTCCCGTCTTCCATCACTTTCTGTTGAAAAGGATAATGTCCCCTGGGACATTTTTGAGCGCCCTACACGATGGACGGTTTGGATCGATGAGATGGCCTATGATGGTGGCCCACAACTACCCGCAAATCACGGACAGCGTCCGTACTGCGAACAGAGCCAGCGCTTCTTGCGCTGGCTGTCGATGGGGGCCACTTCTTTCGATGTCTGCGAAATTCAGACCGTCCATTGTCTTCTCCTCGAAAAACCCATCGAGTATGGCTGGTTCTTGACTGACTTTGGTGTGGCCCACGGGATTTCTTAGACTACCGTCCGAATTGCGTTTGAAGCCTTAAAACCCATCTTCGAGATATTTTGAAATTATGCCACCCAGGTATGGGTTGTTGCCGCCTCACGTGACGAATGAACGGTTCAGATCGTTGATACGATTGATGGGTGGGGTCCACTACCCAAAAATGGACGGACAGCGTCCGTCTGCTGTCTCCGTGTGGGAGATGGATCGGGTCAGCGGGCGCTGACCGGTTGTTCCGATCCAGTGCACATCGAGTGCACTTGTGCACTATAAACTGGCATTGCCAGTGAGGTCCACTCGTGATGTATATATGAAATCTTCTCCGTCCATCTTCTTCCCCATGTAATTTAAAGGGTTGAGACCGAAATTGAGGCATATCCAGAGATCAGGTGGGCCCCATATCACTATTTTGGTGTCTTATCTGACATTTTGGGCATCTCTCACAGAGATACAGGAGCTGAAATTTGACGTGTACAGTTCATTTATGGTCCTCAGGCCATGTATGAAGTTTCGAGCCAAATGGATAGTGGAAATCCTGTGATCTTGCATTCTAGCTAACTTTTAGGCCATTTGAGCTTCAGTTTCTCGATTTTCTCGGATCTCTGGTGTGTAAATCCGTTAATCTTGGTCCCCTGGGGTCCTTCTCTTGCCTTGGTGACTCATGAGTGTTAAATCCATGCTATTAACATCTTTTTTCAGTCCACGCTTATAAATCCACCTTGCAACATAAACATGATTAAATCAGGTCGTTTAAACAGTATCATATTCGTAAAATTAGGTAATTACTGGAGTCTGATATGTAATATTTGACCCTCAACACAACTCCCAACAAGCATTTTGCTAGTCCCGAGCAAAGTATGCGAAAAATAAGTTGAGAACCACAGGATAATTTCTATATACTCAAGTGAATTTTGCGAAATAATCCGGATACGAGAATTCTAAGATTCATGAATGTTGAGTATTACTTTCTCTTGCTCCAGCGCTCGGTAGACTTCATAATCAAGATCAAAGTATTAATCCATCAATTACAAAAAAATTTAAACATTAGGATCCATGTGTATAATCTAATCTCAGCTTATCATCATTAAAATTCACTTCTCTATTTTAGGATATTATTGCCAAATGAATTCTAGAATCTACGATTGGTTAAAAATTGTAAAATCATTCAGGGATCGAAGAATCGTACAATCCTTTTATCCTTATAAATTCTGGGTAAGAGTCACAGTTATGGAAAATGAAAAGGGTTCAGGCACTATTTTCCATCCTAATGAAGTACAGTTTCTACTTTACATGATTTTACACATTTTTAAGGATTCAATCAAACTTATTAATACTACATCAAGCCATGCTTCGTAGGGTGTTGGAATCCTAGGTAGGCAAAAGAAAAAGGTTTTAAAAAGATAACGATAAGAACGTAAGAAAAGGGTGTGAGTGTGAGCTTTTGCAAGCATTCTGGAATGTACGGAATGGAGCTTTGAGTGATCTAAGATTTGAGAAGGAAAGGGAAAAACTAGACATCATTTCTTAAGTAAAAAGGATGATCCAACCATACTCTGTCGCTTATGGTATCTTCTTCAGCTTGAGTTTAATGCGCTTCCTAGGCAAGACAAAGGGAGTTGTTAACAAGACTATCGGATCACAACAGCCAATATTTTAACAATTGATTGCCAAACTCCAACACTTTTAATTCCTCTAACAGGCATGATTGACTAGACAAATAGCGTCATAATCCTCTTTGCCTTTTGTCTACTACCCCAAACGGTCTGTTGTGACGGGTTTAAATATACCTTCAACCAATGCCTACATCAAGCACTAGTTGAAGATAGGGGTGTACACGAACTGAGCTAGCTCGGTTAGCTCGCTCGACTCGACTTGACTCGAAAAAGCTCGATTCGACTCGGTTCGAAGCTGAGTTCGAGCCAAGTTAAGCTGATATTTTGAGCTCGAAAATGAGTTCGAGCCGAGTTCGAGCAGGCGAGCAAGCCCCAGCTCAACTCGACTCGGATCGAATCCAGCTTGAATCGAACTAGTTCGGTGACTCGGTTAATTTGCCATTGATGTTGCTCACCAACTGTTTCATAAAATGACTCAATGAAATGGGGCTGGTGGCAAGGAAGGTTTGTACATGAAACAAATACTTTTTCTCTCTCTTTCTCTCTTTTTTTTTTTTAAAAAAAAATGTTACTTAGAAGGTATTTGAGAAAATACCTGTAAAACCATTGTCGTTGTTTGTAAAACAGTGGGTTTTTGAAGTTGCAGTTCAATTGTTTGTGAAAATGCCTCAATGGTGAACTCGGCTTGATCTTGGGTCGAACTCGCCCGAGCTGGCCCGAGCTGCTGACCGAACCGAGCCGAGTCGAGTTCAACCCGAGGTCAGCCACTATTCGAGCCGAGCCGAGCTGAGGCCAACTCGACTCGGTTCTACTCGATGTACACCCCTGGTTGAAGACCCGTATTTTTACCTTTTGCTTTTAGCAAAGGGCCCACCCTGAGTGTGTCATTATTACTATGGAGGGGGTGTTGCTTTCAATAATTGGCATCTCATATACCTGTCATGGAGTTTTGTCATTTTTTGCACTGTAATAGTTGCATTCGAAGATTGTGAGGTTTCTGGGATTCCATATGTTAGCAATTCTTGAGTATCAACCAATCAGCTTCGGTGATTGTCTCCAAGGATGTCGGGAACCACTTTGACTTGATTTTTGTGAGCCTTTTATACGGTTGGAGTTTGGGAAATATGGCTTAATCGTCACTGTATTTTTTAAAAATATTGTTCGTACGTCATGAGAGATTGACTATCATCTACGTGGATTGGGCTATGCATGGGCCTGTCAATCCAACCCGTTAATCATCTTCAGGTTGCACTAGGAATCTTTTCTAGCTAAATTGCTTGGGCTTTCGAAGTTTCTCGAGCTGTCCAAAGTTGGCCTTATTCATGATATTCATTTTTTGGCTTTCTGAGGGACCCTGATGATTTTGCATGCACCGGCTTGGTTGACCCTAGATTGGCGCCGATCTACCCTCATCATCTCTTGACGTTTGTCCAACCTCTTGGAGATGCTTTTACCGAAGCTTAATTGAAGTTAAAGAGTAATTTGAGTTTTGTTTTGAGTTGGGTGTCTATACTCGGAGAGACAACTCTAACTAAACACTTGTTTGGTTGCTGATAAAGCATCCAATTAGTGGGCAACATTCAAAATTTTCAATTGCCAACTATCGTCCATCCAATGAAAGGTTAAGATGAAACTCTTCAGTCATATGAGCTGAACCAACAGATATCTATTAATAAGTAAGGTTAAAATCAACCAATTAATCTAGCTTTGAGGGCACGGCCTATTGACATGGGCTGCACAATTTCAACAGTTTAACTTGAGTTAAATCATCATGGGAACATTCCTTCAATTCATGTGGATGGTCATTCCCCATGAGCATGCAATCTCTTTCGAGTTTAACACAAGTACTTCAAGATAATTTTATGCAAGTAATTAACTATAAGAGTTGTAAACTTTAGATTTTAAAAAGGGATATGTAAATAAGCTAGGTCTTTAATATATAGGAGCATTCTTGTCCCTTAAATCTTTTGATGCGAGTAGCTCACTATCAACTGTTAGTGTCCGACATTTACCTTCTCACACTCTTTGTGAAAAAAAAAAAAAAAAAACCCATTTGGTATACTGTGTTCGTGTAATGTCTACACCGTGCATATGATGCAGTAGTTCATTTTAGAACATCAGTTCAGAGACAAGACAGATTTAAAATTCAAGCGAGTTGCAGCACAAGAAACAGTCAAAACCTTTATCACGTCCCTATGATATTTATATGTCATCCAACCTATTCATAAGGTGAGTTTCAACTGGTTAGGAAAAACAATATATATATATATATATATATATATATATATATATATATATATATATATATATATATATATATATATCCCAATCCACAAGTTTGATGGCCCCAAGAGGGTTTGGATGGTTGGTGTCCTGTCCCCACTGTTTTCTATTCAATGGCACAATTTATTAGGCAATCCTTTGGGTTTCTAGAGACTGTAGAGATTGCAAAATGGGTGCTGAAGGGAGATGATACACCAAGATTTGGTGCATATATTCCAAATCCCATCATTGAATCAGTGGCCCATATCGAGGGACCTCTCTGATACAATGACAAAATAATGTTTTATAAAATAATTTCTCTTATATTTTTCTCTATATCAATGGGTGTATATGTATACCATGCAGTTATCTGTTTGTACAATGAATTTGGACACGGTCCAAAGATGAAATCTTTAGGATTTGGAGCCAATATTGAAAATCAACTGGCCTAATACAACCTTACAACATGCCTCCAGAAACTAGCAGATTGGTGGAATGCAACATTGCGATGTTGTAGATGGTCATCGAGTTCCACAGTTGCAATCTCCGAGCAGTCCATGGATCTTCCAGTACATATATATCTAGACTTTCCTAAAATCCCATACAGGCATGATTTCATGGTTGGCAAGTCTGCTAGGACTTACCATGGATGGGCCACGTCCAGCAATTATTCTAAACGAATATGTCATACCATTGATTGAAGTTGAATGTATACTTATTGAATATTGAAAGGAAAAGAAAATGTGAACGGTCCATGTTCCAATCCACCAACTGATGGTCACGAGTAGCCAGTCAATGTGACTTTTGGACCAAGAATCATCGACATTGGCTTGGAGCAGATGGATGCTTCCCTCATCTGACCAACCATGCTTGTGGTTCCCACAGGGCAATCTTTGTTGGATGGGCATTGAGCAGGTAATTGACAATTCTTTAGCATTTAATAACTGGAAATGGTCCATGCAATTTGCCATATATTATAGTTAATTTGTAGCATTGTACACCGATGATCTAGTCTTCAATCCTAACTGTCCATCTCAGCTCTTCATGATATCAAAGCAACAAGAATTGCATTGGCAATTGGCATACTAGCGTTAGTCGCCCGGTTTATTTTCTATTGTGCAGGCGTGATAGAATCAATACAACGATTCGATACGAATTGATAAACTTTAACCTTAAGCACCAAAACAAGCAAATACATCTACTATAAACGTATATGAATGTATTATGAGAAAATAAGTCACTTAATTAGCCACTTTCAGAAGTTTATAACAATCATGTGATAATCGGATAGTGGGGTTCTTTCTCTGAAAATTGGTTACTTTGTGTCTTCTACAAGAAAAGACTTTCAAAATATCAATGCAAATCAAATCGGAGGAAAAAAACTCACAATCGGTCATTAAGAGCTAGCGAGATAACACGCCTCTTAAGAGATCTGCTTGATTTTGGATAGAGAACAAATCTAGTATATAAGCGTAGACTTGGATTATAACTAAATATTATGGTCAAAAATTATCATTACTCCTACAATAAGTTGAGACAAAAGATAAATTGATAGATTTTATTAATTGTTGTTAATTTTTTTCTTTTCTTTTTTGAAATGATCCCGATTTTGTTGAATTTCTCTATTATTTATAGAGTTATATTGTAACTTGTTCTTCTTGATTCTTCTTCCATTATTGCAATGATTACAATAGTTGAAATGTCTTTTTAGATAATTCTTTGGTTACGTTTTCCTTTTATGACTATTCTTCTTCCGCTGAACCATGCTCTATTTCTCTCGGTTGTCACTCACCATTCGATCACACTTTTGCCTCATCTCTTTTGTCGATTGCTTGCCTGTGCTCCACTCAAGTATTGCTCTTCACATTTTTTTGTTTTGACTATTCGACCAAGGTTCTTGGTCGCATTTTGTTCCCTATCTTTTCTCGGTCGTTTAATCTACTGTTGGACACCTCTTGGCCGCTTAGTTTACTTTTGAATACCTCTCGATTATACCTCCTAAATGCCAATCAGCAACTTAGTTTACTTTTGAATACTTTCCAACTGCTCCCTTTCTTATCATCTTCTCGCCTATGATTTTCTAAAAAGTACTCCAAGTATCTTTGAAAGTTCTTAACATACTATATCTTTTTCTTGTTACAACACTAATCTTTTCCAATTGAATTTTCCCAGAGCAGTCAAAAATAGGATACAACAACTATAAGGTGGATGCAAATAACACGTGTTTAGAAATAGGGTACAACAACTACAAGGTGGATGCAAATAACACATGTGTACAAGAATGATGGTATGCTAGACCTGCACCTTAGATCAAGCTTGAGCATGCAGTGGGACCCACTTATGACGTGATGTTTGCACAAGATTGGCTGGTGTACCTACTCTCTTTAGTGCGAGAAAGTCTCCAGGGAAAAGGATGCCGTTAAGTTTGGAAAATAAATTTTTAAGTGAGTCTTATGCCCATCGACACATTTCAATTTCGTCGGCGTCTAGTCAGCCCCTTGGGGTGATTCATACCGTCAATTTGATGGGACCCAACGTGGACGTCAGGCTGGGCTAGTGCTATAAACTAGCTGGGCCCATCTTCTAGGATTTTGGGCTTAAGCTGTGGGCTGAGAAAGGACCTGACAATACCAACCCAGTTATTAATCCAGCTGTGCTGCAAACAAGAGATTAAGGCCGATTGATGCCATATCATTTGTGGTTTCTGCAAATATTTAAATGCCGTTGTGATTTCTGACCCACAGCTGTGATTGGAGATATGTCCATGCCGTATATACAACCATGAGGTAATTGAGAGAGTTGATTTGGTGGGCCTTCCTGTGGATTAGCCATAGGACAAAAATCAGGTGGTTGGACATCTCTAACCATCCATTATTATAACTCAACCCTTTTCACGTCACTTCGCTGGGACAGCACCCTACTCTCATCTCCTGTCCACGTGATTCACTCCAAAACAGATGTGACAGATGTGTGGTTAAAGTGTGAGTGACTAATAATAATAATAAAATGACAACATCCCAAAAAATTTCTATTTTCATAATTGGGGTGCAACTCAGATAGGTTTGGTTGTGTTGAGGGTTAACCCAAGTCCACCCTAATCTCGAGACGACCTGACCAGCAACCGGACCTTACCTCAACTTCAACCCAACCCAAAGTATTCTATACTTGAACCCAACCTGACCACACCTGACCCAAATACATGTGATTATTTCCAGCCTAACCTACCTCAACCCAAATTTTATTAACCCATACCCAACCAGGGACCTTGACAGTCCAACATGAAGTGGGCCACACCACTTGAACTTTAAAGCGGTGTAGGGCAGGCTTTAACATTATTTCCTTTGTTGGAGGCCTTGTGGCCTGCCTGGGTTTTGGATCAATCTATTTTTCAGGTGTTACATCTTCTTGGTGGGCCATGCTTGCTCCGCAATTTGGATGTCACCCACATCAAGATGGGCCCACAAACGACTCAGCGGGCAACCATATAAAATGAGCTACCGATGTGGGATTGGGACTTGCGAGATGTGATTAAATGAGGGAGCTATTTGATACTATGGCGGAGTACTGGTGCTTGATACACAGTCACTAAGAAATTACACACGGTAACATGCATTGACTCAAATTAAACGGACTAGATTGTGGAACCTAATGTCGTTTGAGTCACAGTACCAAAATCAGATTAGATTAACAGTCCTCAGCTCTGATCTGTTGATACTTGTTGAAATAGGACTATTGCTTATATTCACCTCATCCTTCTTACACGTGTCACTCGATCAGAGCTATCCGAACCGTCCAAATTATGGGACACGTTGTGGATGGAGCATATGTCTGATATCACATTGGTTAAGAAATCCCAACCATTTGATTTGAAAGGTCAAGATCTCCTTTGATCAGCATCGGCATGTGTTGGGTTGCTGCCACGACCCACACGTGCAACTAAATGGATTTTTAATCCTTGTTCACGGTACATCTTAACTGGGACCTATGATTCGAATGGTTTAATTTGAATAGAATGCAAGGTTTAGGTTACTGTCCAAAACCTGTGCGTATGGCCCGTTACGTACCGGTATTGCCCATGAATAATCTTCCTTATCGCCCTACACGCAAACGCACTGGTATTTGTGGTACAGGGCATCCGATGGCTAAAAAAGCCCTGGACCACAAATAGTGGTGCAGGCGTCTGTAGGTGATCAGTTCTCAGTTGATAATAATTTATAAGTGCCTGCGTATCATCTATCACACTCTGCCCGAGCATCTAAGTTTTTCTCAACATTTAATCAGGCTCGGGCTCAGTCCTATGAATATTTAATTGGGTGGGCTGGAGCTGTATCTGAGCCTGGATGGTGGGCCCATTGCTCTTGGCCTAGCTTGGGCAGGCCCGGCCCGTTGATAGCCCTAACTTTGCCTGATAAAAAAGGATGAGGGAGATCCGAACTTCATTTTACGTAGAGAGACGGCAGAGAAAAATCCTATAAGGAGGACTTAAAAATCCAGGTATTTCACGATTGATCTTCTATTCATTTGAAAAATCCTCTAGCATATCCGCGTTTTGGATTCTGTATGCTTTTCTCTATCATATTTCCTTTCGATTGGATGTTTTAGGGTTCCTTTTACTTTGGCATTTCTCTCCATTTATGTTCCTGTTAGGATATTTTCTCTCAATTTCTGTTCCTGTTAGGATCTTTCGACATCCCTTTCTCTACTTCGGATTTTGTTTCGATTCTATTCATGTTGTTGAAAATACTCCAAATCCATTTCTCTTTCTCGATACCAAAATTCGGGTTTCGATTCCTTTGTTTGGGTGAAAATCTTCGAACTATGGGTTTCATTCGGTTTCTTCTTTGATCGAAGGTTGTGTGATTTTGATTTCTATGATTTTGGAGAGACCCCCATTTATGTGTGCGTTTGGATGTCCCAGAATTGTTGGTTTTGGCGGAACGGATGGTTTTCCATCGCAGGGTTTGGGCGTGTGGAAAATGGGAACCGTATTGTGTGGGGTTTCAGTTTTCTGCCTTTTTCATCCCCAAACCAACATTTTGGAGCATTTCATGTCCGACCTAAAATGTTGCAGGGGTTGATTTAGACAGGAAGCTTTTCATCTGCAATTTTCAGAACGGATCCATTGGGGCCTGTTTGGATGTACAGGTGCGACCCCAACGTGGTATTACACAGGCCCCAAAATTACCTCCGTACCTTGATTTCAGCAGCAATTGCTAATGGCCGGTTGCATCTATTAGCTGAGACATTACTACTTCAGAATTGGGTGGCCCACCTACCCCTTTTGTGGGGACATCCAATAGGCACCTAATCTCTGTTCTTTTACATGCGATGAAGAGGAATAATAATATGAGCTCCCTAGAGGCTGCCCAAGCAGCTTATCGCTTCTGCCAACCCTCATGATGGTCATCCAGACTATTCATCTTGAAGGTCCAACTGCAGAGGCTGCTCAGAAATAACATGGAAATCTTACTCATCTGTGATTGCTCCATCTGTGCAATTATAAACCATGGTCCAGGAATACAATCTTTAGCTCACCTTAGCATGAACAGTGGGGGATCTTTGATGAGTGACATTTTTGCCATGTATACGATATGGGGGGGCTGTGGGATCTATCTAGATGAATGTCTCGGATCATGGTTATTGGCTGCTGGGGAACTTGTTTTACCTTCCAACTACCAACGTTCGCTAGATTTGTACCTGTATTTTCATGAATGATGCAGCCTGTATTGGCCTGAAACAGCCTGATAAAGGGTGATATGGGGCGATACATGACTGTGTTGGTGGTTAACAATATGATACCTGATACTCTGATTTTAACCTTGCTAATGGCTAAACACCATACCAGTAATTATAAAATGAGATTTTCGCACATCCGTTTCTTGCATCATTTCCTGCATCTGTTTCTCAGACTGGTAGCTATGGTCTGGAGCATCAGGTGGGTGGGGCAGAAGCGGCAAGCCTTCTTAGCATTCCTGTTACAAGGAAGGGGATGCTGTGTCATATCTTGAACTATTGCTATGTAAACACTGAGGTGTCGAATTCAATCCAACAGGGAATGTAGATACTGTTCTTTCTTCAGTTACGATTGTGATGTGTTTACGTTGCAATCTATCTTAACTGTGAGAAATTCTCTTTTTCTTCTTGCACCTGTGGGGAATCTTCTGAGTACAGAATACATCTGTAAAGAAAAGAAAAAGAAATTGAAAAAAAAATGCCTGTTCAGCTCTTACCTACCCCCCTTTAAATCATTTTTTTATCATCCCTTTAAACAAAACCTGTCAATATTCACTATAGAAGCATATATCTCATGGCCCGAATTCCATCAAGATTCTCTTTCTATGAATCGTGCTGGCCTTTCACCTTTTTCCCCCGACCCGTTCTTGAATTCCTTTGCTCTGCAAATGCTCCTGGCTTCTTTCCTTCCTCCACAGTTGCCGTGCAAGCTTGCAGGTGGTCTACATCGAAGGCGGAGGACAGATCCCTAGAACTTAGTGCAAGTTATGGCGGAACATGCATCGGATGAACCCGAGGAGCAGGTGGATTTTGATGGAGACAATGACATGGAGAAACTGACAGATGATGACAGCGAAGAACCAGCTGAGGATGATGGCATGGAAGAAGCTGAAAATGAAGCAGGAGATAAGCGGGTGGAACAGCAGTCCTCTGACGGAGATGGGCGTGGAAAAATTGGTCTGCCTGATGAAAGTGATAATGCCGAGACCTCTGTGAAAGGGGAAGAGGAGCAGACTGCATCAATGGATGAAAATGACAGTGAGAGGCATGCCGAAATGCTCGCTCTTCCTCCGCATGGATCTGAAATTTTCATTGGTGGTGTTCCTCGAGATGCCACCGAAGAAGATTTAAGAGGCCTCTGTGAATCGTTTGGAGACATTGCTGAGGTGACAACCACAAGTGGCTATCGCATGCTTGCAAATTTTCTATGTTGGGGTGTCATATAACATTTGCATCCTGTAGCAGATAAAGCTGGTGAAGGATAAGGAGACTGGAGACAACAAGGGCTATGCTTTTATATCATTCAAAACAAAGGAGGTGGCACAGCAGGCCATTGAAGATCTCCATAATAAAGTATTCAAGGTAAGGTGCAATGTTTACAATGATTGTCTTGCGCCAATTCATTTTTATTGGGTGAATTTTTCATGTTTTCATGTTTTCAGGGGAAAACGTTGAGATGCTCTCTAGCTCAAGTTAAATACAGGTTGTTTATTGGTAAAATTCCCAAGAGCTTGACGGAGGAAGATCTAAGAAAGGCCATTGAGGCGAATGGTCCTGGAGTTGAAAACATTGAGCTTTTGAAGGTGACTTTGGTTGAGGAACTAATATAATATTACAACTAATTTTGGAAGTTGTATTACTACTTATTTTGTTTATTTTCTAATGGTAATTACAGGATCCACAAAATCCAAGCCGAAACCGTGGTTTTGCTTTCGTTGAGTATTACAACCATGCATGTGCTGAGTATGCAAGAAAGAACATGTCAAGCACGAAATTTAAACTAGATGGAAGCACTCCCACAATCAGCTGGGCTGACCCTAAGAGTGCACCTGATTCTTCTGCTGCTGCCCAGGTAGCCAAATATTGAAAAGAAAATCTCTTATCTTTTATCATTGTTTTAGAATCCATCTGATGTGGCACTATTCTTCTTCTTAGAAAACATCATACGCGTTACATCTCGACTTGGTGTTCAAAATGTTTAATTCCATTGATGTCATGCTCTGGATCTTTTTTAATGTTGAATTTATCATAGGATTTGTCTTTCAAGTAACCTTTCTAAAAAACAAAGAAGAGGATTCGTCTTTAGAGTTGATCGCACGTGTATGTTATTCAACCAAAATCAATTATCATGGAAGTAGTTTGTGATTGTGAATCACATCAGTGATCATACACCTGCATGAAAGGATCCAGGCCATACATCAGGTGAGGCTCACTGTGGGCGTGCCTGCCCATATATTAGCTTGGTTCACTCATCATGTGGCTCACACGTGTGTTGAGATAGACCATCATCATCTTTTCTCTATTTGTTCAAATTTTCTTTCACACATAGGGCATACACCTAATTAATGAACCCTATGTAAATTTTGGGGAAAGGTCATGGTGGTCTTGTTGTTGGTTATTGTTACTTATCGGATCGTTCTAACTAGGTGCTGCTCCTGCTTCGAACTGTGCTTCAAGCCCTTGCTCCTACTGCTTCGAACCAGCCTTCTCTCCTACTGCTTCCTACATATTCATACTTATTTACAGTTTGAAATGGACACTTCCTTGCTCCTACACCTGAATCTGTTGCTGCTTTGCTTTACATTTCATGCAGCTATAGTTCTGCCTGATTAATGTGCCAGGTCTCATGCACGTATGCAACTCTGGCCTATGAACTGCTAATCACCTCTTCAATCTCTCAGATTTTCTCCTGTAGATTGCCTTAGCATTTCTCTTCTTTAAATCCCAATATTTTATTTGGAGGCTTTAGATGTAAGGTTTTGAAAATCCATTTCAAGGGCGTACTGGCCCCTCGTATTGTGTTTCAGGAGGACTCAACATGGGTACATATGTCTGTATTTTAACCTTTTTTAAAACCACGTTTAGTGGATCATGGCCCATTACATTGGAATATAATAGGATCTCAATGTAAAATGAGTTTCTAAGCTAGAGAATTGAAGAAAAACTTTGTTGCCTAAAAAAAAACAAAGAAAGAAAAAGTACGAAAAAAGGGAAGAAGAAAAATTGGAAAAATAGGAATTGATGTAGGCCCACAACCCATTGTTGGGCCTAATATATGCTAATTTTGAACTATTTATTTCTAGATTTTGGGCCTAAATATCAAGATTTGCAATTTAATATTTGTGAAAAATATGAGGGCTGATTTAAAGATGTGATTGAAGATATAGGGGATAATTTGAAGATGTGATTGAAGATTCGGGGGATTATTTTCTAAATTTGCTTTTACTATTATCAGGCTTTTATCATCTTATGTCATTTAGATTGACTTGAAATCAATTATGATTAATTTGAAATTAATCTCTTAGTTGAAGGGGTTCTCATTGAAGATTCATTTATAATTATATAAAAGGGGTGGTGTAGGAGATAGGCATTCCATAATTGATGCATGACAATTAACCACTTGCACTAAAAGCTCAAACTGATAGAGCATGGCAAATTAATCCCTTTATCTCATAGCCCAGGCCCCACATCCCATGGGTTAGGACCTCAGCCGACCCCCCTCATGGGCCCTACTTCACATGGGTTCTGCTTCACACGATCCACCCACCCCAAGTGTGCCCCTGCATCCCACAGGCCACCCCACTCAAGCCCAATGTGAAAATGCCCCTGCATTAATCATCCCCGCTGAGGAGTCTCGAACACGAGATATCCATCTCTAATACCCCTTCGATGCAGGACAATTAACCACTTGCTTTAAAAGCTCGAACTGATAGAGCATGGCGAATTAATCCCTTTATATCATTGCTTAGGCCTCACATCTCATGGGTTAGGACCTCGGCTGAATCCCCCTCGTGGGCCCCACTTCACATGGGTTCAGCTTCACACAAGCCACCCACTTCACACGGGTGGGGCTTACCTCACATGAGCCACCGCCTCATACGGGTCACCCACCCCAAGTATGCTTTTGCATCCCACAAGCCTCCCCACTCGAGCTCGGTGTGAAAATGCACCTGCATTAAAAATTTTCTAAGTGTGAGTTTTCGTAAGTATTGTAAGAGAAGAAGGTTGATGTTAATAAAGTTCTCTCCCTCGCAACTCAAATATTCTTGTAAGTATGCTCTTGTCCATTTCTTTGTGATTCGGGCGTCGAGATCTCATTGCTTGATTATCGGTTGTGCACCAATTTGGTATTAGAGTGGGTGATCGTTGGAAAATTGCGGACTCTACATCATCTCCTGATGGCTTCGAAGAAGGTAACACAAGAAGAGTTTGTGCAAGTTTTTTTTTTTTTTTTAGAGAGATAGAGTTTGTGCAAGTTATCCCAATTAATTTACACATTCATAGAGCAAATGGATCAACTCACACATGTAGTAGGCAATCTCGCTAATCAAGTGGAGGAGCTCGTTACGGAAGGGAAGGTACCACCAAGGTCTTAACCAACAACATGCAACTTTTTTATTTTTTGAAAGGCGAAGATAGTTTTATTAAGAGAGCATCGAGATTGCGCCCAAGCAAAACACCCAATCAAACAGAGAGAAGATGACAATCCTTTAAAATGGCAATGCTTAGGGGTTTATTCTGCCACATAAGATCTTGCCCTATAAATTATATAAGAAACGGAGTTGCTTATGTTATTAAAGCATCTCCCATTCCTTTTCCCACGACCCTTTTCCGGCTTATGAAGACACTAATGATTGAATCCTTTGATTGTTGGAATGTGGCAGAGAACTTGGAATTGAAGTATAAATTCTGGTAATAACAAAGAGATTTGTAGAGTGAAAAGAAAAGTCGACATTTGAAGTGATCGATGCATTAATGTTGGACCTACACTTGAATTCCCCAATGATCTCTCAAAAAAAGAATTCACTAGTGGCAGAGGATCAATCGACAGATCTGATGGTGGCAGTTACATTGATAGACATATATTGGTCTCAACACTCAAATTGAAGCACATTTGCAAAAGATGACTTTGGCACGAAAATGGGGCAAATGTTATAAGATCCATGAAGAACTTCAAGTTACAACAAACAAGTTGGCATCGACAAAAGCGCAAGTAAAAGAGACATCGTCTATAATGGACTTCAACAAAGGTTGTGTCGAGCCGACACTTAGGGTTGCACCACTAGCTTCCACTAAAGAAGAAGATTCGTTGTAGAGGCGATACATATTGAAAGGTTGAGATTGGTTTGCAACTCGAGGACGAGTTCTTTCGAAGTCAAGGAAAATTGATGAGATCCACGACCTACTATAGGGCCCATCATGTGCTGATTTTGGACTATTTATTTATTGATTTGGGGCCTAAATATCAAGATTTATAATTTATTTATTTTTGGAAAATATGTGGACTGATTTAAAGATGTGATTACAGATTTGGAGGATTATTTCCTAGATTTGCTTTACTATTATTAGGCTTTTACCATCTTAGGTAAATTAAATTGACTTGAAATGAATTATGATTGAGAAATCAATCTCTTAGTTTGGGGGATTCTCATGGAAGATTCATTTAGGGTTTAATTCTCCAAAAAGAAGAAGAAGAAGAAGAAGAAGAAGATTCATTTAGGGTTTATAAAAGGGGAAGCAGTGTAAGAGGTCGACATTCTAAAATTCTCTGAGTGCGATTTTTCTCGAGTATTGTAAGAGAAGAATGTTGATATCAATAAAATTCTCCCTTTCTACTCAAATATTCTTGTGAGTGTACCATTTTCTTACGATTCAAGTGTCGAGATCTCATTGGCTCGATAACCGTGTTGCACTAGGAATTTAAAAAGAAAAAAGAAACACAAAAGGGGCGCTTACAAGGTGCGTCGGCCCCGTATATATGACACTTCTTTACAAGAGGCTGTTTCAACCTCATGTTGTGGAAAGCAGGTAAGGCCACTTAGATTCATTCACATTTTATTGAATGATGTTTTGTTGGTTGTGTGATAATTATATAGGATATCTTGGAATTTTTTTTTAATTGATACCTATGTTAAATTCTGAGTGTCATCCCTTTCGTTTAAAAAGAAAAATATATGTGTCAATGTTATTAACTTAAAAATTAAACTTGGATACTATTTTTTTGTCTTATGTGTTAAATTAAGGTGTGGAGGCCTTTGCCCAATTGGTTGAGAGAAACAAAGTGTTAACTATAGATATTCTGCAGAAGAGGAACCTGATCCTACCTAGCATCTGTGGGTAGGTAGTTTACTATTTGTAAATGAGAAATGCCAAGTCGGTTGACCATTTATTTATACTTTGCCCCATTGCTAGAGAGGTGTGGGATAGGTTCCTTGTGATCTTCAGTCTCATGAGTTCTGCCGGGCTCTATTGATGAGCTGGGGTCTTTCATTGTTGGCAGGCCTTTGGATGATAGGAGGGAAAAGAATGATGTTTCCAGAACCATAGCGGGTTGGTTGCGGATGTGGTTAGGGAGGCCAAGGTAGATGTTATGGGTTGGGCATCATGTATTGAGTCCTTTTATAGTTGTAACCTTTCCCCTATGCATTGGCCATCTTTGTTGTAAGTTCTCTTTTTCTTTGATAAAATTTCTCATGACCTTTAAAAAAAAGTGTGGCTGGATGCTCAATTGAAATAAATTTCAATGATTTAACTGAACATAAGGGAAATGACCAAAATGGAGGTAGGTAGGATCATTTTAATTCATAATGATGACGAACCCCTAGTTGAAATTCCATATGATTCAAGCTGCACTTGAAATGATGAGAACTGGAAGTTGCGGCTAGTCCCATGTTATAAATTAATGGCTATCCATTAAAAGAAAAGGTGCTGCTGGCCCTATTTTGGCCATTTCTAGCTTTGTATTGAATTATTGCAATTCACTTCAATGGAACATCCAAACACGGACACGTATTGAAGGTTACTCAATGCTATTGAAGTGAAATTCGACAGGAGCTCGTTGGGTAATCTGGGGTAAGCAGGTGTTATGGCATAGTTCCCGACAGTAGTGGTGTCATGCTGGTTGGTTCTTGGACCCTATCGGAATCAGAGACAAATTTTGCATAGTTCATGACAGTAGTGGAGATTGACTTCTTCCCAGTAATCCTTGAATGTGACTTCAGCAAACTGCTATTTCTTGGGTTATAGATCTAGATCCTTTCCGTGGAGGGTTGTGGACTCAGTGGAGGAAGCTTTGCATCTGTGTGGTCACTATCCAGTCATGTTCTTGCATGTTCCCAAAGAAAATGATGAGGCAGGCAGTCTTCCCAAGCTAGGAGCTGTTAGGAATGGTTTCCTCATTGAGGATATGAGATGAGGATTGAGTCTTTTATGAATTTTGTTAGTGAGGATTGTGGCACTTTTGTATGACCATTGTTCTTTTGGGGCTCCTGTAAGTGGCCCCCATTTGGTTGGTGCCCTTTAGGATTGAGTCCCCCCCTAAACTGAGGTTGATTTACACAACCAATTATATTTACTTTTTTGAACCTCTCTCTCTCTCTCTCTCTCTCTCTCTCTCTCTATCTCTCTCAAGTAAACTGCGGTTGATTTACACAACCAATTATATTTGCTTTTTTTAATCAGAACCAATTTTTTGTGCCCTTCAATTAGATTCCTACAGACAATAAATGGCCTGTTCCTGTTGGAATTTCAGGTGAAAGCTGTGTACGTGAAAAATTTGCCCGACAACACGACACCAGAGCAGTTGAAGGAACTTTTCGAACGCCATGGAGAGGTTACAAAAGTTGTTATGCCTCCTGCTAAACCAGGGCAGAAGAGGGATTTCGGATTCATTCATTTTGCAGAGAGATCCAGTGCATTGAAGGCAGTAAAGGAAACTGAAAAATATGAAATTGATGGTAATTTCCAGTCTTATCCTTTTCCAAAGAATTGAAGAAAAACACCTGGAAATTGTGATGATTAATTTGTAGTGATGGCTGCAACATCACTTTCATCATCATCATGCATTGGGTCATAACGTGCTAGAAAATTTTCCAAATTTGGCTACAGCCTTTTTTTAAAATTAATTATTGAAGTGATTACTGTCTAAAAAAATGCAGAAGGTGATGTATGATTTAATGCTTCCATTGCCATTGACAGTAGAGTAATGGGTTACTGTTTACTTTGGTTTAGTGGGGCAAAAACTCTTTAATTTAATCAACCTATGTAATTGACTATTACATAGTTCCTATTGGAGCTTTGTGCTCTTGCCGCTGGTCCCAGGCCTGGATAAATGAGGGGTTGTGTCAGGTTGGCAGCCAGCAGGAAACTCTTGCCGCAACTCTATCATGAATCCTGACAGTATGACATTTCAATAGTGGAGTTGCATAGCGGGATTCCTGTAGTTGATCCTAATTAGTTGGGATAAGTCTTTGATGATGATGATTAGAGAAATGGATTAAGCAGTTGGAATTATATTAGTATCATAACCAAAATATCTTCATTTTTAGTTTTTACTTGCAACGAAGGGAAGTCTATGATGTTTTAGGCCCTGCTTCCGTAGATGCCTAAAAATGAGTTCATCTCATTTTGGATAACAGTAATTTTGTTATTAGAGGTCTTGATTTCTAATACATAATGAGTTCATGTAAATAGTAATTATGCATCAAGATCTCTAATACATGATTACTGTTAAACTATTATGAGATGAACTCATTTTTAGGTGTCTACAAAACAGGGCCGTAGTCTTTTAAATCTGATTACTATTAAATTATTAAGGTCTCTTTACTAGACGCCTGAAAGAGGGTTTATCTCATTTTAGTTAATCATAAATATGTATTAAATCATAACTAAACAGGCCCTTAACTTCAAATTGCAAATGCTTGTTGGGAATTTCTTCATGATTTTAAGTGGGCTTTCAGTTAACCTTTTTATGTGGCCATGACTTCCATCTTTTGTGAACCACAGGCCATGCTGTGGAGGCTTGCCTTGCTAAACCTCAGAACGACAAAAAGTTTGATGCTGGCTCAAATCCTTACAAAGGAGGGATTCTTCCGAGTTACCTTCCACCTGGTTATGGTTTTCCTGGGTCACCGTATGGAACTGTAGGTGCTGGTTATGGCACTCCTGGATTCGGGCAGGTTGGTTTCTTTTTTTTGAATGGGAGCTAGCTACCATTTTTCTGTTCATCATAAAGCTAAAAATAATTCATTTCTCATTCATAAGGCTTTCATCATTGCATGTCATTCTGCTTACCATAGATTTTGGTGTTGCATCATATGTTAGCAGCCTGTTATATACGGTAGAGGCCCAATGCCGGCAGGGATGCAAATGGTGCCAATGGTCCTTCCAGATGGTCGACTTGGCTATGTCTTGTAAGTGGGGGAATGAACAAAGTTCTATTTATGCTTGCAAGATTACTCAAAATTCTTCTTTTTTGTCACCTTCTATTAACTGTGGTGCAATTGTGCAGACAACAGCCTGGTTCACAGGCTCCACCATCATCTGCTCGTGAGCGGAGTGGTGGCCCAAGCAGATGGCAATGGCGGCGCGGAGAGGGGGACAGTGACAGCAATCGTGGACGAGAAGGGGACAGTGATGGTAACCGCGGGCGAAGGTACCGACCATACTAATGTTTGGCAAGAGTCTCCGTGCTAGTTTGTGGTAAGATGGGGTTCTTGCTGTCCAATACTTCAGTTCTGCTGAAGAAGAAAGGAGGATTAGGAATCTCTTTGCCATTCTTTCCTTTTTCTTTTTATCCCCTTTTTTAAAAATCTTTCCTGTAACTGTAACCTCATGCCAATGGGATGTAGAAACTCAAGATGAATTTTCACCCTTTTGTCACTGTTCTGATGTAATTGTCAGGGTGTTCCTGTCTCGCTTGCATTATTACCATGGTAAGGTTGTTGTACTGGATTTACCCATGTTACTGAACTTCCTGTTAGTTGGCATGAGAAATCTGGAGAGTGATCTGGCAGAATACTGTGGAATTATGAGGGTTTGGATGCACGGACTAATTGAATTGGCAAAATGATTAGTCTACTAAACTGGAAATAACCTCTACCTAATTGTGATATCCGTCCCCGGCATTCTCATCAGCTGTCTGGGATCCCAACTCCAATTAGGTAGGTGACTTTCCATTTGGGACTTGAAACGAAACAAAAATAGCTGCAGTTTAAGATCTACTTACCCCCATTATAATTGTATTGAATATATGAAAACGTAATTGATTTTTAGATTTGATAATTGGTTTTCTAGAAACAAGAGAGACCTTTGCCTTTGGATCTGGATCATCTTTTAATGATTTAAAACATTAATGTGGTGGACCTCCATTGGATTTGAGGTAGCCAAAAGAATAAAAACCTTTAGATTGGAATATTTTCAATCCTTGGATGGTTTGACTTTTGTACCCTTCATGTGGATGGTCTCCTTAGAAGACTACCCTTTTCCTTGGACCTTTATTCAATGGTTGAAACATTTAAATCCGAGAGTTTTCTGGTCAGTCTCCCATTGATGTTAAGGCGCAGAAGATAGTCTGATTCGTGATGTAACCAAACTGTATCATTTCCCTTCTACCTGTGTTATCAGAGATCTGCTGAGCCCACAGTTTGAACTAGTGTATCTACCTACTTTATTAGAGCGCTGCTAAGCTCACACGGTATACGGGGCTCTCCATCTGATTGCAAGCAGCAGGTTCCAAGCTGTCCATCAGGTGGGTCCAACCGTTGAGATGCTCTGGCCCAAAACTCAGGCTGGTCCGGCGTGCGGCGTTAAGTGGATCTGACGTCCCTTGTTTCCACGTGTGAGGTGAGTGCACTTGACATTTGTAAGGAGTGACATGTGGGCCATGAATCATTCAAACACAAGGATCATCTTAGACTTGAATGGTCCAAAATCCACCCTTTTTTTTATTAGCTGAAAAGTGACTAGTCAAAAGGTAATTTGTCTGATGCCAATGTCTCTTCTTTTGACTTTAGGTGAAGATGGATCAGAATCCTCTACAACCCCATAAGGCACCCAAGCTCTGTGGGGTCCACATGTTGGCTATGTAACTCTACTCCGTCCATCAGGCTCCATCCTCCGTTCCAGGGCGTGGGGAAAAAAAAAAAAAAAAAAAAACATAGCAGCCAGATCCACATCTCAGGTGAGCTACACAATACAGGGAACAATGTGGATGGAATGCGAATCATAGGCTGATGTGTGGGGCCACCACGCTGTATTTTTTTCATCAAACATTGATCAGGCGTGACTTACCACAGGAAGTGAAAGATATAAAAATCAGGCTAATCCAAAAATCAGGTGGGCCACACCACATGAACTCGAGGTTTCAGGAGCAATTTTATATTGTGCCCATTGACGTTGCCAATTGGAGTTCGTTTTATGGTGCTGATCTTTTTATCTACGGTTCAAATAAGATTTCTCACCTGAGTAAGGGGGGTGGCTTCACTTATCTTGTTGGGTGTTTTGTCCACCTGTGTAAAACAGGTGTTATAGACAATTCCGGTTCGGAAGAACCTGCCCTTCTCTGCTACATTTGCTAGTGACCCAAAATCCCAAGCTCTGTTTTTTTATTCATGGACTTTGGGGCCTCGTGGAATTGAAATCCCACCGTCCATTTTCCATCGAAATGTGGAAATCAGTTTCCACACCGCCAGTTGCCTTGACACTTCCAAACGGTCCCTTAACTTGTACACATTTCAAGGTTCACATGCTCACCAATGTATGTGAGTTTTGCTAAACCCTCACACGTGTACAAGTCAGCTAATGAACACGCAACCGCATGTGACAGCCTGGTGGAAAGTTGCAATATACTAGTCATCATCCATCAAGGGTACCACCTGTTGAAAAATATTGATTTTAATAAAATATATTTTAATAATAAAAATAATATATAATATATATTATTTGTTTGGAAAAAAACACCGTTCTATGGGATTTTTGGAATAGTCCCACATGGGAAAGGGAAGAGAAAAATCTGTGGTTTAAATGATAATAGTGAAATATTATAATATTTACCTACCTAGTCCGTGGACTATGGACCTTGCATTGTTCCAGTTACGCACTGGAACACCAGCACTCGGTCTCGGGCTCGGTGCGAGGGTGTGGGCATGTGAGGCAGTGTAGCTGTAGAGGCGCTAGTGTCACAGAGGGTCACTCCCTTCACGAATCGGAGCAAGACATGTGCGAGTCGCGGTGCGACTAAGCGGCTAAGGCGGATGGCTGGATAAAGGGAACTAGAGGACTGAATGAGAGTCCTCCAGTATATATAGATAGAGCTGAAAAAAGAGCTGTTGCAGCAGATCTGTAACAGTTATGCTATTAGTGCAGGGTCCAGCAGTAACTGCTGCATGGCTAGCCCAACAGTTAGAAAACGGCTAGCTGTTGTCTCACAACAGTCAGCATGCAGCAGCTTAATGGCCCATTCACAACAGTCAGAAAATAGCCATAAAACGGCTAGTTTTCTCCAACAGCTAGAAAACGATCATGGGATTTATTTCCCTGGACCAGAACCCCCAGCTACCGTAGCCTATAAAAGAAGGGTCAGGATGAGTTTCCAAATAATCTCAACCCACTCCAGCAAACCAATACGAATTGAGACAGCCAGCCCCTCTCCACTCATATACTTTAGTGCTTCCAGCAACATAGTAAGGCTTGAACTTTAGCTTGAAGAATAGACCAGCGGTGTGGTCTAGGACGATTCAACTGAACCAGTGACTAAAGATTTGAACTGACAAGTGTAGTGGTCGAAATCACTTTTCTCTTCCTTTCTTCTTCTTTTGAGATTTTTCTATTATATTGTAATACTGCCAGAAATTGTGTAAAAGAGTTCCATTTGGTGGGCCTTCGTATTTGTTGAACGCAAACCCACACCAGGCTTGTCGTATCCTAGAAGCAATTTGCCTGTAACCTATCAGCATACTCAATTCATTTGAGTAGGGGCAAATAACGCTTTAAGGACAGCGTTTCAGACGTGCTTCAGCCTGTCTTTATTCAAGTTAATTTTATTTTTTTCGGTTTCCATATTATACAGAAATTATATTAATCTGTATAATTTTCAACAATCTTAAAGCGTTATTTTGATGGAAGTCGACAGTATTTCATCCATCAAGCTGATGAATCAGGACTTGATACGATTTGATCAGTTCGATGGAACCAATTTTACAAGATGGCAAGACAAGCTGAAATTTCTCCTCACGGTGCTAAAGATCTACAATATTTTAGATCCTAATTTGCAAGCGCTATCTGAAGTAACCGACAAAGACAAACCTGAACAGGTGGCAGCCCGCACCAAACGAGCCGAAGACAAACTATTGTGTCGAGGACACATTCTTAACGCACTCTCCGACCGACTGTATGATCTGTACCAACAGAAGTCATCAGCAAAGGAGATCTGGACCGCTCTGGAATTCAAATACAAGGCTGAAGAAGAAGGTACCAACAAGTTTCTCATCGCCAGGTATTTTGACTTCAACATGGTAGATAACAAACCGTTGTTGTCCCAAATCCAAGAACTACAGCTAATAGTAAATAAAATCAAAGTCATAAAAATTGATCTTCCCGAATCATTCCAAGTCGGGGCTATAATCATCAAATTGCCACCGACGTGGAAAGACTATAGAAAGAAGTTGCTGTATAAAACTGAGGACTACACACTGGAACAAATGTAGAAACACCTCAGAATTGAGGAAGAATCCCGTAACTGCGACAGAAAAAATGATAATGGGAATGCCTCGTCCAAGGTTCATGCAGTAGAGAACACTAATAACAAACATCCCGAGAAGGACGAATCCCTGAAACCCAATAAAGGAAAATTCAAGAAAAACGCCCAAAAGAAGAATGGAAAGTTCAAAGGCCCATGCCATGTTTGTGGGAAAACTGGGCATTATGCTCGAGTATGCCGATATCTCAAATCTAAAAAAAGAGGCAAGTACAGTAAAAGAAGGCGATATTGTGGCTATAATCACTAAAGTGAATACCATCCAAGGCAAAGTTTTAGGTTGGTGGTATAATACTGCCGCTATAGTACATGTGTGCTACGACAAATCAGCCTTCAAAACCTATGAGGAATTGACCAATGGTCAAGAAGTTCAAATGGGTAATGAAGTCCGATCGAAGGTCGTCGACAAAGGAACTGTCGAACTGATATTCACCTCTGGGAAGAAAGTGATTCTGACTAATGTATTGCACGTCCTAGACATGAGGCAAAACTTAGTTTTTGGGGATCTATCGGGTAAACTAGGCATAAGGGTGGTGTATGAGTCAGGTAAATTGATTATGTCCAAAAATGAGAATTTTATCGGAAAGGGATATGCTTGTAACGGGATGGTCAAGTTTTCTCTGAATGAAAGTAGCACTTCTGCGTATATGGTTGAATCCGCTGGACTGTGGCATGATAGGCTAGCCCATATAAGGTATAATACCTTGAAGTTCATGGCTAAGAATGGTTTAATCTCATACACAGATAATGAAACCGATAAATGTGAAATGTGCATACAATCCAAAATGAAGAAGAAACATTTTCCAAGTGTTGAAAGATCGTCTCAAGTATTGGATCTTGTGCACAGTGATATCTGTGAGTTAAACGGCATTCTTACTCGTAGAGGTAAACGGTACTTCATAACTTTTATAGATTATTGCTCTAGATATGTGTATGTGTATCTATTAAAGAGCAAAGACGAAGTATTGAACATGTTTAAGATATATAAAGCAGAAGTAGAGAATCAACTAAATAAGAAGATAAAAATTCTCCGAGAATATTTCTCCAATGAATTCAATAACTTCTGTGAAGAACATGGACTGATACATCAATGTACAGCACGATACACACCTCAACAAAACAGAATATCTGAAAGGAAGAATAGAACATTAGTAGAAATGATCAACACAATGCTGATAAGAGCAAAGTTGCCACTAAGTCTATGGGGTGAGGCACTGCTTGCAGCGTGCCATATACTAAATAGAATTCCGTCTAAAAAATATAAAATATCTCCATATGAAACATGGAGGGGTAGAAAACCTAACCTAGGATATCTAAAAGTGTGGGAGTATCTTACATATTGCAGAACCCCTGATCCAAAAAGAATTAAGTTAGGATCAAGAGCTATTAAGTGCGACTTCGTAGGGTATGCACAAAGTAGTAAAGCTTATAAACTTTTAGATATAGAGTCTAATACAATAATAGAATCAAGAGACGTTGAGTTCTTTAAGAACTCACTGTCCTTGGAGTCAAAGGATAATGATATCCAAACTCCTAATAGAGAACTAGATAGCACAGCTCCATAAATAGTGGAAGCTCCTATTGAACCTCGTAAAAGTCAAAGGACAAGAATAGAGAAGAGTCTAGGAGGTAACTACATAAACTCGCAACACATCATTTTCCATCTTATAGAAGGAGATAGAGAAAATGTTATAAGAAAAATTGTAACGCCCCGACTTTTCGGAACCCGAGTACATGACCCGTTTCCCAAAAACCCGAGTGTTAACCTTAAAGGATGGTCATATATATATATATATATATATATATATATATATATATATATATATATATATATATATATATATATATATATATATATATATATCTTCTTTTATCAAAGTAAGCAGATGAGCGTAGAATGAACAAGTAAGCATAAGGGAAAATTTCATTATCATTTAGAATATACAAAAGAGTGTCCATAATGACTTATACAACCCAATGTCTCTGAATTTAACAAGTACAAGATTTACAAGAATTTAAGGCATGAAGAATAGTAGAAATCATATAATTAAAAGCCGCCAGATCATGCAGCTCTTCCAGGAAAATATAGTCATGCATCCTTGGCGCTCGTATCCTGCTCCTCATCAAATCTGAACATGCATATCACTAAAGCCACCTATACTACCTGTACGGTTGTATATTTGATAGATGAGTGGCCAACTCAGTGTGAATTTTCCTCAAGATTACACACCGCCGCATTAAGTAAGAAATAATATAAAACATCCAGACAACCAAAATAGAGTAAATGCAGTCTTATTAGATGCATGGATACATGAATGCAATCATCGCTCCGGGGATGCTCATCCGTGCGGACAGTAGGCCGTCACCCATGCAATCATCGAACATGGGAAACATCATCCAGTCGGAACAAGACGTGCCATGTATGCATGATTAGCCAAGTCATTATTAGTCCATTTATAACCAGCCAATTTAGATAAGCTCAAAGGTCACTACGGGGAGCACATGGCCCAGTGTAGGCCGACAGCTCGGGCATAGGTCCCATACCACCATCCCCGGCTCATGAGATTACCATCTTAGGATGTTTAATGGAAGCCCGTCGACTAGTGGTCAATCATATTACAGTATATGGGGCTTACCATCGCATGGTTGCAAGGTATAAAATATCGAAAATATAGAGAGAAAAACCAGAACAAAGCCTCATAGGGCGATACCAAATAGGCCACATAAGGCGAATATCAAAACCATACGATAAAGACCATCCTTAAAAACCATTGGGCACAACAACCCTGGATAGTAGGCAAACATCAATGATCCATCTAGACCACCACTCAATAACCACCAAGTCGAAGGTCCATTGTGATCACAACTAGTAAAGTTACATCCCAAGTATGGGTGTACATTCATATGTGAAAATTTCCCACTAATGTACCAGTTTAAGTTCCGTAAGCAATCTACAAATAATCCACAAGCATGAACAATTATATAGGATAATCATAAAGCATGTAATACAACAATTCAATTTTCACCAACTAACACATGTGATTATAAAGGGAGATATCAATTATGAATTTAAATAAAAACTATGACTTAAGCTAATGAGAAGATGGAAAGCTCAAGGGGAAGAATCATCGCCATATAGTTTGATTGCCTATCAGCATGGCTAGGGGACGTGTGGTCCCTTATAATCGAGTCCTATCACGAATTATGAAATTGTATGGTTAGATCAAGTTCTACATACTATCTATGGTTAAGATTATAACCTAGGGTTTAGATTACTCATTTTTTTAGGGTTTTGATGTGAGGTTGGGGTTTTTATCTTAAGGTTTAGTCTTCAATTTATATTCTAGGATTTGGACTCTACTTGGTGTATTAGTTAAAACTAAATCTTAATAATTACGAGAATACTATTAGCATTAACGTTACAACTTATGTTAGCTAATATGTTAATAATGATAGTTCATAAGTTCGTATTTAAATATACCGACATTAGATTTTTACACCTAGATCCGAACCCTATTGTGTGGCCATTAACGATATTATTAAAGGGAATAATGAATTAATAGAAATAATCAAATAGATTAGTTATAAATTTTTAGGAATTTAAACAATGGCTACTACCATATTAAATTATTTAACAACAACCCATGATGAATAATAGTGCTAAAAATTCCAAACAATTATCAATATTAACAATATTCCTAATATTAGCTAGCACAACACTAATACTCATTTTGGTGAAATAAATAGTATACTCTAACGTCAATATTAATGTTTTATGAATGGAAAAATAAAATACTAATATTTTGATAATGATAATTCTTATATGTATTAACCATTATCAGTATGGATCATTTGCCAATGGTTATTTACATCTAAATTTAATAATTCTAAAAGAAAAGAAAAATGATAGTAATAATAAAAATGATAATTGAAATAATTTCAATTTAAAAAGAAAATGCGGGCTCACCTTAAGATGTGGTCTATCGAGCGCGACCCGAACTCAACTGGACTCGGTCCCAACCGAGTTGATTCAGTCGCCCCATTATTCTCTCTCCCATCTCCCTTTCCTTCCTTCTCTTCTCTCTCTCACTTTCTTCTTTAACTCGGGCCCAAGCACCAGCAGGGTTGTTGGACCAACACCCACAAGAAACTGCACAATGGCTCGCATTGAATTCTATGGCCCACTAGATAACTAGATTGGCCTAGTTTACAGACCGACAGGTTTACAAAGGTCGAGCCCCCCACCTGATGAGCAGCTTGACCTCACATACAAGGACCACGTTGGCAAATGCAAGCCACCAGATTCGTTGATTTCATTTGGTTAATGCAGTACATAAAGGAAACCTATTTTGCTCTTGCTAGAAATCAAACACCACCTAGCAGATAAAGACTCCTGGTCTTTTATGAACTTCCGGCCATAGCTTGATGAAACCAGTTCCATGTTAAGTTCATTCAACAACCTGATTTGTCATCAACAAGGAGTCTATGCTCAACTCCATTTACCTTAGTGTAATTACAGCCAGGAACTGTCACCACTCTCTCCTCCACTCTTTTTTTTCTCTCTTTCTTAAGCCTGTCTAATGGTCCAACAGGGCCCAGACTCGGCTTGGACTCGGACCAAACTCGGGCCAGCAGGTTTAGTGACTCTGGCCAGCTCAGTTCGAGCTGGAGCAGCAACACACCTACTCTTTTTCTTCTCTTCTTCATTTTTCCTCCATGTTTCTTCCTCTTCCTCCTATCTCTCTTCTCTTTCTTCTCTTTTCCTTCTTTTGGTCTCCCAGCACCCTGAAACAGGCTCAGCTCAGCAATGAGTCGGATCAGCACCGACGAACTAGTGTGGTGCATAATAGCTCGAGTCGAGCTCACCTTCTCTCTCCGCTTCCATTTCTTTCTTCTCCTTCCACCCACCTCCAATCTGAGGTTGAAGCGGCTTGGAGTCGCAGCAACTCGGTGAGTCGAAACAGTGGTCGTGCATGGAGTTTTGGTGAGGAAGATGACTGGCCATTAATGGCGAATTCCACTACCAAGTAGGTTCCTTCGAAACGAGCATGCTGGAGGGTCTGAATCATTGTTGTGAAGCTTATGGATGCTTCAAATCGAAGCTTCACGAACGTTTGGTTGGTGGTTTTGAAGGAAGAAGAAAACGGCTGGGGAGAGTTGTTTTTCGGCTGATCTTTCTCCCTCTCTCTATTTGTATCTGAAACTTAGCTTTGGAGGGCTAGGATCAGTTTAGAATGGACGGTCGGGATTGGCGGATTGGACCTCACGTGGATCGCCAACGTGGAGCGGAAGCAGTTTACATTTTTTGGGACTATTTTGCGCCGATTCCCGTGTGCACACCCGTGTGTAATATCAAGTGACCCAAATATGGTTTTGGTCCTCACTTCCCACTCAACGAGATGGACGGATCAGATCGGTCTTCTAATCACAGGTGGTGGGCCATAGATCAAAACAGGGGGAGCCTGTCCGTCCGCTGTCGCAAACCGAAGAGAGAGAGAGAGAACCTCTCTTTTATGGAAAGGGCGGGTCAGCCCGCTTTGACCAGTTTGTCCGGATTGGTGCACAGCGAGTGCACCATTCCTAGTGCACAAGCAACACATTTGTGGAGCCCACCGTGATGTTTGTGGGAATCCACTCCATCCATTCCCTTTATAGGCCTCACTAAAGGCCTCCGACCGAAGATCGGTCAGACCCAAGTCCAGGTGGGCCCCACGACTTACTTCAGGTCTCGTTTATGGATTTTCCGCTGATTCGTTGGTCGGATCAGCCCGAAATTGAACATCAACGGCTAAAATGGCCTAAGGGACTATTTAGGCTAAGACTCAATAGTTAGATTATGGAATTATGGCCTGTTCTGATTTCTATAACACTAAATATTATGTTATACTAACTTTAATATTATTATTATTATTATTATCATATTTTCTATTATTATTTCCCCCACGTATGCATGCATTTTAGTCATGTTGTGGGTCCCACTTATGATTTTATATTATTATTATCATTTATATAATTTGTCATATTTAATTTATATTTTCACAGATTGTTAATATGCATAGAATGTATGAATGTAAGTAAGCAAAGCTTATTATATATTATTTGTGTATCATTTGTATGGTGATACGTGTGCTATGTTTTAAATCATATACAAGTTGTTAAATTTCTTGAAATATGTCATCCACTATAAATCTTTCTAGTATATTTTATTTTTATATATTATAAATCCTATAATTTGTAATTTATATTTATGATGTTGTAAGTGCATACACATAGTATGGATTATGATTACATATCAATATGAAAATCTTCAATCTTACAAGTATATATAAATAACCTTCCATAGTGTATATGTTTATGTTGTATTATTTTTGTATTTATATTACATTAGGTTACCTAGTAACACCCGAGTACTGGAAAATACGGGGTGTTACAATCTACCCCCCTTAAAGAGAATTTCGTCCCCGAAATTCAGTACTTCTACTGTAGATATGACTCATGACAATCTAATTTACAATGCTCCTAAGCATTTACTAATTTTCTTTTAGTGGTTGTGTGTTTGTACAATCGTATACGAGTAATTATGAAAACTAGGGTTATTATAAAAATACCTATAGTGATGACTATAGAAGATGATCCTAAAACATATAAAGAGGCCGTATCCTCTAGAGACTCAGCTTTCTGGAAAGAATATATAAACGAGAAAATGAAATCCATACTATCAAATCAAACATGGGAAGTAGTTAACTTACCTCCAGGTTCTAGACCCATAGGTTGCAAGTGGGTATTTAGAAAGAAATATCACACTGATGAGACTATCCAAACCTTTAAAGCTCGACTAGTAGCTTAGGGTTGTAGGCAAAAAGAAGGGATAGATTACTTTGACACATACTCTCCTATAGCTAGGATAACATCCATTAGGATATTATTTGTGCTAACTTCCATACATCATCTTCACATCTACCAAATGGATGTAAAGACCGCATTCCTAAATGTTGACCACAATGAGGAGGTATACATGGAACAACCTAAAGGTTTCGTTCTACCAGGAAATGAAAATAAAGTATATAGATTAGTCAAATCTTTGTATGGATTAAAACAAGCACTAAAATAATGGCATGAGAAGTTTGATTCCAAAATACTATCTCATGGTTTCATGCATAATGTAGCTGACAAATGCATATATTTTAAAATAGATGGTAGTTGTATCATTATTATTTGTCTATATGTTGATGACATGTTAATAATAAGTAATAAGATGGAAGGTGTGACTGAAAAAAAGAGGTTTTTATCTTTTGTATTTAAAATGAAAGATCTTAGACAAGTTGATACCATCCTAGGTATCAAAGTTAAAAAATATTGTGGGGGTTATGCTTTGTGTCGATCTCATTATATTGAGAAGATACTAAACAAGTTTAACCATCTAAATATAAAACAAACAAAAACCTTATTTGATCCAAGTATCAAGCTAAAAGAAAATACCGGAAGAACAGTTGCACAATTAGAATATGCGAGCGCTATAGGGAGTCTTATGTTTGCTATGCAATGCACTAGACCTGATATCGCATATGCTGTGAGTAAACTTAGCAGGTTTACTAGTAACCCCAGTATTAAACACTGGAATGCAATCAGTAGAGTCATTGGTTACTTAAAAGCAACCAAAAACTTAGGACTATTTTATTCAGAGTTTCCTGCCGTATTGGAAGGATATACCGATGCGAGCTGGATATCGAGTGCAGGGGACAACAAGTCTACTACAGGGTGGGTATTCACCCTAGGAGGTGCTGCTGTATCTTGGGGATCCAAGAAACAGACTTGCATAACGCACTCGACTATGGAATCTGAATTCATAGCCCTGGCTGCAACAGGCAAAGAAGCTGAGTGGCTAAGGGATCTTCTATTAGAAATCTCTTTCTGTGTAAAGCCTATATCGGCTGTATCACTACATTGTGATAGTGAAGCCACATTAGCTAGAGCCTATAACGGTACATATAATAGTAAGTCTAAACATATTAGTCTTCGACATGATTATGTCAGATAATTGATTCGAGATGGAATCATTACTATTTCCTATTTGAATCAAGCAATAACCTGACAGATCCTTTCACTAAACCTCTACCGAGAGAGGTAGTAAAGGCTACATCTAGAGGGATGGGGTTGAAACTCTTCAACCATAGTTTCACCAGTGATGGTAACCCAACCTAAAGTCAGAAAATCTCTAATTTTGAGTTTAATGGGTAAGAACAAGTCACTAATATGTGGAAAGTTTTTCAGTACTAAATTATAAAACCTCATCCATAATAGATAAGTGTTGAGTGTTACGAAAGAAGGTTGAGTCTTAGAACTCTTAATGAAATCCGATCTATAAGACAAGTGTCTTATAGTAATGGAGACACTGGAAGGATTTCACCTATATGAACGTAGAGATGGTGCAGTCTCTCATGAGAGTTAAGAGTTTCTCTCGGGATCGTTCACGAAGTAAGATAAGCACATGGCCATTAAATGTGCTGAGCAAGATCGTACAAATACATAGCGAATATGTGTGTGGTTTCTCCGACTCTGTTATCTAGGAATAACTGGTTCGACGCTGCAGCTACCAATCATTTCTACAGAGCTTTGAGATACTTACATTAAGGAAAGATTAAAATCGAAAGATATCTTTCTTTATGCATATAAGCTGATTATTCTGGCAGAATTGTTTAACCGAGAAAATATATTTTTAAAAATCAAGTGGGGGATTGTTGAAAAATATTGATTTTAATAATAAAAATAATATATAATATATATTATTTGTTTGGAAAAAAACACCATTTTGTGGGATTTTTGGAATAGTCCCACATGGGAAAGGGAAGAGAAAAATCTGTTGTTTAAATGATAATAGTGGAGTATTATAATATTTACCTATCTAGTCTGTGAACTATAGACCTTGCGTGTTCCAGTACGTAACACTGGAACACCCGCGCTCGCGCTCAGTCTCGGTCTCGGGCTCAGTGCGAGGGCGTGGGCATGTGAGGCAGTGTGGCTGAAGAGGCGCTAGTGGCGCACTTCGCACGTGCGCATCGTGTCGCAAAGGGTCGCTCCCTTCGTGAACCGGAGCGAGACGTGTGCGAGTCGCGGTGCGACTAAGTGGCTAATGCGGATGGCTGGATGAAGGGAACTAGAGGACTGAATGAGAGTCCTCTAGTATATATAGAGAGAGCTGAAAAAAGAGCTGTTGCAGCAGATCTGTAACAGCTATGCTATTAGTGCAGGGTCCAGCAGTAACTGCTGCATGGCTAGCCTAATAGCTAGAAAATGGCTAGCTGTTGTCTCACAACAGTCAACATGTAGCAGCTTAATGGCCCATGCACAACAGTCAGAAAATGGCCATAAAACGACTAGTTTTCTCCAATAGCTAGAAAACGGTCATGGGATTTATTTCCCTGGACCATAACCCCCAGCTACCATAGCCTATAAAAGAAGGGCCTGGATGGGTTTCCAAACAATCTCAACCCACTCCAGCAAACCAATACGAATTGAGACAGCCAGCCCCTCTCCACTCATATACTCTAGTGCTTTCAGCAACATAGGAAGGCTTGAACTTTAGCTTGAAGAATAGACCAGCGGTGTGGTCTAGGACGGTTCAACTGAACCAGTGGCTAAAGATTTGAACTGACCAGTGTAGTGATCGAAATCACTTTTTCTCTTCCTTTCTTCTTCTTTTGAGATTTTTCTATTATATTGTAATACTGCCAGAAATTGTGTAAAAGAGTTCCATTTGGTGGGCCTTCGTGTTTGCTGAACGAAGACCTACACCAGGCTTGTCGTATCCTAGAAGCAATTTGCCTGTAACCTATCAGCATACTCAATTCATTTGAGTAGGAGCAAATAACGCTTTAAGGACAGCGTTTCAGACGTGCTTCAGCCTGTCCATATTTCAGATTAGTTTTGCATTTTTCAGATTCCATATTTTACAGAAAAAATATTATTCTGTAAATTCACAACACCACCATGTGGATTCCTCATGCCAAGAGTTAGGTTGAACCGATAGTCAGCTGGCCCACAATTAATTGAACAGATGTAGGGTTGCAGAAAAATTAATGAAAATAAGATTAATTGAAGTTTTCAAACCTGCCAACTTTTTTTTAATATAATGACACACCAACCAGATGGACAACCATTATCTTTGGGCAGCAACCCTTAACTCGGTAAGGCTCACCTAATGGCTGGTACGCTCTCAAACGTTATGACTTGTGCAGTCATGGCCCTAACAAAGCTCTATATATACCCGCAGTCTATCCCCTCTTTGTTTGAGATGCTTTAGTAGTGACCCAACATTGATTTTTTAGGGCTTTGATGGTGGGGTGGCTCCACATTGACCATCAAGAGCCCCAAGCTGTGGCTTCACGCTGGATTGTGGCTTAATTTAAAGATTATTTTCCCTTATCTTATAATTATGTCTATCTTCTTTGATTTTTAGTATTGAGTTTAGTCCTACGTTGAAAAGGAAATGTAATAATTAAGCATTTATATTAGAACTTTTAGTTAATCTTTTGTATTATAAACCAATGGTATGATATGAGCTCAACCTCATACACGCATGCGGGTTGCGATCGTAATCATGGTGCAGTGTATCCTTGATTCAAATTATTTTATTTTTCTTTATATTAATAACATCTCGTGTATGAGTAAATAGAAAGAGAGCCGTCATGCACTAACATAATAGTAAACAAGTGCTGACATATCATTATTACACCGCGCTCATGCATCTCGAGCCTAATGATTCAATTATTTTCTTTATAAATGCTTCTTGTCCTTTTATTCCAACAATAGAAAATTTTATCATCATTTTCTCATTTTGTTTTTATCTACTTTTGTAATGTCATGTGCATGAATGCATGGGAAGAGAGTTGTCATGCACTGACACAATAATAAATAAACCAACATACACCAACATGTCATTATTGCACTGTCTACATGCATTTCAAGGCCAACGGTTCAATTATTATTTTTTTTATAAAAGTTTCTCATCCCTCTGTTCTAGCAAATAAAAATTTCATCTTCCCCTTCTCTTCTCTATTTTTCTTCGAGTTTTTCCTCTTCAAAACTAAGGCAAACCAACAAAAGTAAGCTTGAGTTCGTGAAGGTAAGATCGTGAGTGCACCTAATCAAAGTCACTCATCTTAGAGGAGAATTATTGTATTCTGTTGGAACCTAGTATATTGAGAATCTTCCTTTGAGGGGATTGTAAATTTGTTTTTAAGACAACCACTGTAACACGCCTCATCTCTTTAGATAATTTCTTTATCATTTTGTATGATATTTGGATTTTCTACTTTATATCTTAAATAGAATTGCCCTGAAACAATAAGCATATTCAAGTTCTTAAACCACCATAATATTTTTGCTTAATCAATGATTTAGATACTTTGAAGACGAAGGACTAAATATTAGAATTTATATGCATCATTTGCATTTTACTACTTTATATTATGTAGTAGATTAGTTCTCTTTTATTTTTACATTTTAATCAATAACTTTTTTTTCCCTCCAAACAATATAATCAAGAACGTACTAGTGTCAAACCACAACCTAAAATGTATTTGTTCCCAAACTTAAAACGGGGCATATTTGAGTGCATATTCAAGTCACGGAGGTAATAATCAAACCAACATAAACTCTTGTTAATAACAGAGGTTACACACAATAGCCTCAAACCCATTCTTATATTGTAAGACTGTGTTTTACTCAGTACCATGTGGAGGTTAGATTGAAAATCCTTAATGAAATTTATAGCTTTTATAGTGAGATGTATAACTACATAGCATCCTTGATGGATTTCACCAATATAAGTATGGAAGTTGGACTCCTTCCTATGAAGCCTGGTTGTTATCTAGAGTGTTTATTAAAAGAGGATTAGCATTGTTTTGTGATCCTAAAATTTGAAAATTATGTGTGAAGAATTTAAACACTTATAAAAGGTCTTTAGTTTAATACCGAGTCACTAAAGATCTTAAAAGTCTAAAATATTTCGCTAAATAAATGTTCAAGTTGTAAGATACTTAATTTAAGCATACTTTTAACTCAATTTATTATTATTATTATTTTCGAAACAAGGAAGGGATTATTGTATTTGTTTAAAGATATTACCTCTTGGAGACATAGTTTTTCATGTATGAGGGGTTTGTACTTTTGTTCTTTGTAAGTGAATACCATTGCTGTCATAGTGTCCCACATGAAATTGGAAAGAGAAAAGTTTAGTGGAGTTTGATGTGTAAGGGTAGACCATGCAAAACGGACCTTCCACTTGGAAATCACAGGCAAGTAACAACAGTAAAACCCTCAAGTGGCACCCAAGCTAGCTCTAAAACGAGGCATGGGTTCGAACGCACCCTGACTTAGCCTTTGAATCTGGGACATCTTACAATGAGCCAAACCATTTATAAGATGGACGGTCACCATGAGCTTATAAATAAAATTTCTTTAATTGAATCATCTTAACCTTTGATATTTTGGGCTCTTTCCATTTGAATATGGACGGTCAACATGAGCTCGTGCTCTGTATAATCAACGGGCTAAAATACTCAACCTGAGAGATTTTACGGATCCCCATCACATAAACGGTTCGAGAATTTGAAAAGGGTGCAAATCCAACGGCTGTAAGTCTCGACGTATTGTACTGTAATAATTCAGATGTATTCGAGCAAGCCTCGGGAGCGAGAAAATGGAGGACGCAGATTGCGTCCTACCCCCGCCCGGATGGTAATCCGTCCGGGCAGGGCTCTGTGGGGCCCATCGTGTTGTAAATGTTTTATCCACGCCGTTAAATGCTTTTTTTTCAATAATTTTAATATATGAACCAAAAAATGAGGCAGGTCCAAGGCTTAAGTGGACCACAAAGTAGGGATTGTACTTCCACCATTAAAAACTTCTCGGGAGCTGGAGAAGTTTTGGATCAAGCTGATATTTGTGTTTTCACTTCATCCACGTCGAAATGACCTTATGAATAGGTTGTATGGTAAAAAAACATCATGTTAGCCCTTAGAAAGGTTTCAACGGTGGGTGTCATTATCAGTACAGCTTCCTTTGGTGTGGTCCACTTAAGCCTTGGACCTGCCTCATTTTTTGGTCTACATATTGAAATTATTGACAAAAAACATTTAACGGCGTGGATAAAACACTTACAACACGGTGGCCCCACAGAGCCCTGCCCGGGCGAGGGTAGGACGCAATCCGCGTCCGAAAAGGGAATGGCTACTCTCAATTTGCGAACCTACTCTCCACGTAATGATGTTCCGGGCGTTGCCCCAACCACGGTCTTGTATGAAAGCTAAGCCTATCCACTCATCATTCAATCTACACCATTGGTCACTCTTGGTACGCGTGTGATCAACGAGTCAGTTTCGATTTCAGCCCACCACGTTCATCATCGGCCCGGCCTAATGAGTGGCCTGGATGCGCTTGTGTGCTACATTGGCAGTTTGGCACCCGAAACTCGGTATTGCTGTTTGGGAATTTGGAATTAGCCACTTCAAGAAGAGACACGATCGGATTCAGCCGCTGTATCCCCCCAAAATCTCACATCACATATGTAGAATATCATGTCCGTACAAAAGATGGATGACACCATATTGATTATCTGTATGAAAATCAAACCGACCATTCATTGTTGGGCCACACCACGACTCCAACTTATAGCATTGGTTGTTTACTGATATTGATGTTGTGTTCCGTTCTATCTGTAGATAGTCCTGATTTTCATAAAATATAATCATCACGGTGTGGCCCACATTTTTTACGGATAGGATATTCTACATATATGATACATTGGTGAAAAAAAAATTAAAAAATGGCTGTACTTTAACTTATGATACAACGGCTGCATTTGATCATTTCCCAGTAAAAAAGTATGCCAGTCAAAGTGTGAGAACTTCGGCTCACGTCATTCAAGTTAAAATGTCCAAACTGGGGGCCACATTTTCAGATAGGGCATATTCCCAAAATCAGATCAAATGGATGATCCTAACCCTATGCTAACTCAACGTGGTTGAGTTTAAACCATTGAGTATCTTTCATCTTAGCCATCGATCTGAGTGCCATGGATAAGGCAGTGTACAATGTGCCCCACTAAATGAAAGGCTTGGATTGAGTTAAAATGTTTTCCAGGTATACGATGGCTAGGGGTGTACATCGAGTCAAACTGACTCGAGCTGGCCTCAGCTCGGCTCGGCTCGGCCCGTATCTCCAGCTCAACTCAACTTGGTCAACATTCGGACTAGTTCAAGAACTTTCGAGCTAGGTTCGAGCTTTTGAGTTGAATTCGAGTTTGATTCGAATATGAAAATAGGGTTCAATTTGAGTGATTACAGGTGGGCAAGGTAGGCGGCGGGCGGACTATCGAGTGGTTGCTGCTAATCGGGCAGCGACGGCGGACGAGCAGAGAGAGGCGGAGGGCCTCTGCTGGTCAGGTGGTGAGACAAGACAGAGAGAGAGAGAGAGAGAGAGAGAGAGAGAGAGAGAGAGAGAGAGAGCACACTTGGGTTGCTGGTCAAGCGAGATGAGCACAGGTAGCTGCTGCGGGGCGAGCTGGTCGGACGAGAGCAGAGAGAGAGGGAGGGAAGGAGCCGATCGCTGGTCTGATCTCGAGGAAGGCAGAGAGCTGAGCTGACCGCTGGTTGGACGAGAGCAGAGAGTGAGGGAGGCAGGCAGGTCGCTAGTTGGACGAGAGCAGGGCAAGGAGTTGGTCGCTAGTCGGACAAGAGCAGAGAAAGAGGGCAGCGGGGAGCTGGTCGTGATCGGTGGATTCTAATTTTCAAATAAATTAGAAAAATACAAAGAGAGAAATGGCTAGAATTTTTTTAAGTTTTTATACCTGCCTAATCGAGTCGATCCGAGCCGAACCGGTTCAAGTTACGTATCGTTCTGAGTCGAGTCGAACTAGGGCCAGTTCAAGCTCATTTTCGAACTCTAAAAAACGGCTCGACTCGAATCGAACTCAGCTTCGAAACGAGCGGCTTGAGCCAAGTCGAGCGAGCTAACCAAGCTAGCTCGGTTCGTGTAGTCGATGGCTGCGTGGTAGGGGTGCACACGGTTCGGTTTGGTCCGATTCTGGGGTGAAACCAGAACTGAACCGTTCCTTACGGTTCCAGGATTTTTCGAACCGGAACCGGACCATTAGCACCCTAGAACCTCACCATCTCAATGTGTGGGCCACAGTACATGACAACCTTATGGATAGTGAGCTATGACTAATGCAGCCCATTGCCGCACTACCGGTCTCCTCTTCCAACGGTCGCTTTTGCTTCTTTCTCTGTCTGCTTTGACAATATTCTTACTATTTCCGATCCAAAATGATGAGGCTAGGAGGAGGGTATTGGTGACAACGAGATGAAGGTGATCAACGCTACGTATGACGGCCCTGGGCTGTCATTGTTGAGCCAAGCACTGACAGCCCAGAGCCACATGAACAGTTCACTGTCAATGGGAGCTAGGAGGAAGAGGTAGATCTTTTTTTTCTTTTCTTGTTTGTAGACCGCAGATTGTTGTCCAACTAAACAAACAGCCAGAAAACACTAGACCACAGATCAATAGGTTTGACCCTACGGTTGAAGACAACCTTTCGGGCTTCTATTCGGGTTACAGGTAGGCCAGGAAAAATCAACGTTTTGAACAGGCCCCAACCCAACCATTGTCCCAGCCTAATTACAGGCCCATTGAAATGATCGACTTGTTTTAGGGTGGAAGAGTTGTTATACAACACTTAGGTCTTATTTGTTAAATCTGAAGCCTGAATCTAAGATCTCAATTTGATGTCAGAAAGCCTGTTTGGTAAACGGTACGGAAAAAACAAGTGTTGAAGTTTGAAAATGAAAATTAAGTATTGAATTTCAAACAACCAGTATATTAACAAATTGCCTAAAATACCTTTGTTAATTTGACACATTTTTATAATCTGGCTCAATTGTATGTTTTATTTTATAATTTAGCTCGTGTTCATTCGTGTTGTGATCCACTTGATGAATAGTTTAGATATTGCATATGGTGTGAAAAAATACATTTATGAAAACAAGCAAAGAGTGCATTGTAATATATAAATCATGAGTTAAATATACAAATAAAATATATTGTAAACTTATTCCACGGTTCAGTTTCAAAGATCGAATCCACGGTTTAGATTCAAAGTTTAGATTCACAATTCAGTTTAGTTCTACATACCTCAAACTAGAACTGAACCGAACTATACGGTTCTTTAATTTTTAAAATCGGAACCGAAACCAATGCAATCTAGAAGGGGACCAAACCGGACCGTTTCGTCAGTTCCGGTCCGGTTCCGGTTCCATGTTCACCCCTACCGTGCATGGTGTACAACTGTACATGGTCATAAACGAGGGATGGAATTATCCGACGCAAACTTACAACCACCTTAATAAAGCACCTCGGAACATGTGCCTTAACATGCTTTTACTTTTGGACGATGGCCTGCACGGGCGCACCATGTTCAAGCGCTAAGCCAAACTCAATGTATATGCTGACGTGGAAAGAATATGTAAAATCTGGAACGTTCATAAAGTGGCCCAACAGTTAGATATTTATTATAGGAATAATAACGAATAATAAAGCTATCCTAATAAATTACTTGATCAAGACATGCACTTTGAATGTTGATATTTCTGTCATTTTTTAAAGCGTCCATTCTTTCGTGACCATTTTATCTCATCTATTAATGTATATAAAATTCGTGAAGTATCCGATGAACGTCTCGGATCCTTCACACATATGTTATGTTGGCACGTGGGTGCGTTTAGCCTAGCGCTTGAAGATGGGACATTATGCAATCAGCATAAGTAGTGGGAAAGCTAGCCCTTCTGTAAAACTCACTCCAAAACAGTCCGCATCACCCACTACAGCCTTTGCTTAGAAACTTGCTTACATCCTACCAACCCAAAGCAGGAATTGCAGGATCCCAAACCCGAGTCCTGGTAAAGAGTACGCGGCTTTTCAATTCTGAAAAGTGGGGCCGATGGTTCGGTAATCTAGACCGTTGGTCTATTGATTTCCATCATGGATGGACCAATTAAGGTATTAACATTTCAATTTGTCTTAGAAAGAGACGGTTAAGAACGTAAATATAGAAAAGGTCCACAATTAAACCCAATATTCAAAGCTGTAATTTCCGATATTGAATTTATTTTTTTATATAATTTCGATCAATCGGTCTTAAACAACATACCATCGGTCTGGATTACCTAAATATATTCCCTGATTGTCAGAACTGAAAACTCGAGTACACTTTGCACAGTGTATCAATCGCGTATCATATAATTCCATATCCATTCGGAAAAAGTTACGATAGATCTGTATCTAAATTAATATGATAGAACCAGCTTCCACCGTCTACGAGGATAGTGGGAGACAGATCACGATCGTCACCTAGTGATCTATTCCTTAGATGACCCACGATTCAAAAACTATCATCTAAGGCAATCATAAACATGCATTTCCTCACCGCTCACTCATTAATCGAGACCATTGATTTTCAAAGCGAATCGTCCATTTTACAAGTAACCATTCCTGTATTTCTAAGCATCATTTTTATCAGAGTTTTTAATAATATACCATCCATCATATTTTCCACGTTTTGTACAGTATTGATCTAAATTTATTCTACCACGTAGACGGTAAAGTAGCCGACCTATCACCGTATAAAATACGGACGGATCCGTCGTATCTGTTCCCACTCAAAAATCCCTACGGTCGGTTCCGATAAATCTCGCTGTCGTTTCTTCATCTCTGTAACCGCCAAACACAATACTCATCTTCCTCCCACCGATTTCACAAATCCTGCAACGCATTTCCTTTCCCTTGGCCAGACCGAAGTAGAAGAAAATCAAATCCAAACAAATCCAGTGCTCCTCGTCACCACCAACCAACCATGCTCCTTCGTATCTTCCTTCTCCACTCCATTACTCTCCTCCTATCTTCCATCGCTTCTCCCCTCCGTCCATCCACTCTCTCCCTACTCTCATTCCGCAACTCCCTTCCAGAACCTTCCCAACGCCTACTCCCCTGGAACACATCCCACCATCCATCATCTTCCCCTTGCCGATGGCCCGGCATTAGCTGCCGTTCATCCACGATCAAATCTCTAAACATCTCTTCCTTCGGCCTCTCCGGCGCCCTAACCACCGCTTCCATTTCCCACCTCTGCAGCATTAAAACCCTCGTCTCCGTCAATCTCAGCGACAACCGCTTCTCCGGCCCCATCCCACCCAACCTCCAGAACTGCACCGTTCTCCGCACTCTCCTCCTCAACGACAATCTCTTCACCGGCCCAATCCCGCCCGGCCTTTTCCGATCAGACCATCTCGTTGAATTCGATGTAAGTGGCAATTCACTCACAGGACGAATCCCGCCCGAGGTAGGACTCTGCACCAATCTTAAAATCCTAGGCCTTTATCAGAATTCCCTAACCGGCGAGATTCCGCCGGAGATCTTTCTTCTGCAGAATCTTGAATACCTGTACTTACAAATGAATAAGCTGACCGGAAACTTACCAGACTTCCCACGTTCATGCGCAATCTCTGAAATCTGGATTTATGGAAATGAATTGTTTGGATCCTTACCGAGTAGTCTGAGTAACTGTCGGAACCTTACTGCATTCTACGCTTCGGAAAATGGGTTCGAAGGAACAATACCGGAGATGTTCGGGAATATGTTTTATCTTGAATACCTTCATCTCAGTAATAACAAATTCGTGGGTGAAATCCCGGCGACTATAGGGAATCTCAAGAGCTTGATTGAGCTTGATCTCTCAGAGAACAATCTCAATGGCAGTATAACTGAAAGGATTGGAAGATGTCGTTGGGCGCAGGTAATTTCCTTGCAGGGGAACCGTTTGGTTGGCCGCATTCCTCAGTCAATCGGAAATCTCAAGGATTTGAGATCACTCCTTCTATTTGATAACATGCTTGTAGGTACATTGCCCCCTGAAATCAGGAATTGCAGTTCGTTGGTCGATCTTAGGATTCAAAATAACTTTCTTGAAGGACCCATTCCTCTGGAAATATTTGAGCTTGAGAATCTTCGAGTGCTTTTTCTGTTTAACAATCGTCTTGAAGGGAGTATTCCTCCACAGATTGAGAAGATGAGTAGTCTTGTGCAGTTGGGTTTGTATAATAACAGCTTGACCGGTCAAATTCCGCTGGAGATTGCACATTTGAGGAAATTGCAGTATCTGTCATTAGCATATAATAATCTTTCGGGAGAGGTGCCTTCTCATCTTGGGAAGAACACATTTCCGGGACTAGAGATTCTGGATTTAACAGGGAATCATCTTTACGGAAAAATTCCTTCTGATCTCTGTGCTTCCAAGAGACTTTCCGTTTTGGACCTTGGGAACAACCATTTCAATGGGAGTTTTCCTGTTGAAATCGGACAGTGTGCAAATCTTAAGAGGGTTATTCTCAGGAACAATTTATTGCAAGGGAGTTTTCCAGTGAATTTGACGCAAAATCCAAGTATTTGGTTCTTGGATGTTAGAGGGAACTTGCTTGGGGGATCCATACCGCCGAGTCTCAGTCTATGGAGAAACCTGTCAATGCTTGATATTTCAGATAATCAGTTGTCGGGATCTATACCTTCTGAGCTGGGTAATCTTGGGAGTCTGCAAATTTTGAGGATTTCTTCAAACAGACTGACAGGGACTATACCACGGGAATTGGGTAATTGCAAAAGGCTAATGAAATTAGACCTCAGCAAGAATCGTCTATCAGGAAGCATTCCCAGTGATATCGCAACTTCCATGCAATTGGAAAGTCTTCTGCTTCAAGAGAATGAACTAACAGGAGGAATTCCTGATTCCTTTTCATCTCTTCAGAGCCTTTTCGAATTGCAGCTTGGAGGGAACATGCTGGAGGGTTTGATTCCTTATGGTCTGGGTAATCTGCACCAATTTTCTTTGGTTCTGAATCTGAGCAGTAATAGGCTATCTGGTGGTATCCCGAGTAGCCTTGGAAACCTAGATATGCTGCAAATTCTTGATCTCTCAAGCAACCGTTTCTCAGGAGAGATACCATCACAGATGAACAATATGCTGTCTCTTTCTTTTGTTAATGTATCATTCAATCAGTTATCTGGTGAGTTGCCTGCGTCTTGGATAAAGCTGTTGTCTTTGTCACCAAGGTCCTTTTTGGGAAATCCAGAGCTCTGTGTAGAAGGTAATGAGGCTGGATTTTGCAAGAATGCAGAGCGTACCCACAAAACAAGAAGTGAGATGCTCATTGCTGTCATGTTTGGCATTATTTTCTTTGTAGTAGCCTCCTGTTGTGTGGTTTACATATTGTTCATTCGAGGAGTTCTGCCCCATAGATGGGCCCCTTTTCAATTTCTAGTCCATGATGTTGACTTGATTGAAGATTTACCCCACGGCCTGAAATTTGAAGACATCATGCGAGCTACTGAAGGGTTGAGTGAGAAGTACGTGGCAGGGAGGGGAAGGCATGGGACAGTATACCGAGCAGAGTTTGAAAATGGAAAGGTTTGGGCTGTGAAAAAGTTTGATTTGTCTGAGGTCGGATTTTCCCATGAGTTGAAGACTCTGCGCTTGGTGAGACACCGAAATCTTGTAAGGATGGTTGGCTACTGCATCAGAGATGGGTTTGGCTTCATAGTCTGTGAGTATCTTCCCGGTGGAACCCTGTTCGAAGTTCTACACCAGAGAAAACCCCACGTGGTGTTGGATTGGAAGGTTCGCCATCGTATTGCTCTAGGCATTGCTCAAGGCCTGTCATATCTTCACCATGATTGCATGCTTCAGATCATTCATAGAGATATTAAGTCGAACAATATTTTGATGGATTCTCAACTGGAGCCCAAAATTGGAGATTTTGGGATGGCAAAATTGGTTACTGGTACAGATAGAAGCTCAACAATGTCTTCCATTGTAGGAACGCTCGGCTATATCGCTCCAGGTTAAAATTCTTTTCTTTCTAGTTGTTAGTTGTTTGATAAAGAAATGCACAACGCTCGATTGTGAATTTTTTGGTCCGACAAAACTGCATGTGGGGCTTACCTTCTGGTGATCTAGATCATGCATATGGTGGGTCCCGTTGTGGGTGGAGATTCGTTAGAATCGCCCCTTCTAATCCTAACTATATGACTCAGCAACCATTAAATGTGGACCATGGTTATAAATGTCTATTTTCACAAGATTATTTAGTAGGGGAGGTATTAGTGCCGTGGACCTTTAAAAAAGGGCTTTTTGCCTCAATTGAGCATCATATAACATGTCTTAATAAAAAAAAATTTATGCTAGCCTTCTGTGATTGTATTTGTGACTGTTTAGGTTGGTTTCTGACTCATGCCTCTTGTAATGTTTGACTTTTAGAACACGGATATTCCACCCGGTTGACTGAGAAATGCGATGTATACAGCTACGGAGTTATTTTACTAGAACTCCTTTGCAGAAAAGTGCCAGTGGACCCAAGCTTCGAGGATGGCCTTGACATCGTAACCTGGATGAATAAGAATCTGCAGAGGACTGATGGATGCTCTCCTTTTCATTTCCTGGATGATGAGATTTTGTTTTGGATGGAGGACGAGAAATCAAAAGCATTGGAACTACTCAGATTGGCACTATCATGCACTCAGCTGGCTTGTGATGCAAGGCCCACCATGAGAGAAGTAGTAGTATCCTTGGTCAAGTTGAATGGTTGAAAAAGGGAGCAAAAGCTTTTATATATGAAGAGGGGCGTTACACTTTTTCAAACCCACTTCTCCGATACTAAAGATTACATGGAACAGGTTTCATTTAGAAAGGGCAACGTTCTGTTCAGTTCGCTACTGAGTTTGCTGCAAAGAACGCGAGAGCACCAACAAACGGTGCATTGATGTAAGTGGCTGGTTCCGCTTGCTGATAATTGTTCCGGTCATCATTGAAACTGTCTCTATTATCTGGACCACCCACTACTGCGCCAACCAGGATGTTTGGGTTGGGGGAACCTGAGTTCAGGTACTGGAATCCGGCATTGCAGGGAATGGAACTTGGGTGCGAGTGTACTGATGGCAGTGAGGAGCCCCTATGATGGACATGCTGCGGATACCTCTCTCCGAATCCCACCATGTATGACATCTTCGCCGGATTCTGACCTAATATGTAGTCAACCTGGTATTGAAGCCATTGGATCATTTGGTTAATGTCTGAAGAAGAAATTGGTGTAATGTTAATTTAAGGTGTGTTTGGGTGTCAGATTGAACTGTATTGCAATTCATTCATTTCATTATAGAGGAAATGACCAAAGCGGGGTGTTCATTGGAATTCTGTGCACTGGAAATGATAGTTACTGTGATTTGGGGCAAGTCTGTCTTTACAAATGGCTACCCCAACTGTGGTCATTTACTATTTGGATTGAATTCGTGCAATTCAATGCAATTGAGCATTCCATCCAAAACACAGCCCTAGTTATTAGAGCTACCTGCTTTTTAGCCAGTGAAATGAGGTTTTGGGGTGTGACAGTTGCGGTCCCGCAAGAGGCATGGCCTCCATAAGATGTCAGATAATTAGCGTATGTCAGGAGGAGAAAGGCCGTGGATGTCACGTACTGCAGATTGCTCTCACTTGCTTTATAGAAAAGCCCCCCTGTATGATGGATGGCAGTTAAACCGTTTATCAGAAATGTTGATTAGAAGTCGGGGATATTTAAAAAGAAATTGGTGATCAGAGGTGGGATGGACCTGGTGTGTATTGGGCCTGGAAACTCGATGTTCCAGGGATCAGGGAGCAAATGTAGTTATCCGCGTGTATTTTATATAGCTGCAGTTCCTCGACTCTGTTCTGCAGGAAGCTCTGTGGAGAAGGCCCAGAAAGCTAAAATCATGAGCCCGGATTCACTCATATAAAAGAACTGAGCTGGAGGGGGGAAAAAACCTTGGAAATGAGAACTTTGGTTCCAACTCGCTTGTCATCCCAGCTGAAAGAGTAATCGTCTTCATCTGCACCCATCGTGTGACCGTTGGATTGAATGTACGCCAAGTATGAACTGTTTTGCGACGCCCGATGAAGCCATGATGCGCCCCATAGAAGCTCGTCCTGAATTACAGTTCCAGATCACAAGGTATAATTTCAACTGATGAATTATATGATCCTTGGCCCATGGATATGCATAGTATTCTTAGCTTTTCAGTTTGTACAATCAGGGCCTTTGGTTCAGTTATCTGGACCACTGATATGATGGGGACTGGATGTGTGGTGTATCTCTCACTCCAAAAAAAATGGGGAATGGAAGTTGAAGGTTACTTATTCAGTTCTATTTGCAGGCCAGCCACCAATCAAAGAGTTAGGATTGTGGGTTCATGGTCCAAACACTGGGGCCCATCATACCCATGGTCTTCCATCACTGATAGATGGGCCCTTCTTGTACAAACTGAAGATCAAGGGTACCATGCATATTCTCAGCTCAAAGATTACTTCGAACCAAAGCCGAGACACTGCCTCTTACATGATATCCAGAGTAAGAGCAGTAAAATGGGCACACCACGGAGCTAAGAGAATCACTGTAAGCTCCCCTGTAGTGGTCAGCGAAATCAAAGACCTGCATTTCAAGATTGGCTGGATTATAAACCTGAAAACTACTCAATTCAGAAACAATTTCCTTGCAGGTGTGGTAGTATTACTTTCATTGCAGTGTGAAGTAATTTGGCAGAGTAAGAAGGGTCAGAGTCTTTAAACACAATGGAAGCTGCGGCCAATGCAGCGGCTGTCTCAGCTGCAACATCAGAACCTGGGTTTTGCGTGGACACCCTGTAAACATTGCGAGGCGTGTCCATGTCTTCGGGCCGCTCCCAGCACCGGTGATCCATGTTTGGATCTCCCACCTGCATCGCTCACATCCAAACCAAAAAACACTTCAGATTATGTAAGAAAAGTCCAAAGTAAAATGCGGGTGTGATAAATCAGCAGTTGGGCTGCAGATCGACTCATTTTCTCTAGCGTCGAGATCACGGTGTTGGCGTCCAATCTTCGGTTACAGTCTGAACTGAGTGCAAGCATGTACTCACGTTTCTTTATATTCTTGATTTTAGATGGTTAAGTTCAGATGCTTGTATGTATTTATGTATTGAATGAATGGTTTTGATAAAACGTGGCCCTGGGAGTGGCACTCCATATCAGTGATCTGGGCCATTCATTGGCAGTGACCACTATGAAAATGACAAATGCCAAAAATCAGGTTACTACGCTCATCAAGCGAGCCACATGTGTTGAATTTGGACCATTTGACATTTTTCTGGCCGACCATTCTTCTGCCGACCATTCTTCTCAAACAAACTTTTATCTGCCCAATCAGCAGACAGCTATTATTATTATTTTTGGTCCAGGGCATGTACGGTGCATGCTGCCTGATGAATGGCTCAGGTTGCAGACGTGTGTCATCGAATAGTAGGAATCAGGCCATGTATGGTTATGCCATCGAATGGTATCAAAGCCGTTGAGGATATTGTGGGAATTTCCACTTGATTGTATGGACTGGAATGATTGATATGCCAACAGCAGCGAAAGCATTTGAAGAAGAGGTAGTCTCAGGTCCGTGGCAATGACCCTGTCATGGTTCATTGCGATTCAACAGTCTGGCCATGGTCAAACTGGCTGTTGAATCCAGACCATCCATACGGCGGGTCCTACCGTGGATGGACCAAGGTAGAAAAAGAAACACCAATTGTGCCACCCTGAATAAGTAAGCTGCAAGAAATGAAGTTGGTTCCACTGTAACAAAAACCACAGATAGATGCTTGTTAACAGGGATCATGCCCTGCATACATTCATTAGATTAGTGGAATGGCAGTCGGGTAGATCCAAGGTCCGGCTTTCATTAGGGTCTGAAGAAGATTGGCCTGGCCCTTCTGGCTGAGATGGTAATCCATGAACTGGGCCAGCCCTGAGTTCTCATGCCCCAAAAATGATCATATGCTTGGAGTCGAGTCTGTGTGAATCCTCAGATGATCTTTCTTTACAACTAGTGGGCCCAATTCCTAGGCCATGGGCCTTGATATTTTAATCAAATAACCCTCAGTATAGCTGTCCATTTGAAAACATTTGATTCTTGTTTAACTTACTTTTGGCTCAATCATAAGATATTATTTAGAAAATTGCCAAAGTTCATGTTTACTAGCTTCCTCACTTGCACATATAATGTGTTTGGTGTGGCCGTGGCCGCCTTGAGCAGATAATCCGCGCTCCAACGGATGGCTTCTCTGGCGTTCTGAATCTGTCCTGGCATCAAGCTGCCGAACTCAATGACACTCCATGCTAGCATCGTTGTGGTGAAGGCCATAGGCAGGCCGAACTTCACATTATCTCCAGCATCATAGTACCCGCCTACTAGATCCACCTGCAACAATCAAAACCACAAATCCTTTTTCTTAGTGCTGCAGTTCAGCGAACCAGATGAATCGAGCTTGGGGGCAGACAAAGCAGAAAAAACAGAAGCCTACTTAATGCAAGTTGTGTTTCAAGTACGTATTTGGGTGGCCCCACCAACCATGATTTAGCAGTACACCCAAACACATACAATCATCATAGTTGCATTATAGCAACATACACTCATACATGATAAGAGGAACCATCCGATAAGCCAGAATCGCCCCTCCACGTAAGGCGTTGATTGGCGGGTAATTTCCCAGACCGTTGGCCCTCAAAGAAGAGAATGGATTTCTCGAGTGCGTCGGCGTAATTCGGATTGGACGCGGAGCAAATTGCACCGAGCACCGAAAAGCATATGAACAAGAGCTGAATTAGGAAGTTGGGTTTTGTAGTATCCATGAATGCTACTATAACTGAAGGATGGTGTGAATGGGAATGGAGAATGTTGGTGAGGGGAGAGTGCAATTTATAGAGGGAAAAGGAAAAGAAGGGAAGAAAGAGAAGGTATTAAACGGTAGTTAGTCGTTGGAAGCAACAGAAAAGGAGGTTCATGCTCTTCACGGGTTTACCTGCGGAAAAACGGACGTTGGAGTGTGATGAGTGGACGGTTCCTAACGGTGGGAATTTGGTCCCCACTCAAATGGTATAATATTTTTTTTCTGCTTTACTATGGGTTAGTTTGCTGTCCTTGATGGGAAACCGAGTAGAGAGAGAGAGAGAGAGAGAGAGAGAGAGAGAGGATCTCACTTGTGTGGGAACGGCCGTTCATCCGCCGGGCCCACCATAGACATGGCCTAGTTGGTCTGCTAATCAAGTGGATGTGGACCATTTAACTGAGGCTTCCAAGTAGAGTAATTCCTTATTCTTGATCTGGATCTGTTGAACGGCACATTTGTGCGAGATCTAGAGTTATAGATTACTCATCAGGTGGGCCCCACCAGAAATGTACATGGTTCAAAAGATCATAGCGATCTAACGGAGGTTGGATATGCTACAAAGCTTTGTAGGTGAGGGCCTACTTAGGGTCCAAAAATCAGGCCGTCCAAAACTTAGGTGGGCCACACCATGCAAAATCATGCCTAAAACCTCTAAATCACGTGTTGTGGCCTACCTGATTGTAATGGCCTAATTTTCGGGGTGTCTATTAATCCTGGTTGGTCAAATCTACCGAATGCATTGGACGGATATAAAATACGATGGTGGGCACCACACGCATTCTGGAAGGTTTGTAATGGTTTTGGTGTGGCCCACCTGAATTTCGATCAGCATAATTTCAGGCGCCACTAGAAAAATTATGGGCGGATTGGAGGTCATGCAAACATCACGCTGGGCCCTACAGAGATTTGTAGTGGATGGCCTCATTCTAACCTCATAAAAACAAAAATAAGGTCCAAAAGGATAACATCGCCTGATTCAACGGTTATGATTGTGCTGGTCAGAGTAATATTGCAGCAGGACCCTACAATTAGGGCGCGGATTAGTTGAGACCGGCGTAACAGCTTAGTGGGTGCAGCCCTGACCGTGGGGCCCACCTCGATATATGTGTTGTCTATCCACGACGTCCATCCATTTTTCCAACTCATTTTAGATCATGGTTCCAAAAGGAGGCAGATCCAAATCTCAGGCGGGCCACACAATATGGATTGAATTCCCACCATTAAAAACTTCTTACGGCCACAAAAGTTTTAGATCAAGCTGCTAATTTTGATTTCCTTTCATCCAGGTCTGTGTGACATTATCAACGGGTTGGATGGAAAATAAACATCACAGTGGGCCGTAGGAAGTTTTTAATGATGGACGTTCAATCATCACTATTTTCCTGTGATGTGGTACTCCTGCGACTTCGATCAGCCTCATTTTCACTGCGATACCATAAAATGAACTGGAAAAATGGATGGACAGTGTGGATATACAACACATACATCTAAGTGGGCCCCACGGTCAGGGCCACACCCACTAAGCTGTTACCCCTACCTCACATAATCCGCATTCCAGCAACTAATAGATGGGATCAGATCCATGTCTGCCACGTGTATTGTCAATCACATCTTATTGTTTCTACCAAATACGTGATTTTCTGCGTCCGTCCATCGAGAAATCAACATGCTTCAACCTTCAACGTTGAAACACGGGGCATTATTTGACAGAGAAACTATTTCGTAATCTGCCAGAGTATAGGAGATCATAAGCATGCATGATCATATAGCTCAATCTAAACCGTCCAAATAATCGATTCCACCGTTAATGAGCATAACTCCAAATTCAAATCAATTGGATGGTCATGACCGTCCGAAACTTGCTCCCTTAATCCGAAAAGTTTACCTCTTTTTTCTAAATTTTAACTGTTTGATTGACGGCGACAGATCTGAATTGGTATGATCTGCTCGCCATGAATTATGGATTGGGTCCCATCAGTAGTGGAACCCGGACATTTGGAAGCGTTTGGATTGACGAATATGCACTTCACTCATACTCTAATTGGGAAGGCGTGCTTAGGACCATCCCACTCGGGCCCATATGCTCAGATGGTCTGATGACCGTTCATATTCTCGTTACTGCCATATATAAATTTCTAATCTACAAGGGTCCCTTCAGCGATAATCTTAGCGCACGATTCTTAGGGCCTGTTTGTTAACGCTGAATTTTTGCTGCGGGATTTGAAAAATATTCCATATTTAGTGTTGTTTGCTATCGCATAAGAATGAAAGTGCTCTACGATTGATTTTATGTTGAAAATTTTCAGTGATGGAATCCTTTTAGGTTGAAAATTTTCCAGGAGTCTAGAGCTAAACGGGCAATGAATAATACGCTGTGATTATTATTTTTTTAATCCAAAATTATCCTTTGCTAGAGAGATCATTTTCTCCCTTCAGTTATACAAATCCCAACTTTTAACTTGGGCACTTTTAACTCAACATGATGTACGTGCTTCATCCATTCCATTCATCCATTTTTAAAGATTATTTTAGGGCTTGATAAGAAAAATGAGATGAATATAAATCTCAGGTGGACCACAATATAGGAAAATAATAGTGAAGCGACGTCACCAAGTTTTGTGGGCTCATCATGATGTATGTTTTGTATCTACAGTGTCCATCCATTTGAAAATATAATTTTAGGTAAAGATTCAAAGAATGAGTCAAATCCAAAGCTCCACTAGATCTCACCACAGAAAACAACAGGGAGAGTGATGCACACCATTAAAAACTTAAATAAGCCACAAAAGTTTTTGATCAGGCTAATATTTATTTGTGTTAAAATATCAAGGTGAGCCTTAGGAAAGTTTCAATTGTAGGCATCAATTTCCCCACTGTTTTTTGTGGTGGGGTCAACTATATATTTGAATCTCCTCATTCTTTAACTTATGCCCTAAAATTAAATCTCCGTATAGATGGACGGTGTAGATAAAGAACATACATCATAGTGGAGCTCACATTCATCATATTGGCCACACGTTACTTAGTGACATCACTTAGGTAGCGAATCTCACTATTCCACCTATAAATAGGTAATCCGCATCCAAGTAGGATGCGGATTGGCTAGTGTATCTCGCACTAGCTATATAGTTGTTGTATTGACACTAGTAAGTTTTGTAAGTCTCCCATACTGTTCATCCATTTGGTGAGCTCGGATTGAGAATTGAGACAAAAAAATAATACATATCAAACTATTAAGTGGACCACACTGCAAAAAGCAATGGGGGATTTTGTTGTTATTGGTGCTCAACCCTACATGATACATATTGATCCTGCTAAAAGAAATTGAGAGCCTTGTGAATAATGATATTTTAGTTTACGTGTTTTAGTTTATTTAAATTAAATATAATAATTTATTTTCATTTAATAAATAATAATTTCTTTACCACGTAAAATATTTCCAAACAAGAGAGATGGGGGCAAATGTATCAAATTAACATATTTAAGACATTTAAGATATCTGTGTTGTTTCAAATTCAGTACTTATAATTATCAAACAAATTATTTTACTTCAAATTAAATTTATTTTAAATTTAGTACTTAATTTTCAGACTTCAGTAATAATTATCAAACAAGTTTTTTTACTTCAAATTTCATATTCAGGCTTTAAATTTCATAATCTTTTTTTCGTTGACGGTTCAGATTGTCGGAGCACCCAGCGTGTGGGTCCCAGTCGTTACAGAGGCGAAACGAACGGGCCCACCTTGATATATGTGTCCTATATCCACTCCGTCCATAAGTTTTTCTGTCTCATTTTAGGCTATGGCCCTGAAAACGAAGCAGATTCAAATCTCCAAGCGCACCACACCATAGGAAAAAGTGGTCATGGAACACCCATCATTAAAAACTTCCTAAGGTCCACCGTAATGTTTAATTTCCATCGAACCTGTTGATAAGCTCGCACAGACCAGGATGAATGGAAAATACAAATACCAGAGTGACCCAAAACTTGTAAAGACCCCACGAAGTTTTTAATGGTGTAGATTCAATACATACTTTGTGGTCAACCTGAGACTTGGATCTAATTCATTTTTTATAAAATACACTAAAATGAGCTGGAAAAATGAATAGACGGCGGAGATATAAGACATATACATCAAGGTAGGTCCCACAGTCAGCGAACCACCCACTACGGTCTTACCGGGTAACACCTAATCCGCCCCCGAAAGGAATTCACTCTCTTTGAAGGTCATTCTACTCTTGAAATACCGAGTCGATTCTCATGAAGAAAGATTGAAGAAGCAATTCGCTGCAAATGTGCCACGTTAGCATACCTGGGTGCCTGATCTGGGCCATCTGTTATGTGTGAATACAGAGAACATGCAATGGTCCAAAAATAAAGAAAGCCCACTCATTTTCTGGGCTAGAAGTTCATGTTGAATGCAGACCATTGCTCATCATTTTTCAAAACCACCTGATGAACGGTCCGGATCTTGCTAGTTGGCACATATCCCAATCTCTCGTCGCGCGAGTCAACCTGGTTCTCGCCCTACGTACATTCGTCTTAGATGCAGTTAGTAGGACGGGAATTTCCAACGGCAGCCCGTGAAGCAAGCAGGACGCGGTTTGGCTAGTGACCCAGCCAATGGCTAGTGGTCGGTCTCTGTGGGCTATAACCATAATGTATTTGTTTCATCCATTCCGTCCATACATTTTCCAGATCATTTTATTTTACTATGCCAAAAAATGAGATAGATCTAAATCTCAAGTGTAACACATCAAAGGAAGCAGTGTTGATTGAACACGCACCAATAAAAACTTCTTGGGGCCACAAAATCTTTAGATCAAGCTGATATTTGTTTTTCCCCTTCATCCATGTCTTTATGATCTAATCAACAGGTTGGATTTCAAATAAACATTACAGTGTACCCTAGGAAGTTTTTAATGGTTGACATTCAATCAATACTGTTTTCATGTGGTGTTGTCCACATGAGATTTATATCCCATTCATTTTTACTAAATATCCCTAAAATGATCTGAAAAATGAATGGACGGCATGGATAAAATAAATAAATCATGGTGGGTCCCACAGAGCACCGATCACTAGCCTCTCGCTAGTCGCAGCGTGACTAGTCAAACCGCGTCGAAGCGAAAGGCTCCGTCGCGCCTACCACGATGTGTGTCTAACATCCGCTACGTCCATCGTTCACATGCTAAAACTCGTGGGGATGGGATGCCAACCATTAAAAATAAAAATAAAAACCCAAATATCATTCTCATTCAAAACTTGGAATGTTTACAAATACTGTACGGAGAAGATTTCAGGCGCACATCACGGTGACACGTGAGCGCTCTTTGTTACACGTGTTGTTTAGGCATGCAGGAAATTCGCGTGCCCGGAAGTTAAGGCGGCATTTTTCCATAAATTACCAACGACTTAGGGGGCGTTTTAACAAGTCACGGATCCATTCCTGCCTGCCTCTATCACGTGCGTTGGTGATGGAAAAACGGTGGAGAATAAAACAAAAGATATGGCGGGAAGAAGGAGAAAGTATACTTGCGTGGACGTTATTGATTACGAAAAGCCGCTGGAGATAAAATGAACGTGGTTCACCGTAGTTGTACTGCTCCATCACATGGAAGTTGGGCAACCGTTTTAAGTGGGCCACTCTCGCACGAGAAAGTCCCACGTCCCTGCTTCGACGCTGCTGGTATTATTGTGGGCGTTCATGGTTAGGCGGCGTTATTAGATACTCTGCCTGCTTGTGACGCTTTATACGCAGGCACTTTGAAATTGTACCTCAAATTAAATTGTGATAGCCGATTTCTCTAACTTATAATTCAAAAGTAAGATTGTTTTCAGGGGTACATTCAAAAGTAAAATGAAAAATATCCAAATCTCAAGAATCAGAGGTCCAATGGTCCCGAACACTTGTTTGCTGAAATAAGATTATTGGATATTTTTCATTTTTTAACCGTCCAAGCAATCGCATGGTCGGACAGTCAGCCAATAGTATTTTTTGGTCCATCTAACTTGGACAATTTAATTTGAATTACTTGTACGATAGGTAAGTGTCTTACCATCATTGACATTTTGGCAGTATTGGGTTCCGTCAAGTTGTAATTATGGGGCTCACTTTGATGAATATGTTTTATATCCACACCGTCAATCCGTTTTTACGGATCATTTTAGTACATGAGCTCAAAAATGAAGCAGATAAAATTCTCAGGTAGACTACACCACATGAAACAGTGGTGATTGACCATTAAAAACTTTTGATGGGCCACGAAAGTTTCGGATCAATCTGATAATTGTGTTTTCCCTTCATCCAGGTCTGTGTGACTTTATCAACAGGTTGGATGGCAGATAAACATTACAGTAGACCTAAGAAGTTTTTTAATGGTGAGAGTTCCATGATCACTGTTTCCTGTCGTGTGGTCCATCCGAGAGTTATATGTACTTCATTTTTTTCTCTATCTAATAAAACAAGTTGTAAAAACAGATGAACGGTGTGGATATACAACACATTCATTAAGGTGGGCCCCACGATCACGACCTGACGGAACTCAGTCTGGTCCTGAACTGACTGAATCAGCGGCCGTAACAGGTTTTAATCGCATGGTGCGACTTGCGAGGGAGTCTATGATACCAACGAGTTGGGCAGTCAAAACAGGCCAAGCCCGTGGCCCGTTGAGAGGCCTACCTAGGAGAGCGTGGCGGTACATATGCTACATATGTCTTGCACTCAGACTTGTACAACTGGCATATCCTTAGCTAAAATCGAACCGTCCAAGTCGTGGGACACACACTAGATAGGTCACAATTTCAAACCCGAATTTATTCAGTGATTCTAACCTTTGAATAATGGATACTTGTTTATTATCTCAGACCGTTGATTATTTTCCACTGTAACTGTCTGTCGATTATATCTCCACCAATCGGCAAGTGTATTTTGGTTTATCACCCATCTAAAGTAAATCCGACTATTTGGACGGTTCAATTTGAGTGAAGTGGTTCCCACATGTAAGGTTTATGACTGCATGAGTATAAACCGTGATCACATTCTGCCAGTGTATCTAAGCTTTTCTCATGGATATGGTGATCCCTTACCCACGCTTGTTTGTATCTGTTTCCCTATCTCGTGATGGATTGCATCGGATTCCGTTAACACTGACGTGACCCGACTGATCGGTGGATCTTTAAAAATGGCCCACTTGCAGTCATAGTGGACTCGGTGAGTTATCAGCCGCAGATTTGAGTGGGAAACGTAATTATCCTGCATGTGACGATGTTGCATACACGTCCTAAAGACACGGGACGTCCATCAGGTGTGTTCAGATAACATTCATCGACTACGCCACGTGTACCTGTTATATTGGCTAACCTTTTCTTCCTAACCGTACATTTCTTTTCTGACAAGCGGGGCCCTAGATGGGGTGGACCGGCGAGAATTTTGGTTTAAGGAACATCCATCTACTCTTGACCCACACCTCAAATTTTTTTAAAATAAATAAAATGTAGACCATACTTACCGTAGGGCCCAGCTCGATGCATGCGTTATATATCTCTGCCGTCCATCCGTTTTGGAAGTTTATTTTATTTCATGATCCCAAAAATGAAGCAGAAATAAATTTCAGGTGGACCACACCATAAGAAATAGTGGTTATTGGATATTAAAAACCTTTTGTGGTCCAACAAAAATTTGGATCAAGCTTATATTTGTTTTTCTCTTTCATACATTCTGTTTGACCTTATCAAAAGATTGGATGGTTAACGAACATTACGGTAGGCCCTAGGAAGGGTTTAATAGTAGGCGTTCATCGACCATTGTTTCCTTCTGTTGTGGTCCATCGACCATTGTTCGACCATTTTTAATAGTAGGCGTTCATCGACCATTGTTTCCGTAATATAAGCTGAAAAAATAGATGGACGACGTGGATATATAATACATACATCGAGGTAAGCCCTACGGTCATGGTCCCACCCATATCGCAGGTTCTGGGGTCGCAGCCATGTCGCTCTCGCATGCTCTATTTGTAAATGCGAAAATTCAGGTACGTGATGGACGTGTAATACAGACCAACCTGCGATTTCCTTCTCAAAAAACAAAGATGAAATGTTGACCGTTTGTTTAGGGAGACATGTTCATGATATCCATCGTTTCTTTTATAAACAAGAAAATTCTTACTTGGGTCATACCACACTCCATCCTCACCCATTTTGTGTTCGGGTCTGTTAATATGCTGGGCCACGTGAATATTCCATATCCTGGAAAGGTAACGGTTGGCTCAAAACAGAGCAACGGTCCACATTCCAACAGCTGGATGGTAAAGAGTTGTCCAATCAATTAAGACTGGCTGTGGTCCACCTGATTCACGGGTCCCACTCATCACATGTGTACACTGAGAAGGGACTTGCACATAACTTACTGGGACGAAAGAACCCATAAACCATGCAAGGAATACATACAAAAATTTCATATACCTTCATCTTTTTCTGTTTAAAGAGAACAAAGGAAAAGCCAAATCCAAACGTTAGAGAGAAGGCAATGCCAAAATGACAAATCCAAATGCTAGAGAGAGTGAGAGAGCAAAGACAACGGTCTTCTGTTATAACAGGTTGTGCGGGTCTTAAACGTGAGAAAACAAGCTAAAGAGAGGACTAGTTTTTTACTTTAGCAAAGGGATTTTTCTAAATCAGTACCTTTCAGTTTTTGCATTTCAACACCTTTTTAATGACTTTACAACAAGGTACCTCAGTAGTCCAGGTTTTTTTCATCTTGGCGCCTTCTATTAAATTTCTTTATTAGCCTGTTAGAGTATTAGTTTAGAGATTGGTTTGAATATTCCCCAGTGTTTATAATGGATATGTCAGGATTCTAGCAGTTGGATTTTAGTTTTATTCAATGACCCGTACTATTTATTTCATGGGACTCCCATGGATGGAGCAATGGCCCAAAACCCTTTAATCATGCAAAGCGACCTTCTATATTGGAAGAAAAAGAGCCAAATTATCAAAGGATTGAAATAATCTAATTGAGAGCCTTTGTTTAGTCTTTCCACCATTTAAATAATAATAATAATAATAATAAAGCAAGACTTTGTTATTTAAAATGTTTGGGCCATTGAATAATGGCCCGCATTCAAAGGCTAAAGTCTTGATGTATTATATTACAATACGTTTGGGTGTATTTGAGCAAACCTCATTAGTTTAAAGGGATGTTTCAAGTAAATGACAAAATCACTCCCAAGCGCTGGGCCTGGTGAGAGGACCTAGAGAGGATTAGTTGGCTCATGAACCCCACAGTCATATCATGAACCCTACAGTAAGTGTATAGTTTGTCAAAGGGCAGGGAAAGATTGCATATGGGGCCCACATGGTTCAATTCTCCAAATTGTTGATCTTATAGGGCCTACAGTGGATGGGACATACACCAATTGGAAGATCCTAAAACTTCCATTAGAGAGCTAAAAATAAAAATTTGTGAAAATGTACAAAAATCAAATAAGTGGGTCCAACTTATTTGACTAAAGGACCCTTTGGAACGTTCATCACGTGGGCCTCACATAGAGGGTCCTTTAGTCAATTAGTGGTTTACAAATAGGCATTAAAAGACAAAAATTTTGAAGACCGAAATGGCTAGAATTGCACAGGCAAAACTCCTGTTCCCAGGCTACTAATCGTCTTATCAGTTTTGAATTTTGAGGTCTCTGACATCGCATGTGCGCCCACCAGAACAACGGTTCATGCATCATTCATCTCAGCCATATGTATTGCTTCTGGGTGTTAGAAACAGGAAGCTAATCTTTTTCCAACTGAAACATGCAAACGTAGAAAATCACACCACTTGGACAAAACCATCCGCCCAGTTGGTGACCTTCAAAGGAAGAGTTAGAAAAAAAAAAAAATGTTCATCGTTCCACATTCAGTGGAGATGATTACGACCCACCAGATAGACAATCCACATCATCCTTCCATGCAGGCTTGTAAGCAGTCGGACCCTCTGAGCAAAACAAAGGCAGAAAACATCATGAAATAAAGACTACGAATGGGTACATTCACCAGGTTGGTGAAATATGTTAAGATTCACCGACACTCATCTTAAACGCTCTATCCTATTGGTGTGAGTTTTGAGCAGTGGCCTATCTGAGAGGCAACAGCCATCCCATTATCCAGTTAGTAAAGGTTAACATTATTTGCTATCTGTGGTGAGCAAAAATAACGGTTTCTGCTACTTTCTTCTTTTTTTTTTCCGTGATTGATTTATTTAAAGAAGCTTGGTCAACATCTATTGAACCTGATTCAGTAATAGTCTTTTTTTGGCAGCTAATTCCTAATATTTCTTCAGCCCATACCAAACATATGGCATGTGGGGCAGTGGATCCATAAAATCCATTTATTTGGGTCCGTCCAGAATGGCCCACAGTTGGGCGGACAATCCCAAAGGAACCGCATGCCATTGCTGAAGTGCTGATGTCAAATTGGTATGCAAAAAAAAAAAAAAAAAAAAAAAAAAACGTTCTGAATGCACTGCATCATGAGCTTATTCGAACACGCCAGATGCTATTTGGTTTTAAATGGAAATATATTCAATATGAAACATGACTTGAAGAGGATATTTCGAAATGGGATATCCACCACTGTCGATCTTGTTGCCTCTTCATTGAACTGAGTGTTTGCAAATCATTTCAGTCTCTGCATCCAAACATAGCCTAAACTACTCTGAAGACCATCGAAGACATGAGGTGAAATATGAACAACAAAAGATAGTTGTGACTTGTGTTCCAATTGTATAGGGATAACCAACGTTACCAACCTATATGAAAATATGGGAACAACATACCGTTCATACACCATTTCTAGAGTAACATTCTCATCCACTGATGAGAAGAAGAAAGCAATATAACTTCATGCCGATCACAATATTGTATTTTAACTCCTCTTGGGTCATCACATACAGATCCCTTAAGACTGTAATTATTCCAAAAAGCATCCACCCGGCTACAAAGGAATGATGATCTCACCTTCTACTCAGTAGCCTCCAATCGTGCAGGCGGTTCTGCTTCTTTCAGTTTTTCCAATGCTGAGATACGCTCATCGACGGATTTGTAGAGGCTGTTAACCTGGAGAAACACAGGTACAAAAGTTGACAGCTTATTCAACATTTCAGACGAAAGTTGACAGCTTATTCAACATTCTAACTGAAATGTCATCTAAACCTTTCATTAAGAACATCCATGTTTGATGCAAGAATGTTAATTACAGCTTTCAGAGTCACAACTTTTCAGCAGAACCAGTTCACCTTGCTTAGGGGTGACTGAGGAAGGGTGCAGATCTATCCAACTTATGATTTCGGGAGTGATTCAAGCACATAGTTACCACAACCAACAGAATATTTTATGTAAGAAGGATAGCAGTTACTATAAAGAAAGAAACAAAACTTTCTTGCTTCCCATTTCTCAAATCCGTTTCATACATTTGGGTAAATACTATTATATGTATTGTAAAACCAGACATTTCTCACATCACCTCCTGCGTTTGTTTGTGTCTGCTAACAATGAAAATGGTACATCTTTCAAAAAAAAAGGCACCCCATTTTTCAACATATTTCCAGACCATGAGTGCATCAATCTGCACATTTGAGCAAGACAACTTTCTTGTTTCAAGGTTATCTTGTTTGCTTATGCTAATTTACAAGGATCATATGGAACATGAACCAGATGGGACCAAAAGAGTTTGCAGTCCATGTCGAATCAAATGTATCCTGCCGCTGTAAAATGCATTTTGAAACCTTTGGAAGGACCATCAGGCCACCTTTCCAACAGGTCCAAGATGACATGGTTCAGACAAGTACAGAAGAAGTTGACAGAGACAAGGGTATTGAACCCGTGACCAATTTACCGATAGGTAGGGCCGTACACGAGTCGAGCTAGCTCGAAAAGCTCGCTCAACTCGGCTCGATTAAGCTCGGATTGACTCGGCTTGAAGGGCCGACTCGGGGCGAGTCAAGCTCACTTTTTAAAACTCGACTTGAAATTGAGCCGAGTTTGAGCATGGTGTAGATCAACTCGACTCGACTCGAGCTCGACTCAAGTATTATATATTAATATTATATATATAACTTAAAAATAAAAAAAAATAAAAAATAATAATAATAATAATAAATAAATAACCCTACCCGACCCTCTCTTTCCCTGACCCAGCCCGCTGGTCGCCATCCCACGCCTGCCCGAGCAGAGCTGATCCGCGCCCAACCCGACTCGTCTCAGCCCACTCGGCGACTACACTCAGCCCATTCGGCCACCACAAAGGTACGATTAATGATTATATATATATATATATATATATATATATATATATATGAACGAGCTCGGACTCAAAAGCTTTGGCAAACAAGCCAAGCTTCCATGTTGAGCTTGAGCTCGAACTCGAGTATAGCATGGACGAGTCAAGCCGAGCTTGGCCCACCTCAACTAAACTCGGCTCAATGTACAGCCCTACCTATAGGGTATAGGGCTACGATGGAAAGTTTGGGTATTGTTAATGATGTCATCACGTGGGATCCACCATGAGTCAAATTACGTAGTTCATGATTTAGAGAAGGCTTTCATGTTGGGTCCTAGAGTTCGAAACTAAAAGTCCCCTGATCAAGCCAAAATTAGTTTCTTAGTTATTATCTTAGTTAAGAGTCCTCATCCAGTTAGGCCATTGATCCAAGATTGTTTTAATTCAATTTGGATTTGGTTGGCTTAGGAAAATTTGTAGGAGAGTTGCGTGTTACATCCATCTAAATCCATTTGAGTGATAGGTTTAGAAAGTTTATCATATGATAGTAAGTTGAGATTCGACTGTTTTAAACTCAGAAACTTGGTTGAGTAGTTTAGGTGGTTATAAATGTAGCCCTAACTCCCAAGAGAGTTACGGATATTAGGATGGTATTATTGATTGAACAAAGCTCTGTAGTTTTCCTTCGTTTCTTTGTTTCTAGTCATGAGGAGTGATTCTTCTTATTTGTTTTTAGTAATTTAATCTACTAAGGGTTTTCAAGGCTTCTCGAGAGTCCCTATGTATCTATTTTAGAGAATTTCTGCATCATTGGAGGGCTTCAATCTTAAATCTGGTATTTTCAATCCATCTTCATCTATTTTAAATTGGGCATGATTATCGCTCCATGCTGCATCACATTTGAAAGTTAGTCCTGGGTTAATGCATGCACAAACTATGACCTAACACCTTTCATGCTTTCTGCTTTTTTCAACATTTGAAAGCTGTTCCTGGGTTAATGCATGAACAAACTCACTATGACCTAACACCTTTACACGCTTTCAACTTTGTTCAAATGACCAAACTCATCATCATCATCTGAGCCTTATCCCAACTAATTGGGGTCAGCTACATGAATCCTTTTCTGCCATTCATCTCAAATGACCCAACTGAGACCAATTATCATGTATTCCATGGCAAATACAATGTATGCCAAAACCATGAAATGCATTATGCATGAATCTATTAGACGAATTGACCTATTAAAAAGAACTCATATGCCAATTGCATGATAGTGCCAAATTTACAATAGAAAATTATCTAATAACTCCCACGAATCTATAATTTCAATGCACCCAATCATCACCTCACAGCATTTATCCCAGTTATGTGGCATTGACTTTTCTTTTTCTCCCTTTTTTTTTTTTCTTTTTTTGAGTGGTTATTGGCTTTACGAATCTTGTTCCACAAATCATTCCTATCTAGGGCATTAGCCTTAGTGAACAAGCTTTCATATCCCTTCTCAACACCTTAATCCAAGCCATTTTAGGTCTTTCCCGCATTTCCGATCCTTCTACTAACCAAAGCCCCCTTCCTTACTATTGCGACTCCATATTCCTTAGCATAGGGAAGGACCATCTCAGTAAGCTTCCCATCATTCTATCTCATGCTCTTAGGCTGCCTCGACTGAGTTAATTCTTGACTCTGCCCTTCCTAGTCTTCTCAAACATCCATGTCAACATCCTCTTCTCTGCAACAGTCATCCTCAACTCATATTGCCTCTTAATTGCCCAACATTCTGCCCCATGAAAATCGATTTTTTTTTTTTTCTTGGAAGGTAATGAATTTTTATTCAAAAACAAGGTGAAGCTCAAAGAATTACAATCACAACAGCCTAGAAAACAATGGCCAATCTTCTTGACCAAAATCCCTAAGATAAACAGCCTAACTAATTACACCAAGTCTTGCTCTATTATATATATTCAGCTCTGACCTGCTTTTGTTCCTGAAACTCCAATTGTTCCTCTCTCCGCAAATGGCCCAAATTACTACTAATAAGGCTAGTATTTGCACCACTTTCTTCTTCTTAACAAACTCTCCTCTGTGCCAAGCAAGGAAAAGGCCTAAGATGGTCCCCGGCATCACTCATGCCATGTTGAAGGAAGCTAAAACCTTCTCCCACACCTTTTGAGTAGAGTCATACACGAACCAAGTTAGCTTGCTCGACTCGACTTGAAAAAGCTCAATTCGACTCGGTTCGAAACTGAGTTCGAGCCGAGTCAATTCTTTGAGCTCGAAAAAATTTCGAACCAAGTTCGAGCTTGCCCGAGCTTGACTCGACTCGGATCGAACCCCAACTCGAATCAAACCAGTTCGGTGACTCGGTTATTTTGATATTGATGTTGCTCACCAAGTGTTTAATGAAATGACTCAATGAAGTGTCGGCAGGTGGCAAGGAAGGTATGGATATGAAACAAATACCCTTGTATCTTGATTTTGATGTTGCCTACTGAGTGTTTGATGAAATACCTGGAAATTACTGATGTTGTTTTACATACGTGAGACATTGAAGGTGCACTCCATGTGTTTGTGAAAATGCCGCACAGGCTCAATCTTGGCTCGAACTCGACTCAAACTGGCCCGAGCTGCTGACCGAACCAAGCCGAGCTGGCCAGTCAAGCTCGAGGACCGAGCCGAGCCGATTTCAAGCTGGGATCAGCTAGTGGCCGAGCCAAGTCGAGTTGTGCCAAGCTCGACTCGGTTCAACTCGTGTATAGCTCTACTTTTGAGAGAAGGAATAATGAAAAAACAGGTGGTCCATCATCTCCACATCCTACAAGCACATCACGCAGTGGTTAAGTTACAACATTGATCTCTTCTGAAGATTATCTATCATTAACACCCGATTCCTCCCCACCAAGTCCAACCACATGAATGCCACGATCTTGGGAGGGGCCTTATAAGACCACACTAATGGCAAAAATCCACCACCTTCTACCATTGAAGAGCTATCAAGCAAACTATAGAAGAAGCGACCTGACTTGTCCAAAGACCATATCATCGAGTCCCTCTCACCCGAGGTAGGGGAGAATCCATGAATAGACTCCCGCCTCTAGGCAAACTTTACAGCTTTGTCATCCATCACATTCCTTCTACAAAGAGAAACACAAACCACTACATTGCCTGAAGAGGTGAATCACTGATTTATGGTTACTCCCAAATCTAGGGCAAAACAAGTGAGTCTCAGGAAGACTTCCCTAAGAGGTCTTTCTCCGAACCAAAGATCCTCCCAAAATCGGATCCCCTTACCATTACCACTCTATTGCCCCAAGAAAATAGATCGTTGAGCAATTGTCTACTGAATTTTTCTTTCAAGTTTCACTGGCATGTAATGATCACATAACACACTAGAGGCACATTTTTGTCTCATACACCAAACGATAATTCTATTGGAAACAATCTTCTCAATCGCTCTATCCTATTGAATAATAGCCAAGGTAAGGCCACAAATCACTTTGAGAAATCTCTTGGCCGTTGATTTTCACTAAATCTTCGCATTTATGACTATTTCTACTAAATTTACATTCCAAATACTCTATTTTGGCAACATCTGGACTCTAGCACCTGTGGCAATGTCCTCAATAATCTCTTGGCCATTGATTTTAACTAAATCCTCACATTTATGACCATTCATCCCATGGAATGTACCAGTATCTATGTAAGGCAAGACCTCGTGTTACCCCTGAAATTTAGTAATAAATGCTTTGCATTAGTGTATGGGAGGGTAATTGACATTGCTGATATTGCTTCTTTTCTTGGTGTTGTTGGCATTCATTGACAGGCTCATTGAAAGTGGAAAGGTTATCAACTAAACAATTTTCATTAGAGGTGTACACGAGTCGAACCGAGTCGAGCTTGGCACAGCTCGACTCGACTCAGCCACTAGCTGACCCCAGCTCGAACTTGGCTCGGCTCAATCCTCGAGCCTGACTAGCCAGCTCGGCTCGGTTCGGTTAGCAGCTCGGGCCAATTCAAGCCGAGTTCGAGCCAAGATCGAGCATATGCGGCATTTTCACAAACACATAGAGTGCACCTTCAATTTCTCATGGTATGTAAAACAGCAGCAACAATTTACAGGTATTTCATCAAACACTCAGTAGGCAACATCAAAATCAAGATATAAGGGTATTTGTTTCATATCCATACCTTCCTCACTACCAGCTGACACTTCGTTGAGTCATTTCATCAAACACTTGGCGAGCAACATCAATATCAAAATAACCGAGTCACCGAACTAGTTCGATTCGAGTTGGGGTTCGATCCGAGTCGAGTTGAGTCGAGCTCAGGTAAGCTCGAACTTGGTTTGAAATTTTTTCGAGCTCAAAAAATCAGCTCAACTCGGCTCAAACTCAGTTTCGAACCGAGTTGAATCAAACATTTTCAAGTCGAGTCGAGCAAGCTAACCAAGCTAACTCGGTTCGTGTACAGCTCTAATTTTCATGGACACTTGAAGCTGTTAGACTTTGTTCAGTAACTATTTTTTTATCCCATGAGGATGTAATGCTTGTTGTACTTTTACTTCTTGGTGAGATTTCCTTGTAATCAATGGAAAAACAACTATCCAAGTTTTTTTCTTAGAACGAACAATTACCCAAGGTTAACTTCTAAGATGAATAAAAACTTTTTGATAGGTCTCAGGAATATACATTTCTTAGCATGAATAGGTCCTTGGATAAATTTAGAACATTCTAGCAACTAGCTCCTAGAGTAAATGAAAGTTGAGCAGGAGCAAGAGAAGCAAGCAGAAGGAAAAAGAAAATATCAGTAAACTGAATTGAAAATTCTGAAATAACTCGACCCTGAGTAAGTACATTATTATAAACAAGGAGTTTTAACAGAACAAGGAATATACATCATACTGTCCTACTAACATGTAAACACGTATACCGACTGAACGAAGGGGTCAGGAAGTATCTCCCACTGCCCCTATCACGTAAAGTGGCACTCAACTGACGGGACTTCAGGCCAGAAGAAACTATAGACTGTTTACTGATGGGACTAAGGGACGAGATGAAATAGATCTTTGGCTTTCGAGTATTCATCTCCTTCCCTTTCTACAATTTCACTATAGCTTAAACATGAACTGCATCAAAATTGTTTGCTTCTTGATGCCAAATTCAAAGAGATGAGGCTGCTTTTCCTTACTAAAGATCTGAGAGAAGCAGAAGTGCCAACTATCATGCATGTTGGGGGATTTATGTCTAAATGCTTCAGCGCATTGGGGGTGGTGATGATCTGGTCCCCTTCATTCCAAAGAAATCTCGTAGATAAGGGGATGGAGAATTTCGTTTTACTCAAAGATTGTGTGCCGGATGCTATCATCTCCCCCAGTGTATTGATACAAATAGCGACAGATGGGGGGAAAGATTAGGTCTCTTCTTAGTAAACTCCTTCTAAAAGAAGCTCAAAAGTAAAGGCAGGATTGTTCAAACTGAACCTTTGGCGTGTCTATGGAGATTCCCTAGCCCCCAAGAGTAGTTGCGTTGGATGATTAGTTGCCAAGGACAGTGTAACAAGTTGACAACCTCTGGAGGAATATGATTATTGCAAATGTTTGCTCCCTATAACTCAGGGATGCAGGATCAATGAACCACATGTTCATTAACTGTGAGCTCTCTATGGAGGCAGTTATTGGGCCTTTCCAAAATACAGAGGGTCGTGCTAGGATCAATAGAAAGAATCATTCAAAAGCTAGGAAGAAGCGGATTTCATGAAAAGGGAAAGAAAATATTATTGTGACTAGCCCTGATGTTTGGTTTATATAGAGAGCAAAATAACAGATTGGACCAGGAGAACATAGATGTGATCCTCCATGGGAAAAAGGGAGAAAGGCTTTTTGGGCTTTGGGGAGTACCCACTTCAACGGTTGTAAATGGGAAGATATTTTGGAAATCTGAGGGGATCACCTGTCCCCCATAACCATGAATGAAGACAGACAATTTCTCATCATCCCTCTGAACCCACCCTTTTTGTATATCCTTTCTTTTTGGTGCTAATAAAATCTTATATGTTGCCATTCAAGAGGAAGATAAAGAAGTTACAACCATCCATTAAGACAACAGATGATTTATTTATTTTTGAACGATTTAAGATAACGGATGATGGGACCCAATAGAAACTAATGAGAGAAATATCCTCCTTAACATGTGTACTCGCAATAGGATTATCATCTCATGACACACGATTAAACTCAACCCTCAATATTTCTAGCATGATTACTTCTATTCTGTGGTTTACAGAAAAAATGCTTAAGAGTTCATGTGGAGACGACACACTTAACCTAGGTAGGGGGATCATGTTTTTTTACTTTTTGGAGCCAAGATGTTTATCAAGTTTCTTAGAGTGAAGTGTTCCTTCTCAAGCACATGCAATATCTGGTGCAGTCCAGCCATTTTCCTAAAGGATGTAAGAATCACCTATAGGAATAAATCCTGGCACAGTAACAAGAACTGGGATGATGCAGCAGAAATCTCAATCAACTAAGCTCAGCAAGTAAAAGGAGAAGACAGAGTCAGGTTTACAGGAGAGATCACTAAGAAAAAGAGAAAAGAGCTTCATCCTTCTTGGAGCTGAAACCAATCTAGAATTTTCACCAACTAAATGAAGAAGCACCTACTTACTATAACTCTACAACTCACTTATACTAGAACCTAAACAACTAATCTCAAGCAGTGGATCTCAATACCTAATATACTCCCAATAGCTTTTTCCCTTACCAACCATACCGAAAAACTCAAAAAATCACCACTTTTCATCTATATTTTTAGGCCGTCATTTAAGGTCTCAAACAACGAAATCTTGTAGGATGCAGGCAAAGTTACATGGCTCAAAAGCTGACAGGGACATCGCAAGGGAATCCCTAGCGCATGTGTTGTCATAACATATGTCTCCATGTAGACATAAGTCACATGTGTTGTCATAACATATGTCTCCATGTAGACATAAGTCACATGTAAGGCATCCATGAGGCAGGCATTTGGTTAGATAAACCATGTTGTGTAGTGCAGTCATTACTCATCCCCCAAAGAACCAATAGGTCATTTCGTAAGTCCCTTCCAAGTTCCCACAAGCCTAAATAATAATTATCCTAGTTCTTAAACTATTAACAAGTATTCAAGTTCTTAAATCATGAATTAAACTATCAACAAGTATTCAAGTTCTTAAATCATGAAAAAGTTATCATAGTCCTTAAACATGGATTCACATCACACAACTGCACAAGTAATTAAGCAATAACAACCACAAAATGATGAATAAGAAAATAGTCATCCAATCTGGCCGCTCAGCTCATCTGTCTCGTACATCTGGTCAATCCATTTTTACCCATAACACAAGGCATTCCATCCACATGCACACATACAATGATTCTGAAAGGCCACACCAAAAGCTAATATCTCCCACATAGCTACAGATCATTTTTATGTAAAAACCCACTACGTTTTACCAAAAACAAAAGAAAAGAAAAGAAAAGAAAAAAAAAAAAATTCCTCATTAGTCCCATTTTACCCAAAAAAGAAGTTATTTGATTGTTCTTGGATTTTTTTTTTATTATTATTTTTGAAACAATAATCATTTTATTAGAAAAAGGCCAAAGCCAAAGAATACAAAAGAACAGAAAAAATAAAATTACACCCAAAAGACCCTCTACAACTCTGACCACAAAGCGGGAAACTGATCAGAGACTAATACATTAGATGAATGTGCCCATTCCATTACGTTCAATTTGACTCTATTGGATACTTCCACAATACGACCCTTTTGATTTCTGAAACTACGATTGTTCCTTTCCAACCAAATACTCCATAAACCTGCTAAAAGAGACAGACGCCAAACTCACTTCCCAACTTAAACTTTGCCCCCTCCATCCCAAGCTATAAAAAATATAAATAAATAAATAAATAAAATTTAAACTTTGATTAATTGAACTTGGAATAACCCATGCAATTCCGAACATATTGAAGAAACCATTCCAAATCTTTATAGCAAAGGACAAGGGATAAGGAGATGATCGACTGATTCCCCATCTTGAAAACATAATAAGCACACATTTGGAATAACCATTTGACGCTTACGCAAATTATCAACCATGAGTACCTTATTCCTCCCCATAACCAAGCAAGAGCCGCCACCTTTGAAGGAGCACCACAACGCCAAACATGAGCCATGTAACACTCGAACTACTCTCTTTAACCTCCAACAATCATCATAAAAAAGGACTTCACCAAAAAATAACCAGATTTTTCTTTTAGCCACACCATTGAATGTACCTTTGAGGGGACGAATGGCAACAAAAACCTGCTAAAAGACGGGGAAAGAATACAACAAAAAACTAGAACAAAAACCAAGAAGTAAGATTAACAGACTCCGCTACTTTTACATATGAGGCCCATTTTGAAACAACAATTTTCACCAAGTAAATAACTCTTCGATTGAAGATTCCTTGTTTTGAAAACAATGATCGTTCTGGACTTTCCAAAAAAACTCCATAATTCCCAATGCAAGAAGCCTCCAAATAGCTTTCCGAGCTCCACCCACCACAACTCTATGCCAAGCCCATAAGAGGTGGTCAATTGACTTCGGCATCACCGAAGTGATATGGAAGGGAAGAAGGAAATGCCCCCAAACTTTCCTAGCGAAGGGGCAATATGGATGAAAAGGTGGTCGACTAACTCAACATCTCCCATGCAAACCAAACAAATGTTTGGAAGGACAAGGGACCTTATTTTGGACATTTATAGGTGGACATAAAATAAATCATGAGATTTGACATTACCGACTTAATTAATGTGAGCCTACTTCCCAAAGAAAGATGCCTACCCTTCCAAGATGCCTAATAGCAGATCTAGGCCCCATCACCCTATTTCAGGAACAGATTCCCAGCGACGTGATTATCGCTGAGCCTCTTCAGATGGGTGCTGAGTTTCCGCTTCAGCAACAGGAACAACCTCTGGTGGGGTCAACGGAAGAGAAAAGTAGAGAAGAAATTTTTGAAGAAATCCAAAACAAAAAATGGATCAAAGACGTAGTGGGTTGCGTGGGTCGTTCTCTGGGCCTCTCTTTCGGCAACAGAGCAGAAGACTATAATGGTCTCTTCTAATTTATCAAGAACAGGGGCAGACCCCTCCCGGTGACAAAGACCCCAGTCAAATAAGTTACCCGCTCTACTAGTAACCGAGAGCTTCTCCGGCTTCAGCCTCCACGTCTACGGCCAGACACGGACACAAGGGTCCTCGGGGCAGTTAAGTTCCCCAATGATTATTCTCTCTTGGAATGTTAGGGGAGTCGGCTCCAAGCAGAAGCGGAGCCTGATTAAGCGATCTATCAGGCGTAAGAATCCTAATGTCATTTGCCTTCAGGAAACTAAAGTTTTTGTGTTCTCTGATAGTCTCCTGGCTACAATCTGGGGGGTTCAGGACAAGAAGTTCGTGTCTCTCGATGCCATTGGTTCCTCGAGAGGCATCCTTATCGCTTGGAAGTCTTCCAAATGGGACCTTCTCTACCTTGACAGGGACATTCTCGAAAGCAGTCATTCTCCAAGATAAGTCATCCAATTTTCGTTGCATTATCATCTCTGTTTACAGTCCTAATGATGATTCTTTAAGGCCGTCCTTTTGGGATGAGCTGACTGCCATTAGACAGTCCTTTACAAGTCCCCGTTGTTGCAGGTGACTTTAACATCATCCGTTATGCGGACAAGCACTCTCGCACTCGAAGATCGAGCCAAGCGATACAATCCTTCTCTGATTGGATTCAAGATCAGGAGCTCGTGGATCTTCCTCTGGCTGGCGCCAAATTCACTTGGACTAACGGAAGAAAATCCCAAATCCAGTCGAGACTAGACAGGTTCCTTCTATCCACGGACTGGATGGAGGAATATCCCTCTGCTAATCAGATTGCTCTTCCTAGAACGACATCAGATCACTACCCAATCCTTCTCTCCCTTGTCGACGTCAACTGAGGCCTCAAACCATTCAAATTTAACTCTGCTTGGCTTCACATCGACGGCTTCAAGCAGAAAGTTCTGAAGTGGTGGCCTTCCTCCCGGGTCGAAGGCTTCGCTGGTCATAGCTTGATCTGCAAGCTCAAAGCCCTCAAGGAAAAGATTAAAGTTTGAAAGGTTGAAGAAATTCGAAAGAGACAATTCGAGACAGAAGCTTTATTTGCTGAGCTACATCAAATCGACTCTTCGGTTGAAGGTATAGATATCCCTTCGAATATTCTATTCAGACGCATTCAAATCATTCAATCCTTGTCATCTAAATCACTTGGACTAACAGAAGAAAATCCCAGATCCAGTCGAGACTAGACAGGTTCCTTCTATCCACGGACTGGATGGAGGAATATCCCTCTGCTAATCAGATTGCTCTTCCTAGAACGACATCAGATCACTGCCCAATCCTTCTCTCCCTCGTCGATGTCAACTGGGGCCCCAAACCATTCAAATTTAACTCCGCTTGACTTCACATCGACGGCTTCAAGCAGAAAGTTCTGGAGTGGTGGCCTTCCTCCCAAGTCGAAGGCTTCGCTGGTCATAGCTTGATCTACAAGCTCAAAGCCCTCAAGGAAAATATTTAAGTTTGGAAGGTTGAAGAACTTCGGAAGAGACAATTCGAGACAGAAGCTTTATTTGCCGAGCTGCATCAAATCGACTCTTCAGTTGAAGGTATAGATATCCCTTCGGATATTCTATTCAGACGCATTCAAATCATTCAATCCTCGTCGTCTAGATCTCTCGAAGATGAACTATCTTGGAAATTGAAATCAAGGGCGAGGTGGGTATTGGAAGGCGACAGGAGCGCTAAATATCTCCACTGCTTAGCCAACATGAGGGCTCGGGAAAAGGCATTCTTAGTATCACTATAGATGGCAGACAAGTCGATGACTGTGATCAGATATCTGATTTAGCAGTGTCTCACTTCAAATCAGTTCTTTCATCTGAAGGATGGTCCAAACCTCACTTGGACGGGATTCCTTTTCAGTCCCTCCTGAGGGTGGACGCAGATTTCCTTGAGGCACCATTTTCGAAGGTAGAAGCGAATGCGGCTATAGATGCAATGGAAGGTGACAAATCTCTAGGGCCTGATGGCTTCCCCATCATATTCTTTCAGCACTTCTGGGATACTGTTCGCCCAGATGTCATAAATTTCCTAAGTGAATTCCACTCCACAGGTAAATTATCCAAGGGTGTCGGAGCATCTTTTCTTGCCCTTATTCCCAAAGTAGCTGGCGCAAACTCCTCCTTGGATTTTAGACCCATCAGCTTGATTGGTAGTCCGTACAAAATTATGGCCAAAATTTTGTCTACAAGACTATCGACAGTTATCGAGAAGCTGATCTCGAAGTATCAGAACACCTTCATAAAAGGCAGGCAGATTATCGATGGCGCTCTCATAGCTAACGAAGTTCTTCATTCCTGCCATAGATCGGGGAAGAAGAGCATCTTCTGCAAGCTTGACTTGGAGAAAGCATACGATCATGTGGACTAGGGATTCTTATAGTACATGCTACTCCGAATGGGTTTTGGAGGAAAATGGAGGACATGGATTCAATCTTACATCGAATCGGCTCATTTTTCTGTCCTCCTCAACGATGTTCCCAAGGGCTTCTTCCCTAGTACTCGGGGTCTTCGTCAAGGAGATCCTCTCTCGCCCCTTCTCTTCCTTCTGATTGCCGAGGCCCTCTCTCAAATGCTCCTCAACGGTCAACATGTTGGTCTCTTCAATGGGATTTCTATGCCAGGAGTTCAAATGCCCATCTCCCATATTCAATTTGCTGACGATACCCTCATCACGATTGAGGCGGACTCTGACTCCATCAACAATCTTCACACGGTTCTTAGATGTTTCGAGGCGGTTTCAAGATTAAGAATTAATATGTCCAAATCTAAGGTTTTCGGGGTGAATATTTCGGATCACGACCTCTCCTCCTTCGCTAATTCCTTGGGCTGCAAGTTCGCTGCGCTTCTGACAACTTTTGTTGGGCTGTCGCTCGCTATTGGATCCCCCACGACATCGATGTGGGACAAGGTTGTGGTAAAAATTCAAAAGAAGCTGGCTTCATGGAAATGCAGATACTTGACAATGGGGGGCAGACTCACCCTTATAAAAGCAACATTATCTAATACTCCCATTTATTTCATGTCTCTTCTCAAATGCCCGCCCTCAGTTCTGTTACGGATCGATAAACTGAGAAGAAATTTTTTGTGGTGTGGGAAGGACAACTATAAGAAATTCCATCTTCTGGATTGGCAAGAAGTCTGCAACCACTTCCGAGATGGAGGCACGAGCATTAAAAATCTAAAGGTCATGAATAGGGCCCTCTTGGGTAAATGGACATGGAGGTTGGGATCGGATCAGGAAGCCTTATGGTGTAATATTGTCAAAGGCAAATACGGGCATTCCCTGGGAGGTTGGTGGACTAGGGACTCGTCGGCCTATAGAGCTTTCACCCATTTAGAGGGATATTCTGCGATCCAAAAAATCTGTTATCGAAAACATTGCTTTCGAACTAGGAAATGGCGTTGCGATTCGATTCTAGGAAGATATTTGGCCGGGGGAGACAGGACTGAAGGACAGATTCCCATCTATTTTCCGCCTCACCGCTAACAACCAAAGCCCCGTTTCTAGTTTTTATTCCACTTCCGCCTCGGGCACCGTTTAGGACATCCCTATTCGCAGAAACCTTCACGATTGGGAGGTTAGTGAATATGCTCAATTGTTGGAATGCCTTTCTACTGTGTCCCCGATCCAAGAAGAGCTTGACAGAATCATTTGGACAAAGGATAAATCCTCCCACTTCTCGGTGAAGTCATTGTACGACGCTATTCACCCCCCCCCCCCCCCCCCCCCCCCCCCCCCCCCCCCCCCCCCCCCCCGCGCAGCCTCTCCATTCATCTGGAAATACCCAGCTCCCCCCAAGTTCCTCTGCTTTGCATGGCTTGCTTCCAAGAATCGGATTCTTACGATTGACAATTTGAAAAGGAAAGGCATGCAATTGCCTAATATCTGCCTTTGCTACATGAACAACGAGGAATCTATTGACCATCTGCTGGTCCACTGTCCGTTCATCTCCCTCATTTGGGCGGATTTTTCCAACAGATTCAACATCAGCGGGTGTGTGCCGGCCTCCGCTTTCCAGCTGTTGGCTTACTGGCATGGGGTCAAATTGGGTAAAAACATAACCCGGGTTTGGAGAATGGCAATCATCGCAATTTGGTGGGCAGTCTGGAAGGAGAGGAATGACAGATGTTTCAACAACACTCAATCTTCGCCTCAAGCAATGGGCTCTAAAGCGAAAAAATTTCTTATTGAATGGGCTGCTAATGTCTCCTCTTAAGGATTTTGATTTCCTGTTTTTAGGCTTATAGTTTTTTTCTCTTTTGCCTTCTGCCATCTCGGCAGCCTCTGCTGTATCCTTCTCTTTATTTCTATATAATCTAGTCGCCTTTATAAAAAAAAAAAAAAAAGATCTCAAGCCAACAAATTTTAATTAGATGCGTGATCATGCCAGTCTCTTGGAGTGAGGTACAATACAAGGTGTCTATTAAAGCTAGTCAATTGGAAAACAGATGAAGGTGGGAAGAAGTGACAGACACACAAAAGGCAATGAACACCGGGCAAGTTTTCTTTCTACAGACAGTGGGCTTTGACCATTTCCCATGACCCAGATAAAGCAGGTCAGTGACAGCAAGGACGGATGCTCTTCAAAGGCCAAACTACAGGTTGCAGAAAAAGGAAAAAGAAGCAGCTGCTGGGCGTAAGCAGACTCGATGTCAGAATGCTGGTCCAAGAAATGATCCAAGCTGGCCAATCGACAGGAGCAGAGCTCCAACTGAACCTGCCAAGAAGATGAATGGAAAGTAAAGAGAAAGGAACAGGAAAAGTAACAAGAAGGAATTTTGCTGTAAGCAGAATAGGGCTTTGCCTCAGGTTGCCAAAGAATATCATGCTGAGGAAGACAAATCCCCTCATTTTTTTGACAAAGAAGAGGGTCAGTTGAAGATGGGAGAATCACAACATACCACGCAACTCATCAGGTTGTTTGCTCAAACCAATCAGATGTTGTCACATTCGAAGCATGATGGGGTAGTCCCCTCTTATCGGTGACAAACAAACCGGTAAGCCAGATGGAATGATGGATGAATAAAAAGAGAAATTCCCCTAACAGAAGCAAGGCCTGCCAATACATGTGGAGATGCTAGGAGAGGACCACCCTAATGGCCAAAGCTTTCCAGAAGATTTGTCCCAGACTCAGATCCGTACTCGCCAATAACTAGTGCTATCCCCATGAGCAGCTGTGGATATCTGAGGAAGGCCAACTGTACGAACTCTCCTGAGAGATGTTGAGTACAAGTGACTTCAGCTCAACTACTTCAAACAATGAGGTCATTGGAAGAAGGATATGGCTGAAGAGGTACAACTGAAGCTGTGTCAGGTCTAAAGAGTAGGCGATCCAGCATCATTGGTGTCAGGTCTTCCAGATCAAGAAAGTGGCAACTGGACAGATTCGGGGTAATATCAAAAGGCTTTTCTGATTGAGGGCCATGGGATATGGAGAGTGGCAACTAGCAACAACCAGTTTCACCAAGTAGGGTGGAGAACAAGAGTACTTGAAATAGAAACATCAACAAAAATGGTCATTTGGCTGAGTTGTGGAGTTGAGGTAGGATGGATGAAAAAGAAGAAAAGAAGAACAGAAGAGAAGAACAGGTTTTTGCACAACCCACACAATTCAAATAGAACAAATTTTTTAGGGTTTTCTCCCTCTGAAAAAAATATTTTCACCAAAAACTCACACTTTTTTATTCCAATCTACATTCATCAACTCCCCCATATATGTGGCCTCGGATATCTTTAAATAGGCCTAACGCAAATAACGACCTAAAGAGATCTTTCAAACGCAGACTTCACTAATTTAGATCTAGATCATATTGTAAAGATTGACATCTAAATTTCAAATCAGAAAGAAAAATAATTACTTAAAAAAATTCAAATCTTCAAAAATCTTCCTAAAACAATCTGAATATCTAAAGTATGAGCTGTTTTACATCCAACCCAAGAATCAAAGGGGTCCATTAATGGTGGTGGATGGCTCCTAAGAATTAATTTCTCATGGCTCCAAAAGACTTCATCCTCAAGTTGATAGTCGATAGCAATCTGTCAAATTGAACCGACTTCATAACGTGTCTTCCTTGGCTTTGGGGGCAGTTGATAGTGAAGACCTACGTGTCAAATTGGCATCACGTGCATCAGATGGAGCCATAGATCATGGAATCATTTTTCACCTTCATGCTCTACATTGTAGGCGTCAGCACGCACTTCTGCAATAATGAACATGTAAGTGTCAACTCCTTGTCAACACAGTGTTGTCACTATCACTGTTGGCTCTGATTTATGTGCTCTAGTCATTACTGGGACAGAAACAACATGCTCATCTGAACTTTGACATAAACTGTCAATGCGCCAATTTGACAATTGAGCTACTCATCTCTTCCTCTGCCAATCTAACAACAATCCATTGTCTGTTACATCAACTAACCCATCTGTTGATCCACTAATTGATAAATCTATCAATCCACTGATGGACTCTTCATGTATATCTTCTTGGATTGTGGTACTCTACCCCAGTATATCCTCCATCAGATCCTCAGACATCTCTTAATGAATCTTGAATATGTTATCTGAAATCAGATTCTACATGAAACTGAAGCATCACAACTTCTACATCGTGTGTAGTCACATCCTCCAATCAGTCGTTCGTTCAACCATGAGAATGATCAAACAGATCATCGTCTAAACCACTAACATCTGATTCTAGAACATTGCCACCTTCTCGTGCACAAGGCACTCGATGTTGTGTCGACGTTGTCAAAATATCCAATCAACATAAAATGTCATGGAGCATTCCCTCCAAATGATCATATTTCCATGCTATTTCCTTCAAGACGTTCCTCTCATTACTCATGAGTCATGATTGAACTCAAATAAGCCCACAAATGAACTCGCTCTAATACAAATTTGACATTGGATGTGAATAAGAAATTAAAAAAGAAAAGAAGAAAAGATCGTAACTTATACACAACGTTGAATTTTTAGAGTTTTCTCCCTCTACAAGAAAATAATTTCTTCCAAAACTCACACAAGATCTTCTCAAATAACAAAAATATCTTAGAGTATGGGCTGTTGATATCCAATCCCACAATCAAAGGGGGTCCACATAATAGTGATGGATGCCTGTATGCATCAAGAGCCAAGCACCTTTGGTGTAAATTGTGCTTAAATAATGTTACACAAATTTTTATTCGTTTATAATGAAACTTTTACTGAAAATCCATCAAGACATTGGATAAAAGATTCAACATATAAGCAAAGGTGAGAAATGTATCCTTGGAAGCAAATCAACTAACTCACTCAACCCTATAGGAAAAAGATTGAAGGCCCTAATGGCGCCACTAAGTCCCTAATCTCGTTAATGATCCAAGATAGCTTCCAGGGGCCCCCTTCCCTAAAGAGGGCCGTGAAATGTCACATTCAGAGTCTACTTCAACTACTAAATGATTAGAGAAGGAATCTACCAAAAATCCCCATTATTATAAGATTTCCCTGAATTTTCGCTTCATTGGCATTTCAGCAGACAATATCTAATGCATAGTTTACAAAACAGGACTCAACTAGTGATGTAGAGCGGGTCGCAGATAATTTCATGGCCAAGATGGACCAGAAAAGGCTCGATCGGAGACGGAGATGATCTGGACCGTCAGAACTTAAAACGGACGTATCTCGCAAACTGGAATGAGTTATCGGACATAATATGATTTTGGGGTAGGACAAGCTACTTTAGACGGATTTACGAAATACCATCAGATCGACGATCATTTCCCTGTTTTAATTCCGTTTTTACTAGAAATAGTAAGTTTTAGTTTGATTATAACTCTTCATCCGTTGGGCTTTAGGAGTTGCACCCAACATGAAAAGTGCTTAGAATAATTAGGAGAACAGTGTGGTGAAGCCAAATAGGACACTTACTATTTTTGGCCAAAAACCCTGCGCACTAGTAGACATCACGACCATCTATAAATAGTAAGTTGCGAATTCTACGAGTTTTAGTAGTAGTTTGATTCTGAAATTTCTTCCATTGCTTAGTATCCGTATTTAAAGGGTTGTGAACTCGTTTATTTCATTCATCAATTAATTTCAGATTTTATAGAATTTATTTTCTATTTTCTTGTTCTTTTCCTTGTGGATTTGAGAAGTCTCTGTGAGGAGTCCAGCGAAGTTTCGTGGATTCGGAACAGTTATCCCCTTGAGGAAGACGGTGCTCGACCTCACGTCCTTTCCTGCGTCAACTAGGGACTCAATTACTAGGTTGATTTCACCTAGAACTTGGCGGGTTGACCGAGTGGATTAGAAAGTTTTTTTTTATTATCATTTTTTATAGTTTATTATATATTATAAAGAGTACTAAAAATAATAATAATAATAATAAATAAATAAACTCATTTTTATTCTCCTATCCCTCCTTTTGATTCTTCTCCTCTTGCTTCTTCTTCTCCTTCTTGCCTCATCCTTGTTCTCCTCCTCTTGCTGCTTCTCTTTCGTTGTAAGAATAGTCAAACAAGTCCCAAGTCAACCTAGGAAGCTAGGCCGAGTCACACTGAAACTAGAATGGGACCAGTTTTCCCAACCCAATCACCTAGTGCACAATCAGGCCTAGTTGACTTGAAAGTTTATCAACTTTGCTTACAAACTTCAAGCAAATATATTTGACTTAATTTGGCAATAATACCTAGGATAACCAAAACTTAGAATATGTATAACTGAGAAAGAAATAACTCAATTTCCAAGTAATTGAATCTAGCTTAGGAACAAGAGAAGCAATGGTGATATTTCATAGTAGTCACAATGACGAGGCAACACTGTCAATCGCATTAATCATCACTTTGACTTTGCATGTGCATTGTTGATTTTTGGTCATTCTTCTCACAGGAAGCCAACTTAGCTCAACTTCACAGCAGAAAATAAACCGTGTATTTGGATGCACATGGTGAACTAAATCCCATACATTCCATTTAATCAAGAGGAAATGACAAAATTAACAAATGTTCCCTAGCATTCATAATGAGGAATTAGCCTTCATATCACAGTTGCGATTCTTGCAAGTTGCACTGAAAAGTAGTGCAATCTCAATTTGGAGCCTAGACCGTTTCCTTATAGAGAGTGTTTGGATAGGAGGAAAACCACAAAAAAACTAGAAAACGAAAATTGTTTTCCATTGATGTGACATTTTTGTGTTGTTTGGATAGCAAGGAAGAGGGTGGAATCCACGTAGAATCATTACAGTTTTCCACAGTCAATTTCCCCAACACAAATGACGAGGTGAGTATTTCCCCCAAAAAAATTTTTAAAAAATGAGGTTTCCACTTTCTATCCAAACAAGTCACCAAAAAATGGAATCCATGTTTCAATAGTGCTCATGGAATGCATGGGAATCCATCATTGCATAATCATTACTCTTTCCCTTTCCTTTCCTTTCCTTTCTTTTCCCACAATCCAAAAATGCCCTAATAGATACGATGGGCTCAAACCCGATAGCTTAACATAGAAACACACCCCATCTACTGTCAAGCTATGGGCTCAAATGCTAATAATTGCAATTGAATCAATAGTGCATCCAAACACACCCGAAACTACTCACAGATGGACTTCAGCATGAAAAATGAAAGGAAAGAAAGAGAGAGAGGGCACTATCTTTCACTGCTGGACATCACCTGAATGTGGCAACTCATCCACCGTACACAGGCCGGACCAACCAAATTGAAGGTCCAGTTTCGATGGAGCACAGCACGAAAATCACTCCCCCTATTGTCTACAAATCCTGATTATGGAAAAGCACCGTCCAGAAATCAAACTGATTAGACAATTTTGATCAGACCGTCAGATCAGTGCGATAATCTCAGCTATTCTCCATCCGCAAGAAGCCCCACCATTTGGACGGTCCAGATTCGGCATGCAGTGGCTAGGATGCAGCACCCCTACTGAGTTTGTTCAAGCATACGAATGTTTCATACATCTAGAAATTACAAGAAATACTCTTTCTTGCTCGCATTTCAGTGGATTGAGAAACAAGAGAAAGAAACGATTCGAAAGACAGCCAAACACAGAAAAGGAGAAGAAGGGGGGGGCGAACTCTAACCTGTTGGGAAATAGCATTGTGGGCGATCTTGTAATCCCTGTGGAGGATGTAAAGACCCAAAACAGAAGCCGTTGCAGCTCCTGCGAAGAAGGATGCTAACCTCACCCTCAGCACGTACCCCATCCTTTCTTCCCCTTCCAAAATTCCGATTTGCCTGACTCACGATCACAGGGGCCGTTTGGATGCCTGTAACTTGTGTAAAATGTAAGAAAGTAACAGTTGAATTTCTTACAGTTTGTGTTTGGGGGAGAAATTTTACAGGTAACAAAGTCTCAACCTGTAACTTTCTATCAGGTAAGATTGCAAGAAATTTAACAGAGGAATTAGGTGCTTTTCAAGTCACAGGTTACTTTGTTACAGGCAACGGCTATCCATTTCGAATTTGGGAGAGGGTGGTGGAAACGCAGCTGCATTGAAAGTGCACCTACCTGCTCTGACCCAACGTCTCCTTCTCCCTCTCTCAGCGTCTCCTTCCCTCTCTCTCTCTCAGCGTCTCCTTCCGTCTCTCTGCTCTGGCAAGGGAAGCCCTAACCCTTACTGTTTCTTCTTTTTTATTTTTTACTCTCCATTTTTTCCTCTTGCGTAAGTGCGGAACAGACGCGGATTAGATGCTGACAGGTTGAGTAGCGAGTCGGCTACTGAAGTGACGTCACGAAGTTCTGTGGCCCCACTATGACGTATGTGTTATATCCACACCGTCTATCCATTTTTAGATATCATTTTAGGGGGTATGAACCGGACGCGGATTGGCTACTTCCCCTGACACCAGCCAATGGCTGATGGTCGGTGCTCCGTGGGACCCACCATGATGTATGTGTTTCATCCATGCCGTCCATCTATTTTGACGGATCATTTTACAGTATGAGACCAAAAATGAGGTATATTCCATTCTTAAGTGGACCACATTACATGAAACAGTGTTGAATGAGTGTCGACCATTAAAAAACATTTTGTGGCTATAAAAGTTTTGGATCAAGATGATTTTTGTTTTTTCCCTTCATCTGGGCCAGTATGACCTAATCAACATATTAGATGTCAAATAAACAGTATAGTGGGCCTTGGGAGGATTTTAATGATGGATATCCAACCACTATTGTTTTCATGTGGTGTGATCCACTTGAGATATATATACATCTAATTTTTGGTATCAAGCCATAAAACGATCCGTAAAAATCGATGAACTGTATGGATGAAACAAATACATCATGTTGGGGCCCATAGAGCACCGACCACCAGCCCTGGTGTTCGGGGGAGTAGCCAATCCGTTTCCGTATGAACCAAAGAATGAGGCAAATAAAAATCTGCAGTGGACCCACCAAAGAAAACAGTGGGAGAGTGATTCCCACCATTGAAACTATCCAAAGGTCGGTCATAATGTTTATTTGAAATCCAACCTGTTCAAAGTTAAAAAAGAGGCAAGGGAAAACGCAAATATTAACATGATCTAAAACTTTTGTGCCCTTCAGAAGTTTTCAATGGTGGGCGTCATTGTCCGACTGTTTTCTACGTGGGGGTCCACTGGAGCTTTGGACGTAACTCTATCCAGTGCCCTACAATGATCCCTCCAAATGGACGGAATCCCTATTCAACCTGTCAGTAGCTAATCCGCTCCCGTGCGGAACGGGGCTGTTTGGCAGGGGCCGTATCGAATGCCTAACTTTGGGGCCCACAGTGATATACTTTCCTTTACATCTGCACCTTCCATCCGTATTGAAAGCCCGTTTTAGGATACAATACAAAAAATGAAGCTGATCAAATCTCAAGTGGGCCACACCATAAGAAACAATCTTAACTAAATTCCTACTATTAAAAACACCACTGATCCACTCACTGGGCTTAGCGTACTGAGTAAACTCTATGAGGTCCACCATGATTCATATATTTTATCTGCTCTGTCCATCTATTTTCCCAGATAAATTTAGGGCTTCATCCCAAAAATGAATCATATACTACTTTCAAATGGATCACACCACACGAAACAGTTGACTTGAACTTCTACCATTGAAAATTTCTTAGGGTCATAGAAGTTTTGGATCAAGCTTATATTTTTTCTTTCCGTTCATCCATGTCTGTATAATCTTATAAACAAGTTGGATGACAAATAAACATTACTGTGGGGCCTAGAAAGGTTTCTTCGGTGGAAATCATTATCCTAACGGTATTGTGGTATGATCCACTTCATCTTTGTATATGCTTCGATTTTGGGCTTAACCCCTTAAATTAGATGGGAAAATGGATGGATGGCGTGGATAGGCCACATACATTCAAGGTGAGCCTAATTGAGTGTACTTAGTATGATAAGAGCGTACGCAATCCGATTTCCCATCCAACCTCTCGACAAGGAAATCGGATCTCTTATCGTACCGAGTAAACTCAATTGGGCCCACGGTAAATGTATATAATTTATCCATGTCATCCATTCATTTTTGCAACTTATTTAAGGAGTCGAGACCAAAATTAAAGCAAATCCAGAGCTCGAGTGGATCATACCACATAAACAGTGGGAATAATGATTTCCACCATCGAAACTTTGCTAGGCCCCACAGTGATGTTTATTTGTCATTCAACATGTTCATAAGATCATATAAACATGGATGAAGGGAAAAATCAAATATAAGCTTGATCCAAAACTTTTGTGGCCCCCCAAGAATTTTTCAACGGTAAAAGTTCAATTCACACTGTTTCAGTGGTGTGGTTCATTTGATCTTTAGGTATTCTTCATTTTTGGGATCAAGACTTAAAATTATATGGTAAAATGGATGGATGGATTGGATACAATACATAAATCATGGTGAGCCTTAAAGAGTTTACTCAATACGCAATCCACTTCCATTGATAAGGTGCGGATGAATTCCCATCCAAATGTCCCCATAGATCTAGTCCTTCAATAAAGGTCTAAACAAAATTTGTCCAAGTATAATTTGTACGATTCAATGCAAAATCAATTTTAAAATTTGCGTACGAATCTACGTCAACACCCAGCACAATGCAAATTAAGATTGTAGAAATCCACGTGGGTCATTCTCATGTATAGGCATATTCTATTATATGCATGTGTAGTTGTGTTGTTGGGCTGGAGTGTTTATGGAACTCAGTTCTCATTGTAATTATCCTTTTAATAAAAGCAATACGGGAGAGGCGAAACCCTAAGGGCCTGTTTGGCCGGGCAGAATGGATGGGATTGGAAGGGATTGGAAGATAGATCCCGGGATTGGCCAGGCGTGCCAAACAGACACGGGATCCTAATCCCGGGATATACCAATCCCATGGATCTTAAGACAATCCACTGACATCACCATCATTACCTTTAAATCCCATCCAATCCACCCTAATCCCTTCAAAATTGTCTGGGACGTGTTTGGTTTGAGGGATTGAAAGGGATTGAAAGGGATTGGAAGGTTTAATCCCAGGATTGGACAGGCGTGCCAAACAGACCGGACATTGCAATCCCGGGATATAGCAATCCCATAGATCTTGCACCAATCCACTGACGCAGCTATCATTACCTTAAATTGCGTGCAATCCACTCTAATACCATCCAATCTGCCTGACCAAACAGGCCTTTAGTTTGTTTCCTCCCATTCTCTCTCTAACTCATGTATCCACCTTGTCCCCTCTCTTCTATCATTCTCCTCTTCTTCCTCTCCTTCTTCTTGCTTCTCTTTTATGCACCACACGTTGATCCTAATGTCCATTGGGACCTTTTACATGATATCAGAGCGTTGATACTTCGTGCAATCAAGTTTGCTTAGATGTGATCGTTTGAAGCCTCCATCATCTTGTCATTTTGATTGGCTGATCAGATCTGCTTGTTTCTTTCGCCCTTTCAGAACCAGTTAGGTTTTGAGGCATCCAATGTGGTGAGACGTGGTGCTTATCTTTTTTTCCTTCTTTTTTTTTTTGGTTGGTTGGCTGGATCAATTGGATCCAAAGACCAGTCATGCAGATGAGCAATACCTTTAGAAGAGCACTATTGTAGACTCGGCCTCGTTTGACTCCACCTAGAGTCGTACACAAGTCGAGTTAACTCAATCAGCTCACTCGATTCGACTCACCTCGACTCGAAATTGGATTCGAACCGAGTCAAGCTAGTTTTTGGAGCTCGAAAAAATTCTGAGGCAAGTTCGAGCTTGCCTAAGCTCGACTTAACTCAAATCACACCTCAACTTGAACTGACTCGGATCGAATAAGCTAGGTGACTCGGTTATTTTGATATGGATGCTGCTCGCTGAGTGTTTGATGAAATGACTCAACAAAGTGTTGGCGAGGAAGGAATGGATACGCTGGGTGTTTGATTTTGATGTTGCTCGCTAGGTGTTTGATTTTGATGCTGCTCTCAGAGTGTTTGATGAAATACCTGTAAAAATGTTATTACTGTGAGGCTCGTATTCTACTTCGTACTGTTTCGTAGGCTTCCGCGGCTCTCCCGGTCGAATTCTGACAACCCGCGACCTGTATCCGATATTTGCGCGCAATCCTGAGTCGTGTCTCGTATTCCAGAGTCGGCTCGACCTAAGACTTGTACCCTTGTGACGCACAGTTGTCGCGGTTCCGACGCCGCGTCTCGTGCGCCGATGCGATACCCGAGCCAGGAGATGTGAGCTCGCGTTCAGTTCGAGAAAATGTCGCACGTTTGCAATCCCAAGAGAATCTCTACAATATGTCAAATCAATCAAGTACATGTCACATCACCCAAAAGCAACCCAAAGTCAAGTCTCTCTCTCTCCACCCATCCCTTTTCAAGTACACCCATCACTCACCCATCCTTCTCTCTCCTTACATCACCTCTCTCTCTCTCTCATCTCTCTCTCATTTTCCTCCCAAGCAACCGTCCATGGCATGAGAGCTCCATGAGAGAGCTTTGTGTGGCCCACTTCCTACCTCCTATCTCCACCATCCAACCGTCCAATGTCCATCATCCTTCATTAAAGTCGAAGCCGAGGAGTTAGGGGTTTCATTGGACCAAGTAGGAGCAATAATGGTGGGTGATTCTATTATTGGATTTTGTGATTTGAGGGCCACATATGTGTGATCCATCTTGATGTATGTTTTGTACGTAGAGACGGGCCCATAGTGGCGGGGCCCCTCCCATAGTCGATCTCTCTCTCTCTCTCTCTCTTTCTTTCTTTTTTAGTGATGATGTGGCCCACCTGATCAATAAATCCAGACCGTTGGATCATGAGGCCCACCTTGTTGCTGCCTTTTTGGCAAGCCCTAGATGAAGGGAATCACAATATCAACTTGATTCATGGACCCCACATGTGTACGTGTGAAATCCACACCGTCCATGTGTATGGGACGGTGGGCCCTGATATATGTGGGCCACATTATGATGTATATGTTTACATCCAGGCCGTCCATGTGGATCCCACCATATATGTGTTGTATGTACATCATCCAGCAACAGGAGCTGCTGGACGTTGGCATAACACAAACATCAGCTGATCCAAACTTCTGGTGAGCCAGACCACGTGGCCACCTTGATGTATGTACCTTGCATCCACACCGTCCAGTGTTCTGGATGGTAGGGACCACTGAAATGTATGCGTTTCAAATCCACACCATCCATGTTTGGACGGTGAAAAAGGGACCACCGTGATGCATGTGGTTGGTCTACACCATCCAACCTCCTGGACAGTACGACCCACCTCTATTTTATATATATATATATATATATATATATATATATATATATATAATAATAAAATATTATGGTGGGCCCCACGTGGGACCCACCTAATGGAAGTGGATTGGACGGTCTACCACAACACCAGCTACATAGCTGGTGTACAGACGTCAGTAGTTCTGTGGGTCCACCAACTGTCTGACGCCAGCAACTCTGCGTGTCCCACACATTGTATGTGTTGTATACATACCATCCATCAGGGGGCCACTGGGATTATGAATTTTACATGCATCGTCCAGCAAGCTGGACGGTGAGATTCACCTTAATGTTGCATGTGCATAGCATGTGGGGTCCACCTTGATGGCACGTGTGGTCCCAACTGATGAGATCCACACTGTGGGTCCCAAGCAACCTCTCATCTGCTGGGTATCGATGCCAGTAAAGTTCTGTGGAACCCATCGTTGATGTATGTATTTTAGGTCCACGCCACCCATCTGCCGGGCCCACCATGATGTATGTGTTATATCCAAACCGTCCATACAAATGGCAAGCTTGTCTTAAGGCTTGAGAAGAAAAATGAGGCAAATCTATCAGGTGGGCCACCCTGCAGAAAACAGTGGAGATTGAACGTTCACCATTGAAAACCTTTTGGGGTTATAGAAGCTTTAGATTAATATGAAATTTGTTTTCCCTCTTAATCCAGGTCTTTGTGACCTTATGACTAGATTGGATGGAGAATATGGTGGGCCCTGCCTTGATGTATTTATGGCCCATCCATGGGGCCCACCCGGATGTATTTGTGGCCCATTGATACGACCCACTTGTTGTTGGTGTGGCCCATTGGTGCGGTCCGTATATGCGGCCCACCTCGATGTATTTGTGGCTCATCCATGAGGCCCACCTCGATGTATTTGTGGGCCATCCATGGAGCCCATGGACGTGGCCGACTTGATGTGCATGAGGCCCATTAGTGCGGCCCATTGTGATGTATTTACGGCCTGTTAGTGTGGCCCATTGATGCAGCCCACTATGATATAATTGTGGCCATATGATGAGGCCCGATGCGATGTTTATATGGCGCATGAGATGCGGCCCATTGCAATGTGTATGCGATGTATTTGAGGCCCATGTGCGGGGCCCACCTGTGATGTATATTAGGCCCATGTGTAGGGCCCACCTATTGTGTATTTGAAGCCCATGGGTTGAGGCACATTATGATGTATTCGAGGCTTATGGGTGAGGCCCATGGTGATGTATTCGAGGCCCATGGGCGTAGCCCATTGTGATTAATTTGAGGCCCTTGTATGAAGCCCAACCGATATATGAGAGGCCCATGAACGGGCCCAACGTGATGTGGCTGATATGTTGTGTATGAATCCCTGATGTGGCCCACTTCTTGGGAGCAATGTTGGTTAGATGTCCACATTGATGGGCAATGATGGTTGGATGTTCACATTGTGACCTTCCCTTAGGCCTTGTTGAGCCCATTCTCAACATTCTCTTAGTGGGTTAACCCAGATAAGTGGGCCCTATTCGCTATAGACGGATGGCTCCGTGCTATCGGATTTAATATAATCACGGCTGAGGGCCGATATTTATATTATGGTTTGATCGGCCGTTCATATATGGATCTCGCCGTGTATATAGGCCGATTATTGATACTGATTATCGGTGTCGATGGTTGAGACCGATTGTCGAGGCCGATTGTTAGGTTGATTTTGATTGTCGAGGCCGATTGTCGAGGTCGATTCCGATTGTCGAGGCTGATTCCGATTGTATAAGCCCATTCTGATTGTCGAGGCCGAGTATCGAGGCCAATTTCGATTGTTGAGGCCGATTGTTAGGCCGATTCTGATTATCAAGGCCAATTCCGATTGTCGAGGCCGATTTCGATTGTCGAGGCCGATTTCGATTGTCGAGGCCGAGTATCGAGGCCAATTCCGATTGTCGAGGCCGATTTTATAGGCCGATTTCGATTGTCGAGGCCGAGTATCGAGGCCGATTTCGATTATCGAGGCCGAGTATCGAGGCCGATTCCAATTATCAATGCCAATTGTATAGGTCGATTCTGATTGTCGAGGCCAATTCTGAGTGTTGATTCCGATTGTTGAGGCCGATTTCGATTGTCGAGGCCGATTTTGATTGCCGACGCCGATTGTTGAGACCTATATGATGTATATGTGACCCATAGTTAAGGCCCATTATGATGTGTATTCAGCCCGTGTTTAAGGCCTAATGTGATGTATATGAGGTCTATGTGATGAGGCCCATTGTGATGCATTTTGAGGGCCAGGTGGTGGAGCCCATTGTAATGTATGTTAGGCCCATGTGAAAGGCTCATCGTGATGTGTATTAAGCTCTTGAGTGAGGCTCATGATGTTGTATATTTGGCCCTTATGTGAGGCCATGGGTCCACTATATGTTAGGCTCTATGTGGGCCATTCCTTGGGGGCAATGTTGGTTAAATGTCCACATTGTCAAGGTCGATTATTGGTGCCGGTTATCGATACCAATTACGAGTATATCATTCGATACCAATTATGAGTATGTGACAGCATAACACCATGATACATGCCCATACGCATCATCTGCATGTTTGTTATAAGAGGTGATTGACCATTACATATATCATTGGGCAAGTTAATATGAGACTCCCTGATAGGCGGAGGTTATCTCACATGAGCGAACGGCATGTGCATGATTGATGTATGACTGAATTGTATGACTTATGCATCACGCATTTTGTGATACGACTACTGTACGCCCTAGCGATATCAGTGTCGTAGTCTCCATAGGCATATCGTGGGTGGCCAGATGGGACACCAGAAATGTTTGGTTCTAGCATACGGGCGTCATAGATGTCCCTGGGTGAAAATCTCTAAACCTCCGTGGCCAGGAGTCGCCCCAACGTGGAGACCAAGTGGATGTATATGAGTGCATGAGGGTCATATACCAGTAGGCTGCATCTCCTAGTATGTCGTGGTCGGTTGGGAGGAGGTGTGACCTTATCCGCCTGAGTGAGGGGGCAATATCTAGGTTGAGTCTGACCAGCTTGAGGAATGGGTCTGCTATCGACGAGTCGGGCCCGCTATTGGCAAGCAAATAGTGAGGTCTCTTCCACTTACCCAGTTGTGCGCTCGGATAGGGGCGGTAAGCTGGCGTAGAGTGTAATTGTAACGCCCTGAAAATCGGGGGTTGAGCATAAACTCAACTCCCGAGTTCCAACGCATCACTTATGCAACATAATGAATGATGATTGAATGTTGTCTGTATTAGTGCATTGAACATGAGTGAGATTAAGCCAAAACAGCATATCATACTCCAGAGACAAGTGAGATAGCAAGCGGAAGACTGTGATAGATATATAAAATATATAAACAGTGGTGAGTCTCCAGAGTGTGATAATGTTACCAGGTTAACTATTTACAAGTACAATTCCAAAATATATCAAATTGTGTAAGGTCGTCTAGTCGACATCCCTGTAACCCCGTCGATTAAGACATGGCTCACACGAAGCCGTCAGAAAACAGCATATACGAGAAAGCATCCTCGTCGTCACAAAAGTCCGGCTCCGCCTCAGAAGTAGCGTCGCCATTTGCAATCAGACAGTCTGGTGGGTGTTCGGAACACCGTCCCGTAACGTGGGAGTGAGTGATCGACCAGTGGAACAGTAAAGCATAGGTTAACATGTTATCAAAACAGTCAAGCAGTAATGATAAAGCAGTACAATCAATAATCCTAAGTACTCTTGTTAATGCAAGTATAAAATGCTGTCATGATGCATGCCCTCACCAATATACTCCCTCATGCGACACCATCTTACGTCCGCGGCATGCTTTCATTCCTCAGTGCTCCACATCTTCCAGGCACATGCAGTGCGATGATGAACATGATTACCGAGTTGTTATTAGTCCATTTCAAACAGCAGGGTTGGAAAACTAAGGTACCTCCCTTGTATTATTCCCAAACATGATCCATTCTAGGGTCGTCAAACCTAGATAATCTCATACGATAGTGTGGTTCTAGGGCGCTGCAAAGGCTACCAGAGCTGTTACACGCAATCGTTACACCACTCCCCCATCACCTTTTTAACGGTTCATCACTAAATTGATACAGGCCTAGTTCATACTCTATACACCGCGGCAAAACTCGTCGCCTCACCGCAAATTCAGAGTATGCTCGAGGTCACTACAAATGGCTCGTCACCAATCAGTGTAGGACGACAGCTCGAATACAGTGTCCCATACCACCGTATTCGGCTCACGAGTCAAGGTTGCTCACTGTTCACTACGGGGAGGCACGTGGCCCCAGCGTAGGCCGACAGCTCAATCACGGTGTCCCATACCACCATGCCCGGCTCATGAGTCTTAGTGGATCGAGGTACCATGGTTAACGGGATTTCACTGGTAAGTTTGGTACCCTAGGTTCAAGCAGTAGCGTCCAAACATGGTAAACATACATTAGACATATCGGGTTACTTGACGAGCCTGACTAGCTCGAGCGCACAATCAACTGAACGACATGAAGTGCATAAGCACTTCGCGTAGCCTAACCACTGTCGCCAACGGAAGTACGACTCGGGTTCGTCAAACACATCCTACGTGGCGAAATGAATCTCAACTACGAACTCAAGTCTGGTATCGATTGTCTGGACTATAATCATAGTCCCAAACGCAATCAATCCTTATTCAGAGTATGTGGAGTAAAGCATAATAAACAAAGTAATTCAAGCATGTTAACAAACATGTCATCAAGCATGTTACAAAGCACAATGTAAACAAGAAATACAAACACATATATTTCATAGTAAGCGATTAAATTAAACACCCAATCATAGAGGAAATCATATACGTTTCTAAGGTGGTTGAGAATCCCATCTCAACACCCACCTAAAGCACCATCATTCAAGCACTTACTCTCACAAGCATTTTCACAAACACTTAGAATACACTATTTCAACATACATAGTGTATATTAGCAAAACATGTATTAGGGCGAGCCCTTTCGCCAAGCAAGTATTTTACACATATATAATATGTTCATACAACAAATAATCATGGCAAACACATTTTCAAAATTTATACGTATACGGTACTTTCTACAAATACTAGGAATACAGTATATTCAACATAGTTATCGTATAACCAAAAAGCGAAACGGACAGCACTTTGTACATGTGCAATTACATACAGATCATGAATCTATCATTATCTGACATTGAAAGCGCTGAAAACCATAACCTATACACCTAAAGTCCGCACCTTTCGTCGTAGAATCGTAACAAATCCGATAGGTTTGCTAAGCTTTTGTATTCGGCAGTTTGGTAACCTATAGAATGAAATAGGTTAGCTATTTCATAACCTACAACTATCACAACCCCAAAACATATTAGGGTTAGGGTTTCTTACCTAGAAACGAGGTCGAAATCACCGGGAAAGCGATAAGAATGGAGTGGTGAAGCTTGTGTAGCGGCAGGAAAAAAGGGTAGGAAGGATCCTCCCACAACTCTCTAACTTTCTCTCACTTTTCTAGGTTTTTTCTCAAATTCGTATTGCTGAATGAGAGAGGGTTTTAAGGTCCTTATATAGCCTAAAAAGTCACCAAAACGGGCTTAAGGTCAAGGTATGCTTAGGTTATAACCAAAGTGACTCAGTTTCGGCTCAACAGAGGACTTCTGGCGGGCCCCCTTGAGCCAAAGGTCGGACTTAAGCTCACAGACTCTGGATCTAGGTGGAGTTAAGTTTTCGTTTCAGTCGGATTCCCAGATCACGATTGGCGGACCAGTTTCAGTTCAACGGTCAGTGAAACTCGATAAGAGATTTCAAGTACATGGACATGTGTATGAAATTTCTCTTGATTTGAGGGTGTATTTGGGTCAGATTCTAACGGTCAGGTTGCTCAATACTGATCCGCAAGAGTCACACGCCAGATTTCATAAATCCTTATTTATCTTGGAATTATTTTCATGTTTCTCACACTCCTCGCTCCGAACTCAGGCGAATTGCACTGGAACACTATCTGGATTTGATTTCGAGATGGTTGTCAAGCCCAGCAAGGCGGTCCTAATTCCTTAACTTCATGTTAATCAGACTTCCGACGTGCGGTCCAGATCTGATATGGAGTTTCGAGATGCTCCCGAGAGCAGCCGGGTAATGAGATTGATCCTAGATTTTAGGGTAACCTAGCATTAATGATTCTACAAGTTTTGGGTCTTGCAGATCGTATTTAAAGTGATTGGTGCTAAATTCACAGGTACTCTAGTTTAGCACTAGCTAATTCTTGCCTAATTTCTAAAGGATTTAGTCCTGTATGATTTCTGTCTGAGGTGGTACCTGGGCCTTTGTAGTTTGTATATAAAGTGATCCAAGTCATAATACTTAGCTAGTTTAAGATAGTGCCTAGGGTGAAAGTACTTAGAAAAATTAAAAGAACAAGGTGGTGAAGGGTGGGATTTGTGAAGGAAAAGGGTTAACAAGCAATTTTTAGAATATGGGATTGAGTTCTGACAAGTTAATCAGGTGTTAGGAGCGACCCATTGTTTAAGGACGTCTAATTTCAGGTTGGCAAAAATCCGGAATGTTACAGTAATAGACCCCGGTGATGATCCTAGAGATGAACAGTACTGATATGTGGACTTATTGAGTAGGAGTTACATATTCATTCATTCATTCACTATCCACTCGGGCTGGTGGTGCGCAACTATTTGTTACGTGTACCTTCGCAACGACCAGGATTTTGGTTGGGGCGCGCGACTAACCTGAGATCAAGAGTTTACCACATTGAGTCTGACTATCCAAATTTAGGTATGAGACTGATTTGGATAGAAGTCTCTTGTGATGAACCCTCTAGCCTGCGATACTACGTACTATCATCCCGACTTCACACTCCAGCATGGTCATTCCATTCGTATTGCTATTGTATTACATCCGCGGCATATGACATTTTGGGTTACTCTGTCTCTGCATTTATATAGTCAAGATACGACTGACAGTATTCATAAACTCATCAGGAATTGTATATTACATTTCATCCTCAGCATCTTGGCTCTTTATGACTCCTCATTTGTATAGCCGATATGTATTGCGTACTCTGATATTGTTGACTTATGGACTTGACAATATTTCCGCTTATTCCGATATTGTATGATTCATGATTTTACCAATATTTTTGACATTGTATGATTGTAACGTTGTATTTGTATGCTTGACACTTATCTTGCGCACACACTTTCACCACCCTATAAGCTTTCTATAAGCTTATGCACAATAGATGCGTGCAGGTGACGTTGGTCGCAGCGGCGTTGAGCTTGGAGCATGTAACTATCTTATGGAGCTTTGATTTTATTTTGACATATGTATTTTCCTTTCAACATCGTATTCAAAGTTTATATTAGTGGATATGTGATGATGATGTTGCTTTTGTGACTTGGGTGCTTGTGGTTATGCTCCTTACGAGATAAATGTACGTTAAAAAAAAATCTTATTCGTAAGATCCCACGATCGAAACCTGGTATATGGGTGCTGGGAGCCGAGAATGGGGTACTACGGAGGCTGTCGGCACCGGATTCAGCGATCGGGATTCCTGTGAATCCGATTTTCGGGTTTGGGGCGTGACAGTTACTGTTTTGCATTCTTTGAGAAATTGAAGATGCATCCTACGTGTTTGAGAAAATGTCGCAAAGGCTCGAACTCGGCTTGAACTGGCCTGAGCTGTTGACCGAACCGAGCCAAGCTAGCCAGACAGGATCGAGGACCGAGCTGAGCCGAGTTCGAGCTAGAGTTAGCTATTGGCCGAGCCGAACCGAGCTGTGCCAAGCTCAACTCAATTCGACTCGTGTACAGTTCTAGCTCCACCTCTCTCACCAATTTAGGTAACGCCCTTATCGTGTCCTCTGGTTCATCACTTTGGGTAATTGACTCAGGGGCCACCAATCACATGACGGGTAATATATCTCTTCTTTCTTCTCTAGATTTTTTTGTTCGAGTTTTGATCTTTGTCATAGCTAACAGGTCTTAGCCGTTGTACGAGTTAGACGTCAAGAATGCTTTCCTCTATGGTGAGTTATCCAAATAAGTTTACATGGTGTAACTTCCTTAGTTTGTTGCTCAGAGAGAGAGAGGGAGAGTATGCAAACTTTGAAAAGCTATCTATGGATTGAAGCATTCTCCACGAGCCTGGTTTGAAAATTTTAGCAATGTGTTAATCACCTTTGGTTTGCATATTTGTTGCATCGATTATTGTCTTTGATTACTGTCTTTGTCAAACAGGCTCCAAAGAAAATGATGACTCTAATTGTCTATGTAGACAATATATGGGCAACGATAATGGTGGCATCACATAATTCAAGAATCACATGCATAGGAGGTTCAAAGGGCCTTGGAGCCTTGAGATACTTCCTAGGTATCGAAGTGGCTTGATCTACTTCGGGGATTGCTTTATCTCGACGAAAATATATGCAAGGTCTTCTAAAAGAAACAGGGTTGTTATGGTGCAAGCCAACACCGCAATGGACCCAAATAGAAAATTATCTGATGATAAAGGCAAGTTATTTAAAGACTATGGGAAGTATCGAAGGCTAGTGGGTAGACTCATAAACCTCACTATCGCATGACTTGTTGAGTTGTGGAGTCTCATCTGGACCATGCTGCTCGACCAGTCGAGTGGGCTACTCGACCAGTCGAGGGTTCGTTCAACTCAAAGTTTAGCGAGCAAAAGTTATTTTTAGTCTGTGGTGCTCAACCAGTCGAGGCCCAAGCTCGACCGATCGAGGACCTCTCTCGACTAGTCGAGGTTACACAGATTTTGCGCGGATTTGGTGCGGACTGCGTAAATTTAAGGCGGTTTTCGCAAAGGTGCGGAAGGGAGTTGCATAAACTATAAATAGGGGTTCCTAGGGCTATTCTAGTGTATGAGAAAATGTTTTCTAAGCTAAGCTAAGGGTTATCTATGTGCATGGGAGCATCAAGATGTTAGTATATTGCTTGTAATCTCATTTTCTTCATAGTAGAAGTTTGCACCCATGGTTTTTTATCCTTGTTGGGGTTTTTCCATGTATATTCTGTATTGTGATTTGTTGGTATGCTTTGATTCTACTTCTAAATTATATTTCTTTCTGTTTATCGTTTGTGAGTGAGACCGGAGGTTGGATCTCGGTTCATTAGTGTTGTTGGCGTGCTGCGCAATAACTGGTATCAAAGCTATTGGTTTAGTTCAAGTGGGAGCGATGACGGAAGAAGGGAAGACTAGAATTAAGAAGTTTAATGGTTCAAACTTTGCCCTCTGGAATATGCAGATGAAAGATTATCTGTATCAGAAGGACCTCTATATTCATCTAGGAGGAAAAAAGAAGAAACCAGAGAAGCTGATAGATGATGAATGGTTTTTATTGGATCGGAAGGCTTTAGGAACGATCCGACTCTCTTTGTCTAAGAGCGTCACCTTCAATATATCTAAGGTAAAAACTACATAAGAATTAATGGAAGCCCTAGCTACGATGTATGAAAAACCCCCAGTGTCCAACAAGGCTCATCTTATAAAACAACTATTTAACATGAAGATGTCAGATGGTGGGAGCGTAGCTAAACATCTAAATGAGTTCAATACAGTCACGAGCCAATTGGAATCCATTGACATTACTTTTGAGGATGAGGTCAGTGCGTTATTGATCTTGTCCAGTTTGTTAGACAGTTAGGATGGTTTGGTGATTGATGTGAGCAATTCTTCAGGGTCGACAAAGCTGAAATTTGATGATGTGGCCGGTCTAATTCTCAGCGAAGAATCTAGAAGAAAGATATCAGGAGTTTCAGGAGATTCAGGGAATGCTCTAAACGTTGAAGGAAGAGGAAGATCGCTGAACAAAAGAGGCAATAAACACGGACGTTATAAGTCGAGGAAGAAGTCCAAGGGACTGAAAGACAAAGACGGGTGTTAGCATTGCGGCAAGAAGGGGCACATGAAACGTGATTGTAAGGTGCTTAAGAAACAAGAAGGAAGCTCTCAAGGCGGAAAAGATTCAGTGAATCTATCTGAGGAGAGTGACACGAAGGCGTTGATCTTGTCACTTGATGCGAGGAATGAATCTTGGGTCATAGACTCAGGTGCTTCATTTCATGCCACTTCGTGTAAGGAAGTTTTATGTGATTATGTGTCAGGTGACTTCGAGAAAGTCTACTTGGGTGATGATGAGACATGCAGTATTGTTGGAAATGGAGACATTCATGTAAGTCAGAAAGACGAAACGACTTTGAAATTGAAGGATGTCAGATATGTACCAAGTTTGAAACGGAATTTAATTTCAGTGGTCCAGTTGGCCGATACCGGATATGTGACGACATTCACTAGTGATTCCTGGAAGATCACAAAAGGTGCCTTGGTGATATCTCGAGGCAAGAAGAAAGGTACTTTGTACGTGACTTCAGAATCGTATAGTTCACTCGCAGTCGCATCAACTGGAGTGAATGGGTAGTTATGGCATCAGAGGTTGGGACATATGAGTGAGAAAAGAATAAAAGTGCTATTGTCAAAAGGGAAGCTACTAGGGCTAAAGTTTATTGACTTGAAATTCTGCGAGGACTGCATGTATGGCAAGCAGAAGAGGGTACGTTTCAAGAAAACGGGACGCGCTCCAAAGGCACATCTGTTGGAGCTTGTATACACTGATGTGTGGGGACCGACACAAGTATCATCTCTTGGTGGCTCACATTATTTTGTTTCTTTTATTGATGATGCTAGTAGAAAACTGTGGGTCTATTTCTTAAAGCATAAATCTGATGTATTTGATGTATTTAAAAAGTGAAAAGTAATGGTAGAAAACGAGACAGGTAAAACAGTAAAATGTCTCGGATCAGATAATGGGGGAGAGTACTATGATAAGAGGTTTGAGAAGTATTGTACACCAAATGGAATCAAACATCAGAAAACGATTTTAGGGACACCACAACAGAACAGTGTGATTGAGCACATTAAAAGGACAATCCTTAAGCGCGCCAGAAGCATGAGATTACATGCAGGGTTGCCTAAGATGTTTTGGGCAGATGCTGTGAATACTGCCACATATCTCATCAATAGAAGTCCCTCAGCACCATTAGATGGTAGGCTATCAGAAAAAACGTGGACTGGGAAAGAAGTGAACCTTGCACATCTCAGAGTATTTGCTTGCACTTCATATGTTCACATTGATGCAGAGCACAAAAACAAGCTGGATGCGAAGTCCAGGAAGTGTACGTTTATAGGCTACGGGCAGCATGATTTTGGCTACAGGTTTTGGGATACAGAGAACCGGAAAATCATCAGAAGCAAAGATGTAGTCTTCAATAAAAAAGTGATGCACAAGGATAATGTGCAGTAAAATAAAGCCGAGGAGAAAGAATTCATAGATTTGGAAGAGTTGCTGGACACGGGTGTTACAGTTTCACAGGATGAGCATGCACAAGAGCATAATGAGGCAAAGCCGCAGACACCGGTTGTGAGGAGGTCTACTCGGGAGAGGAGACCCAGGGTCCGATACTCATCCTCCTTACATTTTCTATTGCTGATAGATAATGGTGAACTAAAGTGTTTCGAAGAGGCATTACAGTTAGATACACGGGTTAAGTGGGAGCAGGCCATGGATGATGAGATGGAGTCTCTTGAGTCCAATCGTACGTGGGAGCTAGTCACTCTACCTAAGGGTACGAAAACTCTTCGTAATAAGTGGGTTTACAAACTGAAGGAAGAGCACGATGGTTCGAAATGGTACAAGGCTAGATTGGTTGTGAAATGGTTCCAACAAAAGGCAGGTATCAACTTCACTGAAAATTTTTCACCAGTGGTGAAAATGTCTACGATTCGCATGGTCTTGAGTTTAGTGGCTACAGAAGACTTACATCTAGAGCAGCTAGATATTAAGACAGCATTTCTTCATGGGGACTTTGAAGAAGAGATATATATGCATCGGCCGACAGGATATGTGGCACTAAGAAAGGAGAATAAGGTATGTAGACTGAAGAAGATTTTATATGGCCTGAAGCAGGTCCCGAGGCAGTGATACAAGAAGTTCGACAGTTTCATGTCGGGAAACGGTTTTAGGATATGTCATACAGACCACTATTGTTATTTGAAGAAGTTTGATACGTCGTACATCATTCTTCTTCTGTACGTTGATGATATGCTTGTGGCCGGATCAAGCATGAAGGACATCTCAGATCTCAAAAGACAATTGTCTAGAGAATTTGCCACGAAGGATTTAGGAGCTGCAAAATAAATCCTAGGCATAAGGATAAAGCGTAATAGGGAAAACAAGAAACTAGTTTTATCACAGGCAGAGTACATAGCCAAGGTACTTGATCAATTCAGTATGGGAGGTGCTACGCCGGTTAACACTCCATTAGCCAACCACTTCAAGTTTTCTAAGGAGCAAGGTGCAAAGACGCAGGAGGAACGGGACTACATGGCTAAAGTTTCATATGCGTCAGCTATTGGGAGTCTTATGTATGTTATAATGAGCACGAGGCCATACATTGCTCAAGCAGTGAGAGTTGTTAGCAGGTTCATGAACAACTCCAGGAAGGAACATTGGGAAGCTGTGAAGTAGATCCTCAGATACCTGATAGGTACTGTGGATGTAGGGCTGTGTTATGGAAGATCGGAAATCAAGCTATAAGGTTACGTAGATTCAGATTTAGAAGGAGATATCGACAACAGAAGAAGCATTACAGGGTATGTTTTTACTCTGGGTAGTGCTGCAGTCAGTTGGGTCTCTCAGTTACAGAAGATAGTATATATCAGTACAATGGAAGTAAAATATGTTACAGCTACAGAAGCGTGCAAGGAGATGGTGTGGATGCAAGATTTTATGGAAGAGTTGTGAAAGAAGTAAGCAGATTGCAAGTTGTACAGTGACAGTCAAAGTGCAATACGCTTGGCTAAGAATTCAACCTTTTATTAAAGGACCAAGCATATTGACATTACATATCACTTCGTACGTTCGTTACTGGAAGATGGATTGATTGCTCTGGAAAAGATCCATACAAGTGAGAATCCTGTGGATATGCTGACTAAGGCGGTCACACGAGAGAAGCTGAAGCTCTGTTCAAATATGATTGGTCTTCAAGCTTGAAGACGAGGAGGTGGTGCACTCCGGATGTAGAAGACGAATGATTATGGCGATGTGTCTCCAAGTGAGAGATTGTTGAGGTGTAGAGCCTCATCTGGACCATGCTGCTCAGCCGGTCGAGTGGCTCACTCGACCAGTCGAGGGTTCGCTCAACTCAAAGTCCAGCGAACAAAAGTTATTTTTGGTTCGTGGTGTTCGACTAGTCGAGGCCCATGCTCGACCGGTTGAGTGGCCCACTCGACCGGTCGAGGACCTCTCTCGACTAGTCAAGGTTACGCAGATTTTACGCGAATTTGGTGCGGACTGCGTAAATTTGAGGTGGTTTTCGCAAAGGTGCGGAAGGGGTTGCCTAAACTATAAATAGGGGTTCCTAGGGCTATTCTAGTGTATTAGAAAGGGTTTTCTAAGTTAGGCTAAGGGTTATCTCTGTGCAAGGGAGCATCGAGAGGTTAGTATACTGCTTGTAATCTCGTTTTCTTCGTAGTGAAAGTTTGTACCCGTGGTTTTTTACCTTTGTTGGGGTTTTTCCATGTATATTCTGTCATGTGGTTTGTTGGTATGCTTTGATTATACTTTTAGATTATATTTCTTTCTGTTTATCGTTTGTGGGTGAGACCGGAGATTGGATCTCGGTTCACTAGCGTTGTTGGCGTGCTGCGCAACACGACCAAACACCTCTTTTACAATGAAAATGGCGTACTAGTTTATGCACCAACCAAAGACTCAACATTGGAAGGCCATAGCTCACATCCTATGGTACTTGAAAGGAGCCCAGGGCAAGGACTCGATTATTAATCTAACAGGCATCTCTGAGTGGAGTCCTATGCTAACACAGACTGGGTGGGCTTTATGATAGATAAGAGATCTACCTTAGGGTTCTAGACGTCTCTCTCTCAACTATTTCCTTTAGTGCAGTACACATGAATTACAAGTTAGCCTAATTTTTTAGCTCTGGACATAACGTGAGATTACAAATTTAATGGTCAAAGTGGATCTCACATACACATCACGGTGGGCCTGTTAAAAACCAAGTATGGGTGTCCCATAAAATTCTATATATATATATATATGATCAGAAATCTATATTTTTAAAACAGTTGTGAAGGGGACGCCACCCTTGATTTTTTTTATATGGGGCCCATTGTGATGTGTATTTAAAATTCACTCTGACCATTAGATGTGTAATCCCATGTTGGGCCCAGGTTGAAACAATCAAGCTAACTTGTGATTCATGTGGGCACACCAAAGGAAATAGTTGGGAGAGAGATGTCCACCCTTGACTTTTACAAGGCCCACCGTGATGATTATATGAAAATCATTCTTACCATTGGATTTAGATGCCACATCAATATTTAGGCATGGGGCCCAAAAATTAGGCCGATGCATGATTCGTGTGGGCCACACCAAGGGAAACAATTCGAAGGGCGAGCATTGCCTTGTACACTATTTCCAATCATGTGGTCCACTTAAATCACAGATAGGGATTATTTTCAGGCCCTTTGTCTAACATGGGGTGAGGCACCTGGCAGTCAATGTGGATTTCACATAAACATCATGGTGGGCCCACCCAAGCCGCCCATCACTCTCCCTACATGATGTAAGGGCTTCCAATTAGCACCCGGAATCAATTTATCATAACAGAAGTATTGTTAGACTTATAAAAAGAAAACTATTGGGGTGCTAACCACGTGACACTAATGGATCCAAATAAGAAACTTTCGGATCAAGGTGAACCATTTGAAAGACCTAGGGAAATACAGAAGGTGATTGGAAGACTGGTTTATTTAATTGTTACGTGACCAGATATCTCATTCGTAGTTGGTGCGGTGAGTAGATTTATACATCAACCAAAGATTCAGCACTAGGAAGTCATCGTCCGCATCCTTCAGTATCTGAAGAATACTCCTAAGCAAGGTCTTCTCTACAGATCTCATGAGCACCTCAAAGTCAAATCCTATGTAAATGCTAATCGGGCAAATTCTGTCATAAATAGAAAGTCTACATCTGGATATTGTACCTTTATAGAGGGAACTTGGTCACCTGGAAAAGCACGAAACAAATAGTTGTCACCAAATTAAACACTGAAGCGGAAAACAGTGCCATGGGTCATGCAGTATGTGATATGTTGTAAATACAATCACTTTTGTTGGAACTTTTTAACTCTTCAATGGAGAACCAATGATTCCATACTGCGATAATCGAGCAGCATCACACATAGCCAACAATCTGGTTTTCCATTAACAGACGAAACACATAGAGGTGGACTGCAACTCATCAGAGAGAAGATAGCAGCCAAGTTCTCACCCTTTATGTTCCATCCAAAGCTCAGTTAGCCGACGTATTCACCAAGCTTCTGCCACGTACACAAAGATTGTTTATTACTAATAAGATTGACATGTTTGATGTATATGCTATAGCTTGAAGGGGAGTGTTGAAACATAAATCTGTTCTTGATTGAATAGGTTGTCCACATAGTTGAACAAGTTAGTGAGAACAGTTGAATAAGTAGGACCTTTAGACCCAACCCACGTTAAAAGGCTTAGGGGTGAATGCATGTATTATACACGCACATACATTAAAGGTCCTTTTCTTAGATTTCAAACGCATCAATCCATAAGAAAAATTGTTTCAAGCTGGGGGGGGGGAGTTAATGCAATCATACTCCATAGTACATACAGCACACGCCAATTCCACATGTGTGTACAATAGAGGCCTAGATTGGGCATTTAGGCCCACCTGACCACACATACGTGTGCTAGGATTTCCTAAGGGTCAAATTATCTTCTAATATTGACATGCATATAACATATAGAATCCCTCTTCTCGTACATAAGCTAATTTCTAGGACTTGCTAGGAGTCTTTTCCTTATTTTCTTATTCATATTTACATAGATATTTTTCAAGTTTTTCCCTTATCCGCTTCTTTATGTTTAGAAAGATCAGACTGTCTTCTCGAAGTAGTATTGGACTTAAATATAGAAATATGTATATGCATGAATATAAATATGGCTTCTTGGTCATAATATATAAGAGATGGTTTATGAATGATTTCTGATTAAACGAAATTTTGAGTTTCTTTTTATGAAGTAGTAGTGAAGGGAGGGAGCATTTCTTTATGATGATTACTAACCTCAGGCTGGTAGATTGTTGAACAAACGGTTCAAAGTCCATTCAAATATATCCCCAATTTATTATGTGTGGATTTTCTCTTAGTTTTCTGGAGATTTCAAGTTTTGAATCTGCTATGAATCAGTTCAAAATTTTGCACTAGTTTCTGTTTTGAATCCTGTTTGTTACTTCCCATTGACCAACAAATTGCATAAAACATCCGGACCATCAAACATTGCAAACAAGTATTCTAAGTGGTATGTTACCTGTTGCTCCATTTCATCACCTTCCAGTCCATCCAATAAAGCTACCTTTAAAAGCATCAACAATTGCAAAACACTACATTTTACTTTTAAATTCACTTATTGGTCTTTCAATAAACAAGAGTCACTTTGAATCACGTATCATTTTGATAAGATTAAAATCAAGTCATAAGATCTGAATGATATCAACTGGTGGGATACACAATTGGTAGCCATCAAATGGGGAAATGTTCGTTGATAAAATGGCTAGGATCGTTGATGAGTTTGATTTTTGGGTGTGCCACATCGACAGTGGGATACATTTGGTGAGAGTCAATTGCTTAAATGCATGCCGATAAATGCCAACGCATTAAAAAAATCAAGAAAAAGAAAAAATTGAGTCAGTGAGTTTGGCACAATTATTCAATGGTTTCTTCAAACTACCAAGAAGCTCCAGTTGTGTCGTGGCAGTACGACTAAGGTTGGATGCACAACTGAATTTACCTAAGACTATGTTCACATAATGAGGGAAGTAGGCCTCAAATTGTAGGACGCCCCATTCAAGCTATTATAGGATATTCAATTGCCAGAAGCATTTAATTGCAATATGGTTATTTCTACCAACTAATTATTGTAATCCAATTAAATGACGCATCCAAACGGAGTCTTAACAAAATCAAACTCACAAAGATAATGAAGAAAACCAGTAAGCAATTCTGCCAGTGAGCCATAAGCTGTGGACAATCTTTTCAAAACCAATGCGGAGACACCGATGAAAGCTGAATTGTCCAATGAGGCCTCCTTCGGACCAATGCCGGAGATTGAATCCCCCGAGCGACGGAGAATCCAGCCGTTAATCGTAGTGAAGACGACGGGTTGCTATGATCGGATGGAGGACTCCTTTCTGTTGGTGATGGGTTGAGCACGAAATGGAGGAGGGTTTTTGTAGAGGAGAGGATGAGAGGCTTCCTTCTTTCCACTATTTGATCATCCGAGGAAGATCCGGCATCGACGTATGGAAAATGAAAATGAGACATGGAAAAGCTAAGGGGCCGTTTGGATGCCTATAACTTGTGTAAGATGAAGAAAGTTATATATATATATATATATATATATATATATATATATATATATATATATATATATATATATATATATATATATATATCGGAATTACTAAAAATAGTTAAAAAAAATTAATTTCGTTTTTGAGCTGAAAGCGTGCATTTTCTGATGAAATGGACAAAGGTGACCCACTTTTTGTGTTGGTTCACCTCAGACGGTCCGTTTTAATAAAGATTGATAGGTTATGTGCCTCGTAACGATGCCCAGATCAAAAGTTATGATCAATTTACGGTCCACTTACTTTTGGTCCAACCATGCTAGGAATGTATCGGTGCCACGTCTTACATCAGACCCCTCCACTTGAAAAAAACTTGTCATCGAGTTATTCAAGTCATGACTTCGCAGTTGATACTCAAACAATTTATGACACCAATGTTTATCAATATTTTTCTTATACTTTGCATTAGGCTCTTAAGCTGACATGATACATGTAATCATGCTCTCCTTGACTTGACTAGTATGTAGTTCATTCACTTGTGCTTACAAAATCTCACATTCTTTTTGATAATGTGGGCAATTAGGCAGACTTGCCCTTAAGACAAGATCAATGTGATTTTGCATATCTTATATGAGAGGCAATTTATTAGGAAGTTCATCGAGCACAATCGCTTTGAACTCCCGCAACACTGATTTCAAATCCTCTAGGATGTTTACGGGCTCCATATATTTCTCATTTTCAACTAATTCATCTACATCTCCTCTTTCCTCAGATTTTTAAACAAAATTTTGTTCGGTTATGAGAGATTGTTCCTCCACTTTAGAAATCTTGGGTTGATTTTTCATTCCCATAGGGGCCACATGTCCGCCACCGATAAATCTTATGGCCTATCGCGACTCCGTTTCGACGAGGTCATCTCTCGCCGATAAATAATGGGATTTATCTGCATAACCGCTTACTGATTGGCTATCCTGCCAACAATCTTGGTTTTGTTGGAATAATACATGATCATAATTTCGAGGGAGAAGTTGTATGCACAACAACTACTTCATCTGCTACCACGTTCGGATTGACGCCTTCATCTGTCTCATCTGCTCGAGTTGAAGTTGTTCCCACCAAAGTAAAGCTCCGCCCTTCAATTTGTAAGTTACAAGTTTAACTTTCTTCTCTTCCACGATGTCCATGTAGTCGAAGAAACGTTCGACTTCAAGCAACCAATCGAGGAAATCCTTGAAGTGGAGTTGGTCATTGAAACTAGGAAGGTTCACTTTTATCTTGAATTCTCGATCCGCTTGATCTGCTCGATCACCGCCTTGTTCGGGATATTTGAGAATTATGTCATCTACCTCCTCGTCGCTAAATCCCCCATCTTCAGGGATGATCCTTTGGTTCATTGTCGGCACTATCCTACGATCAGTGAGATTATGAGTCCCATGGTGGCGGATCACCACCATGAACACGGAGTAGTCCTAGGGCTTTCATTAAGCGATTGATGGCAGCCTGCAACCCTTGCATGACCTGACGATTCTCTTGCTACGCTGTTTCGAAGGCCGCTGCCGTTAAAGATAAATTTCATGGAGCATCGTCCATGGGATTGTTGCTTGACCCATCGTTAGAAGTCATAGATCCAAAGAGAAAACCTCGTTCTGATACCAAACTGATGCAGGGATGGACGTGATGAGGTCGAGCATCATCTTCCTCAGGGGATAACTATTCTAAATCCACAGAACTTCTCTGGACTTCGTATAGAGATACGTCGAATCTACGAGGAAAATAAGAAAATAGAAATAATTTCTAGAAATTCATAATAAATTGATTGATAATTGTCTAATATGTGTGTCCTTTTATACCATAATATGTGTGTCCTTTTATACCATTAATAAAGAAAAAATAAACTAAAATTTGTAATTACCAAAAATGACAAAATTCTAACTTTAATAAAAATCCTAATTCTAGTAAAATTGTTATAAAACTTAATTTCTAAAAATAAAAATTCCAAATAAATTTTTTCTAGAAGAGTCCTAGCATGATTACCAGTTATTTCTAAAAAAGAAAAAAATCTAAAACTTTAAAAATAAAAAAAAATAAAAATCAGAATTACTAAAAATAATATTTTTTCTTAAAATTTCATTTTTGAGCTGAAAGCACATGTTTTATGATGAAGCATACAGACGCGACCCACTTTGTGGGTTGGTTCACCTTAGATGGCCAATTTCAGTAAAGATTGATAGGTTGTGCGCCTTATAATGATAACGGACTAAAAGTTATAATTAATTAACAGTCCACCTTCTTTTAGTCCAACCATAATAGGAATGTATCGGTGACACGTTGTGCATCAAACTTTTTAAGTGCCAAGGTATCATACATAATGGGCTGCCAGGGGATGGAAGTTCTTTTCAACCCAAAAACAAAGCAACTTACAACTAGGTATCAGACCAGAAGAATTATATAATATGTGGCAGTCATCTCAGCATTTACTATTCAGTTCTGATAAGTGTGGCTCTTGTTCTTGTAATCCAGATCATTCATCTCAATAGGGGTGTCAATGCACTGGGGTGGGAATTTGGGCTTGCAGGCTTGGGCTAAAAAGTGTAGGCCCAAGGACTGGGCCTAAGACTAAATTTTAAGCTGGTTAAGTAATCTAGGTGGGCTGGGAATATCCATAAGAGCCCGCAGCTTGTCCTGGACCTGACCCAGCCCACCGGGCCTGTTTGATTTTCAGGGTGTGGTTAAAGCACTGGGATTTCACCTATCATGATTGGGTATCTCGTTTGGTAGGAAGAGTATTTACCCCGGATATATCTCGGGGGCAAATGACTTTTCACTCGTTTATGCAGACGATTAAGTCGAGGAAATTCGGGCGAAATCCTCTGTGAGAGGCAGGGTTCAAACTTTGGCGTGGCGGGTTTTCTTTCCTCGTGATTCGGTGAGAGGCTTTTCGGAACACGTGGCAAAGATCAAAGCCATTCATCAATGAGGGATGCACTTATTGTACCATGGACCAAAAATAATGTTCATTGGACCGCGCAAATGTATTGGAAAACAAATGGGTGGTATGAAAAAAAAATCCACCCGTCCATGTGTTGCGCATATGATGTGTACTTCCTGATCCATTGAATGGCGTGGATCACTGACACGTGTTCCTTGAGACACGACCCTTTTCTTATATCCAATGCATGGCACAGATGGCCCACACTATGAGATCTGGCATCTATACACGTGGCAGATATATGGGAATTCTTTATCTGGTGGATCATGCCAAAAATGAGAGGGATATAAACTCAGGTAGACCACGCAACAAGAAAACAATATTGATTGGATATCCATCATTAAAATCCTCCTAAGGCCCACTGTACTGTTTATTTGACATCCAATCTGTTGACTAGGTCATACAACCGAGATGAAGGGAAAAAACAAAGATCAGCTTGATCTAAAACTTCCATGGCTCCTAAAAAGTTTTTAATGGTCGATGCTCATTCAACACTGTTTCCTGTATTGTGGTTCACTTGAGAATATAATATATCTCATTTTTTAAAATCTCATATTATAAAATGATTTGGAAAAATAGATGGATGGCATGGATGAAACACATACATCATGGTAGGGCCCACAGAGCAACGAATGGTTTGGATTGATGAAACATGACCCAAAAAACATAACCCAAAAAACCACGGTCATGATCCCAACATACGAAAAAGATAGAACGAAAGCGTTGATACTTCATTATTAGTTTGGATAAGCAAGAATACAAGATGTAGGCAATCCACTGTAAGAACCGTTCAAATAGGGGAGTGGTGGGTGTTACCCTTACCGTAGGGTCCACCTTGATGATTTATCATATATCCACATCGTCTGCATCCATTTGTAGGACCCACCCTAACGTTTATTTTACATCCAATATGTTCATAAGGTCACAAAGACATGAATGAAGATGAAAACAAATATTATATCGATCCCAAAAGGGTTTCAATGGTAGACGTTCAATCCCCCACTGGCTTTTGCAGTGTGGTCCACTTGATAGGTAGATTTGTCTGAGTTTTCATCTGAAGCCTTAAGACCCAAAAAACATAACCCAAAAAACCACGGTCATGATCCCAACGTACGAAAAAGATAGAACGAAAGCATTGATACTTCATTATTAGTTTGGATAAGCAAGAGTGCAAGATGTAGGCAATCCACTGTAAGAACCGTTCAAATAGGGGAGTGGTGGGTGTTACCCTTACCGTAGTGTCCACCTTGATGATTTATCATATATCCACATCGTCCGCATCCGTTTGTAGGACCCACCCTAACGTTTATTTTACATCCAATATGTTCATAAGGTCACAAAGACATGAATGAAGACGAAAACAAATATTATATCGATCCCAAAAGGGTTTCAATGGTAGACGTTCAATCCCCCACTGGCTTTTGCAGTGTGGTCCACTTGATAGGTAGATCTGTCTGAGTTTTCGTCTGAAGCCTTAAGACGTGCTCGGCAAATGGATGGGTGGTTTGGATATAACACATACCTCGTGATCAAGACCCATGGAACTTGATGACGTCAATAAAGTAGGTACATTTTTTATCTCATACCTTTAAATGATATGAGAGAAAAGAATAACGGCGTGGATAAAAAACTTACATCACATTGGGCCCAGAGAGCCCTACCCGGACGGATTACCGTCCGGGCGGGGGTAGGACGCAATCCGCGTCCACCTCACACCAGCTAATGTGGACGCGGATTGCGTCCTACCCCGGCCCGGAGGGTAATCCATTCGGGCAGGGCTCTCTGGGGCCCAATGTGATGTAAGTTTTTTATCCACGCTGTTATTCTTTTCTCTCATATCATTTTAAGGTATGAGAGAAAAAATGAAGTAGTTTCACAGCTCCAGCAAACCACACTAAGGGCCTGTTTGGCCGGACCAATCCCACGGTATTAGGAGGGATGGGATCACGATATCCCGGGATATGCATGACGAGCCAAACAAACCAGGTGAACTTGTCCTGGGATATAAGTAATCCCATGGATCTTAAAACAATCCACTGACATCACCATCATTACCTTAATATTGATCCCATCCCTTGGTTGGACGGATTGGAAGGTAAAATCCCGGGATATGCCGGGCGTGCCAAACAGATCCAGTGAACTTGTCCCGGGATATAGCAATCCCATGGATCTTAAACCAATCCACTGACACCACCATCATTACCTTAAAATCCATCCCATCCCTCCTAATCCCACGGGATTCGCCTGGCCAAACAGGCCCTAAAGGAAGCTACAGTGATATGACACTCACCGTTGAAACATTTCTAAGAGGCACCGTGATGTTTTTTTACTATACAACCTATTCAAAAAGTCACGTAGACGTGGATGAAGCGAAAACATAAATATCAGCTTGATCTGAAACTTCTCCAGCTCCTAAGAAGTTTTTAATGGTGAACGTTTAATTCCCAATTTGTGGTCCATTTAAGCCTTTTGCGTGGCTATTTTTTTGTGTCATAACTTAAAATAATTTGAGAGAAAATCTCAACGGCGTAGATAAAATTATTACATCACGGTGGGTCCCAGAGAGCCCTGCCCGGACGGATTACCGTCCGGGCGGGGGTAGTACACAATCCCCGTCCGTGTGAGGTACATCACCCCGGAGTTCCGTCAAAATAGAGATTTCCACCCAAACCGGTCCCCGCCCATTTCCAAACGCGGGAACAGCAGTTACATTGCATTTTCAACCTCACTCGGAAAAAAACAAAGGAATTAAATTATAATAATTACTTTCGACAATTCACAGCATTTTCCTGGACAAGTAATAAATGCTCAAGGAAAATGTATTTACACTGTATTGAAAAATCAAACATGTCCTGTTTGGCCAGACCGATCCCATGTATAAGGAGGAATTGTCAGTGGATTGTTTTAAGATTCATGGGATTGCTTATAAGTTATATCCGGGACAAGTTCATCGCATGGATCGCTTATATCTGGGACAAGTTTACCGGGTTTATTTGGCTCGTCATGTATAACCCAAGATATTGCGATCCCATCCCTCCTAATCTCATGGGATTCGCCCGGCCAAACAGGCCCTTAAGGTTTCAAGGGGACTGGGCACACCTAATGAAGAGGGTTGTACAAAAGGGAAACGGATTGGCTACTCCCCTGACACTAGCTCCGTGGCTGATGGTCGGTGTTGTGTGAGCCCCACCATAAGGTATGTGTTTCATCCATTCCGTTCATCCATTTTTATAGATCACTTTATTGCTTGATCCAAAAAATGAAAGGGATATAAATCTAAGGTGGACCACACCACATGAAAACAATATTGATTGGATATCAACCATTAAAATCATCCTAAGGTCCACTATACTGTTTATTTGACATCAATCTGTTGATTAGGTCATACAGGCCCAGATGAAGAGAAAAAACAAAGATCAGCTTGATCCAAAACTTTTATAGCTACCAAAATGTTTTTGAGTCGGGATCCTCTGTTATCGGGTCAACAGGATTTTCCTGTTACCCTTGTGGTTTGGCGTCCGAAGCTTTTTTTTATTTTTTTAATTTTTTCAGTGAGTGTTGACGTGGACCAATGAATTTTATGGTATTAGGAATTCTCTGTTGACCGGGTAACAGAGGATCCGGACTCAATGTTTTTAATGGTGGACCCTCATTCAACATTGTTTCCCGTAACGTGGTTCACTTGAGATTTAGATATACCTTGTTTTTGGACTCATACTGTAAAATGATACGTAAAAATAGACGTATGTCATAGACTCATACATTATGGTGGGGCCCACATAGCACTGACCACCAGCCATTGGCTGGTGTCAGGGGGAGTAGCCAATCCGTTCCGGTACAAAAGAGGTTGGCCGCGCTCAAGATCGGGCTGGACTTAGGCCCAGGAATGAAGAATAATCATCAACAGGCATGGGCTGTTTGTTTTGGCCCATCATGCCCCGGCCAGGATTGGGCCTAGATTTTACTCCGTGGGTTGTGATTGTTCAGACAAAATTCAGAATGGAATACATCAACGGTCCAATTTCGGTCAGAAATTCCAATATTTTGAGATTTTTTTGGAGAACTATCCATTCTGACTTCAGTCGTTCTCAACAGACCAAACGGTCTGGATTTCCAGACCATTTAATTTTTCAAAGATTTGAGAACATGCATCACGGTGGGCCCCACATAGTCCTGACACCACACAGCAACAACGTGGTGTTGGGGTCACCAAGCAATCCATGTCCCCACGGAAGAAACAAGCAAGAGGCCATGTGTCCCTCACAGCTGGCGGTATCAGCCACTTCTCTCACCGTCCACGTATACTCATCTCTTGACGGCACCCCATGAGTTTGAGGAGCAACACACGTGCCAACTATCATCAGACCGTAGTCTTTGGATCTGAGTCTTCTTTCAATGATCAGAACCATTCATACAAATGGCCTTACATGGATGGGCCACTGGATAGAAAAGAAAATTAAATCAATAAGTAAAAACAAGCCAGAATTGAGAAAAAGTTCAAAACTTTTAACCATGGATTCTTTGGCGGCAGCATTTGAGGAGAGGAATTCTCTGCAATGGGTGTAGGGCCTTACACCCATTGTGTTTGGTGTTTGACATCCACTCTATTCATTAAGCCTTTTCATTCTTACAGTGCCCCCAAAAATTAACTTGACCTAGAACCTAGGAGAGCCACACCATTGGCCAATGTAAATCATCCCTATGACATCTTACTTTTTAGCGTTTTTATCACTTGAATTTTACATAATGCTTAATTTGGGAGTTTTATTATTATTATTATTATTATTATTTTTATCTTAGTGATATGCCAAATTAGATGGAATGGTGTTAATTTTGCTCTTCACAAAACACAGAGTCATTGATCAGATTCGTGAGCGTTCCTATGAGGAAACACTTATGCTATTGGAACTCATGCCTTATTGAGCATCTTATCCAATTTTTAAATTGGTTAATTCTACAAGAATGCTCTAATTATGAATAATGTCGGGTGTGCCAAAATCTTACTCATCTCAAATTGATTAAATGCTTATGATCTTTGGTACCAAACTAGCCAGATTATAGTCAGGCCTATGAAGGTTGATATGACTGTTCAACCACCAATGTTACAATGATAAGGGTATTTAAAAAGGAATGGTTAGCGGTGTCAATGGGTCATGCTTGGGCTGAAAAATTAGATTTTTGAATAGGGCTGGCCCGGTGGCTCAACCCAAAACGGTTCAAAATTCAGGTTGAGACGTAACCCAAGCCCAGCCTGTTGATAACCCTAGGGAGGGTTAGCCCTTCAAAATATGATCTTTTTGCTTTGTGTTAAGGATTTTTCTTTTAATGGAGATAACATTTATACGTTTCTTAGTAATGCGATGATGAATGATTAAGATTAAAAATTAAGGTTGAATTGCTAATTTCATTAATAAGAAAATAAGATGAATAGTACAATCATTTGAGAAAAATTAAATTAAGCAAACATGTAAAAATAATTACCTACAATTGCCTATGTAGCTAGAAGAACCGAGGTGTATAGTTTGGGGAGCGTGATTAATGTGATCTACCAAGTAAGAACTTGATTATATGTGAGATTCGACAAAGGAGGCCATTGATATTAAATAGGGCTGTTCACGAGTCGAGCTAGCTCGAAAAACTCGCTCGACTCAGCTCGACTCAGCTCGGATTGACTCGGCTTGAATGGCCAATTCAAGCTAATTATTTGAAGCTCGAGTTGAGTTCAAGCCGAGTTCGACTAGGGGGCATTTCAACTCGACTCGACTCGAACTCGACTCGACTCGAAGCTCGAACTCGAGCTCGACTCGGCTCGATTAATAAATATATTAAAGTTGTAGGGAATGCAGAAAAAGTTAAAGTGAGATCTCTTTGCTTTCACCCCAGCAGCGAAGAGTTTGATGTTGGTGTTGATGATCTCTTGAATCCAAAATGGTATATTGTATGGAGCACTCACATGAATAAACATATCCTTCCTTAATATGTTGTGAGCTATAAGTCCTCAGATCATCTGCAAGGTAACGGAAACTATGTTTTTGTCTGAGCAGTAACAATACAGGTGGGTCCCATTTTCTGTGGTCCCAGGTCTATTCAAAATCCTATCCATTGGAAAGTATGGCCTTGATGATGGGTAATTCAGAACATACAATTGAAGATGCTTTTGGCCCCATGGTTCTTCTATCATAGGGCTCACATGGATGGATTTTCTGGACTGCTAAAAGATGGACTACACCCTGTTTCGGTTGCTGGGCCAAACCAAAAATGAATTTCGCTTGGTGGAGCGTCATGTAAAATGCCTCTTTAATTATTTTTTATTTAGCTTCTCTTCTAAATCAATGGAGGAGGATCAAGAACAGAATCCATTACTTTCTCACCCAACAAGCTCGAGCTCGACTCAAGGTAAACTCGACTCGACTCGAACCACTAGCTTGACTCGAACTCGACTCGACAACTTTGACAAACAAGCCAAGCTTCAATGTTGAGCTCGAGCTCGAACTCGAGTAAGGCATGGACAAGCCAAGCTGAGCTTGACCCACCTCGACTCGACTCGGCTCGATGCCCACCCCTAATATTAAACTACTAATAAGGCGTACTGTAACGAATGTGTTGGACAATAGTGAATTTAAGCTAAATTAAGGATTTCATATTTGCTACAATAGTGTAGTTGAATAGAAGTAGAATATCTAAGCTTAAAAGCTTAAAAAAATAGGATAAGCAGCATTGCGTTATAGAGATTTATTGGTTGTGTGTATAAATGCTAGAACATAGACAGATCGTGCTCACGGGTGCCTTTTTAGGACTTTCATGTGTGTATTTATGGCTTGGGGTATGTTTGACTTAAAATCGCTACTAACCAATTACTCAGATTCCCATGGTTGGATAGACCCTATTGAAACCTTAAAAGAAGGAATTGTGTGAGATTTTCTGTCTTAAAATGACTCTTGATTTGTGATGCTTAGGATACTTTCTCTCTCACAAAAGCTCAGTTATCTAGTCATGCATCTAGGTACCCGCCAAGGTTGCTTTCATAAACAAAAGGTCACATTGGTGGACCTTTCATAAGATCTACCCCATCCACTAGGTACGGTAACCTAGTTTAACCATTGAACCCAAAAATCATGATCATCCAAAACCCAGGAAGGCCACACCATAAGAAACAATTGGAAAGAATTCACACCATTAGTTTTGTGTACGGTCTACCATGGTGCTTATGTGCTATCTAATACATTCATCTTATGTCCCTCATCATGATGAAAGAACTACCTAAAAATAACAATATTCCAATACTTAGATGGGCCACCGTGTTGATTTACAGGTTTTAGGTTGATTTTACAAGGTGGTCCATGTGAGAGTTGAGTCAACCTAATTTGTCAAATCAGGGCCCATATGAGAGTTGGATGGACCTGATTTTTGAATAAAAGGTGTGATTTACCTGATGGGCAGTGTACATTTTATGCACCTTAAGATGTTTACCCCCGGTAGTTGATGAAATTGGTAGATACTAAGTTACCCAAGTGTTTTTCAACTTTTCCTCTTACACTCTCTTCCTTTCTCTTTACTTGCGTGCCCCTTATTTTATTTAAATTGAGGGTTTGACATGGCTAAGACACATATGAGGCTCCCTTCCAGGTGGCATCTACCTTAGGGACTCGGATTCTGTGGTGACCCCTCCAGTATCGGGGTCTTGGAATTGGTGGGTAGAGGTGGGCATCTTGGACTCGATCCGGTGGATCCGACCCGACTTGGTACCGTTTCGAACAGAACTGATGGCTTAGATTGGCCTGATCGAGTCTGGCCACTTAGATCCGTTTGTCTTTCGGGTCGGGTGCAGATAGAGGTCTATCCGGACCAATCCGACCCGGATACCTAAACTGAATGGATCCGGCCCGAACCGAACAGACCCGACCCGGCGGGTACTATAAATACTCGTTTTGATTTTTTACCCTAACCCCTCCCCTCTTATCTTACCAAGTTACCTTACTGAAGAACGAGCGAGCCTCTGCTTTTCTTCTTCCTCTCGGACCTCTCCAGTCCCCTCTTCTTCTTCAGCGCCCATCGTTCGTCACTATCCCGCCCGAACGAACGCACGATCCGAACCCACCAGCTGCTGCAGTGCCGTCCCTGTCTGCATTGAATCAGGTAAGTATTGTGCGGCCCTGGCTCGACAGTGGTCTGAAAGCATGGTTGTTGATCTGTGTAACTTTCAGTAATCGTTTCTCCATATGCGTTGCTCTAGTATTTTGTTTAGCATCGATCTGTGTAACGCCCTGGAAATCGGGGGTCGCGCTTACGCTCAAACTCCTGAGTTCCCGAGTGTCACTTATCACCATTTTCATTAATATGCATTTAATCTGGTCTGTTTGCGCAGTCTGGAACCTCCTAGAACATGAAGCATGATCATACAAGTTCACTGAAATGAAGAGATCCAAAATATGTATATATACATGTCCAAGAATAAGGGATCGCACATGCGTCACCCAACAAAATCACAAAAAATAATATCAAGTCCAAAAGAATAGGGCTGAGCTCTCAGCTCAGCAGTCCATAGACACATCTACGGATCCGACGCAGCTCCATCCATCAACTGAAAGTAGGAGTACTCCTCCTCCTCATCCAGATCTGCATTGCCAGGCTCCTCCTGATCATCGCCACCTGCATCTATGGAAGCGTCTGGTTGGTGTTTTAAAACACCATCTCAGAGTGGGAGTGAGTGATCAACTCAGTGTGAACAATTAATCTTAAGTTGTAACAGGCATCAATTATAGTAGGAATTTAATGAAAAGCAGATAATCAGCAACACATATAACTCTTATTAAATGTGCATGAAATGCGATGATATGATGCATGCCCTCGCCACAACACTCCCTCAAGCGACTACATCTACGATCGCATATGTCAACACTCCCTCAGTGCGACCTCGACTTCCGAGTCACCACCCTAACTAGTGCGATGCAATGCGATCGTGTTAGTTGAGTTATTAGTTAAGTTCGTTCATCCAGTAGGTTGGGGATTCTGATTCACCCTACGTATAAATGCCCTAAGCTGATTACGAGGCCGAGGCCCCATCAATGTGTGAGGCGGAGTCCCCGCGGTCCATGATCCCGTCGGGGTCCTCATTCCCGACTCCAAGCACATGAGGAGTGCCGATAGGAAAGGGATCGCTCGCGGTCACTACGGGGAGGCGCGGTACCCCAGTGTAGGCCGACAACTCGGACACAGTGTTCCATTCCACCATGCCCGGCTCACGAGACTGTGGACCTATTTCAAGTGGATTTTTGATGGGCTACAACGGTTGTAGGGTGGTTCAGGTTCCATACATATGTGGGCACACAGGGTTAACAAACAGGGTGGATCAGGTAGTAGGCTAGACAGCACGAATCAGGTGAGCGTGAGACAAATGACCTTGGGCACAAGGGACCCATGTAGTCAAACTACAGCCACCCGAACACTCCCGCCCAATCCACGGGTCTAGCCTTAGCGTAGTTCTACCGATGAGACTACCATCTCTCGTCAGGTTCCTGATCAACCCAAGAGGGTAAAGGGGGTCTACAACATGCCCACTACTCATGTTATCAACAAGCACATCAATATCATATTCTCATGCATCTTAACCATACAAAGCAAATACTTCTATCAAGCAAGCAAATATCATCACGAAATTAAGGTGCATGTGAGTGTGTGGGTTGTGTGAGGAAGTTAAACACTTCCTCCATCTTGAGAAATCATGAGTGTAAGGGTAAATAATCATACACACAATGAAACACCATATATGAGGGAAATGAATCAAACAATCATGAACATATTATCATCCATACATAATATCATGTGAAAGGCAAGATCTACATCAAATTTGAGAGCTTAGCATGCACATCCAAACAATTCCAACAAACATATAATCCTTAGGGTTTCTCTAGAAATTCAAATATAACATCCAAGCATTCAAAATTATTAAACCCACACTAAAATTGGTGCTAGGCCACCTAAGAACAATAGTCCGCACCTTCGGATTCGTTGGAGGCTTGGAAACGACCTAGAGGTGAGGGTTTTGGAGGTTGGCCGGCCGGAATCCCTAAAACAACTCAAGCATGAGAGAAATCTATACCATTTCTTCTTCAATACAAGGATTTCAAGAGAAAAAGAGTGAGGGATCTTACTTAGATGGCCCACGGACGATTTTTGGGATAGCGGTGGAGAGTTTTCCCTTTTGGGAAGGGATAGGGTGTTGAAGGGTCGATTCTCTTGGGCCCCAACTCGATTTAGGGTCCACCACACTTCCTTGCCTTCTCTTTCTTCTTTCTTCACTCTCCTTGGTCGTTGGAGAAGGGTGGAAGCCACGAAAGGGAGAGCTTTGTTGTTGTAAGGTGGTGAGGGTTATGAGGGAGAGATTGGTTGTTGGAGATTTGAAAGAAATTAAGGAGAAGAGGAATGGGTTGTTGGGAGTTGAAGGGAGAGTTAGGAGGGAGAGAGGGTTGTTATTGAGAGAGTGAAAGGGGTTTATGAAAGGGGGCTAGGGCTTATTTCCCTAGAGTTGGGCCTCTTGGCCCCATGTTCCCAAGTTTTCCCAAAATAGACCTATGGGACCCCTATTGGTGTTGAGGTGGCCCTAACACCCCCCCAGGCCACCAAATTCGGCGTGTAGGTGTCTTATGACCCGACTAGGGTCCATGTAAAAATTGAGGACGAACGGATGAACGGATATATGACCTGAGAAGGCGTTTCCGACCTTTAAGTGGTCCTGTGGGGCCCATTTCGGTGATTGGAATGGTTCTGGTGGTCCTCTGGCCCTAAAACTTATAGGTTAGGTGATCCATGGGCCGATGAAGGGCCGTGCAAAATTTGGGAGCGATCGGATATAGGGTTTGATCGCACGGGTCCGATTTGCGATCAACGGTCACCGTGCCACGATCTGGCCTTAGATTTGGTGAACGGGCATTGAAAAATATATCAAATCGTCACCGTAAATTCGGAAGAAATCCGATGGCTGGAATGTCTCACATTTTAATTTCATTGACAAGTGCCAGATCTCAATTCTGGCATTGGTGGGGTGCATTGGGCCTATGCTAGATCCCACTTCTGGGCGTCTGCAGGGGTTGCGGTCCGCGATGGCCTTCAAGCCCAGTGAGACCAACGGCCACACCAAGTTTTAGATTTTTCCGACCATCCTCGGTCACTGTACGGCCTGCACGAGCCGTCCTTTAAGTGTAAACAGCCATCTGGCTTAGTGGCCCACACTAAGCCCTATCATAGCCAGTCAAGTCTACTAAATTGGTTTAATCTTGGATGATTTTAGTTATGGTATCCCACCACGAGTGGCTTAAGCGAACGGTCATGCGACAAATCCTACGTGGACGCCCTAGGACACTGTGCTGGTTGGACGGGACGTTACAATCTGTTCTTTAAATAGTTCAGTATCCTAAAAAATAAAGAAAATAGATGTAGTTTGATAATCTGTTTTTTGTTTTCCTGATGTATTCTCTCCAATCTAGATTGTTGATTGTTTGTTTTCTAGATAAAGAAAATAAAGAAAGCATGGTTGTTGATTGTTTGTTTTTCTGTTGATATGTTTTTTGGGGGTTTGATTTTATAGAGGTTACGAACCATCCCATTTAGTAGTCCAGTTGATTATAACATATCAAATGTTAAACCCTGGGTCAGATGATGGTTTCTTCTACCATGTTAAACCCACGTTTTCTGTGGCTTTCAGATCTCCCATGTAATGTGTCTCACTTATATATGCATGAGAATCCAGCTCTATATGCTGTAATTTTTTATTCTCATGGTTACCGGATCATTCTTTGGTGAGATTCTGGTTGCTAAAATTTTGTCATCACACTATGAAATGTATAGATGGTGGATTAGGTTGTTTGTCTTGGGCCATGCATTGCTTTAAATGGTGGTTTTGAATTGGGACTTTCCTGAAGATCAAAATTGATATGACTTGCCCAACTTATTCTGCTTTGAACTGCAGCCTTGTTTTGCTGCCAGCAGAGACTACAGTTAGAGGTGGGCAATGAAGCAAGTAATTTTGGACTGCTACTGGCCTGGACACTGAAACTGTTATGACTTGTTCTGAATTTTTTTCCTAAAGATGGTACACATTTCAAGGTAATTTGTGGAAAGTAAATCTGAGCCGATCCGAATTGTGCTAAATCCGATCCGACTCGGTTTTCCTGACCGAGTCGGACTCGGATCAGGTCAGGTAATGTAAATATCGGATCAGACCAAGTCAGTTGCCCTGAACTCGGTACCAGAAAGGGTCGAGTTCGGGTCAGGTCAGTGAAATTTCGGATCGGGTCGAGTTTCCATCCAACTTATTAATTATGTTACACAAACTAGGAACTAGATCTGTGGCTCAATGGTAGATAAACTCTGTTTCAAGAATGAGGTCAAGAGATATAGTGCTCATGTTGTGTGGGTAGGGCTGTACACGAATCGGGCTAGCCCAGTTAACTTGCTCGACTTGGCCCGACCCGGAACTGAGTTAGGGTCGGGACGGGCCATTTTCTTCAGCCCGAAACTGAGTTCAGGCCGAGTTCGGATAGGTCCCAGTTCGGCCCGACCCACCCGACTCGGTCGAGTGGTGTGTGTGTGTGTGTGTGTATATGTGTGTGTGTGTGTGTGTGTGTGTGTGTGTGTGTGTGTGTGTGTGTGTGTGTGTGTGTGTTGTAAAACCCTACCCGTCCCTTTCCCCTTTACCCTTTCTGGGATAGTTCATCGCCCATCTTTGAAGTGACAGTGATTCATCCACCTCACAGACGTATAACTTGAACGGCCTATATTTATCCAAATACAAAAACGAATTATAATGTCATGACTAGTTAGATTTTTTATGGAGTATACGGTTCAACTAAACTGTTGATTGAGGGCCTTGTAATGGGATGTGGATTACCTACCAAAGCCCTTCCCATGAATTTGCTGTAAGGTCTGAAACTGGCTCGAACTCGGCTTAAACTCGCCCGATTGCTGACCGGGCCGAGTTCGAGCTGGACATGTTAGCCCGGTGACCGGGCCAGGCCTGGTTCGGCTAGTGACTGGGCCGGGCCGGGCCGGGTTGAGCCCAGTTCGACTCGGATCGACTCGTGCACACCCCTATGTGTAGGTGGGTGTGTAAAAATAAAAAAGAAAAGAAAAGAAAAGAAAAAAAAGGTCACACAGATATGAATGAAGAGAAAACACAATGCCATAGCCCGTTGATTAGGTCAAGAGACTATGATGAAGGGAAAACACAAATATCAACTTGATCCAAAACTTGTGGCCCTGAATAAGTTTTTAATGGTGGTGCCAATCACCACAATTTCCTTAAGGTGTAATCCACTTGAGATTTGGACATGCTGCCTCATTTACAGGCCATTGCTTTAAAATGAGTGGGCAAAATGAATAGACAGCATGGATAAAACACATACATCATGGTGGGCCCAGCAACACCGACAAATACTAACCTTGGTACCAGAGTGGTCACTACTGAATCCGAGTCCCTCAAATCCCATCCAAATCGCTTGAATAGTGGGAACCACTGTATGTTGGTCGTTATGAAAAGTAGGGCCGTTAATGAGCTGGGTTAGGGCCAATCCGAGCTTTGTCCAAGCCCAGCCTCAGTCTAGCCTGGGACATTTACACAGAGCCCAACTCGAGTTCGCTCGAGCTCAAGCCCTAAATATCTCCGAGGAATAAATGATACTTTGGTGTGCCTCGTGTGTGAGAGAAGGAGAGAATGAAAGAAAATGACCAAAAATAGGTTTAGAAAAGACCTATCGGGCGGGCCGGGTTTCCCAAAAGCCTAAGTCCGACCTGGTCTACAATGGGCTCCTGATTTAAGCTTGAGCCCGACTATCAGGCCTGATACACCACCACAAACCCGGCCCAAAGAAGCCAAGCCCGAAGGCCCGGCACTACTGAAAAGCAACCTCCTCAAAGACAATACTGACCTCACGTCTTTTTATTATTATTATTATTATTATTATTATTATTATTATTATTATTATTATAATCCTTTTCTTTGACCTGAGCCGCTTTTATTTTTTTTTTTACAAAATATAATTATAATTATTTTCTTTGCCTAGTGTGCTGTGCAAATAGAACTATCAAATGAACACTTATCCATAATTCGTGGTGAGAGTTGTCCCACGTGTGAAAGTTCCAAGCTGTTCATTAGGTGGTCTGGCCTTAGTAATATATTGATAAGGGCTGAGGGAAACTCACACCCGGCCTGATTTCCTAATCCCTGGTCAAACCTAAATTTTCTTTCCAATCTTCCAGTGAGAGAATATCCCCCAGCATATTTGTTACTTTTGAAATTTAAACACTACTTTCTCTAAAAGCTTAGCCTATGTAAGATGGCGTATCAATCTATATCAAGGGACCTTAGCACTCTAACACCATCATGGCGGGTTTCTCTTGATGAATGGGTTGGATGGGATATCATCAATAGCATGATGGACACCACATTCCATTTGAAAGTTTCTATAGTGGGCCTTACCATCCCCATTGTCACCCATTGTTCCCTTTGGTCTAGCCCATCTGAATCAGGGGCTCATGCAAATTGGGTTTTGAGATATAGGCCTAATGGGGAAGGTGTATCAATGGATGGTTAGGATTGCGTTCAAACAAAACAATGAACCCCACCGCACATCTATCATCTGTTTCTAATGTATGTGATCATTATTCCTCATGCAATTCACTACTCTTCAACGTGCATTGGACGTGCCATACCACCCAGCAAAGCTAATGTGTCCAACTTGTGGTACTGTGCAATCCTTTCTACCATCACACCACATGTATAGGACATCTGAACCATTAAAATGGTAAGGCCCATGATGAAGATCACCCTTGTAAAAAATAAGGCTGATCATCCAGTAGATAAGCTACACCTTTATATGAGGCAAATCATAGATTGTCCATCGGTTCCACCAGAGTACGTAGTCTAATTAATGAGTGAAATGACCTGATTTTTGTCCCAGGTGATCGTGATGGCATTGATGACCTGCATAAATGAAAAATGGTCCAATACCACAAGTGGTGATATCGTTGCCCAAAAACAAAAATAAAAATCTTGCTTTTAGAAGTAGTACAGATGGTGTGGTCCTTCATGGGACCACATTCTAACCCTTTACCATCACATTTCACTGTTTTTCGGACCGTGTAGCGTAACTCTGCCTTTTCCTTCACACGTGACTTCGCGTAGCTTATCGGACCGACTCGGATTGCGTCGTACCCCCACCCGTCTCCAGCTGGGTGGCCACCGTGATGTATTGGTCTTATCCACACCGTCCATTCATTTTTTAATATAATTTTAGATTATAATCCCAAAAATGAGGGAAATAAAAGGCTCAAGTGGACCACACCATAGGAAGCAGCGGTGATAATGATTGTTACCGTTGAAACTTTTCTAGGGCCCACAATGATGTTTATTTTCCATACAACCTATTCATAAAGTTACATAGACCTAGAAGAAGAGGAAAAAAAAATCAGCTCCATCCAAAACTTCTGTGGGCCCCAAGAATTTTTCAACGGTAGGATTTTAATCCCCATTGTGTAGTCCACTTGAGCCTTGGATATGCCTCATTTTTGGGCTTATATGCTAAAATGATACGAAAAAAATGGATGGACGGTATGGATAAGACACATACATCACGGTGGCCCCAGCTAGAGACAGGCGGGGGTAGACGCAATCCGCGTCTTCCATGACGTAAAATCACCGAAATATCTGAAAGATACAGCCATGTGGCGGACGTTAGATGAGTCTTTCTCGAGGTCTTCTGATTTTTATTCTTTCGGATCTCCTTTAGCTACTGTCGCGAGTATGGAATACTGTATGTATCTTCGCATTGCGGCCTAGTAGCTAACATGGTCAAATGATCTGAACCGTCTATATGCTGTATTATATACTGTTAGAACTACTTGGAATAAATTTACAGTGGAAAGATGATTCTAATCATCATTATACTAGATGGATTTAGAGCATTTAAAATGAGATTTTTGATGGTCCATTTTTAAATTCAATAATCTATAGTCAGGATTACCACTTTATGGTGATTATGGGCCATGTATTATTTATGATGGGAAGGATGAGATGTATGGTTTAAATTATCTGACCATCCGAGCATGTGGAGCCAATGGGGCGACACATGGTGGCGGTCCTTAAACTTGACAGAAGCAGATGGAGTCGAGTTTCCTGCAGCTCGAAGCCCAGTGGGGTATGTCGAGATGTCCATGTAATATCCATTCCTTTCATTAGTTCCGTGAGATCATGTAAAGGTAAGAAACGGAAAATGAGGTAGATTTGATGTCTAAATGGGCCACACCACAGGAAAAAGTGGGAATGGAAACGCTCACCATTGAGACCTTTCTCCGCTCGCCATTATGTTATATTTCATCCAACCCGTTCATATGGTGAGTCCCACCAAGATGAAGGACAAAACAGATATTAGACTGATCCAAAACTTCTGTAACTCCCACTAAGGTTTCAACTATGGGAAGTCAATATCCATTCTTTCTAGTGATGTGGCCGACTTGAGTCTTGTCTCGTAGTTCGTTTTAGAATATCATCATATAACATGAGTGGGTGAAACTGATGGACGGAGTCGATTTCATAAAGGCATAATTGGGGCCACGGAACATTAGGTGTAACAGGTGTTGCAGTAAAACTCAGCGTCACGTCCATCTTTCATTTTCTATGGCATGGAAAATGGGAGGGCACGAGAACCGATGGAAAAATCAAAAAGTGATTGGACAACCACGACCACTTTAATGGTGTATAAAAATCATTAAATACGCAAGCTTGATTTTTGTTTTTTTAATCTTTCTGGGTAAAAGTTTCGGGAGAAATGGTCGTATCCAACTGGTCCGATGCGAAGCACCATCTTCCCAGCAGATAAATATTCACCTCGTCCAATGGGTTAACCCAGCCATGAGGGTTATCTTATACATTATCCAGACCATACTTTTATCAGCAGCCATACGTTATTTTCTATGGTGCAATGCACCTGACCAGTGGCTGGGCGTGATATTTACAGAAGGTGATCCTGTCATGTTCTGCCCAACTTAAAAATAAATAAAGCATAATGTTGCAGCCAATTTAATAGATAAGCATGATAGGTGTTGAGAAAATTTTCATGGTAGTTAAATGAAATAATAAATTTATTTTGGAAATTTAAAATTCTAAATTCTAAATGAAAAATTTATTTTTTCTTTTAAAATAATTTTGAAAAATTGTGAAAAAATGTGATTTTCATTTTACCCATATTACTAATTAGAGATGAGAGATTTATTGAGTTTATAAATGATCATTTTGATAACTTATTTGAAAAGGAGAAAACTTGAGATTGTGTGCATGTACATTGGTGCTGACAATGTAGCTTTAGAGGCGCTAGTGGCGCACTTTGCACCTTAGCGTGAAAGAAAGGCTAGCTTGTATTGTTTTTATGAAAATATAATTTCTATGAAAATGATCTCCTAGACAACTTGTTTAATTGGTCACTGATAGTATGATTGCATATGCGCTAGTGGGGCACTTTGCACTTTTAGTGAAAGAGAAGGATCAACTTATATAGTTTTTATAAATATTATTTGACGATTGTAAATTTGGTCATTTGTTATTTAGGGAGCCTTACATTATATGATTGATTCGAACACTTGTGTCAACATTGCACCTTATTTAACCCAAACGAAAAAGTGGAAGTAAAAAGAAGGGGTAATTGGGCCTTTTTTAAATGTCCGACACCCATCGTCGATTTATTACTAGCTCAGTTGGTAGCTAGTTCGTGAGGTGCCACTATAGCCTCCAAATTTTCTTTCATCCCAAGTCATAAGGTCGTATCCATGCACTTCATATTAATCTGGAGTTCGCTCTCACATCAGACTTCGTTGTTGTGGCATTTGGAGGAGAGGAACCACGCCTTTACGTAAGACAGACAAACTAGCTTTGACACACAATTGGTAGTAGCTCATCACATGGGGCACTTATGTACATGATGTAGAGCGGGTCGCGGACAGTTTCATGGCCAAGATGGATCAGAAAAGGCCCGGTCGACGACAGAAGTGATCCGGACCGTCAGACCTTAGATTGGGCGTATCTCGCAATCCGGAATGAGTTACCTGACGTAAAATATATGATTTTAGGGTAGAACGAGCTACTTTAGCCAACCAACCTATAACGCCCTGAAAAATCGGGGGTCGTGCATAGACTCGACTTCCGAGTTCCCGAGTGTTACTTATCATGCATTTATGGTTTTTATGATTAATTAAATTTAACTGCACAATTTGGAATTATCTGAAGCATGAAGCACAATCGCACCAGTCTACAGAAATGAAGGAAATCTCACAAATATACAGGTCCAAAAATAATAAAGGGTCGCCCAAGGCGTTGCCCAACAGGATAATGAAAAAAGGCTATATCCAAAAGACTAAAGCGGAGCCCGTGGCTCAACAAATCCAAATTCAGCCCGATCAAGCCGATGGAGAGCCGCCCATCAGCTGAAAGTAGGAGAACTCGTCCTCCTCGTCAAAGCTCACCTTGCCAGGTTCCTCATGTACTGGGACACCTGCATTTATGAATGAGTTTGGTTGGTGTTTTATAACTCCATCCCAGAGTGGGAGTGAGTGATCAACTCAGTGTGAACTATTGGTCTTAAGTTATAACAGGCATCAATTGTAATATGAATTTAATGAAAAACAATCATTCATCAACACCTAACAACTCTTATTTAAATACATGCATGCAGGATGATATGATGCATGCCCTCGCCACATCACTCCCTCAAGCGACTCCATCTAACGATCGCATATGACAACACTCTCTCAGAGCGACCTCGACTTCCGAGTCGCCACCCTAACTAATGCGTGCAATGCGATCGTGTTAGCCGAGTTATTAGTTAAGTCCATTCATCCAGAAGGTTGGAGATTCTGATTCACCCTACGTATCAATGCCCTAAGTTGGTTGCGAGGCCAAGCACCCCAACGCGTGAGGCCGAGACCTCGCGGTCCGTGATCCCGTCGGGTTCCTCATCCCCGACTCCAAGCACATGAGGAGTGCCGAAAGGAAGAGATTGCTCGCGGTCACTACCGGGGGCGCGGTACCCCAGCGTAGGCCGACAGCTCGGACATAGTGTCCCATTCCACCATGCCCGGATCACGAGGCTGTGGACCAGTTTCAGGTGGATTATCGATGGGCTACAATGGTTGCAGGGTGGTTTAGCTTCCATACATATGTGAGCACATAAGGTTAACAAACAGGGTCGATCAGTTAGTAGGCTAGACCGCATGAGTCAGGCGAGTGTGAGACGAGTGACATCGGGCACAAGGGTCCCACGTAGTCGAACTACGGCCGCCTGAGCACACCCGCCCAAAACCCACAGTTTAGCCTCTAGGCGGTCCTACCAATGGAGCCACATTCGCTCTCCTCATGTTTCCTGACCAACCTAAGGGTACGAGTAGTAATCCCTAGCATGCCGCCTACCCATGCGTCATTTAGCATATACAACCTTCATGTTCTCAAGCTTCTTAACATACAATTCAGATTCTCATACCAAGCACGGCCAACAATATCATAATACAAGTGCGAGTGAGGTGTGTGTGTGTGTGGGAGGAAGTTAAGCACTTCCACCATTGCAAGAAATCATATGCACACAATCATCATACATTCTATGAAACAACAATGTAGGGAAAAATCAACAAGGCATGAGCACCTAATCATCCAAATACCCAATCACGTGAAAGGCAATAGCAACACCAAATGAGGATCAACATGCATCCCATACAAATTTCAACAATCATGCAATTCCTAAGGTTTCTCTAGTTTCTCCAATCATAACATTCAAACAATCAAAATCATTAAACCCATAGTAAAATTGGTGCTAGGCCACCTAAGAATAATAGTCCGCACCTTTGGATTTGTTGAAGGCTTGGAAACGCCCTAGGAGGGTGGATTTCGGGGGTTGATCGGTTGGAATCCCTAAAGCAACATTTGCATGTTAGAATCTTAAGCAAAACCCTTCTTATCACAAGGGTTTCAAGGAGAATGAGTGTTGGATCTTACCTAGGCGATCAACGGAATGAAAAGGGCGGTTTCGGATGAGATTTCTTCTTGGAGATGAGGTAGGGAGATGTGAGGTTTGATTTTCGTGGGCCCCACTTCGATTTAGGGTCCACCATAGCTCTCCTTGGTCGTTGGATAATGTGGTGGCTATGAGGGAGAGATTTGTTGTTGGGATGGAGAAGTTATGAGGAAGAGAGATGGGTTGTAGGGGAATTGAGGATTTATGAGGGAGAGAGGTTTGGTGGTGGGAGATTTGAGAAAGTTATGAGGGAGAGGAGGAAGGGGTTGTTGTTGGAGAATGAAGTTATGAAAGAGAGCTAGGGTTTATTCCCTAGAGTTGGCTCCCTTGGCCTTATGTTTCCAAGCTTTCCCAAAATAGCCCTATAGGATACCTTATTTGATGTTGAGGCGGTCCTATCACCCCTCCGGCACCAAATTCGGGGTGTAGGTGTCTCATGGCCCGATGAGAGGCCATGTAAAATCTGAGATCAAACGGATGAACGGATATATGATCTGAGTAAGCGTTTCCGACCTTTAAGTGGCCCTATGGGGCCCATTTCGGTGATTGGAATGGTTCTGATGGCCCTCTGACCATGAAATTTATAGGATAAGTGGTCCATGGCCCGATGAAGGGCCATACAAAATTTGAGAACGATTGGATATGGGGTTTGGTCGTCCGAGTCAGATTTGCGATCAACGGTTACCGGGCCACGATCGGGTCCCAGATTTCATAGACGAGTGTAGTAAAATACATTAGACCTTCTTCGTAAATTTGGAAGAAATACGATGGTTGAAAAGCCCGGAGTCTCAGTTTCTTTTGTCAGTGCCAGATTTTAACTCAGGCATTGGTGGGGCGCATTGGGCAAGCGCCAGATGGTACTTCTGGGTGTCCACTGGGTCTGCAGTCCGCGATGAACCACAAGCCCAGTGAGATCTATGATTTTCTAAAGTTTTAGATTTTTCTGACCCTCCTTGGTCGCTGGGTGGCCCACATGGGCTGTTGTTAAGTGTAAACGGGTCATCTGGCTTGGTGGCCCGCACTTGGTCCCATCATAACTAGACTAGTCCACCCCAGTATAAACTAACATTGAGTGATAATGGTCATTAAGTGATTTTATAAGTTAATTAAAAAGAAATTTTAAGGATTTTTGGAAATCCAAAATAGTGAAAATCCAGGATGTTACACAACCCTACTATGCCGGGTTGCGCAGCTCGGAATTACGAAAAAACCCTTGATCAACGGTCGTTTCCCTGTTTTAATTTCGTTTTTACTATAAATATTAAGTTTTAGTTTGATTATAACTCTTCATCCGTCAGGTTTTAGGAGTTGCGTCCAATATGAAAAGAGCTTAGAATAATTAGAAGAACGGTTTGGTGAAGCCAAATAAGACACTTACTATTTTTGGCCGAAAACCTTACGCACTAGTAGACATCACGACCGTCTATAAATAGTAAGTTTACTACTTATAGTAAGTCGCGATTTCTAGGACTTTTAGTTGTAGTTTGATTCTGATTTCTTTCCCATTGCTTGATACCCCTATTTAAAGAGTTGTGAACTCGTTTTTAGTCATCAATTAATCAATTTCGAATTTCTTAGAATTTATTTCTATTTTCTGCTTTCTTTCCTCGTGGATTCGAGAAGTCTCTGTGAGGAGTCCAGAGAAGCTTCATGGATTCGGAGTAGTTATCCTCATCACGTTCATTCTTGCGTCAGTACAACTATCCAAATTGTTGGTGTGTGGATGGAACATGACTCTATAATTATTGATTAGTCTTATATCTTTAAAATTATCCCATGAAACAATCTTAACCATGCAAATCTGGCTATCGACTGCATGGTTAAAAGTAAAATAGTTTGTTGTCCAATGGAAAAACAGAAAGTTAATAGTACCTCCTAGTAGCAAATTTCCCATGGAGAGTTATTTGATACTCTGGCTGCATGTGATGCTTGATATGTAGGCACTTAAAACTGGTAAATGTTAACTCAACTCAAACTAATTAAATTGTAAAACCTGGTATAGTTGAGTTACATTCTAAAACTTAGATTGGTGCAATAATCCAAAGCTCTTATTTGTGGACACTTGTTTTTGGAAATAAGAATATTTCTATCTATATATTTTTTCTTTTTGACCATTTACTAAGTATCTATCAATCTAATAGTTCATTTACCAAAAACAACAATTTTTTGGCTCACGATTCATCTAAACTGGTGGCCACATTTTGGATGGTTTGTCTTTAATTATTTGCATGCTACTTTCGCTATTTTAAGTGATTTCTAAATGCACACCCGGATCCATAGCTCAAGTGGTAGACTGGGTGAAAGATACATCGTTTCAACACTGGGGTCTTGGTAACGATTCCTGATGCAGGGGAGGACGTGAGGTCGAGCACCGTCTTCCTCAAGAGGATAACTATTCCGAATCCACGGAACTTCTCTGGACTCCTCACAGAGACTTCTCGAATCCACGAGAAAAGAGAGCAGAAAATAGAAATAAATTCTAAATAAATTCGAAATACATTAATCAATGAATAAAAACGAGTTCACAACCCTTTAAATAAGGGTACTAAGCAATGGGAAAGAAATCAGAATCAAACTACAACTAGGACTCCTAGAATTCGCCACTTACTATAAATAGTAAACTTACTATTTATAGACGGTCGTGATGTCTACTAGTGCGCAAGGTTTTCGGCCAAAAATAGTAAGTGTCCTATTTGGCTTCACCAACCCGTTCTCCTAATTATTCTAAGCTCTTTTCACGTTGGGCGCAACTCCTAAAGCCCAACGGATGAAGAGTTACAAGCAAACTAAAACTAACTATTTATAGTAAAAACGAAATTGAAATAGGGAAACGACCGTCAAATCAGGGGTTTCTCGCAATTTCGAGCGTCGCAACCCAGCATAGCAGGGTTGGTTGGCTAAAGTAGCTCGTTCTACCCCAAAATCATATATTTTTCGTCGGCTAACTCATCCCGGATTGCGAGATACGCCTGATTTAAGGTCTGATGGTCCAGATCACTTTTGTCGCTGACCGGGCCTTTTCTGATCCATCTTTGCCATGTAATTGTCCGCGACCCGCTCTACATCAATTCCCTAGAGGGGTGACTAACAGTGAAGTATGTGTTGGGGGGCCTTGCACAAAACCTTAGGATCTAACCTCCCGAAACAAACCAGAATTACGGAATAATAATGCAATGAAAAACAATCAAAGCATAAACCATACAACACAAGAGATTTTATGTGGAAAACCTTCAAAGAGGTAAAAACTACAGAACCTCATCCAGATCAACAATCCACTATGAAGTAGAACGTTACAACCTTCTTCACTCACGCAGGAGTGGATAAACAATAAGAGAAACAAAAAATGGAGAGATCTCACCGATTACGAGGACATAGAAGCGCTGAGATATAGATTGCACAGTAGATAACTTCCACGAGCATAATCTCTCTTCTATAAGCTTCCTCTTTTTCTCACCTTTGATAGCCCTAAACCCTTTAGCAAATCCCTTGTAAAGCTTTATGAAACCCTCTTGTCATACCTAGAAAGCCCTAGGTACCTCCTATTTATAGTTTTACGAAGTTCCTTTCTGCATCCCAGTTGCGAAAGGACTTGCGACACGAAATCCGCGCAAAATTGCTGAACGAATCTGCGTAACTACAACTGGTCGTGACGAACCTACGACCGGTCGAGTGCCATCCATTACCGGTCGAGCACCTCCCACGACTGGTCGAGCACCCTGGAGAAAAATATCCCAAAGTCGCTGGACTTTGAGTCGAGTCACGGCTCGACTCCAACGACTGGTCGAGACCAGTCCTCGACCGGTCGAGGGAGGCTCACGACCAGTCGAGCACGGGACAAAAAGTCCCATCAGTATGAACTGACAGTGGGTGTACCAATAAGCTAACCAGAAAAAAAAAAGTGATTTCTAAATGCCTGTGTATCATCCATCACACTGTCACAATATAAGAGCATCTCTCACTTTCCTGCTATATTCTAGGTGGATGCGGATTGCCTGTCGCACCCTTGGGTTGTCGAAAGCTAAATGGGCTCCATTGTGATGTTTGTGAAAAATTTACTTCATTCATTATTTTTCCAGCTCATGTTAGGATAAGAGACGAAAAATGTGATAGATCCAAAATTCAAATGTGCAGTGACAGGAAGCAGTGGGCATTTGAAACATTCTTGGAGTGCACTTTGTGTTTTTAGTTCATCCTGAATGACCTTACGAACAGTTTGGATGTCACACAAAAAGTGAACTCTAAAAAGATTTCAAGGCTGGATCCTCACTCTTGCTCCTGCAGTAGACTTTCAAGAGTTTCAACACCCTGTCAAGGGTTCAAGTATACATAGGTGGTGAAATCCCACTATGGTGTGAGTGTGTAGGGGTGTGTGTGTGTTAAAAAAAACAAAAAAAAAGGAAGGAGAAGATTTCATGGCTAGACATTTTTAGCCTTACTTTTGCTTGTAGTGTGCCTAATTGAGTTTTGCAACCACCTCAAATTTAGGCCGATTTTGAGCGGGCAAAATGGATGGACAAACAGCATGGTTGCCCCACCTAACTTTTGACCCAAGGAACTTCTTGCGGTCGTGGTCACATGCAATCTGCATCCTCCCACATGTCACACTTCGAAGTTAGGTTGGGCCTACCATGATGTTTGTAAGAAATTCTCTAGTCCATTTATTTTGCCAGCTCATTAGAGACTAGTCGAAAAAATAAGACATATCTAAAACTCAAGTGGGCTAATTGTGATGTTTATTAACCATCCAAACTATTTATAAAGTCCTTATTGGGATCATCCGGAGATCCAAAAAAGGAAAAAAAAAAAAAAGTAGCCTGATTTAAAGCTTTTGTAACACATGGATGTTCAATCCTCATTGTTTCCCATTGTGCAGCCCACATGAGTCTTGGGTTTGCTTCATTCTTGGGCTCATACTCAAAGCATGATACAGCAAAACGGACGAATGAGGTGGATTTTAACAAGTAAAGGTGAGTCCGTCCACGGGAACTTCTGTGTCACATGCCTGAGGCAATCAAAATCGGCAAGTGAGCTAAGGTTTGGATTCGATAAGGGTCCTCTGGCATCGAGCTCAATACTTATCAGTGCTAGAAAGGCTTTGTGGCCCACCGTAATATATATTTTTTATCCACTCCAACTATCCATTTTTCCATAGGAAATTATCTAAAAACTGAAGTAGATCTAAAGCTCCGGTGAAACACATCGTAAGAAACAATAGTGCTTAAATGTCCATCATTAAAAACCTTTAAGTCTAGAAAAGTTCTGGATAAATTAATATTTGAGTTTTTCATTCCACGGTGTCTACCTAACTTAATTAATAGGTTTGATGACGAATAAAGATGATAGTGAGCGTTTGGAGGGGGTGTGTAGTCATCACTTCTTCGGCTTCTTGGGTTCACCTGAGAAGCCTAAAATTTAAAAATGAGCAAGAGAAATAAATGGAGCATGATAAGATACACATGGTGGGCCAGAGATTTTCTAGCACCGACCTCTACCGAGTTGGTAACGTAGGGGTCACCATCCAAGCGTAGTCAAGTGAGCTACCGGGACAGGCTGTATTTCCGTACAACGACAACTATACATGTACGGTTGAAAAGTCGGACGCGGATTGCGTCCTACCCCTTATCTGTCCGGGCAGAGCTCTTTGGGGCCCACCGTGATGTAAGTGTCCTATCCACTCCGTTCCTCGCTTTTCTCAGATCACTTTAAGGTATAAATTTAAAAATGAAGCCGGTCCACAGATCCAGTGGACCACACCGAAGGAAGCTGCAGTGATAATGACACCCACCGTTGAAACCTTTCTAAGGGCCACCGTAATGTTTTTTTTTTTTTTTTTTTTTTTTTTTTTTTAAATCATCCAACCTATTCATAACGTTATTCATAAGGTCATGTAGACGTGGATGAAGTAAAAAAAACAAATATCAGCTTGATCCGAAACTTCTCCAGCTCCCAAGAAGTTTGTAATGGTGGACGTTAAATCCCCACTTTGTGGTCCATTTAAGCCCTTTACCGCCTCGTTTTTTGGGGTTGATACTTTAAAATGATCTGAGATAAGCGATGGACGGCGTGGATAAAACGCTTACATCACGCTGGATCCCACAGAGCCTTGCCCGGACGGGGGTAGGACGCAATCCGCGCCCTGAAAAGTCTTCTCCAATTTTAAATGAGAACTGTTCCATACCATGTTTCACGCCAACTTCCCACGAGTTCTGCGAATACCGTAGGCTTCACCACTATGGGTGGGCCGCACTTGTGTGTTAAGCCAGACCGTAGGTTGCTCAACTTCCGATGACGTGGCCTACATGATGAGAGGACAGGCTTTGATTTTGTGCCAGTTGATCAATGTGGTGGGACCTGCTGTTTTCATGGTAATGATCTCGTACACGAGTGGCATGGAAAAAAAAAAAAGTACTATACACACGTGTGGTGCCTTGGTAAAGCGTGCGGGATTAACAAGGGAGTCATATTATCCTCAGGCAGCGCATGACGCTTGACAAAATAAGTATACACGTGGCATGAATTAACTCAATCTAAACCGTCTAAATTGTGTAACTCACTGCCCTTCAGAAACCAAATTAAAATCGGATCGTTTGAAGACGGCTAAAATGGACACATGTTTGTTGAAATAGGACTAATTGGATATTTTCATTTTTAACCATCCAATAAATGTCCACACACATGATGGTCGAATGATCAAACACGACAAACTGTTGATTCATGTAATATCTGCCTAAACTGGACAAATTCGACACGCCACGTATAAACTAAGTAATATCTCCCTGCGTATCATCCACCACACTCTGCCCGAGTAACGAACGCTTTTCTCCCCAAGAAAAAAATAAAAAGAAAAGAAAAGAAAATAAATCTTCCAACTGTTACAATCCCACATCAGATGGGCCGTGGGGATTAAGCCAATCATCCCTAACACATGGCATAATCAAGCCATAGCCACCTTGACAGGGTAGCTATCAACACAGTCGAGCCATGGGTTAGCCCGCCACTCTCCTCCTTCCACCGATATTCCCCGCAGCGCCTTCCAAACGGCGCTGTTACACTTAAAACCCGACCCGAATGCGATCTGCCACACCCTATCACCTCTCGTCACGCGTCCCTTCGCCTCCGTGTAAGCCAGCTCATACCAGAGAGAGCTGCTCGACGTGTTCCCGAACCGGTGCAGCGTCATCCGTGACGGCTCCATGTGCCACTCGCTCAGCTGCAGATTCTTCTGCAGCTCGTCCAGCACGGCCCGCCCGCCCGCGTGAATACAGAAGTGCTCGAACGCCAGCTTGAAATCCGGAATGTACGGCTTCAATTTCGTCCGTAGGAACTTTCTCCTAGCCAGCGTGAACAGGAACTTGAATTGCTCTGTCAATGGCAGCACCAGAGGGCCGAGCGTGGTGATGTTGGTCTTGAGAGCGTCTCCCGCCACAGCCATCAGCTCTCTCGCCAGTGAGACACCGACATTCCCCGCACCGTCCTCCTTCTGGTACACGCACTTGTAGCTGTTATCATCGGCGCCCTTGTGCGTTCTGACGGTGTGGATGAGCTGATACTTGGATCGCTTGCGGTCCTTTCTCTTGTTCGAGAGGAGGACCGCCGCACAACCCATCCGGAAGATGCAATTGCAGAGGAGCATTGAACGGTCATTGCCAAAGTACCAATTGAGAGTGATGTTCTCGGTACTGACGACGACCGCATACGAATTCGGGTTTGCACGGAGGAGATCTTTGGCGAGGTCGATCGAAATCAGGCCAGCGCTGCAACCCATACCGCCGAGGTTGAAGCTCTTGATATCGCTGCGCATCTTGTAATGGTTTACGATCATCGACGAGAGAGACGGCGTGGGATTGAACAAGCTGCAGTTGACGATCAAGATTCCGACGTCCCTCGGGCGGACGCCGGTCTTGCCAAAGAGCGCGTCGAGCGCGCCGAACATCACTGCCTCCGCCTCGAGCCGGGCTTCCTTCATGCAGAGGTTCGGCGGTCGGGATGTGATCGCACGCGGCAAGTAGGTCTCGTCTCCGAGACCGGACCGCGTGGAAATCCGCTTCTGGAACTCGATCGTCTCCTCTTCGAAGCCGCCGTTGGTTTCCGTCATCTCCAAGAAACTATCGTTCGAGATCTTACGCTCGTCCTCCGGCTTGAAGCATGCGAAGTCGACAAGGTAGACGGGCGGCGGGCGTTTGAACCAGTAGACGGTGAGTAGGAAGACTGCAATGGACGAAGCGGCCAAACCGGTGGCCCGGTCTAAGGAGAGTTGGCTGCATACGTCCGATAAATTCCTGAACCGGAGTCCGGTCAGTTGTACAGTTACAGCTAGTGTGAGGATAAAAACGGATATTGCTAGATAGAGGGCGTGTTTGGGCGTGTAACGATATCCCAATCTCACGTACTTCAACTTCACAGATTGGAGAAAATCCGGCAGTCTGCGCCGGATTTTGATGACAACGGAAGATGGGTCCTTGAAGGCCATCTCGGCCGTTAATCGCTCTTTATCTATCTCTACGCTTCCCATGTTTGGTGCTCTGATTTTGGGCGGATTGCGTTGGGGTATTTATACAAGATGGGAAAGAACGCAAACAAGGAGTCTTTGTAGCCAAACACGCTTCCCTCTACTGGGAATGGGATTAAATTAAAAAAAAGAATAAAAAAAAGAAAGAAAGACAGTCAAATGACAGTGGGGTGCATCGCGAGAGCATTGAATACCTGTGACGGTGCCACGTGTGTCGGCCTACATTCAATGCTAAATATCAAAGGGTTGGATCACCAATAAAATACGACCTCGGGGTAATATGGTTGTACTAAAATATGGACGGTTAAAATCATCGGACTATCTCAGAGTTTTCGCCGTGGTGGGTTGTGACCGGTCACCACCTTTTACCGTGGTTTGAAGGGACGCGGATTTCCTGCGAAAGCCTTCCTGCGCAAGATTCTATGTGGGGCCCACTATGATGTTTGTGAGAAAGCTACTCCGTCCATCCATTTTTAGAGTTCATTTTAGGACATGCCACCAAAAATGAGGAGGATCAAAAACTCAAGTGGACCACACGGGAGGAAACAGTGGAGATTTAGTGACCACCGTTGAAACATTTATATGCCCACAAAACTTTTGTATCAGTTTAATTTCTTGGCTTTTTCACTTCAACTCAGTGAAAATGACCTTATAAACGGTTTGGATGGAATATAAACATCAAGGTGGATCCTGGGAAGGTTTCAACTGTAGGAATTCCTTTCCCCAATGTTTCATCTAGTAGGGCCACTTGAGTTTTGGATCCTAATTATTCTCCGTCTCATGTCCTAAACTGATCTCAAAAATCGGATGAACGGGTTGGATTTTTAACAAACATCACAGTGGCCCCATCCAGAATCCTTGCGCAGGAACTTCCTGCGAAAGGCTTTAGCAGGAAATCCGCGTCCGGTTTGAAGACTATGTGGGGCCCACCATGATGTATGTGTTTTATCTAAGCCGTCCATCAGTTTCTCTGGCTCATTTTAGGGCATTTCACCAAAATTATAAGAAAATTTAAAGGTTAAGTGGACTGCACCGTAGGAAAAAGTGGGAATTTAATGATACCGTTGACCTTATGAACTGGTTGGATGACAAATACATATCACTGTCACTACCACCGCCGTGTTCTGTGGTGTGGTCCACTTGAGATTTTTATATCCTTCAATTCTTGGATCATGTCCTAAAATGAGCTGAAAAAAAGGCTGGACAGTGTGGATAAAGAACATACATCACGGTGGCCCCCACAGAGTCTTCAATCGACGGTAAAGGCTGGTGAGCGCCTCACTCCACAGTCCGCAGGACGTGGATTTACTGCTAAAGCGTGTGCAGGAAGTTCCTGCGCTGGAATGCTAAGTGAGGCCTAGCGTAGTTTTTGTGAGAAATCCACACTGTCCATCCGTTTTGAGAGATCGTTTTAGGTCATATAAAAAAAGATGAGGTGGATTAAAAATTCAAGTGGGCCATACGAGAGGAAAACCGTAGAAAGAGTTTTCTATCGTTGATACCTTCTTGGCATCTAACTCGATGTTTATATACCATCCAAACTGTTTATAAGGTCATTCCACGGTGATGAAATGAAAAAACCAATAAATTTTCCTGATATGAAACTTTGTGGCCATACAAATGTTTCAAACAGTGGTCATTGAATACTCACTCTTTCCTCCCGTGAGACCCACTTGAATTTTAGATCCACCTCATTTTTTGTCTCATGCCCTAAAATAATCTCTCAAAGCAGATGCACGGTGTGGATTTCTCATAAACATCACGATGGGCCCCGCCTAGCAATCCCGGCAGGAACATTTTTTTTTGTTAGCTTGTTAGTACGCCCACATGCGAAATGCTTTGGCAGGAAATTGGCGGCCGAAAAGATACAGTGGGAAGCGGATTGGCTGGTCTACCGCACACCACGACCTGGCTGGTTTGGGACCGTGGGTACTTGTCGTGACTGGTGCGAAGACGAGCGCTGACGCTCCTCGAGCTCTCAGTTATACGAACGGTGCAAAGGAGATCAAAATAATATGGGCCCTACAATGATTTATTTATTATATCCAAACCGTTCATCCATTTTATCAAGATCATTTTAGAGCGTGAGCCCAAAAGTAATTCATATCCAAAGCACAAGTAGACCACACCACAAATAGAAGCGGAGACAATAATCTCACCATTAAAACATTTGTAGGGCCCACCTTTACGTTTATTTTACATCCAATCTGTTTAATGTCACACAGACACGGATGAAGAGGAAAAACAAATATCATATCATATTGATTCAAAAGTTGTGTGAGCCCCAAAAGGGTTTCAATGGTAGACATTCAATCTCCCACTGTTTTTTACAGTGTGGTCCACTTGATCTTTGGATCTTTCTTATTTTTCGTCTCCAGCCTTACGACGAGCTCACCAAATGAACAGAAAATTGAAAAATACAACAGAAAACATCCAACAGTTTATATTCAGGCCCACTAACAGAACAGTTGGGATTATTTACAGGAGACTACTCTTCACATAACCTATCCATCTTTCGCACCACCTTTTGAATGGTTTAGATCACTAGTGAAATTGCCAAAATAACAGTAACACAAATTTCGTTGGTGCTCCAGCTGTGTACCGAGTGGTCATTCATAATAAAGAAAGGAAAAAGATCCATAGAGGCTACAAGAAAGCTGAATAGATGATGGAGAATTAATGAGGGTAGGTCGTAGAAAGGGAGATCGCTCAACTACCAAAATCACCAAATGTAAAATAGAGTAACGTTGTGGTCGTCGTCGTCGGTGTTGTTGAACTTGCTATGGTTGCTTGTAAGTTGGAGGGTGGGTAATTGACTAAATGAACGTCTGTGAGTGTTTTTGTTTGGGTGTGGCCATGTGCGGTAACATGGGTTTCGTTCAAGAAACACCATCCTTTCAATCTAAAACATCACTCGCACGTTTTTCTCAATACCAAAAAAATAGGAGCTTGCAAAGTCCGTTGTAACGGAGCCGAAACTCTATACCGTCTACTCCAGAAGAGAAACGTTATCTGCAGATTACAACGCCGTTATTGATGTTGCTTTATGTAATAGCTAGCGCTTCCTAAATAACAGCCGTTATTTTGAAACATCAGCCATTATATATGGATGGGAATTTCCTAACACAAATTTGTTGAGAGCCATTTCAATGAAAAGGGTGTGGCCAAAGTGATGCGTGTGCGGGATTTACTCTATCTATATTTTGGGTTACCTCATTTTAAGATATGAGTACAAACAATTAGGCAGACCTAATACTTACGTTAGCCAAACAGCTGGAAAGAGTGGAGATGAGATTGCCTGTCAGTAAAACCCTCTTGGGACCCACCATAATGTTTATATAATATTCAACCTCTTTATAAGATAACGTTGCAGGTATGTGGATAGAAGGGATGGAAGCAGTATTCTTCTCAAAAATAACTATTGAATACGTAAGAAAATCTTTGAAAATAATATATAAAATTGATACTATTTATAAAAGTGTGAATTAAGTCAGTTTACAAAATCTCTTAACATGACTCAAATAAATGTTAAACTCTAAATTTATACCTTTTTTAAATAGTAAACTTCCTTGAGACTTTTAAACTGACTCAAATTCTTTATTCTTACAACTCTAAAAAAGGACTTTTCCCTAATACCATACTCTTGAAACTTTAAATAATAAAATATGTAACTTAACTAAAAATATTAAATTTTAACTAAAAAACTCATACAACCACAACAAAATTATTTATTTTTGAAAAACTGTCCAAGTTCTAATGCCCTTTGGCATTGACTAGCATGTAAAGATAATTTCATAGCTTTCTAATGATGTATTATATGTAGTTGCAAAGTTATGGCCATTGGGAGGAACAGTCTGTACTAAGCCTTTGCATGAACTTTTTAATTCAATTTCTTTGGAATATGGCCATCAATGAGATTTTCAATAACTCGTTATTTATATAAAATACCCATAAACCTTTCTTATGCCCACAATTCTAATTGCTCCTAAAACTAATTAATTGCAAGCATAATATTGTTTTTTGACAGGTAGAATTTATGTTGTTTAAAGGGTCTTACCATGTGAAATATGAACGTACTAGAACAACTACTACATTTTCTAATTTTCAAAATGCCCATATCTTGATTCTAAATGTCTTCCCATAGTCATTGAATATCCAAGGTTCTCTACCACAGAGAAACTAGTGGTAGGGTAAAATTGGCAAAACACTACTTCCACTATCTATTATTTCTATTGCCATTGCGGTTATACAATGCTAATGGTAATTCTAATCAACCTTAATAAGGTCCAACATCATTTTCCAAACCTTTTCATTTTGATAAATTGAAGGAGCCACGTGACATAGGAAAGAGCGTGAATGAATAATGAGAAAGATCACCCTCTTCCTTAACTGATTAAAAACTTGAATCTATAAGGATGTTTCTTGAATTCACAAGAAAAAAAATTCAGAATTTTATTAATCGATAATTGTTTAATGTGTATGTGTCTCAATTACACCATTAATAAAGAAAAAGTAAACTAAAACTCGTAATTATCAAAAATAACAAAATTCTAACTTTAATAAAAGTTCTAATTTTAGTGAATCTCTTATAAAACCTAATTTTTAAAAATAAAAATTTTAAATAAATTTTTTCTAGAAGGGTTTGGGTATGATTATAAGTTATTTCTAAAAAAAAGAAGAAGCTAAAACTCTAAAAATAAGTAAATACTATAAAAATCAGAATCACTAAAAATAATAATTTTTTCTAAAACTTCATTTTTGAGTTAAAAATATGAGTTTTCCTATGAAACGGACAGACATGACCCACTTTGTGGGTCACTTTACCCCAGATGGTCCTTTTACGGTACATATTGATAGATTTTGCATCCCATAACAATACCCGAATCAAAAGTTACGGTCAATATATGGTTCACCTTCTTTTAGTCCAACCATGCTAGTAATGTATTTATGCCATATCCTACATCAAATCCCTGTACTTGGAAAAAAACTTGTCATCAAGTTATTTAAGGAATTCACTTAATGATACTCAAACAATTTCTGACATCGATGTATATCAATCCTTTTCTTGTAATTTGCATTAGACTATTGAGCTAATACAATACATGCACACATGCTCTCATTGCCTTGACCCATATGGATTAGTTCCATTGCTTATGCTTGGAAGATCTTACACTCTTTCTGATAATGTGGGCAATTAAGCATACTTGCTCATAGAACAAGATCAATGTTGTTGGATATATCTTACATAGGAGGTACTTCTTAGGAAGTTCATCAATCATAATCACTTTAACTCCTGTAACACTGGTTTCAAACCTTCTAAGATGTTCACTGGTTTTAAAACTCTTGTAACACTGATTTCAAATCTTCGGGCTTGCTGTATCATATTCACCATGAAAAACAAAAATATGATAATCCATAGAAAGGGCATGCAACACTATAGGAAATAGTTGGCTTCGGATGCTATCATTAATTTTTCATTGGGCCCACCAGTGTTTATATATATGCCATCTAATCCATTTATTTTGTGTCATTAAGATGAAAGACTTAGGCAAAAAGTACCTAATTCTTAAACTCAAAGGGGACATACCATGTGAATTTAGAGATTTTAGGTATAATTTTATGGGTTGTCTGTTGTTGAATCAACCTAACTTTTGGGGCTTATAACTGATGGATGGGATATCCTCCTCGTTGAGTTGTTTCCCCAAAGTTAGAGAAAGTAACCCGGTACGTGCCCAGCTGCGCAAGCTATCCAAATGGGCAATGAACACCACAATGTCAGCAACTGGGCCCACATGCTGAGATAGTCCCATTATTGCTACTGCCAAAAATAAACTATTATCCCATCATCATACTTAACTAATGATCCTAACCTTTGATATTTAGAGTTGAATGCGAGCCATAAAATCTATTTTTCATTGCTCTAAATTCATCTACACAGTGCTGGTTGCAATCATCTCTTCAATGTAAGTTTCTCCCCATAATATAGAATCCAAAACATGGATGATTCTGATCATCCCATAATTCAGAATTTGGACCCCTGTGATTGACGACAGACGATGCATCATGAGTTTGACAGGGCAAAATGAACTCTTGTATATTCCAGTGGGAATGGGAGAAAGAAAAAAAAATTCCATCATAGAGCTAGTTCATCTGAGTAATGTGAGGAAAACATACCAATTTTCCTATCTGGTGCACTCACTCAGATTGGACACGTGGCAGAACAGTTCGTAATTCAGACTGGTCACCTAGAGGGCCCACAAAATGTTTGGACCACTCTGATGGCATGATTCTACGGATACAATTGATGGATTGTTTCGCATTCAGTACTGTCCGTTGTCAATATTCTTTTCTACTGTCCATGTTTAAGCAATTAGATGGCTAAGATTGTTCCACCATTGTTTATCCATAGTGGGACCCAATTGATGAACGATTCAGATCATGATCCAGGACTCCAATTTGAGTACATGCATCGCGTCAATAAGGAAATTGTTGCATATACAATCCTCTCCTAGGATATGCAAGTGTGTTCTCCAGCCTTGAGTCCGTACAGGTGGGATCCATGCTTTGTTATCCCCACCATTTGTCTGATGCACCAATGTGGACAGGTAACGCCCAAAAGTCCCTCCAATGGGACAATCCAGCCGTTTGATTAGCTGTTTGTATGGTTTGTTATGAAAAATCCAACAAGGTGAACATTTGTTGTTAAAAAGATGTCTTAAATCTGGAGATTTTCGACTAACCTTGAGAAAGTTTGGCTCGAAGTATAACAATAATGTATTTGGAATCCCTAAGATCTTTGACCAATCGAAGCTCTGGCTCGACTAATCGAAGGTTACGCAGATTGTACGCGGATTGTATAAATTTAAGGCGGTTTCCAAGGAGGTGCGTAAGTGGGAGTCCCCCAACTATAAATAGGAGTCCCTAGGGCCATTCTAATGTATGTTAAGACTTCCTAAAAGTATTCAAAGGGTTTTTAGAAGGAGTTTTAGGGTTTTAAAAGGTGTAACAAGGGTGAGATTCGAGGTTGTTTGAATCAGGTAAATCCCCTCTCTTTGTAATTTCTGCTTTCATAGTAAAGATCTGTTGATTTGTACCGTGATTTTTTCCTAAAAGAGTTTTTTACGTTAAATCTTTGTGTTCTCTTGTGCTTGCTTGGTGTTCTTGGATTGCTATCTTAGATCCATCTCTGTGTGATTCTGCAGAACAATCCCTAACAAGTGGTATCAGAGCAATTGCTGGGGTACAGATTTGGATCTGTAGGATTAGCATTAATGGAAAAAGCTAAGTTTGATATTAAGAAGTACTTAGAAAAAAATAATTTTGAGTTATGGAAGATTAAGATGATTAGTCTATTAACTAAGCAAGGCAAAGCTAAGGCTCTTGAGGAGGCGAAATCGACTATGAATGATGAAGACTGGAATACTCTTGATATGAATGTTTTTATCTTCCATCCGTTTATGTCTCACGAATGAGGTTCTCTATAATGTTTTGAGGGAGAAAACTGCGGCTAGTTTATGAGCTAAGTTAGAGGATATCTATGCGAAAAAAAATTCTCTGAAAATGGCCAACACTTAAAGCTACAATGACATGCCTTTAAGATGACAGATGGTGGAGACCGGAAGGCCCACATCAACAACTTCAATAAATTAGGTTGTAAACTGCTGGATATGGAGGAAGTGATCAAAGATGAGGAACAAACATGTATGTTGTTGAATTCTCTTTCAGCATTGTATGAGTCATTCAGGGACTCAATGTGCACCGCAAATAAAATCCTGAGTGTCGACACCGATATCTCAGCCCTTCAAGGAAAGGCCATAAGAAAGCTAAACGACGGCATGAGGACATCTTCTGATGCACTGATTACGAGAGGCAGGAATACTGATCGAGGTACAAGATCTAGATCCAAATCCAAGGGTAATGGCAAAGGAAAACTAAAGTGCTGGAATTGTGGGATGACTGGACACATGAAAAAGGATTGTATTAATCTTAAAGAAAAGAAAGAAACTCAGAGGCTTCTTCCAGGGAGACCAATATTATCACATCTGATAAAGAGACAAGTGAAGGTGATGTTCTGTCTATGTCTATGATCGAACACCTGCACGACAATCATAAAGATGAGTGGATCCTTGACACAGGAGCTTCATATCACATGACTCGTCATCGAAATTGGTTTGCTAGTTATAAAGAATGTGATGGTGGACAGGTCTTTATGGGCAATGACAATGCTAGTAGTATTGTGGCTATTGGTACGCTGAGCATCAAGATGTTTGATGGGATGAATCTTACCTTCACTGATGTCAGGCACGTTTCTGATATGAAGAAAAGTCTGATTTCTCTCGGTACACTTGAGGTTATAGGGTGCAAGTTCATTGGTATTGATGGTGTCCTTAAAGTTTTAAAAGGGACACTCGTGATTATAAGAGCATGAACGCACGGAAACCTTTACAGGTTGATCGAGAACACTTCAGTAGTTGGAGCGACAACGACCATTGCAGATTCCAGGTCTGTACGTATGTGGCATGCTCATCTGGGCCACATGAGCGAGTAGGGCATGAAGGTATTATCTGATCGTTGTTTGATTTCAACTTTTAAGAATTCTGATTTAGATATATGCGAGCATTATATATATGGTAAACAATCTAGATTATCTTTTAAATTTGGAAAACATGTATGTAAGGGAATGCTTGATTATGTGCACTCTGACGTATGGGGGCCATCTCCAGAGGTTTCCATAGGGGGGGGGGGATTGTCATAGTTTGTTCCATTCATTGACGACTACTCTAGGAAAGTTTGGGTTTACTCTATGAAACATAAATTTGAAGTTTTCACCATATTCAAACAATGTAAGGCAACGGTGAAAAAATAATCAGGGTGAAAAATAAATGTTTTAAGGACTGACAATGGTATAGAGAATTTACTTCCACTGAATTTAATAAATATTGTAAGGATGAAGGGATCATTAGGCATAACACAGTGCGCCACACGCCTAAACAAAACGGCGTGGGTGAACAGATGAATCAGACTCTCTTGGAGAGGGCCCGATGTATGTTAAGTAATGCTGCATTGGATAATGACTTATGGACTGAGGCCGTTAACACCGCTTGCTAATCGGTAAAATAATCCTCGTCTATGGCAATTGAATGTAAAAGCCCAAAGGAAGTATGTAGTAGTCATAAGCTTGACTACTCAGATCTGCGCATATTTAGTTGTGAGATTTACTCTAATGTACCTTCAGTTGAGAGAGATAAGCTAGACCATAGAGCCAAAAAGTACATCTTTGTTAGCTATGGTATTGGTTGAAAGGTTAAATGTTATTTAATAAGGTCATACGCAAGGTTATCATTAGCAGTGACGTCAGATTCGATGAAAGCTCCCTATTCCGCAAGAATAATTAAGATGAGCAAGAGGAATCAGAAATGTTAATCATAAACATCCAGATTGACACAGATGATACTCAGGCAGAGATAGATACGCAGATAGATGTACAAGAGCAAGTGGAGCAGCCACCTGTGAGAAAGAACCCACCGCGTGATCGCAGGTTACCGACAAGATATAAAGATGACTCTAATATCACATATGCCCTCATTACAGATGAGGGATACTCGTCAACTATTCAAGATGCTCTTGATGAGCCTGATGCAGAAAAATGGAAGACGGCTTTGGATGATGAGATGAAATTGTTGAACAAAAACCACACATGGGAGCTGGTGGAGCTTCCAGTGGGCCGAAAAGCAATCGGATGCAAGTGGTTATTCAAAAGAAAACATAATAGATACAAAGCGAGGCTGGTAGTAAATGTGTATGCTCAGAGAGAAGGAATCGACTTCAGAAAAATATTTGCGCCAGTGGTTAAGTAAGTATCCATCATATTCGTGTTGGCGTTGGTTGCTCAATACGATCTCGAGCTGAAACAGATGGATGTCAAGACTGCATTCCTATACGTGGAGTTGGAAGAGCAGATTTTCATGAAGCAACCAAAGGGTTACGAAGTTAAATGACCAGAGAAAAATGTTTGCAAGTTAATGAGGTCGTTGTACGACTTGAAACAGTCGCCTAGGCAGTGGTATAAGAAATTTAATTATTTCATGTTGAGTCAGAAGTTTACTTAGAGTGAATACGATCACTGTGTCTATTACAAGACACTAAGGAATGACAAGTTCATCATCCTATTATTGTATGTTGATGATGTGTTGATCGCCAGTCATGATATGTCTGAAATCAACGTACTAAAGACTTGGTTATCAGGAATATTCGAGATGAAAGATCTGGGGACAACAAAAAGGGTTCTCGGCATAGATATTCATAGAGACAGGAAGAGGAGAAGGATTTGGTTATTACAGGCAGAATACCTTGAAAAAGTGCTGATCAAGTATGAGATGGACTAGGCAAAGCTGGCCAGCGTTCTCTACGCGGCTCACTTCAAGCTTTCCTCAGAACAATGTCTTAAATCAAATGAGGAAAAATATGTTATGTCTCATGTGCCTTATTTGAATGCGGTTGACAGTTTAATGTATGTCATGGTCTGTACGAGATCAGATATTTCATAGGCAGTCGGTGTTGTGAGCAGATACATGTCAAACCCCGGCAAGCAACATTGAGAAGCGGTGAAATGACTACTTTGATACATTTGAGATACAAAAGATTACGTCTTAACTTTTGGGAAGACAAGGATAAAGTTGGTAGGCTATGTGGATCGGATTATGTAAGCAGTGTGGATTCTAGAAAGTCGATTTCAGGTTAGTCGTTTGTACTAGCAGGTGAAGCAATCAGTTGGATGTCAAAGCTTTAGTCTGTGGTGACTCTTTCCACAACAGAAGTAGAGTATATGACAGTAATAAAAGCATTTAATGAAGGTGCTTAGTTGAGAGGCATGATAAATCAGTTGAGACTTCAACGGGAGGCCGTGCTGGTTAATTGTGATAGCGAAAGTGCTATCAATTTGGCTAAAAATTTTATTTATCACTCACGTACTAAACATATTGATATTCATCACCATTTTATCTGATAGGTATTCGAGGAATGAGGCGTAACACTGGAGCTCACTAAGGTCCTTCCTAAAGAGAAGTTGAAATTCTATGCAACTTCTCTGAGCTTGGCCATGACGTAAAAGAAGGACGAAGTGTGCACGAGAAACATGTTTGAAGATTGAAGACATGATGGAGATTGTTGTTAAAAAGATGTCTTAAATCTGTAGATCTTTGGACTAGTCCTGAGAAAGTTCGGCCCGAAGTTCAGCAACAATGTATTTGGAATCCCTGAGATCTTCGACTAGTTGAACGGTCCTTCGACCAGTCGAAGCTCTGACTCAACTAGTCGAAGGTTAGGCAGATTGTGTGCGGATTGTGTGCGTACCGCGTAAATTTGAGGCGGTTTCCAGAGAGGTGCTAAGTGGGAGTTCCCCAACTATATAAATAGGAGTCCCTAGGGCCATTCTAATGTATGCTAAGGCTTCTTAAAAGTATTTAAATAGTTTTTAGCAGGGGTTCTATGGTTTCAAAGGGTGTAACAAGAGTGAGATTCGAGGTTGTTCGAATCGGGTAAGTCCTCTCTCTCTGTAATTTTTGCTTTCATAGTGAAGATCTGTTGCTTTTTACCGTGATTTTTTTTTTTCCGAAAAGGTTTTCCACGTTAAATCTTTGTATTCTCTTGTGCTTGCTTGGTGCTCTTGGATTGCTATCCTAGATCCATCTCTGTGTGATTCTGCAGAACAATCCCCAACAACATTCACTGAAATAGGCAAGCATTGGATGGCTAGAGTCATCTAATCTTGGACACATTTTCCAGTGTGGCATATTCAGAGCAGAGCCCATCAGATCAATGGTTTGGATTACATAATCAAGGCTTATAGCAAATAAACTAAAGGCTTAATGGTTGGATGGTTAAGAACTTTTTTACTATTATTATTTATATATTTATTTATTTTTTGTTAAAGTTGTATATGATGGTAACTTTTTTTTTTTTTTTTTTGAAAACAGAAGCCTATATACTTAAGAATAGTTTCTATATATTTTTGTAAGAGAAGCTACCAGGAGTAGTTTTAGTGGTGTTATCAGAAGGATGCTTTTGCCATTATAAATAATTGTACACCCGCAGAAAATGCAATTCCTCTTTCTTTAATCTATACTACATGCAACCTGAGCAGCTTTTCGGATATTTTATTGTGTAATTAGTTTTCATAGGTGGAAAACTTCAATGTTAAAAAGATAATGGAAGTTATTTCTAATAAAGCTAGTTATATGAGGAACTAAAAACATTAGGGGCCCGTTTGGATACCCACCAGATAAGTTACTTTTTCTATTTGCAGCAGTAGATAAGTGATTTATTTCAGATAAACAAGTTTGATTTATGATTTGTTATAAGTAGCTTTCTTAACTTACATGATAATTTTAGTTATTATTATTATTATTATTATTAATTTTTTTGCTATTCTAATTTCATAAGTCTCTAAAGAGAGTCATCATGAGAGACGGAAGAAGAGAGGAGAAACTGATAAGTATATTGTTTGACAAACATATTTATCTTCTTAATAAGTAGAAACTAAGATAAGATATTTGTGGAATAACTTCTTATCTTGAGCAACTCATGATCCAAACGCTCTCTGTGTAACTATATTAATTAAGTAGTTCAAATTTCACTCATTAAAACTTACAATGGCTTAAATTTTACCTGCAATAGTAACCTATTCAATATGAATGGTCTACAATCCGTATTGCATGTACCAACGATTGCAAGGAGCTAATTAACAAACATTGCACAGGGCCCACATGACAGCACTACGATGTTTCCTCGTATTAGAATGCATGTCAGCCTAAAAATGAGATGCATCTAAAAATTGATGTAGGCAACCATATAAAAAAAAGTGGTGTTGAATTGCCTATTGTTGTACGTTAGGTGTGTATCTGCACCCTTTTGCATGTGTCACTTTCTTTTTCTTTTTCTGAACTCTTTCTACACTCTACGTGTATTGCACATGGCTTACCTCAATTTCTGCACATGCACTACAGTTAACCTAGGGTGCAGTTGGTGGACATTTACCCACACTTCACGTGTATATTAACTACATTGTACTTTTTTTTTTTTTTACACACGCACACACACCCCCACACACTCACGCTGTAGTGGAATTTTACCACCTATCGGTACTCCGAACCCCTGACCAGGTGTTGAAACTGGAGCAAGAGTAAGGACCCTAACTACATTGTACATGCAATGCAAAAGATAGCCGCTTTGGTTAATGCCAGTACGAACTCTTTGATACAAATCACAGGAGGTCTTGGGTTTGAAACCCATAGGCGGTGAAATCCCACCACGGCATGTGTGAGTGTGTGGCGGGTGTGTGTGTGTGTGTGTGTATATATATATATATATATATATATATATATATATATATATATATATATATAAAACGCTCTACAACACCTATTTTAAGTACTGCATGCAAAAATAAAGCTACATGAGCCCACACAATGTTGCCTGCATGACCCCACCCTCTCCATCAGGTGTGCTCCTGGATGCTAGGCTGCAGGACCAAAAATCATCCAACAGATCCACAATTTAGGTGGGCCATAGGACGCCAACTATAGGTTTGTGTGTGAGGCCACTGTTGTGTGTACCTTTCATCAAACCCATTCATCAGTTGCAAATCACAAAAATGGTGGATAGATTAAAAATTCAGCTTGATTCAAAACTCACGCGGGCCACACCGTGTGTAACTAGTGGTTTTAGGTAATTTTAAGGTGTTTCCCATCGGTTTGGCCCATCAAAGGAATAATGTATGATGATATATACTATGAGGACCATGGGCCAATCCAGGCTGCTTATCAACAGTGGACCATGGGCCAAAAATCACTTGAGCTGGTCATCAATATCTTTTTAGTTACCACTTTTCGTTCTCTAATAAGTTGGTAAAATTACCCAACCAACATGGTTCTTGGTACAAGGCCCATCACGATGGGCCCACCACCAACCATTCAAGATCGCAAAGTATATCTCCCATTACGTGTTTGATGGTTTTGGGGTCGCTTTGCCTAACAACATAATACTTGCGCGACTAGTTACCAAATGAAAGCAAGGAACAAAAATCGATTTTGCATTTGATGTACTCCACAATTGAAATAGGATTCTATAAGCAACACTCTAAAAGCTCGAGCCAGTAGAGTATGGTGTATTAATGTATATCAAGGATGTTAATAATTTATACTTCATACATGAATAGATTTACACGGTTCATATTGGGTACAGTAATAATCTATGGATGAAATCAGTTCATATCAAGCTCTACTAATTTGGGTAAAATATCAAATTCTATTAAAAATTCGGTCAACTTGGCTTTTGGTTCGACTAGCCTAAACTTGAAATTCGGTTAGCCCAGGTAAAGTTCGGATCAAATTCCAACAATGCAAACTTTTAAATTTTACGGGAATTCGGCTAGCCAAATAGAAAATGCAAGATTTAGTTAGGCTACATACCACTAATAGAGATCGGGTTCATCAAATACATATTTGATTGAATAACTTTAAAACACGCTTTGCATGTACCCTATGTTAGAAATTATATAGATTTATGTTATTTCTGTATAATGTGGAAACCAAAAATGAAAAATTATCTGAACTAAGGACAGGCTGAAGTACGTCTGAAACGCTATCCTTAAAGCGTTATTTGTCCCTACTCAAGTGAATTGAGTATGCTGATAGGTTACAGGTAAACCACTTCTAGGATACGACGAGCCTGGTGTGGGTCTGCGTTCAGCAAACACGAAAACCCACTAAATGGAACTCTGTTACACAATCTGGTAGAAATACAAAAGAAAATCTCAGAAGAAAAGAGAGAAGAAGATTATTTGATTTAGACCACTGCACTGGTCAAGTCTTTAGCCACTGGTTCAGTTGAACCGTTCTAGACCACACATTTGGTCTGTTCTTCAAGCAAAGGTTCAACTCTTTCTGGAATTACTGGAGTATAGGAGAAGAGTGAGGACTGTCTCAATTCGTATTGGTCTGCTGGAGTGGGTTAAGAGATGGTTTGGAAACCTATCCAGACCCTCCTTTTATAGGCTATGGTGGCTGGGGGTCATGCTACAGAGAATTAAATCCCATGACCGTTTTCTAGCTGTTGGAGAAAACTAGTCGTTTTATAGCTGTTTTCTGATTGTTGTGCATGGGCCATTAAGCTGCTGCATGCTAACTATTGTGAGACAGCAGCTAGCCGTTTTATAGCTGTTGGGCTAGCCATGCAGCAGTTTCTACTGGACCCTACACTAATGGCACAACTGTTATAGATCTGTTGCAACAACTCTTTTTTCAACTCTATATATACTGGTGGACTCTCATTTAGTCCTCTAGTCTCCCATTCATCCAGCCATCCGTCTTAGCCATTTAGTCGCACCACGACTCGCACACGTTTCGCTCAAGGTCGCAAAGGAGCAACCCTCTGGGACACGATGCGGACTTGCGAAGTGCAAAGTGCGTCACTAGCGCCTCTACAACTACACTGCCTCACATGCCCACGCCCTCGCACCGAGCCCGTGACCGAAACCGTGCCCGAACCCGAGCGCTCGCGGGTGTTCCGGCACTGGAACACGCAAGGTCCATAGTCCTTGGACTAGGTAGGCAAATATTATAATCCTCTACATCTTTCATATAAACCACAAAATTTTCACTTCACTTTCCCATGTGGGACTATTCTTAAAAACTCCCAAAAAACTTTTTCAAAACTTATATATATATATATATATATATATATATATATATATATATATATATATATATATATATATATATATATATATATATATATAAAATATTTATTTAAAATATATTTAAAAATCAATATTTTTTGCAACACCCTATGTCTAACAATAGCGCATGACACAGTCAAATTCCATACCATTAGGTCACTAGCATAGCAATTTCTTTAAGTTCCCTCCACCCAGTGGATAACTTCCAATATATCACCTGCTTTCTTCCAACGCATAGAAAACAAAATACAAGTTTGGTCCTTTTAATGATCGATGGAATTGATTTTCTAACAAGAGGATTCTCACAAAGAAGAATTTATTAGGGAGGTTGGATGTTGAAAGCACATGGCAACTTGGACATTGTCAACTGGGTAGACATTAACATACTGTAGAACCAGCTGGACTGAAAAGCCTTCTCTTTATGGGGGATGCCGGATTGCCCGTACTGCCTGCCTGTCTTGGAGAATATTCTAAAGAGCAGTACATTGCTCAAGCTTCATGGGGCCATGATGATGTATATATTTTATCCATGCCGTCCATCTGTTTTGCAAGCTGATTATAGGGCACAAATTCAAAAATGAGACTGATATCAGGCTCAAAAAATTACACCACAGAAAACAGTAAGAGTAATGATGAACACAGTTGAATCCTTCGTAAGGCCTACCCTGATGTTTATTTCCATCCAACCTATTCATAAGGTCAGAGTCCTGGATTAATGGAAAACACAAGTACTAGCGTGATCCAAAAACTTTTGTGGCCCAATAAGTTTTTAGTAGTGGCTTTTAATTCTAACCATTTCCAACGGTGTGGTCCACTTAAACCTTAGGTCTTTTTATTTTGTGGGTTCATACCTTAAAACCTTAAAATGAGCTGGCAAAATAAATGAACAGCTTGAATAAAATACAAATATCATGGTGGCCCTACATCTACCGACCAAAGTTGGTCAACACGTTAAGAATTTATTTAGCCTGCCACTTTAGTACAGACCAGGGTAGTAACTAATCCGGGTCCACCAAATACATCCAGTGCATGTACCTGAACCGTTACTTTCAGCCTGATGGGCAATTTGAAATGCAACTAACCCAGCTGAATCCACTCATTGAAAAAGGTATTGTTTGGAATTCCACGTGGGTGTATGAAATTGGGCACTGTAGGAGCTGGGGATTGGTCAAGATCTTCCTAATCCTTGGTCCTGTTGATCAGACACTTGTTGAGATTTTTAGCCTGCAGAATCACACAGATCTAGATCTAGGATAGTAATCCAATGGCACCAAGCATATAAGAGAACACACAGATTTAACGTGGAAAACCCTTCTAGGAAAAAATCACGGCACAAAGCGACAGAATTCCACTATGAAAGCATCAATTACAAAGAGAGAGGACTTACCTGATTCGAACAACCTCGAATCTCACCCTTGCTACACCCTTTGATTTCTCTAGAACCCTTTAGAATACCTTTAGGAAGCCTTAACATACCCTAGAATAACCTTAGGGGCCCCTATTTATATTTTAGGAAACTTCCCTTTCGCACCCTTGCGAAAGGCGACATCAAAATCCGCAGTCCGCATCGGATTCAGAAACGAATCTGCATAACCTACGACTAGTCGTAGCTCTCTTACAACTGGTCGTAGACCTCGGAGAAAAACAACACAATGTCGCTGTACTTTGAGTTATGCCAGGACTCGAACCTACGACTGGTCGAGCGCCTCCCACGACCAATCGTGGCTGTCCCACGACCGGTCGAACGAACTCAAAAATTTCAGATTAAAGACTTCTCATAACAACACTAATGTGACAAAAGGTCAGGTTTCGGTCGGCAGGACTCACCTCCCAAGCACCACGATCCACAAATCAGAAATAGACTTTAGTGTTGAATCCAAAGATCAAGACGGCCCCTGGACAGAAAACAGTCGGGAGGATAGTGACACCTTTGAAACCTTCCTAAGGCTCACCATGATGTTTATTTGAGATCCAACCTGTTTATAAGTTAACAAAGACATGAAATAAGGGAAAACACAAATATCAGTTTGATCGAAAACTTCTGTGCCCCAATAAGTTTTTAAGGGTAGCTGTTAAATCCTCACTAATTTCTATTGTAGGGTTCACTTAAGCCTTGGATCTGTCTCATTCTGTCTGCTGCCCTAAAATGCTCTCTCCAAAATAGATGGACGGTGTGATACAATGCATATATCATAGTGGGGCCCACAAAAAAGTGGTGACGTTCAGTAGCTAATCCGCGTCCTAAGTTATCAGTCTACAGCTGGATAATTTTGTCCGGGGAGTGATCACACGCGTCAAATGTATGGTCATTATAAGATACATGAGTGCTTTGCAACCTTTCTATTAAATGCGCTTCACATGCTTAGGCTTAGATCCCAAATATCTATCATTGAGACTTTCAGATGGAACGTCGGGTCGACCTTATTGTGAACCTGCCATGAACCACCCAACCAACGGCGCTCCACAAAGATGAAGGGACACAAAACTAATGAGATGTATGCCGGAACTCATTATAACAATATCACTCAACTCGATCTCCCAGGATTGACTCAGCTGAGAAACATTATGTGACTTGGATTGACTCGTTTTGAGTCAACTCACTACTCGGCCGAGTCAGGGTGTCTTAACTGGATCATATTTAGCCCACTCCAACCTGACTCAGTGAGTTGCATGGTAGAGTTTACTCAAGAGCTAGAGAATGGAAAATGATACTAATGCGTCTTTTCTACAGAGATGCAACTGGGCTTGGTATACGTGCCAGCCCACTTTGGGCTAGGTTTAAGCTGAGCCCCGAATCCCATTGACTGTACTTGAGGCTGCATTCTTAGGGCATGTTTGAGAGTGCGAATTTGGAATCCACCTGTTGTATTTGGCACCTTGGATTAATCCTTCCGTAATTCAAAAGTAGCTATGTATAGTATATTTACAAGGGTTTGAATTTAATTACTAAATTAACTTTAATATCTCTAATTAGTTTAGGTATGTAATTTTCGACACAATGGTTGTAATAAGCTGTTGAAATATATACTTTTTCCAAAAATAATGAAATTCGAAGTATCGGATGAGCCGCAAGCATAAGATTACATCTAAATGACTAACCAATGATTTTTAATTATTAATTTACATGGATAATGTTTGAACGACATAAATTATTCTATTAAAGTAACTATAGTGATATAGTTGATAATCTAATTATTTTGGAATATAATTGGTGGGCCATGTGCCTAATAAATTAATAGCCAAGTGACACATCCTATGCACGCAACTTTTATAAAGATTTTAAATGTAATTCAAGCATAAACCTTAAATTTCAAACCCTCTTCGAGGGGATTTGAAATCCCCTCAGATCCACCCAAATCCATGATAACTATTATTTAAACCGTTGGTGGAGCATTGGTATATCTAGCCGTCCGTTTGGTGATCATTAGAAAGAGTGGTTAAAATGAAAATGGGAAGCGATGCAAATTCGACGGACTTAATACGATGATTGAAATTGACCAATCAGTGTGATTTTTTGGCTATGGTCCATCCCAGCCCTAGGTGGAACCCGCAATATCTATGATCTCAGTTATCGTTCATATATACGCCACGTGCACGTACGGTGGATGAGTTGTCAAACGGGTTGACCCTCTGATTGTTCGTGGTGGGCCCAACCTGATGGATGGCCTAGATATGACATACGTGTAACATTACTCATCTTGTGATCTGAGCGTACACAACATTGGTGGAAGTTTGCCTTTTGGGATCCTCATAACCACACAATAGGAAATGGAAGGAAATGGACGGCTCTATCTTTGACCTTTTAGGAAGTGGTAGATAAAAGGGGTGACCTAATCCCCCGTCGGATGCATGTTTTCATGTTGAAGCAAGAACGAGTGCACGTCTGGTGCCATTTTAATATTTAATAGTGAGAAATGCTGAGGGAATTCACATCAGGAGAGACAGCAAAGGTGACTCGACATCCATTGGCAATGTGGCACACGCCTGAAGGATCCAAGCCATTCATGAAGTGGATATACTGTGGAACATGGCCACTCATCAGGTGGGCCATATGTGGACGGGATATAAACCATTTGTCATCTTCTTTTTAATTGCTCTTATTAGTCGTATACGTATGGCTCACCTGATGTATGGATAGCCTGATTGTGGGCCATGGGTGTTCATATAGCCCCTTACCCGCAAATTAGTCTATCTGCAAGCATTTCTAGTGATCTGACCGTCGCTCTTGTGGCCTACCACGTGGATGTACTTGGCGAAAAATCAGAGTGATTGGACAATTCCAACGTCCAACAATCCTGTTGTGAGTTTCACCGGACCCGAATTGCCTGTGCCCCCACACCGTTTCGGGTCCACAGAGATGCCCATGAGAAATTCACTCAGTCCATCAATTTCTCAAGCTTACAGTAGGATAAAGAGTACAAAATTCTGGCGGATTTAAAACTCAAGTGGGCCACATGGCAGGAAATAATGTGAATTGACATGTCCACCGTTGAAACCTTCCTGATCCAACCATGATATTTAAATGCCATCCAAACCCTTGGTAAGTTTATTCCCACTGGTACAAACTGGCGCCGAAATTTAATTCAATCTCCACTGTCTTGTGTGGCGTGGTCCTCCTGAGTTTTGGATCTGCCTGATATTCATATTCGTATACTGTTGTGACCTTGAGAAATAGATGGACGGAGTGGATTTCTCACAGGCATTTCTGTGAGCTCCACATAGCTTCTGACCATATGCAATTCGCATCCAGTTTTACATATTGAAAGTGGTTCAAACTGTTCATTTTCATGTTACCTACGGCTACGGATGACTCCCGCACTCCAATGCCCTTGCTATTGGGATATTTCCTGTGGACGTGATGGTCCACCAGATGAACAGTTCAGATCCTCTTGAGAAAGGAGTTGCGTAAATTTCGACTGTGTGAGATGAACGATAGCATCTCTCTTTCATCTAAAGACCTCCCCCTCAGCTATTGTTTTAAACTTCATCTGACCGTCCAATAAAAGATTATTAATCAGGTAGTCGCGTGCATCCAATTGAAGGATTTCCTAGATATGGCCATTGAAGTGGCGGATCGCTAATGTAAAGTTCCAGATGCATCACCACATGCACTGTTCAGAACTTCAAATGGTTGGCAGAGAGGGGTCCGGTTTCTAAATGCCTCCTTGACGTAGACAGTCTCTAAACCGTTCATCTTGAGTTTCAAATCACGTGAAGCAGCAGCTACGACGGTTGCCGAGTTTCACCTTCACAGTGATGTGTCACTAACGTTCACCCACAGGAAAATGACATTTTTGGTGTCTTTGTAGTCACACAATCAGGGGAGCAGATTAGGTGTTTACCTTGGTAACACCCCTTACCGTGTGGAGCCCACATCGATCAATGTGTTGAATATCCACACCGTCCATCCGTTTTCTCAGATCATTTTAAGATGTTATCCGATAAAGTAAGAATATCTGAATCTCAGGTGGACCATACCACTGGAAAAAGTCTATGAATGACCATTAAAAGCTTTTTATAGGCCATAAAAGTTTTGGATCAAGCCTATCCTTTTATTTTACCTTAATCCGTATATTTTTGATCTTATAAACGGGTTAGATGGAAAATAAACATTACATATCTTCTTACGGTGGGAGCTGGGAAGTTTTTAATGGTAACCGTTCAATCACCACTATTTCCTGTGGTGTGGTCCACCTGAGATTTGGATGTAATTAACGTTAGGTAACGCATCCTAAAATTGTCTAAAAAACGGATGGACGGTATGGATAGACAAAACATCATAAAGGTGGGCCCCATGGTAAGTGTAACACCCACTTGGTGTTGTTCGGGAAACACCAAATCCACTCCCGACAATGGGAAACGTTGTGGCTCCTCTGCCAGGGTCACTATCGGGATGCTTTCGGAAACATTTTCAAGTAACGATACATTATTAGAAACAACCACCTTTTTAATGGCTTAATTAAAATGGACCACACAAAAAATCTAAGGCTAGATTTCATCACCCAAAGTCCACATTTTTATGCATATGTATTACATCATTTTCAGTCAGTTTTTTCTTTTTAAATGGCCAAAATACCTTTAATTAAATGGTAACCGTTCGTCATCTGATCATTGGAAAGATGGTTTAACTTGGGTAAAACAAAAAAAACCAAAAATGCCAAAAATTCAGAGACCGAAAGGTCCGGTTTGACGTGGGATTAAAATAGAATCTTAATTTCCATATATGTAGGAACAGTAATGTCTATAAGTAATAATGTGGGGGACTGATACATGCATGGCTGACTAAGTGATAGACTCTTACTGTGTTTTAATACTGAGATCATGGAATCGAGTGTCCATGTGATGTGGGTGTGTAAAAAATAATAATAAATAAATAAATAAAATAATGTAGTGATTGGTTAATATCATTCTAAATATCTGGTTTTCAAAAAATAAAATAAAATAATAATTATAAAGAGTTAATTTTTCCCTCATTTTCTTTCATTACAAAATTTTAAATATTGAAGCAATTATTCAAGCTTTTCTCTTGAAAAATATAGAGTTTAAAACGGAGTTTTGCTAACTATAAGATGAAGCATTGGACGATCTTTACAACTGATTAAAGGGTATTGGTTTATTAAACATAGACGGTTGATTATTTTCATTGAATTGCCACATCTACAGCAGCTGTGTGCATGTCAATGGACCATCACACTCAGACAGATTATCATTTTTTTTTTCCTCTCTTGTAATTGTGGAAATAAAGAAATATTACTAACTTTTTTTTTTTTTTTTTTTTTTTTTTTTTTTTAAAAGGCTATACCTAGATCACCAAGGAAATCTGATCTAACCGTGATTTTCGCGACAGCTGGTGTCCCCTTATAAATTATGAAAGTCCCACCTTTGTAATATCCATGCTCATAAATTGATAGAATCCCATAACCGTATCCATCCTAATCTTAATGGGCCAATCGAATAGTGGCGTTTGTCGGACCAAAATTCTTCAAAAAAATCTGCTACAATTCTATAGCATTTGGCAATGCCGCGTGGAGGATTACAAGCCACTAATGAGGGAAGTTGATGATTTAATAAGTAATTTTCAGTTTGGATGTGCCCCATATCACCATTTGATTGAATATGTTGATTTGAGAAGTTAATTCTCTGGCAGAGGTTGGTGGTTGCATTTAGCGTTCAAACACTCCAAATTGTATGAGTGGCCTACATGTAACTCAAATCCTGGTGACCGCTGTACGTTAGTCACAACCCAATAAACAGATAGATCAGGGAGAAATGACCCATCTGAAGTGGGGTCCACTATTTAGGTGGTTTATTTTAAGTTACGATGTGTGCACGGACCATTCATGAGCTCACCGATACACATAACACCTCAGTCTTTCATAGCTGTCGAAGGTTTACTCTCCAGAAATACATTGGTTTGGCATTTCCTTTTCCTGATTGGGGTGCCATTTGGGTGTGTTAAATTCAATCGATGGGGCGGAGATTTGGACACGATGTGAACGATTTTAATTAGTGTTGTTAATCAAAATTTTGAATAGGTCTGGCCTGTAATCATACTTGTAAAACTCAGTGACTCAACTCGAAACTTGGACAAGTCAACTCAACCCGATGAAATATTTCAGCAAGCTCGACTCAGTTGAGACTCGTCAAGTCTGACTCAGTCAACTTGACATGATCCGGTGTGACCCGAACTGAGTCACTTGCTGTGTGATTCTTTTTCAAAAATAAAAAGGAGAAGGGACCAAAATGAGATTCAAACCTTTGACCTTGTTTAGAGAGTCCAGTAACTCTAGTAGCAAACCATGCATTTCATGTCTAAGTATTTTATTTCAAATTTTATAGTTAATTAATCTTGTTAAATTGATATATAGTACTAAAATATTTTTATTAATTTGATAACTAAATATGGACTCAATCGGCCGGGTTGAGTCTTTGAGTCAACCCAACCTGACTGGACATCAAGTCGAGTTGAGTTTTCAGGTTTTTGGACCATGGGATGAATATATAGTACTTCAAAATCCAGGTCAAAGCAAACCCCTAGCTTAGCCCCATTGGCAACCTTAGTTTTGAATCAAAATAAAGAACATTTAGGTAATTTACAGGATAAGTTGTTTGATAGAAGCTCATCTTGGCTTTGATTTTATATATATTCTTTTTTTTTGAAAAAGATGGTTCACCAAGCAAGCTAGCTAATTCTATGTTAGGTCAACACCATATTGAAAGTGGTAATGACTTATCATTCTTGCATGCGACGCTCATGTATAACTGTCCTGACAAGTATAATTGAGACGCACACTATAGATGGAGCACGTCTCTGAACCATCCAAGTGATACGAATCAAATGGATCATTAAGGTAAAATATTGAGCAGTCCAAATTCCAAGGACAAAATCAGTAATTATCATATTCTCGGTGTAATCTTGGCTACAATGCAGCACAAATGTATAAAATTTTAAATATTTAAATTGCATAACTATGCCATGTGCATGGTTGAAGAGTGACGTAGGGATGAACGTGATGAGGTCCATCACCGTCTTCCTCATGGATAACTACTTCAAATCTACTAAGCTTCTCTGGACCCTTCATAGAGACTTCTCGAATCCATGAGAAAAAAGTAAGAAAATAGAAATAGTATTTATGAAAATCTGTGAATTGATTGATAGATAAACGAGTATACAACCCTTTAAATAGGGATATTAAGGCTAGGAAGAAGTTTAAGAAATAAACTATAGCTAAAACTCCATAAAATTCGTAACTTACTATAAATAGTATATTTTCTATTTATAATAAGTGTCCTATGTGGCTTAGCCACGTTATTCTCATATATTTTCTACACACTTTTCATGTTGGGCGTAACTCTTAAGGCCTAACGGATGAAGAGTTATAATCAAACTAAAACTTACTAAAAATAGTAAAAACGGAAATAAACATGGAATTCGACCTTCGATATGATGGAATCTTCCAAATTTGGTGTGGGCAACCCCGCATAGCCAGGTTGGTTGGCTAAAGTAGCTCGTCCTACCCCAAAATCATATGTGGTACGTTGACTAACTCATTTTGATTTGCGAGATATACCTGTTTTAAGGTTTCGACAGTCTTGATGACTTTTGCCTTTGATCGGGCCTTCTCTGATTCATCTTGGACATGAAAGTGTCCGCGACCCACTCTACATCAATCCCCTCCACTTCAAAAGAAGTCGTCCTCGAGTTCTCGTGCTGCTTCAGTTCTTGATACTCAGTATGGTGCAACGTAACGATACCTGGATCAAAAGGTATAATCAATTTACAGTCCACCTTCTTTTGGTCCAACCATGCTAGGAATGTATCTGTGACTTCGAGCCAGACTTCTTTAAATTCGTTTAGAAAATTCCTTAAACTTGGAGGAATGTCTAAGGGTTTCAATTCCTCGCCCTTTACCACTACGACGTATACCTCGCCTGTTTCCTTGGATTCCTTCATAAAATTTCGAATGGTCAAGAGAGACTTCCCCTCCACTTTAGAAGCTTTGGAGTGTTTCTCTGGTGCCATAGGGGCAAGGATTATCTTTCGACCGTCCTTAACAAAAATGTAAACAATGTCTTGTCCTCGGTGGGTCGCATCATGGTCTGACTGTCATGGTCGACCAAGAAACATATGATAAACTTCCATTTTGACTACGTCACAAAGTACTTGATCGTTATAATTTTTACTAATTGAAAATGAGACAGTACATTGTTCAGTTACCTCTGTTTTGTCGACCTCATTGATTCATCCAATCATGTACGAAGATGGATGCTTTTCTGTTTTTAGTTGCAGCTTTTCCACTATTATTTTTAACATGAGATTCTCACTGCTCCTGACATCGATGATCACGATCAAAGTGGTGGCCTGCGATTTATCATCTGATGGTGCTTTACATAAATCGGGGTTGTGTCATACAATGACCACGGGCAGTTGAGCATCGCTTTGAGCTCGGGGCGGAATTAGCGCATCTGCAATACGGTTGAAGGTTGCCTGCAGCCCTTGCAAGGTCAATTGACTTTCTCGGTGGAAAGCTTCTATTTTTTTCGAAAGATAACGAATTCCTGTATCACCGTTCATTGGATTTTGGTTCATACCTTCGTTGTTTACCATCGGTCCGAGGGGAGTCATCGCTCTGATACCAATTGACGCAGTGATGAATGTGATGAAGTTGATCACCGTCTTCCTCAACGATAACTACTTCGAATCCACGAGGAAAAAGCAAGAAAATAGAAATAGTATTCATGAAAATTTATAAATTGATTGACAGAAAAACGAGTCTACAACCCTTTAAATAGATATACTAAGACTAGGAAGAAGTTTAAGAATTAAACTATAACTAAAACTCCTTAAAATTCGTAACTTAATATAAATAGTAAATTTTTACAGTAAATGTCCTATGTGGCTTAACCACGTTATTCTCCTAATTTTTCTAAACACTTTTCATGTTGAGTGCAACTCCTAAAGCCCAACGGATGAAGAATTATAATCAAACTAAAACTTACTAAAATAGTAAAAATAGAAATAAACATGGAAATCGACCGTCGATACGATGGAATCTTGCAAATTCGGCGTGGGCTACCCGACTTATCTAGGTTGGTTGGCTAAAGTAGTTCGTCCTACCCGAAAATCATATATGGTACGTCGAGTAACTCATTTCGGTTTGCGAGATATGCCTGCTTTAAGGTTCTGACGGTCTTGATGACTTCTGTCTCTAATTAGGCCTTCTCTAATGCATCTTGGACATGAAAGTGCCCGCAACCCGCTCTACATCAAAGAGTCCCCACATGATGTTGATGAAAGAGAAAAAGTGTATGGAAGAAGTGAAAACAAATTTAAAGATGGGCTTAAGACATGTTACAGTGTCATTATATTTAAGGTAATAATTGTACTTTATTAATGTCTAAACTAGTTTCTAGGAAGGTTACAACAAATCCAACAGTAACATACAATTCCCCCTCCTAAACTGGAAAAATGTGGGCTTTGGCTTGTAAAACAAAAAATCACACCTCAAAGACACTTCTGCCTTGTTTCACTCTTGGATTTATAAGTTTATGAAATCAGTAAAAACTCTCGAATATCAAGAAGCGACTCAACTTTCAATACTTATATAAGTATCCTTATGAATGCCCTTATAACAATAGTACCATTAAAAAACTCATTAAAAAAGTAAATGATCATCCTCATTTTAATCATTACAAGTACTAGCATTGTATTTACATTTGAGAATGAGATATATAAGAGAACGCACAATGTTGCTTTAACCACTATTTGTGAGATACCTTGTCCATTTAACCTATTAACTTGTATTTTCCTTATTTGATATCTGTGAAATTGAATTAAGTTTCATTCATCTTTTTGTTTTACTAATAACATTCGTTGCCAATCCTTTTGTGAATAGGTCCGCTTGATATGTTTAGATTTTTTTTGTTATAGGTCTTGTTATATACATTTGACAGTGTGGCTTCACTATCACAATAAATAGAGACGTAGAATAAAAAAAACTTGTTAATTATAATATTTTTAATAACATATTTCACAATCATTCTGCTTCTCTACTACTAGTTGCCAAAGTTATGAATTCAAATTTTATAATAAAATGAGATATACAAGTCTGTTTCTTGGATCTTTAAAAAATGACAGCTTTTTCAAGTGTAAAAACTCATCCATTAGAAGACTTAAATCCATGAGAATTAGTAACTAAACTTGCATCACTATACCCTTAAAAAATGCTGAGGTAATTAAAAAGTACAATTAATTATTATTATTATTTTTAAATTTATAAGTTTTTAGAAAGAATATTCCAATAATCTGAACTTAGATTACTAATAAACATACCTAATTTACCTACTATAAAAGTAATATTAGGTCTACTAAATATCATGATATACATGAGATCATCAATCACTTGGAAATACTCTAATCGAGATCTAACATGACCTTCATTGGTAACTAAATTAGTGTTAGAATTAAAAGGAGTAAAAACAAGGATATCATCATAATGATTAAATTATGATGGAACAATTGAACTATCATATACGTCTACCACATCCATCAAAGGGAGTTGCCTTCTACAACACCTTCCCTCTCTAGTGTTTTGTAAACATGGTTAAAAGAATCATTGACTTGGACTAAGTTGTTTAGTGTTGAGTCATGTTGGGACTTCCTCTAGTCAGGGCTGAATCTGCCAGAGACGGGGTTGAGGGTTGGCTCATGATATCAAACCGAATCAGGTGCTACTGAGCCTGTGTGAACTTTGATGAGCTGTATTAGATTTGTCCTGGTCTTAAAACCATACTTGTAGACCACTTCATCTCTACTACTAGTCGTGGGTGACAACACCCAATTCAAGTCTATTAAAGTTATGATCATTCATTTCTTCAATAAACAGTTTAAAGGAGTTGGTGTCTCTTATGAAAATCAACTCTAAATGTACCTTTAAGAGCCTATTTGTAGTATAAAAATTCAGAGGGATTTCAATCCCCAATAGCTTAGATATTGGTCCATCCCATCGTAATTGGCTTTTGATGGGAGAGGAGCACCAATCTAGAGTTGAAACTAGGCCGGGCCCAGCAGGTCAGTGGACTGATTTTTGAGGACCAAGAGGTTATTCTTTGGACTTGGCTTTGAATATTCATCAAGGCTTAGCAGAACAGCCCGGCCCGCTTGACTTACATAATGCTGGGCAATTAGCTGGGTGGATGTGATGGGCTTGGACTATGCTTCCCTTATCAGGTTGAACAAGTGTAAGGCATTGATCATGGTCCTGCCTCTGACAAGCATCAACCCACTCATTTACATCCTTAAGTCTCGCTTTTATGGTCATTCTTACTTGGGCCCAAAAATGACCACTCAAGCAAGAGGTGGTGTTCTTCTTTATAACTAGGGTAGCAATGGACCAGTATGGTCATAAACATAGTGGATATTGAGCTATACCCACACTAGTACCTATCTTGTGCTTGAAATGGGCACCCATACTCCTAATACTTAAGGTGTTGGCCACCCATAAGGGTAATGGATATCCATTTATACTTTGAAATTTTGAAAGGAAATTTACTATTAATTCACATGATTAGCTTTTAAAGATTTTTTTTTTTTTTTTTTTCCAAAAATCAACTTTCTTTTTCTTCAAAAACATAAAATTAGCATGATAGATTGTTAGTTTAAATTTCCAAAAAAAAAAAAAAAAAAAAAAAAAAAAAAACAACTCAAAAAGCTTGGGCAGGTTGGATGGAATATACACTTCACACACCAACATGGGTGGATGGAAAACACGCTACATATAACAGATGGGCCCCACATGCAATGTGTTGTAAAATAAGCTTATGCTATAATATAGCCTAAAAAAGCTTATAGTACATCCTGTTGGGGGCCTTGCACAAAACCTTAGGATCTAGCCTCCCAAAACAAACTAAATTACGAGATAATAAAGCAATGAAATAAATCAAAGCATAAACCACACGACACCAGAGAATTTTACGTGGAAAACCCTCAAAGGGGTAAAAACCATGAGACCTCGTCCAGATCAACAATCCACTATAAAGCAGAACGTCACAACCGATCACAAGCACATACTGCTTGGATCAAACCTTCTTCACTCACGCAGAAGTGGATGAACAATAAGAGAATAATGAAAAACAGAGGGATCCCACCGATCACGAGGATGTAGAAGCGCTGAGACATGGACTGCGAAGTAGATCACCTCGACGAGCAGAATCTCCCTTCCACAAGCTTCCTCTCTCTCTCTCTCTCTCTCTCTCTCTCTCTCACCTTTGATAGCCCTAAGCCCTCCTAGAAAACCTTTAGGAAGCCTTAGAATACCCTAGAATCCACCCCAATCCCGCATACACCCCTTTATATATGAATAGAAAGAGGTAGAATCCAAATAGGAAATAAAAATCGCAGAATCTGCGTTTCTACAATCGCATCTACGTAACTCTTCGATGATATCAAAGGTCCTTTGATGACAACCTTGTCCTTCGATGACAACCTTCGATTTTATCTAAGGTCCTTCGATGATATCGAAAACAGACCAAAACTGTCCAGCGGCCAGGGGTGAAAAATTCCGAAAATATTCGATGATATCGAAGCTAGTTCGATTTCATCGAACCCAGCAATGAGGAGAAAATCCCCATCAAATCTCTCCATTTTCGACTCAAGAGGAATTTACATTCTTCAAGCCAGCTTGGTTTCTACAAACCTCAAACTTGCCCTTAGCAAAGCCTTGGTCATCATGTCTGACCCATTATCGTCCATGTGGACCTTTTCAAGTTGTAACACCTTTTGTTCCAAAGTATCCATGATCCAGTGATACCGAATCTCTATGTGCTTCGACTTGGAGTACTGACTTGGATTCTTGCTCAAGTGTATAACACTTTGACTATCGCAATAGACCACGTGCTGCTCCTGCTTCAGGCTAAGTTCCTGTAGGAACCTCTTCATCCAAAACATCTCTTTACATGCCTCTGTGATTGCAATGTACTCGGCTTCTGTCGTCGACAATGCTACGACCTTCTGGAGCTTGCTATGCCAAGAAATTGCTCCCCTTGCAAACGTGAATATGAACCTCGATGTAGACTTCCTGGAGTCTATGTCGCCTGCCATATCTGCATCTGTGTAGGCCTCTAACACAGGTTTTTCGTCACTATAGCATAGGCTCAACCTGGATGAGTCTCTTAGATACCGCAGTATCCATTGCACCTCTGCCCAGTGCTCTTTGCCAGGATTGATAAGATACCGACTGACAACACCAACCGCATATGCTATGTCTGAGCATGTACACACCATAGTATACATCAAACTTCCTACTGCTGACGCATAGGGTATCTTCTGCTTCTCATCCACCTCTGCCTTCGTCTTAGGACACTGCCTGTCGCTCAATCTGAAGTGACCATCCAGTGGAGTACTGACCGGCTTCGCTGCATTCATATTGAACCGCTCTAAGACTTTGTCAATATACCACTCTTATGATAGCCAAAGCTTCTAGCTGCTTCTGTCACGGGTTATCTCCAATCCTAGGATCTGTTTAGCCGGGCTAAAGTCTTTCATCGCAAACAACTTACCCAACTCCTGTTTCAGCCTGTCGATCTTCTTGATGTCTTTTTCTCATGATGAGGATGTCATCAACATATAACAACAGAACTAAGAAATCACCATTTCAGAACTTGCGCGTGAACACACAGTGGTCCGACTCCATTCTGTCATACCATGCTTCAACATAAACGAGTCGAACTTCTTGTACCATTACTGTGGAGTTTGTTTCAGCCTATACAAGCTCTTCCTCAACCTACACACCATATGCTCCTTGCCTTTGACTTCGAACCCCTCTGGTTGGTGCATGTAAATCTCTTCTTCTAGGTCACCATGGAGGAAGGCAGTTTTAACATCTAACTGCTCTATCTCTAGATCCATGCTAATCGCCAACCCAAGCAACACCCGTATGGATGTCATCTTCACCACTGGTGAGAATATCTCCTCGAAGTCTATGCCTTTCCTCTGACCAAACCCTTTCACCACAAGTCTGGCCTTGAACCTCGTCTGTGAATTCTTCTGCTCAACCTTCTTTCCGAACACCCATTTGTTGTTCAAAACTTTCTTGCCCTTAGGTAATTTCACCATATCATAGGTGTGGTTCTTATGCAAGGATTCCATCTCCTCTTGCATAGCTTTCAACCACTCCCCCTTATGCTTGTTGGCTAGGGCCTCAGAATAATCTTCTGGCTTTCCCCCATCAGTCACCATAATGTACTCATGCGGCGAGTACCTCTTGGACGGTTGTCTGTCCCTAGATGACCTCCTCACTTGTGGCTCAACAGGTGAATCAAGTGGGGGCTGCTCCCCTGGTCCATCTTCTAAAAGAACTCCCTCGTCCTCTGCACCTTGCTGTACTCCCCCGTCATTAGGTACCACGGGAGGAATAATCGGATCCATGTCCTCTAGCTCACCTGAACTAGGCTGGTTCTTCTCTAGCTTACCAATGTCTTATATATACTGATCTTTAAAGAAAATCACATCCCTGCTCCTGACGAGCTTCTTCTCAGTCGGATCCCACAATCTGTAACCGAACTTTTCATCACCGTACCTGTCACGCCCCAAATCCGGAAATCGGATTCACTGGAATCCCTATCACCGAATTTGATGCCGACAGCCTTCGTAGTACCCCATTCTCGGCTCCTAGCGTCCATACGCCAAATTCCGATCCTAGAATCCTACAAGGAGGATTTTTTTTTAATGTACATTTAACTCAAAATAAGCATAACCACAAGATTACCCAATTCACAAAGGCAACATCATCATCACATATCCACTAATATAATTATCTGAGTACAATGCTGAAAGGGAAAATACATAAATCGAAAATCAAGCTCCAGAAGACCGCTGCACGCTCCAAGCTCGATACTGCTGCAACCTAACATCACCTGCACACATCTATCGTGCATAAGCTTATAGAAAGCTTAGAGGGTGGTGTAAGTGTGTGCACAAGGTAAGTGTCAAGTATTCAATACAATGTCATCATCATACAATACCGAAATTACAGGTAATCCATAAATCGTACATTATCGGAATAAGCAGAAATACTGACAAGATCATGAATTATCAAAGTGCGCAGAAATACTGACAAGATCATAAATCATACGATAACAGAATAAGCAGAAGTATGGATAAGTCCATAATTCAAACAATATCAGAATACGCAATATGGAACAACTGTGCAATAAGGAGTCATAAAGAGTCAAATATCAGATGTCGAAGATACAATGCAATATACAAATCCTGCTAAGTCTGTCTAGGGCATATAAGTACAAAAACATAGCAACCCACAATGTCATATGCCTGTGGATGTAATGCAATATGCGATGCGAATGAAATGACCATGCTAGAGTGTGAAGTCGGGATGATAGTACGTAGTATCGCAGGCTACGGGGTCCACCACAAGGGACTTCTATCCAAACCAGTCCCATACCTAAATTTGGATAGTCAAACTCAACGTGGTAAAACTCCTGATCTCAGGTTAGTCGCACCGCCCACGAAATCCTGCCATAACGAAGGTACACAACAATTAGTTGCGCACACCAGGCCCGAGGGGATAGTGAAATGAATGAATGAATGAGCATGCAATTCCTACTCAATAAGTCCACATATCAGTACGGTTCCTCTCTGGGAAATCACCGGGGTCTATTACACTCCAAACCAGATTGCCGCCCCCATCGCGCGCAACAAGGTGAGTGGAAGAGACCTCACTATCCGTCTGCCAATATCGGGCCCAGCTCGTCGATAGCGGACCCATTCCTTGAGCTGGTCAGACTCAGCCTAGCATTGCCCCCTCCTCTCGGGCATGGTAAGCCGTACCCCCTTCCAACCGACCACGACACAGTGGGAGACGCGGCCAATGGTATATGCCCTCATGCGCTCATGCATCCACTCGGTCTAGACGTTGGAGCAACCTCTGGAACCAAGAGGGTTTAAGGACTTTCACCCAGGGATATCTATAACACCCCATGTAGAACAGATTTTCGTGTCCCATCTGGCCATCCACGTATGCCTGTGGGAGAACTAGGTCCTGATGTCGTTAGGGCACCCAATGCAAGATGCATGAGCCATACAATCCAGTCATGCATCATCATGCGCATACCGTGCGCTCATGTGAGATAACCTCTGCCTATCAGGAAGTCTCATAACAATCTGCCTAATGACATATGCAATGGTCAACCACATCTCATAACAACATGCAGATGATGCGTATGGGCATGTATCATGATGCTATGGCAGTCCATACTCATAATCGGTATCAATAGCCGGTATCAACAATCGGCCTCGACAATGTGGACATCTAACCAACATTGCCCCCCAAGGAATGGCTCACACAAAGCCAAACATATAATAGGCCCACGGCCTCACGCAAAGGCCTAATATACAACACAATGGCCTTACTTAAGGGTCATATATACACAACAGGTGGGCCCTGCTTATGGGCTTTAAATACATGACATGCGGACCCTACACGTGGGTCTTGAATACATTAAATGGGTCATGCATCATGGTCTATACATATCACAATGGGCCTTGCCCATAAGCTACGAATAATCACGTGGGCCCCAATTACAGGTCGCATATACATCATATAGGTCGCGACAATCGGCCTCGGCCTCAACAATCGAATTGACACTTGGAATCGGCCTCGATACGCGGCCTCGACAATTGGAATCAGCCTCGATACTTGGTTTCGACAATTGGAATCGACCTAGATACTCGGTCTTCGACAGATCAGAATCGGCCTCAATACTTAGCCTTAACAATCAGAATCGGCATATACAATCGGCCTCGACAAATCGAAATCATCGGAATTGGCCTTGATACTCGAAATTGGTCGATAATCGGAATCAGCAAATCGGTCATGTCAATCGGAATCGGCAATCGGTCACGTCAATCAGAATCGGCAAATCGGTCACGTCAATCGGAATCGGCAAGCGGTCAAGATAATCAGAATCAGCAAATCGGTCTCGACATTAGCACCAATCGATAGTCGGAATCGGCAAATCGGTCACGTCAATCGGTCAAGGTAATCAGAATTAGCAAATCGGTCACGACAATTGCACCGATCGATAGTCGGAATCGGTAAATCGGTCACGTTAATCGAAATCGGTAATCGGTCAAGGTAATCAGAATTAGCAAATCGGTCACGACGATTGCACCGATCGATAGTCGAAATCGGTAAATCGGTCACGTTAATCGAAATCGGTAATCAGTCAAGGTAATCAGAATCAACAAATCAGTCATGACGATCGTACCGATCGATAGTCGAAATCGGCAAATCAGTCACGTCAATCAAAATCGGCAATCGGTCAAGGCGATCAGAATCGATCGATAATCAGAATTGGCAAATCGGTCACAACCATCGGATAGAATAATCACACAATCGGCAAATCGGCAAAATCGGTCACGTCACGAAGTCGGTATCGTCACGACAATCGGAATCGATCGATAATTAGAATCGACAAATCGGTCACAACCATCGGGATAGATCAATAATCAGAATCGGCAGATCGGTCACGTCGATCGAAGTCGGCAATCGGTCACGACAATCGGAATCGATCGATAATCAGAATCGGTAAATCGGTCACAACCATCGGGATAGATCAATAATCAGAATCGGTAAATTGGTCACGTCGATCGAAGTTAGCAATCGGTCACGACAATCGGAATCGATCGATAATCAGAGTCGGCAAATCGGTCACCGATCGGAGTTGGTAATTGGTTACTACAATCAGAATCGGCCGAACGAGGCTAAGGGAAGGTCACAATGTGGACATTAAACCATCATTGCCCATCAATGTGGACATCTAACTAACATTGCTCCCAAGGAGTGGCCCACATCAGGGATTCATACACAACGTTTCGGCCACACATACATCACGTTGGGCCCCATTCATGGGCCTCTCATATATCGCGTTAGGCTTCATATACGGGCCTCAAACAAATCACAATGAGCCACGTCTATGGGCCTCGAATACATCACAATGGGCTTTGTCAAATGGACCGCAAATACACATCAAGTACGCCCCATGATCTGGACGGTCTGGGTGATCCAGATGGCTAGACGGTTTGGATACAACACGTACCTCAAGTAGGCCACATCCAAGGGCGGATGATGAAGATATACAATACACGCATCAATGGTAGGCCCCACATAACACTGCCTAGCAATGAATGATGTAAACATAGAATACATATATCAAGGTGGGCCACATTGCATAAGATGGACGGCGTGGATAACAAATACATCACGGTGGAGCCCACGGCACCGCCTAAACATTTTCTATGTAAATCAGCACCATCCATGTAAATCTGCACTGTCCAAACATTGGACAGACCCATCCAGCACTGTGTGGATTATAAATACATCATGGTGGGTTATCCATGCTTAGCAAAACAGATGGATGGCTAGGGTATGACACACACCTCATGATAAGAACTTTGCTGTCATGAAAAACAGCAGCTAGATGACTGGTGCGGCCCAGCAGGTGGACGGTGAAGATGAAACACATGCATCATGGTGGATGCACGGTGTGGATTTAACGTACATGGAGGTGGGTCCCACTGTCTTAGATGGTGGACGGTGCGGATGAAAACATACATCATGGTGGGTTATCCACCGTCCAATCCACTGGACGGTGGATAGAAGGGATAAAATACTTACATCTGGTGGGTCCCACGTGGGAGTGACCCACCATAGCATATATATTATTTTAATATAAAATATTATATTATCTAATAATATATCTCAAATATATATACGTGTGTGTGGGAGGGAGTACCAGCGTCCAGAAGGCTGGACGTCCCTCAAACGGACGGTCTGGATCAGTGCACCATGATAGGGTCCACATGCTGGATGGATGGTGTCGATAAATCACACATAACAGGTCATGGCCCACCGTCCAGCAATCGTGTGGACCGGCCATTCATCTCGTTGGATCCCACCGTCCATCAGGGACGGTGGATGCAACACATATATCACAGTGACCCCACACATCCCGTGCACATGTTGGGGCCCACCTCAGATGGACGGTGTGGGTGAAACCTACACGTCAGTGCGTGTCACACAACACCGTCCAAATGGACGGTGTAGATATAAACTATTTACAATCAAGGTGGGTCCATATAGCCCACCCTACTATAAATATTATATGTATTTAACATGTTTTATTATATATATATATATATATATATATATATATATATATATATATATATATATATATATATATATTCACGATAGCCGTCCAGTGTCCTGAACGGGTGGTTGGATGTAGGTCCAGGCATCAGGGGCTCAGGGGCTCAGGGGCCCACCTTCCTTGACGTATGGACGTTGAGGGTAGATCACAGGCATCATGGTGGTGCCACGTGGGTGGGTTACCATGATTTGGATCAAGGTAATATTCGTGTTTTCCCTCTGTCCAGGCCCAGTGTCTGGACGATCTGGATGATCTAAACAACACGTGGGCCCCACGTCCAGACCTTGCTGGATGGTCTAGACAGCAAACTACCCGCAAGTTCTGGGTTGGCCCATCTGGCCATGTTGGGGTCCACCACATATTTGTATTTTCCCATCATCTGTACCCTTCAAACAAAATAGTAGCAAGGTGGGTTGGTCCTCATGTTGGACGACCATGTGGTCCGTCGGATGGGCGGTCTAGATATCACATACACTCATCATGTGGGTCACAAAATAAAGGAAGGAGAGAGAGAAGCACCCACCTTCATTATTCCTCCTAATGCTCCAAAGCTCCAAGGGGGTCCCTTCAACGGTGGAGATGAGTTTTTGATGGCCGGATATGGGGGATCTAAGGTGAGAGAGGGTTGGGAATTTTGGAGAGCTTGGGACGTCCAAGGTCTTGCTACAATGGTGGAATGGAGAATGGAAAAAGGGAAGAGAGAGATGAAGGAGAGAGAGTAATGATGATAGCTCTCTCTCTCTCTCTCTCTCTCTCTTAGCTAGGTAATAAATGTTTTGGGGAGAAGGGAGTAATTATGGGATAGGGTCATTATTGCTTTGACTAAAAAAATTTTATGGATGGCTTAGGGTGATGTCACCCTAGCCTTGGGAAAAGTGCCATTGTGATAGGTGGGTCCCACCAAAACACAATCAATGTTCCAAGTAGGGCGCGATCTATATCTTTTGATATACAACACGGATTGCCGCACGAGACACGGCGTTAGAACCGCGGCGACAAGGCGGTCGCTATGGCGCTAATTCCGGGTCGGGCTTATATGATTTAACCTAAGGGTCATCGCAAACAAAATCCGTAGGTCGTGGGTTGTCGGAATTCGACTGGGAAGATTGAAGGAGCTTATGGATCGGTACGGGTTAGGATACGAGTCTCACAGTACCCCAAGAACACACACTGTCTGATCTTCATATCGAGCTTGGACCTCTCGTCCTTTGGCACGTGAATGGATGCCATATATCCAAACACGTTGAGATGACTATACGATGGATCCTGTCCAGTCCACACCTTCTCAAGCACTTCTCCATTCAACTGGGCTGATGGAGACCTGTTTATTAGATACACTGTCGTGTGCATTGCTTCTCCCCAGAACGTCTTGGGCAACTTCGCATGGGATAACATGCATCTGATTCTCTCTACAATGGTGCAATTCATTTACTCCTCCACACCATTATGCTGGGGGGTTTTAGGAACCGTCTGTTCATGCCGTATATCCAGGGATTTACAATACTCATGAAAGTGGCCAATGTATTCACTACCATTGTCAGTGCGGATGCACTTCAATGATCTACCTGTCTCTCTCTCTTGACCATAGCATGAAACAATTTAAACACACCAAAGACCTCGTCCTTGGATTTTAAAGCATAAACTCAAACCCTCCTATATGCATCATCTATAAAAGTGACAAAATACAATGCCCCACCCAAGGTTTTTATCCTCATAGGAACACAAACATCAGAATAAACCAAATCTAATGCATGCACTTTATTAACATGAGAAACAGATTTAACAAATGAAACTCTATGCTGTTTTCCTTATAAACAATCAATATAGGTTTTGAGAGGTATACCCGTCACGTTTAAAAGGATCCGCTTCCTCGCGAGTACTTGAAGCCCTTTTTCACTCATATGGCCTAGACGCCTGTGCCACATGTCAATAGCTAAATCTTCCGCTGCGTTTAATCTACCCTTGCACACACTGACTCTTGCCTTGTAAAGGGTGCAACACTTCTTTCCTCCGACTACGATCAACGAACCCTTGATGAGCTTCCCGCGCCCACCAACAAAACGACTTTCATAGCCATCATCATCCAACCTTCTCGTCGACATCAAGTTGAGGCAAAGGTCTGGGATATGCCTCACATCCTTGAGAACCAATGTGCAGCTCACATCGGTCTTCACACAAATATCACCGACCCCTACGATCTTCGATATGCTAGAATTTTCCATCTTCACGGTTTCATAGTCATTTGATTTGTAGCTTGTGAAAAAGTCTTTGCGTGAAGTCGCATGAAATGAGGCTCCCGAGTCTATCACCCAGTCGGTGTCCTGACTCGTAGCTGTGAGACAAACATCATGATCTGCTGAAAGATTAACTACAACGTCGTCATCTGAAACGACTGCAGTGGAATCTTATTCATCTTCCTTCTCCTTTCCTTTTCCTTTCTTGTCATTTTTATTCTTACGACATTCATGCTTATAGTGGCCCTTCTTGCCACAATTTCAGCATTCAACATCCTTCCTGGTACTTGACTTGCCTCTTGATTTATCTCGGGCCTTTCCACCCTTTCTGTCCTTTCCTCTCCCCCGTTCTTATGTCACAAGGGCCTCTTGATGAGTAGACCCCTGAGATTTCCTCCTTGTCTCCTCATTGAAGAGACAACTAGTTACCTGTTCCATGGATACCTTTCCATCTGGCGTGGAGTTACTTAGAGATACCACTAATGTCTCCCAACTATCAGGCAATGAACTAAGTAATAGTAAAGCTGCAATTCATCATCCAAGACCATCTTCATAGCGGAGAGCTGGTTCACTATATTGCTGACCTCATTCATGTGCTCGGCCACAGAACCACCATCTTTGAACTTGAGATTCACAAGTCGTCTTATCAAGAAGATTTTATTACCGGCTGTCTTCCTCTCATACAGCCCTTCCAATTTCAGCCAGAGGCTAGCGAATGAGGTCTCCGTAGACATATGGTGGAACACAGAATTATCCAGCCATTGTTTAATAAACCCCACCGCCTTCTGGTCCAACTTCTTTTAATCATCATCAGACATATCCTTGAATTTTGCTGATAATCCTAAAATTGGAGAATATAAGTCCTTGTAATAAAGCAAGTCCTCCATCTTAGCATTCCATATGGTCTAGTTAGAACCATTGAGGTTGATCATCATTGATGAGCCACCTTCCATAATTCAGCACCGATCCCACTCTGTTCAATAAACTTAGCTTTGATACCACTTTGTTGGGGGCATTGCACAAAGCCTTAGGATCTAGCATCCCAAAACAAACCAGAATTATGGGATAATAAAGCAATGAAATAAATCAAAGCATAAACCATATGACACTAGGGAATTTTATGTAGAAAACTCTCAAAGAGGTAAAAACCACGGGACGTCGTCCAGATCAACAATCCACTATAAAGCAGAACGTTACAACCGCTCACAAGCACACACCGCTTGGATCAAATCTTCTTCACTCACGCAGGAGTGGATGAACAATAAGAGAATAATGAAAAACAGAGGGATCTCACCGATCACGAGGACGTAGAAGCGATGAGATGTGGACTGCGAAGTAGATCACCTTTACGAGCAGAATCTCCCTTCCACAAGCTTTCTCTCTCTCTCTCTCTCTCCTCTCTCTCTCTCTCTCTCTCTCTCTCTCTCTTCTCTCTCTCTCTCTCTCTCTCACCTTCGATAGCCCTAAGCTCTCCTAGAAAAACTTTAGGAAAACTTAGAATACCCTGAAATCCACCCCAATCCCGCATACACCCTTTTATATAAGAATAGAAAGAGGTAAAATCCAAATAGGAAACAAAAATCACAGAATCTGCATTTTTGCAATCGCATCTGCGTAACTCTTTGATGATATTGAAAGTCCTTCGATGACAACTTTCGATTTCATCTAAGGTCCTTCGATGATATCGAAAACGGACCAAAACTGTCCAGCGACTAGGGGTGAAAAATCCCGAAAATATTCGATGATATCGAAGCTAGTTCGATTTCATCGAACCTAGCAATGAGGAGAAAATCCCCATCACATCCTTGTAAAAGAAACCTATTTTTGTGCTTTTATAGTTTTGCGAATTAAAGAAAGTGCTAATCATTATTATTAATTAGTAGCATATATTAAAAATTAATTGAAGTATTCGAAACATATAAATAAATAATATAATTGCATTCAGGTTTGATCAAAGGTATATGCACACCCAGCTCATTTATTAATTAGGCTCAAATTAATACTAAATTCTATACTCACACCCCATTTAGCTACACGCATATCCCATGCACGTTTGGCTGGGTGGGTCCGATACTTGCTAGGCCTTTCCAGCCCATTGCCACCCTTGGAACCCTTTTTAAGGAAAAACATTGTTCCAAGAGAGTAATATATATATATATATATACATATCTATATATATATTTATTCTATCTATATATATAATATATATATGGAAAAGGTACAATGAGCTCGAGCGTATTATGGTTATCCATGAGATCAAGCTGTGTGGGCCCCACCGTGATGCCTTTCGAACATCAACACCGTCCACCAGATGCACCATTCCATCGTGGGCCTGGAAGGCCCAAAATCAGCCGTATACGAAACTCAGGTGGGCCATACCATCTAAAATCATGTGAATACATGCCAAAAACATATAAAAGCACTTGGTGGGGCCCCCCTGAGTTTTCCATGCACCTGAAACTTGGTATGAACCCTCATTCAAGTGGGACACACATAATGGATGGGCTGGATTTGCAAACCACATCTCAGTGGGCCCTCAAAAATGGTTATTGGGCTGTCCAGGCCCACGATGGAATGGTGCATCTGGTGGACGGTGTTGATGTTCGAAAGGCATCACGGTGGGGCCCACACAGCTCGACCTCATGGACGACCGTAATACGCTCGAGCTCATTGTACCTTTTCCCATGATTTTAAAATGCCCAAACAAAAGATGGGTTACTCTCCTTCTGTGTGTATATATATATATGTGTGTGTGTGTGTGTGTGTGTGTGTGTGTGTGGGAAAAGGTTTGGCAAGACAAATTTTTAGGACAGCATGTCATGGTGGCTACTGTGAATAGGCTCATCATTCTCCTTGAACTATCTTCATTAGCATTTTCTGTAATAAATCAAAATCCGTCCCACATGTGGATGCCCCTGTTTAGTGTTGGTGAGACAAATGCTTGACAATACACTTTTGTCACACTGGGGGAAAAGAGCTGGCATGCTTAGTTGCAAATGGGTCAGGCCCAGGTTGAATGATATCCTAGACCCGGCCCATTTAACATCATGTTAGAAATTTAGCCCCACAACCAACCCATTATAATCTAGGTCTGGTCTAAGTCAAAATAAGAAAACTCATTTATTTAATGGGTTAGATACAGGCTTGGAAGGATTCAGATCTAACCCATGATCTCATAGGTTGGGCTAGGGTCCGCACGCCTCAAGTAAATAAATTATATCAAGGTTTAAATAAAATGAGTTCCGAAGGCAAGTGTTTTTATGCTATCTTCGATCAAATTTAGAAGAACTTAAGAACAAATATTAATTCTTTCTAATAAACTAAAGAAAAATAACCATTAATTGGATCTAATCTTCTTTATTCCTACTTAAGCAGTGACAATTAACTCACTAAATTAGCTACTTTCTTGGGTCTGAGTTGGGTAAGAGCCTGATGAAACAAAGAAGAGTGTGGAACAATAAAAAGAAGATCTCCATCTTTTCCAAGTAAATAAAATCGTGAATCAAGAAGGTGAATTATGGAGTCTACAAGAAAATAAGAGAGAAAGTTCAAGTTTATTTATTGAAATAATATCTATATGATTATTATTATTTTTTTAATTACATCACTAATAAAGAAAAAAAGAACTTGTTTTGAAATTACCAAAAATAGCATAATTTTTCTAAAGCCTAATTTCTTAATTCTAACAAAACGCTTTTAAAGCCTAATTTACAAAAAATAAAAACATTCAGATAAATTTTATCGGAACATTCCAAACATTAATGTTAAATTAAAGGGTGTTTTCTTGCGAAACGGATGAATTTGGTATAGTGAGCCAGTGGTCCCTGTAAGCATCATTACATAAAGATCGATAGGTCGTACATTTTGTGACGATGCTCAAATTAAAAGTTACAATTGATTTACGATCTACACTTCGAACGACAATTTCTCTCTATTTAAAATGAATTTATTTAAACCGTATGCCTTAGGGCCTAGTTATGTCATGCCCTATATAAGATTGGGCATATATCTACTACTTCCGTTTTTGTTTGAACTTCTTATAGTCTAATCATGCAAAGAATACATCCACCGCATGTCCTACATCATCCGATGATATTTATATTGAGTCCATTTTAAAGTGCTAGTTAGATCCATTTTAAAAACAGGTCCAAATCAAATTATGTTGGATTGAATTTGAGAAGCCTCAGGCTTCACAAATTTATCAATCCGATGAAACTTTTGGACCCAAACCCACTCAATGAGTTCAAATTTCGAGCCAAACCCATTTATTTTGAAGTGAGTCAAATTACGAATCGGGTTAACCTGGCCCATTTGCAACCCTACTTGCATTTATAAATTGGATGGGTGCAAATTACAACACCCTAACAACCAGCTCCTGCCGAGTTGGTAGCTGTTTATCTTCTACCATGAGGCGTGGACCCCAGTCAAGCCTCCTAATCGTTGAGTTCGGAGAAGGGTAGTCTGGCCGGGGTCCCAAAATAATTTGTTGCTGACTGGAAATTCACACAGCAACTTTATTTTAATTTTATTTTTATTAATTTTCCACTTTTTAGTAAGAGTTCTCACATGACTGTAAAAGACTGATCCTTCTCACGGAGCAAATACACCTAATCTTAAACTACACAAACTGCTGATGTCACTGCAGATGGGGCCTAACCTAAAATGGTGTCGAACTGTCCTAACCATCGGTTAGGTGTCCATTAAAAAGACCAAAATAAAAGTCAGTGGTTCAAATTCAGAAAGTCTTTTCATGGTGGAGAACCTTCGAAAGTTCTTATAAACACTCCCAGGTTTCCTTTTTAAAAGTGATTCTGGTTGTCTTTGGCAGTTATAACAGTATCTTGCTTTTGAAGGATACCCATTTGCCAAGAAAGTTGCACCATTGGTCAGGAAGTCTGGACTTCTTTGCACTGTATTTGAATCAGTGTTCGTCCTCACTTCAGCAGGCCTATGGAGGAACGAAACACCTCCCTCTGTTCTTACCAGTACCAATCTCACTCATTAGATCCGGGTTGCCCACCATCATTCCCACCCATGACTATTAATTGGTTGGTTAGGATCATCTAATCAACATGATTCTTGGGTTATTTCCATCAACAAAAGGTCTATGACTTTGACGGTTTGGATTGAAATTCGTATATTTAGTAATGCACCGTCGTTATATGCATGCATACACTATACGGAACTCTCGCAGATTATGTTATAATTAATACCTCTATTTTAAAATTTCAAAACTGAAGTCCAAGAAGTAGGAACGCTATTTAAGAGCCATCTGATCTACATTGTCATACTCTTAATTAAAAATCTTTCTCTAAGAAGAAATTTTAGCAATTAATAAAATAGATAGAGCTCTGGTGAACCCACACGTGGCAAAAATCCAGTTCATGCATCAGATGAGCCGCAATATTAAAATCATCTAGCCTAAAAATCTGGCCATTCAGCCCATCACACGGCCCACATATCGGACGGATGGGTTAGAAGAAGTTGCCGAAAGTCCACATACAGTGGAATCCACCCACTCCCGGTTAGTGGGCCATCTTGATAACTGGGCCAGATCTTCTACAAGATTAGAAACACCCGTGGAATGTCCTCACATGTATCCGTGTGTAGTAGTGCATATGGTATGAACGGGCTGGGCCCATATTTTGTAATTTACGGATTGGACCCAGGCCCGGCCCATTTACACCTACTGATACAAATATATATAAATACCTCAGCCTCGCTCATGAGATCTGTGACTCCTTTTTCCGAATTCGTAGCATAAGTGCACTTCCAGTAGTGTGACTAAAGCTAAGAAGAACAGGAGAGAGATTTTCAATTCAATACACACCGTCCAAATTGCTTCCTTTTCTTCTTTCGAGAATGCGAATGGATGGTGCAGATGAGCCCAAGCACGCAACCACGTTGGCTGCCTGCATATGCTCGTTTCTAGTGAGCGCGGCCGGCGGTGTGATCTTGGTATGGTGGGGCCTGCATTACCATGCAGTGAACGAGCAGCTATGGATGGTGCCTGTGGGGCTTATTTTGTTCGGGACGCCCATCGTCGTTGGTTTATCCTTTCTTGCTTCTGAGATTCCATCTTAGCCACCCATTAGACTGACCACGTAGAAATATGATTGGATTTCTTTTTTTTGCTACATGTATTTGAATATTTACGTATCTTTTAGTTCAATATGTTTCTCTATATTTGGACCACTGTCTTCTAAACAATACCTCTCAGCCGTCCATTCACGACCGGCCTGAATCTCATTGTGCTTTTGAAGTTGATTCCTATTCAGAATATTCTTGTCCACCATGAATGGATGGTTTATAGGTCGGATATCCATGTTTAGACCTGATTAGTTAATGGTGATGTATGTTGGTAGCAGTCAGG